>CM055895.1:66082123-67287123 GCA_029582155.1 Panopea generosa | reverse complement strand
TGGTCTGACACGCAGAAAGTACATTATTGAATCACAAAGAAGAAAGTAGATTGATGGTTCACGAAGAAGAAAGTAGATTAATGGTCCACGAAGAAGAAAGCAGATTGCTGGTCTGACACGAAGAGAGTACATTATTGAATCACGAAGAAGAAATTTGGTAGTTGGTATACTAAAAAGAACGTACATTGCTTAAAATGCATAGAAAAACAAGAATTCATACATAGGCTAATGTTGTATTAACGAAAGAGAATGTTTATGTCAAAGCATTCATTGTAATGCATTTTTCCGAGATGAATTTATCATATAAAATTCTAACTTTACTACAGCTTAACAATTGTTTGAATTTACATTTTATAATGATTTTTTATTATATGGGGTTGTATTCACCAAAATCCAATTTCCAACCTTAAATATCTAGTTTACCATGACAGGTAAAATAATTGTGAGAATATATTTGACTCTATATTAGGTGTCCCTACATGTTTCCAAATTATGCCTTTAAAAATGGTCTCTAAGTGTGGTTTTCAAAAAATCAATGATCTCAATAAGTTTATTACAATAAAATGTATTTCATCTTCGCTACCCTAACTATTGCAAACAACATATTTCCTATCATTTCGAAGAATTGGAACACTTTTATTTCGCTTTTTTCAATTTGCAGACAATTTAGTAATCCTCTGAATTATTTAAAGAAAAATCCGTAAAGGTAAGAAAAATAATATGAACGCTGATTGCGTTCATATTATTTTGCCATTCGTGAGCAGAGCGATTCTCTTATTGTGACACCTTACCCTTGAACAAGGTACTCAGCGACTCCCTTATCGTGACATTTTGCTCTTGAACAAGGAACTCATGAACTGGTTTTATAGCCGGATTAAAGGTTCGACACTGCAGGACAATGGATTTGGATTACTCTGTGGTGAGACATTTCACTTCTTAGATTATCCATTAGAATACACAAAAAACTATTTCTGTAGTTAAGGCATGTGTTGTGTAAACATAATATAGATTACCGTATATGCTCGTATAACTATATCTGCAGGGCAGTGTATGCGCGAAAGACAATTGAATTAATCTATATGGTTACTAGTATGAGAAATGATGAGAACAAATATTACTTTGATTCATTTTAACACATCTAACATCATATATACTATTGTTAATGTGCTATTTATTGATTTGTTAATGGACGTGTCACTTTAATAAAAAAATTACTTACTTACATACCTTACAGGCAATTATACAGTTTTCTCAACAACTTATAAATCTGTAAAAACAACCCCGCACCAATATATTATGCATAACTTTCAAAATTGGCAAAAATAAACATCACCCCTCCCCACAAATATATCATGTTAAGATATTTTTACTGATTATTCATTAAAACATGCAAAATTATCATGAATAAAATATAATTTCCTAACGTGACCTACTCACCTTTGTTAAAGTATAGTTCCACTTTTAACTCCAGAGCATTTGGGGGTGGGGTTGTATCGAATAATATTATTTTCCCCCCGATTTAATCCGCCATATTAATAGTTTTTTGTTCATCTTACATAAAATCCGAATGGCAAGGTGATGGACGTGTGGAGTTATGATTTTTTAGCGTAAGGATTCCATTTCGATTTTACCACTCCGATTGAAATATCTTTTATTTTGTCACAATTTAGTGGATTTGAAATCCCAAAACATTCCTATTTTAGTTAAAAATGATAAGCAGATGCCTTATATTCGCTTTAAACTTGATGTTATTGTTAGACATTGATAGTTATATTTACTGACATTGAAAGTTATATTTACTGACTTACCACCTTTAAACTTAATGTTATTGTTAGACATTGATAGTTATATTAACTGACTTACCGCCTTTAAACTTATTGTTATTGTTAGACATTTATAGTTATATTAACTGACTTACCACCTATAAACGTAATGTTATTGTAAGACATTAATAGTTATATTTACTGACTTACCACCTATAAACTTAAAGTTATTGTTAGACATTAATAGTTATATTTACTGACTTACCGCCTTTAAACTTAATGTTATTGTTAGACATTGATAGTTATATTAACGGACTTACCGCCTTTAAAATTATTGTTAGTCATTGATAGTTATATTAACGGACTACCGCCTTGAAAATTAATGTTATTGTTAGACATTAATAGTTATATTTACTGACTTACCGCCTTTAAACTTAATGTTATTGCCAGACATTAATAGTTATATTTACTGACTTACCGCCTTTAAACTTAATGTTATTGTTAGACATTAATAGTTATATTTACTGACTTACCGCCTTTAAAATTAATGTTATTGTTAGACATTAATAGTTATATTTACTGACTTACCGCCTTTAAACTTAATGTTGTTGTTAGACATTGATAGTTATATTAACGGACTACCGCCTTTAAAATTAATGTTATTGTTAGACATAAATAGTTATATTTACTGACTTACATCCTTTAAACTTAATGTTATTGCCAGACATTAATAGTTATATTTGGTCTGAAGTAGACACCGTCGCGATATGACTGAAAAATTGTTGAAAGCGACGCCAAACACCATACAACAACAACAACAACAACAACAACAACAACAACAACAACAACAACAACAACAACAACAACAACAACAACAACAACAACAACAACAACAACAACAACAACAACAACAACAACAACAACAACAACAACAACAACAACAACAACAACAACAACAACAACAACAACAACAACAACAACAACAACAACAACAACAACAACAACAACAACAACAACAACAACAACAACAACAACAACAACAACAACAACAACAACAATCACAACAACAACAACAACAGCAACAGAAACAGCAACAGCAACAGCAACAGCAGCAGCAGCAGCAGCAGCAGCAGCAGCAGCAGCAGCAACAACAACAACAACAACAACAACGACATAGACATTAAAAGTTTATTGTTAGACATTATTAGTAATATTTACTGACGTACTGCCTTTAAACTTAATGTTATTGCCAGACATTAATAGTTATATTTACTGACTTATTGCCTTTAAACTTAATGTTAAGTTAGACATAATTAGTTGTATTTACTGACGTACTGCCTTAACACTTAATATGATTGCCAGACATTAATAGTTATATTTACTGACGAACTGCCTTTAAACTCAATGTTATTGCCAGACAATCATAGTTTTATTTACTGACTTACTGCCTTTAAACTTAATATTATTGCCAGACATTAATAGTTATATTTACTGACTAGCTGCCTTTAAAACAAATGGACACAAAAATACAATGCTAATATAACAAAAAAACACAGACATGTCACATCTACGGTTGGTATTAGGTTATTGAAATATAGGCAGGCTATGAATTCAGTGAAAAAAACCCGTTCAGGCAATTTCGAAAAAAATGAACGTTACACTGTTTGTGAGATTACATAATGCATGTACTCCAGTATGTATACAGGCCCTTTATTGGAAATGGAGTATGAAAACCTCTAGTAAATGGTAGAATGGAGATGATGATTCACTTCCGAGCATTCGTGTTCGTTATCAAGTATAAAACGACTAACAAATTTCAATATTTTTTTTTCTATCGGTATGATAGATAAAAAATCTAAGAAAATATCATTTTTTTTAAATAATCTTATTTTAAAACCAATTTCAACGTGAAACCACTACTTTAAAAAAATACAAGCTATGAATATCTTTTTAGATCTAAAGTCTTAGACAGTAATTCTTGATATACTTATATATAAATGATATCCCAGAGCATGGTATCTCCCGAATAAGGTCTATTAACCCCCAATAAAAAAGTAGGGAATTCTATGACTTTCATACAAATTGAACGCTCACTAAACTGTGACGTCATGTAAACTGTCAATTGAAGCAACTGACCATTCAACGTGTTCAAATGTGGCTTTCCCGGCATTGTTATTTAACGGACCACTAGGGAGGGCTGGGTCCGATCTACAGGCGCATTGTGTATGCATAAGTGTGAGGATTTGTTTGATACGTAGACACCGCTTTATATCTATTTCAACATGTCTGTGTGTCCATTGAACATATTTATTGATAATTAATCTTTTAATTTTATTTTTGACGTTCTCTGAAAATACGATAATTACTGAAACCACAATTTACTGTGTTTGTGCAAGACGTTTACACACGTTGTTTGTAGTGGCCCTATAGTATGTGACTGGTATCGGACGTAATCAGGCTCGCCTTTCAGATACAGTATATAATTTTCATTTCAATATTTATAGAGTGGCGGTTTGAAATTCCTTTCTTAGGATTTTCCCAAACATCCCCGGCTAAAATCTTGATTATCGTCAGGTTTAGTTATAATAACAAAACCCTCATCAGTATGTATCAAGCGCTTCATCGCTATGGTTATAGTTACTTTAGTCGAATTTTAAATGTAAAACTTGTTAATACTGCGGTCCATTATTAACATGGAAAGAGGGTGGCGTAAACTCTATACTCACCTAAGATTATTTTGGACAACTTAACTAAAGCGATAAGCTGACACTGTTATACGTGACACCCGTGCTGCCACATTGTCGAGCGCAATCAAATCATATAACCGAAGCTCATGGATTCATCCGTGAAATCTGATTGTTCAGGGTGTTGCTATAGCTCCAACGATATAGAAACGATAGGAACTGACAAAGCGAGTCTATGATATAGGTAGTACACAAAATGAGATGCGATGGAGACATTTCGATCACGTCTTTCTCACTATCGTGCTGTTGCGATTTCGCTTAGTGATCATCGTCATGCTGTCGTGGACATTGTTTTGTCTTGTCCTCGCTTTAGACCTCGAATGAGTGATCTTGCAATGACCATAACGGAACATCGTAGTTTTTTACATCTGTAGGACCTCCAAATCTGAAAATGGTCATAAATGTGAAAATTGTCATATAAGTTGTATGTAAAATAAATTTACAAAAAAAACAAACTTTCTATAATTGTGACACTGTCTATAGCTGTTTTATATGAAGCATCAGTTTGTAAGATGGCAATTAAACGGTTCGCCACTAAGGCTCTGTTCATTCTTTGAATGAAACTTCAATCAATGGTCCTGTTTTACACCAGGGACCTCAACCTCCCATCCTCCAAAAAGTCACGTTTTGCAGAACTTAACATTTCTGAAGAATTATAAGCACTCCGTCGATTCTCAATCAAACGAATGAAGTCGGAATATCGGTTTCACATGATATCAATTTAATCCATTTGGGAAAACAAATTAACAACAAAAGCACTAAATTAAATGTTTTAAGAGTGATGCTATGCAAGCACCGGTGTTGTGTGCATTTTGCATATTCAGGTGTATTCTAGTTAAACAAATATATGATGGGTAATTGTAAACACATTCCCATCTTATACTTTTGTATGCTACACGATCACAAAATACATTGGATATTATAGTAAACATTACGTCGGTATGTTGTTTGTTTTAAACAAAACATATTTGAACTCTCGATAGGAAAAGAGAAAATGTTCAATTAGTCTGTTATATTCGATATATACAAATAAATTGCGGCATTTATGTTCCTTTCTGTTAACCGGCTAACATATTTATTTAAAACTGTTTCTATAGTGAAGGGTCACCGCTGCACGAGTTCACAGCTGTCTCAAACGTTACGTCATTTTGTAAGATGACAAGTGACGAACTGTTTGAGTCTGATTCTCTCAATTCTTCTCATCCAAGGATGAAAATTGAAACCACGACCCTGTTTAGGTGCTTTACATTGGACATATTAACCATAATACATTTCCTAAAGGGTCCTCCGTTGCCAAGTGGTCTAAGGCACCAAATCAAGATAGCCAATCTATCACCGCTAAGGTGCCAAATGAATGATGGCAAAAATTAGACCGCTGTAGAGAGACGACCAAGTGAATACTGTGTAGTCTTTGTTGGAAATTTGTTGTTTTGAAGGTATTAAGGTTCTAAGTTTATTCTGAATATTCGTTTGTTGATTTGTATTTTAATATAAATGTTAATTTATTGTGTTTGTATAATTATGAAGAGTGTGTCTTCCGTCCTGCTGGCGTCATAGAATATATGGTATATGCTGTATACGCCGTACAACCCCAGTTCCTTCCTTCCTTCCTTCCTTCCTTCCTTCCTTCCTTCCTTAATTATTTCCTTCATGCACTCAACCACTCACCATCTCATGTTTTCATTCATTCGTTCGTTCGTACGTCCGTCCGCTCGTCCGTCCGCCCGCCCGCCCGCCCGTCCGTCCGTCCGTCCGTTCGTTCGTTCGTTCGTTCGTTCGTTCGTTCGTTCGTTCGTTCGTTCGTTCGTTCGTTCGTTCGTTCGTTCATTCATTCATTCATTCAATTGTTAATTCATTCATTCATTTATTCATTCGTTTATTCATATCATTTTAGATACACCACACATAGTATGCTTCTTCTGAGATTGTTCCTGTTGTAAAATACGATATAAACTATTATATATAAATATATATTCAGCTGTTGCCGACGTTAACATTTGACACTCTCTTTTTAAAACGGTATACCATAGGAACAAAGTTTCACTTTTAGATGGAAGACATTTTTTTCTGTCTACACAAAAACCAAGTGATCATATAATGAGATGTCTGTTTCGTGATAACAGTGATGTGGTGTAATTATAGCCCTTCGCATGCATGGCATTGTTGAGAGAAAATATTTATTAAAAAATATATAGTAGCATATACATTAGTATATGTGCATGAAAGAGATTGTTTAAAGAGGCCTCGCCCATTCGCCGATATTTTTTTGATCTTAGCAATAAAACTGCATATTTATATGAAACATAATATATTAAGGAAATTCTGTTCAATAACTTAAATTCACGGTATTTTGTCTCTTTATTGTACAGTGCTTCAATTGTGTTGACCACACCCGCGATAAAATCATTCGTTGGACAGTTTTCATCATTTACTGATCAGAAAGGTACAGGCGATGTATCTTTAATGTGTAGACGATATGTTTTGTTGATTTTTAAACACGATCGATACCGAAGCGATATAAGCATTCTTTTTAAAATAAAAAATTGATCGATTTTTAATTATTTTCGAAACAAACTAAGTTCTTACACCTTATGTAGAAACCACACACGAAGTCTGTGTTATAACATCTCTAACCTGATAAAGTGTCTTACTTAATGACATAAGACAACGCCGTGGTTGTGGATCGATCTAGCCACCCACCGACCCATGGTCCAACACTTAACCAATAGATCACGCATCCCTCTTTCAACAGCGCATTGTACTATCATTGTGTACAGTCAGAAGATTATCGGGAAACAATTTGGTTCAATATGATTATTTGGTATGTCTAGTCATAAGATAGATAAAAGAAACAATTTTGTTTACTTGGGTCAACTATCACCTAGTATTAAGTATAAATATTCTATGCGTTTAGTTACAACAGACATACGATAAAACACTTCTGCTTACTAAGGTCATCTGTCACGGGTATGGCATTAGTCATTCTCTGGTTTAAGCATACCATTATGCTACGTTACTTTCTTGATTTTTTTCAAGTGTTATTCATAAAATGACGTTATGTAACATTTTGTTATTACGTTACGTTATCATTATGTCACAGAATTACAAGGTTTTGTTTATTTCACTTCTACGTCGGCCTACGACCTGAAACAATGATCTACACAAACCGCATACATTATCAATATATAATAATGGCGTATAAGTTGCCCCTAAATGGAATTAGGAGTTTTCGATAATCCGTTTCTATACGTTTTTAGTGTCAAGTGCATGGTTCGAAATAAAAGAAAGTTCGTACGTTACACTCGGTCAGATTTACAAGTACACTTGAGGAGTTCTGGATTTATAGTACATTGTTATACCCCAATCAGTCACACCAGACAGAAAGTGGTCCTACATAGTACTTATATTTGGACTGTGGTCATTTGTAAATACTCCATACGTTACAAACTGTTAAAATATGTTTAAACACAGCGTAGTCTTAATCACCCAAACAAGGAGTTGCATTATGACCATAGTGAGAAATACTTAAGTAAGCCCGTAACATTGACATACGATTGTCGTACAAAATTAAGTGTTTGGTGTTGTCTGCTAAACCAACAGAAATGTACAGACAGTCCACATATATCTAGACCACACGTTGTCCTGTTCTGTTTGATAGTTTGCCATTAAAACTAATTCTTAAATTTGGATACGCCCAGTAAAGAAGTAAAGCATAATCCAGAAGGCATAAACTGACAATAACGTAACTGCAACAAGATACAGTAACCAGGACTGCGACACCAAACATGTTTAATTCCTGGTTCCCTTAAACTATCGCGTACTGTGTGCTAATATAAGGTTGAGCCTGTATCCAGGAAATATGAAAGCTAACGTTAGCAAACGTTTAACCAAACTTAACGTAGCCCGGCAATCATTTATAGTCAATAGCAAGCACCTACAAGGCGCAGAGGAACTATTGACTTCAAATGGACTATCAAACTGGGGCTAAAACAGAGTTAAATATCGATGGTCTAGAGTTATATGGCCGTAAGTGTGTGATATACAACTATTGACTGGCATGTGACTGTTCGGCCATTCAACTTGATACAGCTGTTTTGAAACACAACGAGTCTAACAGAGCTTATTATCTGTTCACTTTGCAATTTTAATTCCAGCTTATGATACTTATGAAACACAGCAGCGTCCCACCATCTTCGAACTAAACACAATACATCTGGTATACGAGTATACTCTAACGTCAGCATCTATTGATCTCTTATCGTCTCACATACCAATTAATTTTGTACTGTTCGACATATAGAGACATGCACTTCTTGAACACTAGATACATTACCAATGGTTCTAGAGAACATAGAGTCTAGAGACATAGGTATAATTCCGAGCAACATACATGCTAAATAACATGGTAGAAATTGACGAATTAAAGAGGCAATCTAGTGAATGTCATATCCAAAATTCACCCAGACCAGTAAAATTTTTTTTAGATAGTCCTCTGTTGGTCCAAATATGCAGAAAAAAAACATGGGGTTGACCAGGTTGCTTTTTCACAATTTCGATGGTTTGATGACACCTCTTCATTTTTGACAATTCTGCCCATTCGTTGCAGTGTATCACTACGCATCTTTAAACTGATATAGCATCATCAAACAGTTCCCAATGTCACCCAAACTTTGCAGAAGTCATAAAAATGTTCCAATGTTCCCATATGCACCAAGAAATATGACATTTTATGCATTTTTAACAAAAAAAATGCCCAACCGCTTTACACAGCTCTAATTTCTTTGGCGTAATAATCTTCTACCGTCATGTGAGAGAGGTAATTCTTCAGTGAGACCTTTATAGATTATTTAAATCTGCATAAACAATTGCAATTATTATTTTTGCAAATGTTCTACATTTGAATTGAAAATTTTATAAGTTTTGTAGTAAAAAAGTTATTTAAAAATTACAGCATGTTTGTTATTCGTTTTTCTAACTTTGTTATTCAAGTAATGAAAATCTTCAATTTTGGAGGTAATTAAGTTTAGGATCAGGGTTACTTTCAAGTTGAATACCGAAATACGAAAGACGACGAATAAAGAACCAACTTCGGTCTATCCAGTACGTGAAGTGTTGATCAATTGTTCATTGGCAATATCTACTTATCTACTTTAACTTAATTGTTAAAAACAACTTTTATTGTAATTTATAGAACACATGGGCGTGCAAATATTCGACGCCTATCTGCACAACGTTTTGAAAAAAACAAACTTATTTTCATTGAAATGATTTGGGTTTAATAAATTGTTATATATTATGGAGAATAGAAATGTGACCACTGTAAGCTACATGCATACATGGGTGATGTATTAATTAAAACCGTGTTCATGTATTATACAAGGTTCAACACTGTCAGTGATGGTCCAGGCCAACACCCCCATCCCCACCCCTATCCCCACCCCCATCCCCACCCCCACGCCCGGTTATAATAAAGAAAATGACAAAGTTGAATATATGTTATAGCAGATGCTGCCATTTAATTCGTTGATTTTGAGTATCATCAATGTATTCACACAATATTAAACCATTACTTACGTTACAATTTACACAGTTATCATAATATACTATGCCACTCTACACAGAATTGTAAGAGACGATTGGATTATATTTTAGTATCACAGTAATTATACAATAAACCACTCATTATATAATACACCTACTAGTTAAAAGATGCACAACCACTGTTTGTGTAGACAACAGTCCAGTTGTCCAAAGAACTGTTAACTTAACCACATGTTAAATGATTTTTTTAGAAACAAAATGGCATATTTTCATAATTTTTGATAGAACTATAACCAAAAATGCTCTAAATTTCAAATTATCGTGATTTGAAAATTTCACTTAACTCAGGGTTAGCCAAGCTTTGAACAACAGAAGGACACGATTCTTCGTTTTATTTAGTCTAAATCACTTTTTTTAAAAAACTTTTTAAAAAGGGCAGAACTAAAACAAATATTTAAAAATCTTTTATCACTTCAAATCATATTTGGGACGACCTGATTAGCAATGACTGAACTTTCACTAATAAAATTGCCAAAACTGTCGCGTTGACTTGCCATAAAGGTTAAACCATCAACACGTTTTTATACAAACATTATCGAACCATATACAGACACAAACTGTTTTCAAATGACAGTTATACCTACACTCAAGAGATATGAAAACACAACACAGGAAGAGATATGAAAACACAACATATTTAGCACGAGTGTATATATCCATATTATATCCTACAGCAATTATTGCCTGTTCAAGCTATTGGTTTGTTTACTTGAGATTTAACTGAATAATTTGGTACTTCTTGCATAGGTGTCACTTTTTTATTTCAAGGTAAGGCCCCTTAAAACCTGCGTTGCGTTTTCATATCTCTTGGGTGTAAGTATGTGGATTTAAAACAAGTCAAAGAATTTTTTAAAAATTATATTAATTTCGTTGCTTTGATTAAAGTTAAACTCCATAACATAAAACATCCCAAACATCAGTAAACTGTGCATTAAATACATGTAGTACCTATAATCATAAATCATAGTTAATATTAGAGATATTTTGCTAAACGGTTATTGAAATTAATACCTATACTATCGCAAACGTTTAAATATAAACACACACCATGAATTAAGGTTATTAAACCTTTATCATGCTAAACTCAAATTTGTACTCAAACACAATTTGCAGGATTCAAATAAAAGCACAATCACTTAACTTGACCTTGAGTACTAATGCTGATTTGAGGTATAGAAAGTTCCAGGCACGGTATCTACATTTATTTTGCTTGGTCACTTTGCTTTTGAGTTGAGCATGAAACGTTGAGTTGAGCATGAAATCTTGAGTTGAGCATGTAATCTTGAGTTGAGCATGGAATCTTGAGTTGAGCATAAAATATTGAATTGAGCTTGGAATCTTGAATTGAGCATGAAATCTTGAGTTGAGCATGGAATCTTGAGTTGAGCATAAAATATTGAGTTGAGAATGAAATCTTGAGTTAAGCATGAAATCTTGGGTTGAGTATGGAATCTTGAGTTGAGCATGAAATATTGTGAGTTGAGCGTGATATCTTGAGTTGAGCATAAAATCTTTGAGTTGAGCATGGAATATTGAGTTGAGCATGAACACTTGAGTTGAGCATTAAATTTTAAGTTAAGCATTGAACATGTTTGTAATATTTGAATCAGGATGTGCGTACAGTTTCAAAATCCACCTTTTGTGCTGTCACAGTTGTGCCGTCGAAATATCACTTACCTTTCACTGCTAAGGTCGTAGGTTCGAGTACCGCTTGCTCAAAAAACTTTATGTGAGAAAGTCTGCCAGTTTAACCACATTGATACTGTTTGCAATATGGAGTCGAGTGACACAGTGCTAAAATATTTATAAGAACTGTGACGGTGTACTCTTTTGCATCATACTGATGTTTGATATAAAGAACATGTCATTTGGTTGAGCGAACAGGGGCTCAATCACAATAGATTGCACTTAACCAAATCCTGAATGCGGCTGTATTTCAATTATAAGTTATCAGTTATATTATCGGGTATTTCCGTATCCTCCGTATAATACACATCGTGTATAGCTCTAGAATACACCAACGCTTTTCGCCTGTGTTACAAGTCATCCATTCGCGTGAAAGTAACAAATTATGTATCCGTCATTGAGTTGAATATATGGCGTTATTATATGATTTTTTTATTTATACACTCGACATGGGTCATGTTTATATCCGTTTTTTCCCACTCCCATCAGTAAACAAAAGTCTCTGGCACAACTTCCACAAAGGTGGCATTAGGGAGCCGCAATTTTATTTTATCATGTGAGTGAAAGTAGTTTCAAAATGGCGCCTTATTATGTCAGAGGTCTATTGCGTAGCATAAAGGCCGAGGTGATCAGATTGAGTAAAGAGCCTGTTATTATTTTTTCCCCGAATCGGCGCTCGGCAATTTCCGGCGTGTGTCACGGATGTGAAATATCCACTCTTTCCAAGAAGGAGAGTTTAGTAATTTTCAAACGTGCGGATTGCGTCTTTTTAAGAATTCAATAGTATGACGTCTGATGGCCATATTAATATTAAGCAAGTAACATCAGCGTGGCAGCGTGTTTTTGTTGTCTCCTTACCAAAAGAGACACAATATGTTTTGGTGTGGTGAATATGCCCATACATCCAGCAGAGCTAGTATATCCCACCAATCATTTAACACATATTCTTTATTTGTCAACATTGGAGCATTAAATGTATTCATCTGTTTAATACCAGAATATTGAAATGAGGGCCATGCGTTGCCAGTGTCAGCATTAAAGGTTGAAAAATCAACTCCGAGTGTTGCAGCATTTGATAGTCTGTACATTTTTCATCATAGTTTTTATTACAATATAAATATTTGATATAATATTTGAATCTAATATTAAAATTTAACATTGTGTTTACAATCAAAGACTTTTCAACAATTGCACATATATTGTAAAAAATTGTAAGGGGTGGAGGAAATCTAATGTTGTCAGAACTTATGGCCTGACCCAATTTCACACACACATATATATAAAATAAAATATTTTTAAACAAAAACAGCGTTTGAAGAATTATATACGAAGATGCCATCGTTAACATTAATTACTAATATTCAATAGAGCTTGAGCTTACATGGTTCTTTCTATTGGTTCTAATATATATGAAAAACTTAACCAATTTCAATAGATGGATTACGCCCCTGAAATAGCCTGTTAACCAATTAAAAACACTTAATGTGTTTTATGTGCGTGGTAAATATAGTAATAACAATAAGACCCACATACAGTCAAACCTGTGTAAGCGGTCACCTCTATTAAGCAGCCACTTGTCTTAAACAGCCACATTTGCTACTTCCCATTTCTATGCTTTCAGAGCAAATTAGCCTGTATTAAACCACATCCTGTCTTAAAATGCCTCTTTTACTCGTTCTCTTGACTGGCCGCTTAAGACAGGTTGGAGTGTATATATTTACCACTTATATACATGTAAAAAGAAAGGACAAAGGCGTTTTTTATTTTATAATATATCTTCGTAAATAGCACAGTACTAACTATCCTTTATTTATTTAACTGTCATTCACTTTTGGGTGTGAATGTAATAATGTGCAATTATTTTTAACAAAAACTTAACAAAAAGGAAAAATGATCTATCACCTATTTATTAATGGAAATGTTTATATAAATGTCAGTTTTAGTATCGAACGAAGACAGGTGCGATAGTGGTATTAACAATAGACTGGGTACTCCGCGAGTTTCGGTAAATTGTGACAAGTATGTGAGAGAAATGCAAAAACCAAGTCAACAGCACGTTTCCGTATCAGTTCATATACCTTATGTAAATGAAGGCCGGAATGATAAATATAATTCATCACATTAAAATTGTACCTGGGAAAATAGAAGGCCGTACTCGTGGCCGTGTACCACCGGTATATAGCTACTGTTTAGTCGAGTTTAATGGCTTTTAATTCAAGTCAAGATTGGTGGTACGTGATCTAAATGTGCAGTGTCACAAAGTATTGTGTCGTACAATATCATTGAGGGATCTAGATTATGCCTCGGATATTTACAACTACTGATGAATCCTTTTGTTATTCAATTTAATATGATATGCCTCGGATATGAAGTGTGTATGACAATATGCTAATGTGTTATCCGGACCATTAATGAAACATTATGTATACTGCATGCATTTAAATTAATTCAATAAAGATAGTTTATATCTGCATTTCGGGACATTTGTATGGTAATACGTATAAACAAAAAATTAAAAATAAAATACTGGTATGCGTAAATACGCTGTTTGTGAATGACATGCGCAAAAGGCGGAGCATGTAGAAACTATCCGTGGATTATGTTTTCGGTAATTGAGACATTCTCGTGATGGATTTTAGGCGTGCTCCTGTCTTTTGACAAACAATGTTCTGCCAATCAAAGCACTAGTAATCGGTACGCTATCGGTAAACTCTGATACTATTGTTGTAGTGTATACAGAAAGGATCGTATGGGCTTGGAGCGTGTTAATCTCACCACTGTTCGTTTATTGATACTTTGACACCTTGTTTAAAGTTGTGCTTACAGACAGCAAACATTTCTTATTTGTTATTTATTTGTCGTCTGATTTTATTATTATTAAACGTAACGAAAAAAAAAAGCGCTCGCGTTTCAAAGAGCTGTGTCACCCGGGCGCTCATTGGTTGGATTAAAGACACTTTGTATCACTGCGCGGGTACAAGTCACCCGAGGGCGAACGGATGATGATGAGTGTAACGATTTAGTGTGAGATTCGACCTGTGGTATACACAAAGCGGATCCTTATCGTAGTGACTATCTAACAGATAAATTACATTATTTAAAAGATAACAATAAAGCTAACCGGATACATATCAGATCGGATCTATTTAAATAAAGCTTTCAAATTAACAAATACAATTGTTGTGATACATTTTTAAAATAGCGTTTTAATAGTTTTAATTTTAAAATATTTCTTTTTTTTTTCAAAAAAATAGTTGTGAATTCTGAATGTTGATGATACATTAACTAAAGCAGTAATAAGCACTTTTTCTTTGAATTTGTTTTCAAATAACAGATAAAACATGACGGGTTGTGTTTAAGTAAAGTAGTTGGAACAGATGGCTGTTTTTATCATCGCCAGTGGATAATTAACTTGTGTATTCCAACAAAGGTGGTTGAACGTGCAGATAATACAATTATTTCCCGTCATAATATATAATTTGAAGGATATACACGTGTTTTGGGAATTGTTTAATATAGGTGTTTCGATCTGGATGGGTAGATATAGATCTAATAAATTTGTTTTTCTCTTTTTAAATTAAAAAAATGCATGTTTGATGTTGATCTACTCTTTCAATATATTTTTGATATAAATAGTGTCTTGCTTCGCGATGGAAAGAATATTCAAAATGAAGTCCGTGTTTGTGATTGAAGTATTGTGCTTGGTAACGTTAGTTTCTACGAACACGCCATTCCTTGATTTATTCGCACAGCAGCAAATTCCACAGGACCCTTGTTACGAAGAAGGGAACGATCCAAAACGCTGTATTCCGGACTTTATCAACGCCGCGTTCGGTCGTAACGTTGACGCGTCGAGCACGTGTGGCGCACCACCAAGGCGGTACTGCACGTCAAACCCGGAAAAAGACGGTAGTATCATTAGGAATTGTTTTATTTGTGACGCCAACAACAACAAACGTCAGCATCCACCGTCATACTTAACTGATTTGAATAATCCAAACAATTTGACATGCTGGATGTCTGAACCATTTGTACAATTTCCAAGCAATGTTACATTAAAATTATCGCTGAGTAAAAAATTCGAATTAACCTACGTTAGCTTGCAATTCTGTTCAGCGCGGCCGGATTCTATGGCAATATATAAAAGTATGGATTATGGAAAAACCTGGATCCCGTTCCAGTATTACTCCAGTGATTGTAAGAAAATGTACAAGAGATCGCCCCGGGCACAAGTCACAAAGGCAAATGAGCAAGAGGCGCTTTGCACGGAGGCGTACAGCAATATTGACCCTCTCAGCGGAGCCCGAGTGGCATTTAGCACCCTAGAAGGTCGACCGTCAGCGTACGATTTCGACAACAGTCCGGTGTTACAAGACTGGGTGACGGCCACGGACATCATGATCGTGTTTAATAAACTAAATACCTACGGCGACGAGCGGAAAGACGCGGAAGGTGCACGTGAAAGTTATTATTATGCGTTGTCGGATTTTGCCGTCGGCGGTCGGTGTAAATGTAACGGACATGCGTCACAGTGCATGCTGGATCGGGATGGCAACGAAGTCTGTGATTGTAAACACAATACAGCAGGCAAAGACTGTGAGAAATGTAAACCCTTTCACTTTGACCGCCCCTGGGCTAGGGCGACTTCCAGGGAGGCGAACGAGTGTGTCGGTAAGTTGAATAGTTAATGTAATTAAGTAATTTTCCAATACAAAACACTTTTTTTCAATTTTAACACAAGTATATTTTTTTAGGAAAAATAAATGTTTCAATTCAACAATTATTTCGTGAAATGGTTCCAGCAATAAAAATGCGTCAGACAGATATTTGGATTTAGAAAGTGGCTTATCAAAAAACACATTTCCTGCCATTTGAGACCAAGGAAATTATGTCTGAAAGTCATACTCAGTTTTAAGTTCCTTGGATATTTGAATTTCCTCAGAATGTCCGTAGAAAGTAGACAAGTTTCCGTCATTTAGACAAAAAATGTAGATTACTTTTTCTATACTAAATATACATATCATGTTCACTATTTCAATTTCTGTTCTGATGTAACATGCACACACACAAAGAATATGCAAGTGCATTAGATATAACAAAATTCCGTATAGAAGCAGTTTATTTTAAACACAAAATTCCAATATTCTTCTATAATTAAAATATTTAAACTTATTTCGGACTTATACTAAGATATTTTCAGGAGGAAAATACATATTTTATTATTTAAAAAAAAATGAAGAAAAAAGGGGGGAAAATATGGGAAATATAAGTATAATATTTATAAATAAATAAAACGTAAACCCTTAAGTGCTCACTTTGAGGCCTATAAAGTTAATCTGTATGTTGACACACGCATAACACATTATTCACTTCCGCGGATGATAATTATTCCTTAATTTTAATGACTTTTTAATATCAAAATATTTAATATCATCATTTTAATCTGTGTAAGAAATTGTGAAATTCAACCGTTCTTACGACACGGTATAGGGTATACATATATTAAAAACTCATGCATCACCGTGTACCAGCTATCTATTTTTATATCTTATTCTTCAGGAAGATGTAAAAGCGGTTAAATAATAAAAGCGTTTTATTTTAAATAAAGTAAACACACATAAAATGGTATAAGGAACATATTAGCATGCATGTAATGTTTATATATATTGTTATATATCGAAGTTTTGCAGTAAAAAGGTGGATATGACGTTAAATGTGACTTGTTGTGAAATTAGAATACTAGTATATAGATCATGTCTACGGCATATCTTATACCCGTCAAATGAAAATATCGTGAAACGATATTTAATTTGATCAATACTGTACAATAAACTCAGTAAATAAGTTAATAAAAAAAACATTTGCTAATCATTAATATATATCGGGATTGTTTTAACAATGCTGTCTATACCAGCCTGTTATCCTTTCATAACCGTATTAGTGCTAGAATAACATTTTAATGTCATGTTTGACTGCTCAAAAGAGTGAGTAAAATGTGAAATGTTAATTAAGAAAACAACAACAACACCTACTTTTGTATTATTGTAATTACTGTTGTCTTTACCATAATTCACGAAATAATAGTTTGTAAATGGCCATAGGCATTATGTTGCAGATTTAGTAATGAAACTTTAACTTGTATCAACAGAAACGACTGACACTACAAACACACAGAAACAACAACAAACAAAAAATGTTTCACTCTAGCCAAACAAACTCCAAGCTATTTTTGTTTAATCTTAACATAAGTAAATGTCCTATATATAAATTTAAATTACAGACTCTTGTTACAATAACAACATGCATGTATAGTAATATCTGAAAGCAGAGCAAATGTGATAGAGACTATGAGCATGTTATTACACTACGTACAGACAAACAAATCTATTACATGTATACATTGCAAGCAATAATGCATGTTTGTAATTATCCAAACACGTTCTCACACCTGTCTCAACCTAGCAGCTCATTTAATCACGCCGTGCATTATAGCCCTTTAATTGCCCCGTGGAGATAATGTAACATGGGGGGATTAGAGATATAGATCTCGCTGTTTAACATTTAAATATTTAAAAACAATCTTATCTTTTGACAAAACTGCTCAAAGTCATTGATAAAACTGTCAAAAGTAATAAAGCAGTGAATGACACGGCTACAAAAAATATAGATAAACAAAAAGAACAAATTCAGTTATCAAAACAGATCTGCATAACTTAAATGGACATTAAAAAAACTATTATTGTGACATGCTTGCACGATATATTTACAATCATCACTTAAAATTAACTTGAATCATGGTGACTTTTTAAAGTAATTTTTATGGTATTTTACGTCACCTCCCCGGAGACATTTCTTGTTTGTTTGAATAGTTGGCATACGTTTTATGCCATCGAGGTCTTAAAGACAATCCGTTAACATAACCACTCTTTTCTGATATCCTAGAAGGTTAACCAGTACTCTAACACACCAATCTCCACAAGAAACTGATAACTTTACCATTAGGCGACAAACTTATCAGTTCCTTGCGGAGATGGGTGTGTGTGTTGAGACACGAATGAAAATGCGTCGCAATTTCGTATATCAGTCATCACGGAGACTGTGACCGGGCAGAGATCGAACTCATGGCCCCTGGATCGGAAATCCGACGCGCTACCGACTGTGCTTACCAGGAATGATTGGTGTAACAGACGAATATGTTATTATGAACACAAGAAATAAAATTGTTTTCTTTAAATATGTTCTGGGAATATTGTGTCTATACTTACTTAATAAATTATTGTAAGAACTACTTAAATAACAACATAATTAACTATGGGAGTAATAAGAGCATAGCACATTGCCGGTTGTATCATTCAAAACACGTGTATTTTAATTGCAGACATGCACACAGACAGCCGTGTTGTCAGCTTTATTCTTAAATTTAACATATATTATCTTTTATAATTCCTATAAAATAGTACAGAAAACAGATCTACCATATTTGCTCTGCACACGTTATTAGACTTATACCAGCGTACCTTTTTCGCTATTTTATGAGAGCAGATACATTCTAAAACTATTAATTTACAGTTCATATACTCATTATTACTCATTAACAGTACTTTAAAGTAGAAAAAATATATTAAAACGAATACACTTAATAAATCCTTTCAAAAAATAAACTGTATTATTTTGGAGTACCGCCGACCATTGTGTGCATGCATATCAAAGTGTTAAATGTGTACTTCTTAAAATAAAATATCATTCCTTTTTCATTGATTATCCACTCAAAAGAAAAAAAGAGATTTTTTGTAGAATTGTCGACATTAAGGATTCTTTTCAACATTAAAACTGAATTAACGTACACACATTGCTTTAAAAAGAAAAATAAGTTTATAAATTTAGCACTGAGCCAGAAAGTCGCCTCGTTATATGTTGTAATGACAGAATTGAATTCACTATTATTAGTTGTTAGTTTGAGAAATCATAGTATTCTTAATTGATTTAATTAAAGCTCAGGAGTTACTTTTTATGTGTGCTACTCTTTACAGTATGCTTGTAAGGATTTTATGAATTATAAGAACGCCTTTAATGAACCAAAAGCGATATAAAGAAAGAGTAAGAGTAAGCGAGAGAGAGAGAGAGAGAGAGAGAGAGAGAGAGAGAGAGAGAGAGAGAGAGAGAGAGAGAGGGAGAGATGGAATATATATGTCTGTCTGTATCTAGAATCTCTTTTATCTACAATATTATATCACTATTCATATAAAAATGTGATAATTCCGGAACAGTGTGTCTTTAAAGGTGAACACAGTGATTTATATCTTCGGCACTCAGGAGCACGTGTTTCAATACCTTCCTTTGTTTTATTGCTTTGAATTTATCAGAAACTTGAAGTGAATATAAAATACATATGTAGCTACTTTTCAATTTCAACTTAATACTCTTTTCAATTCTGTAATCTTTATTTTCATAATTGGGTCTCAGGTTTAAATGATCTATGGTTTTCAATCGTCTGGAATAGGAATAGAAACTAATAATAGGCACACTTTTAGAATATTTCTAATAACCGATTACCTATAGACATAGGTGCACGAGCGTTTCAGTTATTAGACGGGGCCAACCCGAGGAGAGAGTGTATGAGGTTGTATGAGAAGGTATATTTTGGCCCCAACAACCTGAACATGGGGGTGAGGGGTTGGGTCGAGGGTGGGGGCATACTATCATATATAATGTTTATAGTCATACTACGAGAACATAAAAAGTCAAATAGACTTTAAGTAGATCAACAATATTTCAGACACACACTATTTAATAACTGTTCTATGCAAAGGACTGGAAAATATAGTTACATTTTAGTTTCTACTAATATTTATTTTAACTTGATTGTGAAGTAAGCTCATGGCCAATATGAACCGCTCTCTAGTCCCATATATTCATGTGTTGGTAAATTACATAAATATATTGCAGTATAACAGAGTTGAAAAGTAACTAATTCATTAGTTTGGTAATGTTACCGTTAACGGTTATAAAATAATGTACTTTATGGGTATCATTCTAGATTTATGGGTTAATTGTTTTATATATTTTTATCTCCACTTGTTTGTATTTGGATATCTTGGTTTGAGTAATGGATGATTATTTATGTTTTTATATCTATTTTATTTAAATTATATTGTTTTCTACGTCGACGTCCACATACAGTCACTTTCCCGAATCATCGGTTGACTAGTTTGATTTTCTTACATATCGACCTTAATTAAACGAGCGTGGCGTAGCGTACGAAGCTGGACATTGTGGTCGAAGCTTTTGACTAAAACAGTAATGGAAAAGATGGTTATCATAAAAAAACCCAAAATTATTGTTTTCGGATACACGAATATTCTATGTGTTGAAAAAATATTTATACTTACTTTATATGTAAAGACTAAATTTTAAACTGACCACATTTTTATGTAAAAAAACATAAAGACCTCCACCGTTGAACTATATTATCTCAATTTTTCTGAACATGGTCTCTCTGTTTAAATATAGGAACATGATATGGTCGTATTAAATATAACCACACCTCTTATTCTAGAATATGGTATACCGTGTTAAATATAACCACATTTCTTATGCTAAAAGATGGTTCACTCTACTAATATATAACCACATTTCTTATGCTAAAAGATGGTTCACTCTACTAATATATAACCACATTTCTTATGCTAAAAGATGGTTCGCTCTGTTAAAATATAACCACATTTCTTATGTTAAGACATGATTCGCTCTGTTAAAATATATCTTAATCATATTTCTTATGCTAAAAGATGGTTCGCTCCGTTTAAATATAAACTCATTATGTATGCTAAAACAGTGTCCATCCTGTTTCAATACTAGTATAACAACATTTCTTATACATGGTCCGCTTTGTATGGATATAACCACATTTTATGCTAAACCATGGTATGCTCTATTTTTGAATACTATGGAGATACGACTTACATAGAATTTAAATTTTAAAATAGAAATCTAGTTTAATTTTGGAAAATACGTTCAAAATATTTTGAGAAACTTTTGCTCTCTTTAAAAAAACAAGTTGTCTCCTCTGTCCCTATCTGTGGTGATCTATTGACATATTTACTACTTCATATTGTGTTTTCAATTTTAGACTATTTTTTCCACTTCCCTCAAATAACTTCACAATTAAACGGCAATTGGCTCTTTATATTTGCACACTTCAGAAATCAATTTCTCCCCCACCCATGACTTTGTCTGTATTTTCAGTTAACAAAAGTTAAGCTTAAGTGAAGGTATAGCAGACGTTTTTACTTTGTCTTTACACTAATTAAAAATTTCATATTCATTGTTTTCGCTATTTAGTCTATCATAGAATCTGATATCTCCCGAATCAGGTCTATTCAGTATTCTCTTCAATAATGTTACGGTTAAGGTTGAGTTCATATTGAATATCAAAATATAGGACAATCAAACTAACCTCAGTCTATCTACATTTTCATAACAGTTATGGCCGAAAGAACTCCTTAACAAAGCAAATATAAAAAAATGTAAATAAAAATAAAACCGTAATTCAACTAAACAAATTTTATCTAGTTCAAGACGAAACATAAGAATCCGTGTTAAAAGAAGCTCATTAGGTTTGTGTTCTAGATGATTTATGTTGCAGATACGGCACCGCCGTGTTTTACACAGAAGGTCAGTCGGGGTTACGGCAAATATTTGGCAAGCATTGTAAACTTCTGTAACAGCTGAATCCGTCTTGCATGTGCATCACGTGCCGAGCTATATTGGCTCTGAGCGTGGAGGTGGGAACGATCCGAAATTTATCGTGAGAACTCGCGTGGGTCATCAATATACAAATATAGACTGGGAACCCACCTTTTCATAACTTAATCGCTTTATCGGTTTCTCTGATACTATTGCGAGTATCGGGTAGTTATACAATGTATTCGGATAGTCTGACGGATTTTAAAAGTGAGAAATTCTATATTTGATATTACTAAATGATCATTCTATTTAAGTTCTCAGTAGTCTGGCTGTATTATTTTCATCTTCAATAATAGGTGTTTCTGCAATTGAACACATCAAAGTTCAACACCACATGGGTCATTTATGATGTTAAGGAAGCTCTAATTTTATTACATTATAATGTGCACATTTCTATACCAATCTGTTACTGTTGTACTTCTGGTCCTGTTACGTACAGTATTGTCTGTTCATGTGGTTTTGTTATAGTTTAACCACGGGGTATGCTATATCATTAAGTCCTCTGACCACACCAATTAGTCCACAACGACTAAATGACTAGTTGTCCTCGATTTATTTTAAGATTATACGTTTACGACTATTGTCTAATTGAAGCATCAATACTAGGTGCATTATTTGAATCAGTATCCATACATATATACCGAAAGTATGAAGACACAACGGGTGAATTTCAGAGCCACAATATCAAACTATTGTAAGCGAGATTTACACTTTCATTAATGATTTAGTCAGTATGTTCATTATTACTGACAAAATCATTAATAAAATAACACCTTTACAAGTGTAAATATCGCTGATAATTGTTTGATAATGTGGCTCTGAAATTCACTCGACGTTTCTCTATCGTTTCAGTATACATAATACTTATACAAGGTACTGGAGTGATATGGTATACATGTTTGTTATCACCATACCACTCTGTAATGCTCTGTAATGCTCGTTGCTTGCTAGTTATAATCATCACCTTATAGGCATTGCATATCAATGTCCACTGACACCTGGCTTCATTCTTAACTTTCCCTATACTTAACTTATCAGCATCAATATTCTGCCCGATATCTTGGTTCCATCAATAACACATGGTGGTTCATGGGAGACATTGCTTTATTCTCGGCAGTACGAACGCCGCTTTATTGTTATATACTTCGACAGTATGCTGAAATTGCAACAAAACTTACCAAATATTCGTTCATAAACTGGAAATAGTCCTTGCATAAGGCCGTCCTTAAAGATTAATTTGTTTGCGGTGCTCCTACCTACTCACGAAAAATTGCAGATACCCAAACTTTTTTATTGACTGCCAAAGCGTTTAATTTTGTTCATGATTTCTGTCAAAATGACTATGCAAAATCAGACTTTGGCCAAAGAAAAGCTACCTACCTACCCACTTGAAAAATATTGGGTCGGAGCACTGCAAACAAATATTGTTTTAAGGATGGCCTAATACTCGTTAATATTCTGGAACTGGAACTTTGCTTACAAAATACTCGGCAGTATGCTGGGATTGCAAAATATATAACGATTGACAGTAATCTACTTGGCAGTATGCTGGGATTGCAATATGTATAACGATTGACAATAATCTACTCGGCAGTATGCTGGGATTGCAATATGTATAACGATTGACAGTAATCTACTCGGCAGTATGCTGGGATTGCAATATGTATAACGATTGACAGTAATTTACTCGGCAATATGCTGGGATTGCATATGTATAACGATTGACAGTAATCTACTCGGCAGTATGCTGGGATTGCAATATGTATAACGACTGACGGTAATCTACTCGGCAGTATGCTGGGATTGCAATATGTATAACGATTGGAAGTATTCTAAAATGTTCTTTATTTCATACATGTCAGTAATGGACGTATTGCACTTTTAATGTTCATGTTTCATTCAAGGTATTTATCTTTCTGTTTAATACTGTTGACAAGGTAGAAATAGTCTCAAGAAACAATGTTTGCAAACCCAAATTTCCAAACATCATTCCCCCCCCCCCCCCCCCCCCCCCCTATATTGACATACGCGCCCAGGTTAGACTAAAATAGATGTATTTTGTGACGTATCGTATGAGTCACGTAATTTCTTTTTGATTTATGTTTGGTCTGTCATTGGTTTAAATATTGTAGATGTCTTTCCCCTCAGAAGCGTCCGAATGCCGATGTGAAGATCGCCAAGCAGTATTTATGTGCTGTCTTGTTTTAGAAATTGCGATTTCGTTTCAGTTTAACTATGTCGATTAAAATATCGTTATTTTTCTTCACGTTTTGGGGATTTTACATAGCAAACCTTTCGTATTTTATCTATTAATGATAATGGACTACTCTGTATTCATTTCAAAAATTGAAATACTTTTATATTTAGACACTTATTGCAATTTTACCTGATGTACTGCCTTCATATCTGCATGGTATAAAAACTGAAAATGAATGAGAAAGAAACACTTATATATAACGTCATAGTTATACATATCATTTAAATACAAAGGCGATAAACATAAAGTGAAGAAATATACGCTCTTTTTAAAATGGCAACAGTTCAGGCTTGCATCATGTAATGCAAAAATGTGTACGGAAGCTGACGTTTGCATGTATTTGGTTATTTTGTTCGTACCGATTTCACGATAACGCGGTGCTTTGGGTAAAATGAGGTTTTTAAAATAATTACAGCAGACGATTATGTGAAATTCGAGCAATTTGCATTTAATTAAGATAGCGTTATTACATAGATACGATCTTTTATTTATGATATATGAGTTTGACCTATCCCACATGAGAGTGTAACCCAACAGCTTATAAAAATACCATGTGGTAAGCCTCTACCACCTAGGAAGAATCATCAGCTGCTTTATTCATGAAAGGTGTTTAAATGCGCTAATAACGGCTAGGGTTAAAGGTGAAGCAAAACTGCGTATGGTTTTAGCATTCGGATTACCCCGGCAAATCCCATCTATTCGCTTATACACCAAAGGACGACGGAATTGGCCGTATAATCTATGTGCTTTTAAATTCGATTAATTCGATTAATTCAATTCAATTCAATTCAATTCAATTCAATTCAATTCAATTCAATTGAATTCATTGTTTTGTATAATTGCTACGGTGTAAGCCCACCATTGAATTTTGTTCTTTATTCTTTAGTAATAAAAAAGTTTGCATGTTTGCCATGTTTAGAAAAACCAAAGAAAGAAGTAAAATTTACATTTTATTGTTTGTCAGCCTTTGCACCACCAAAATATGATGAGAAAAGTAGCGGTCATGTATAATCCAGGAAATTTTGTTTCTGTTCAGCGTGTACACTGTTGACAAAGTGAAAGGAGACTTCCAAAATCCTGTATTCATACCCCAATTTCCAAGCATCATTTTTTTTTCTAAATTCACAATTCAAACATTACAATGCTTTCAAACAGTTTAAAATACAACAACAATGCCATTCAAATAAAAAGATGAGTATTAAAATAAGGAGAATACATTTTTAAAGAAGAGGAATTTAGGATTATTTATAACCGCCATTATGCAACTACCCCACGGAAGCATTTCCTGTTTCCAATGGTGGTACTATGTCATGACCGCGCGCTATTCAACGGCAGCATTTCCTGTTTCAAATTGTGGTACTATGCATTGACCGCGCGATTTCTGTTTTTAAGGGTAGGGCGTTTAATGAGTATCAACACTAATGGGGTGAATAACAGGAAGTGAAGTTAACATCAGGCACGAATGCAGATAGTATTGCCGCGCAGCAGATCGTCGGATATTCTGCCAGCGAATATGAAAATATAATTAAAAAAATAATATTCACCATTGGGCATGTATATTTAAAAAAAGCACCACTAGGATAATTGAGTTAAATGGAAGCAGCATGAACACTTTATGTCCACCGTGCATGCCAAGAAATAACGAGATAATGTATAAGTGCTACTTGTAGACTTAAACAGGATAAAACAACTGACGCAAATAAAGATAAACGGACCAACGTTGTTTAGGTGTAAACCCACCATTGATTTTTGTTCTTTGTTCTCTAGTAAATAAAAAATGTTTGGAAGCATGTCATTCATAGATAGACCCAAATAAAAAAAGTGAACCTTACGTTTTATTGTTTGTCAACCTCTGCTCTTCAAAAATATGATGAGAAAAGTAGGGGTCATGTGTCACATAAGAATTTTTTTCTGTTCAGTGTGTACACAGTGAAAATAGACTTCTGAAATGATGTATTCATACCCCATTTTTCAAGCATCTTTTTTTTTCTAAATTCACAATTCAAACATGACAATGCTTTCAAAACGTTCAAAATACATCAATGATGCCATTTAAATTAAAATAAGGAAATGCATTTCCAAAGTAGAAGAAACAAGGATTATTTATAACCACCATTTTGCGCATTTTCTGTTTGCAATGGTGGTTCTATGCCTGTTTACAACGTGCTAGCTGTGGGTATATATAACATGGGAATAATGCGTTTCCGTTTTGAATAAATTAGGCGACACTTTCGACGACGGTGCACTGTTTATGGTTTTAATAGTTTTAACATAATGTCAACAATGCTTATTTATGGCAGTAAATGCACCCCCCCATCAAAAAACAATCACACACAAGACACGATGTACGAAAGAAGAGGAACGTATGAGAATCTTCCCCAGCTAACTTACTGTCTGTCACATGACGGCAGTCTACCCACTACCTATTAAAATTTCCACATTTTATTCACATTTCATCTTTATCACCGTTAATTTACGACGGAGATTCGAGTACGCGCTATGATCTGTTACCTGATAAACGATAGTTTATAGTGCGGTTATTGATAAAGTGTGAAATTCATATTTTACAATTTTACAACGTTCAAACATAAACCTAAATTGACCGCAAAAGAGTTTCCGCCTTTTATCGCCATTTTTTTTTTATTAATTTGAATACCTCAATAAATAGTGGCTACCATTAAATATATAAAGTAGAATTATTTTTTTGTTAACAAACAAGATTTATATGTAGGTGGTCATCCGACTATTTTGATTGCCGCGTGAACATGGCAAAATGTTGGTTTGTAGCGCTGAAACATAATGTCAGCTGTTGTACACTTTATTAGAAGCGTTGAACTTGTTGTCAATTGTAGAAAGAAATAGTCAACTGCTTAAGCAACGTAGTTTCGTCCTGATAATTGAGAAATTCTAAACATATCTATCTTTTAACGTTTTATCAGAATAAAGAAAGGGCAAATCACTATAAATGATATTACCACGATTCTGTACGTAAAATATTTTATCTATAATTTATATGTTCTAACATAATAAGTCCCAAGTTTTAGCCCTTTAAAGTGCATGACAGGGGCGTAGCTTTGCTGAAAACGATGTGTAGGCACAGTTGTGAGGGTCCCCCGGAGAGCGAATTTTTTCGTAAGGGCGTTTTGGTGAATATTTCTTATGTTTCCTCGGAGTCTGGTTATCATTAATATTAACATTGAATTCACTGTTTTATAACCAGATTAACTGATAATAAATGTTATGTTTTAAGGTTTGTTCACTTTAATAAAAGGAAAAATGAAGTAGCATTTAAAGAGGCTACTAATTCTATTAAACAGGTGTTACAGTGTTTATAGGGTTAACCCCCTACCCCCTTAGAGTTCCGAGTTTAATTATATTTTTGGCATTTTCATTTTTATTTCGATTTCTCAGAAAAGCAAAGGCACGTGCCTACGGTGTCTATAGGAAGCCATGCCCATGCATAAAAAAGTCGCTAAGTGCTGTTTATCTGCTAAATAGAAATATCTTGGTTTTTGGTAATGATAACTTATACCATCAACCGTCAGGTAAAAGTAATTCCATATAGGACATGCTTAAAGCCATCGAACTATTCTATTGAATGTTAATTTGTCTTTGAACAATATACCACACTGCATTGGGAACGTCGTTTTCACAGTAATGATATTTTTCCACAATTCATTACAAAACACTGTAAACTGGCGATATGAATTCTTCACGAATTGAAGCAATGATGAATATTTATGAGCAGAAACATGTCTTGCGACAAATCATTTCACAACATTGAACACGTAGAATGTATAGACGTTTGATTATAACAACCAAACCTATCAGCGAAACGCTCTAAACTATGTCTCATTGGAACGGAGCGGATACTTTGGAATAATTTACTTCTTATTCACAATACGGAATATTGCATCGTTTCACGCATCAGTGCACACTGATAAGCATCTGAAATCAAACATTTTCGTTTCATTCCCCTCATAATGTCCCTTTAAATCACCATGCGTACGCCTGGCTTTGATGTTATGACGAAATATATCAACATGTATTAATTAGGGCGATATATATAACTGCCGTTTTTCATTTGTAAGGATCATTAGTGGTTGGAAAAAATGTACCCTTTTTATATAAAAGCAGTTTAACATTTTTGTCAATTACGTAAGCAATGTTAGTATAAATTACTTTCACATTTATACTAAGTTAATCAACCTTGGGAAGGTTTCATTTGAAGCAAGACCCCGAGGTTATGTGGTTTTTTTTCATGCTCAACTCAAAATTCGTACTCAAATATTTTTTTTTTAGGTTATATAGGTTCATATAAAAGCATATCATAAAGTATAAACAATTAACAAGGCCTCGAATTTGAAAGTATTAATACTGATAATGATTTGAGGTAGAGAGTTACATGAATTGCATTATTCTTTTATAATGAGTCCATTCGATTCTGAATGGAGCTCAAACAGTGTCGACGTAAATACTGCACAGTGTTAAAACCTCTGAACTAGACCGCAAGTTGTAGTTCCTTGTTTCGCCAAGTTCTCTCTTTGGAGGACTTTATGAACCAACGACAATATGTAAATGTGTTTCAACACTAGTCTTAATTAAATATCTATGTGCAACTACTTTGACAATCCTGCAGATCTTTCTTCTGCGCAACTTGTGAAGACATTTGTATTTTAGAAAAGCAAGCGTCGAATATGACCAAGACTACATGCCAATTCCTGGAGTGAACGACCACACATTTGATACATATATCCATTTAATTCTAAATTATCAACATCGTCACATATGAATTAATTACTTTGTACAATATTCTGTATATCTATAAATGTCTCATCCACTAATTATATAATACAGAACTGTGTAACGTTTAAAGACGACATTAACACGCGAGAAGCCTGTATAGTAGTATATGAATATAAAGAGCCATCACCTGTTGGAAAATAACTATTATCTATTTTGTAACATACAAATACGCGTACTTCCTTCCAGAAAGAAGTTATTTTTGTTTTTGATATATTATTCATAAAGGTAAAATGAGGATTTATTTACCGATTACACCCCCGTTTCCTCAGATTAGGGGATTTTAACTCTAAACCCATTGAATCAAGTTACGAAGAGTTTACGAGGGAAACGGCCTTTTATTACCAATAAAACTCGCATCTTCGTTAGAATACCACTTTTCCTAGTCTTTATAAGTGCCGCCAATAACAGTAGATTTAAACGAATTAACGGTGTTTTGCCGTGCACGAAGCTTTAATCTTTCTCTTAATTGAAAAATTCAAAGCATTCTGCGTATTTATTAATTATTATCATCACACCTATTTATCTATTTGCAAATAAAAAACACCGCGAAAATACCTTTGATATATTACCGCGCGTTTCTATAGTAATACGTTGTACATAACCATATCTAAAGTGACTGCTGCTACTTAGTTTTGGATAGTCGGTAAATTCTAGCTTTGACGGGTTTGTTATACACACGAAGAGTTAGCTGTTCTGATAACATCTAATACACCATTCGACAGCAGTTCGCTAAATTTGTGTCTCTTTTGAAATATGTTATCGAGACTGTCATCTCGTTTTTAATAGCGCAGACCTATCATAATATTAAAAGTCAGTTGTATGAAAATTAATAAACATGATAAATTTGCCCAAACATCACACCCAACGTCTAGTCATCCCGGTCGTATATATGATACTGGTGAACATAATGAATGGTTTACCACTAACCTCCGTGTGTGTCGTGACGCATAATTTGGTACGGGAAAGGACGACTAGGGTCGGGGGGGGGGGGGGGGGGGGGGGGGTGAATTTATTGATGATATGCACGACTTGCTCGGGCTCATGTTGTTGAACTTCATCAACTTTTCAGCACAAGTTGTAGAAGGTCATCATCCGTTTGTTGTGTAAGTCGTTTTCGATTTCCGGACGTTTACTGTGCAACGGGCATGTACCATGGTACCACTGTACCGCCTGTTTCCTATTTAGTTCTTATTTTGCTGTTCGTGTAATGATACCATTTGTAAACAATGTAGACACTTATAAGACCGCAAGTTGCGAGTATTTACTCACAAACTTATCTATTATATTACATTTAAACTCTACTTACTTTTATGTTTCAATGGAGAGGAATTGGTTCGAATCCTAAAAGTGACAAAAATAGTATACAATACGGAGTCAGTTGGGGTTTCAAAGTACGGGGCGGTGTCGGGTCGCATATAGTGTAAAACACCCTGTCAATCTGTTCATTCGTTCGTCCGTCTCCGCTCAATAAACTTTATAGAGCGCATAAGGAACTAAAGTTACTCCAGGTAATGATTTCACGATTAACTTGTTATTAAATTCACCACCGTGAAAATCTTTGAATGTGTTTTCAACACAAACACGATAACCTTGTTACAATTGCTACCACTATCGCTTATTGAAACAACAATTTGGCACTCCCGCCTCAGGTAGTGCTGGGGAAAATGGTTGTGCACCATTATGATTATCTTGATGAAATGATTGCAGGCATCCTTAAAATTATAGTTATCATTGATTAACTGTTTAATACTCGAAATGCCTTATTTGTTATCTTTTGAAAAATATGCATCATATTCAATGAACCTTTTGCCAAAACCTTTCTGCGCATAAACAAGTTCGCTATCGCAATGGTATCTTATTGCATTGTCATTTTGTATATAGAAACTATTTATCACTGTTGTTTTATATTGACAACGGTTATGACATAATGTTTATGTTTCTGTACTATCTGACTTTAAAGGCACTATACCAGGAAACAACGCTATAAATGTCTTAGAATTAAAATTATTTTTTTAAAATAGATAAAAAGCATCTCATTATCATCAAGAAATACAATTTAAATGGTTTGGTATGTCAAATCCATCAAAACGCGACATAATCGATATTTGGATTTGAGTGGCAGACTTGAGACGAAAAACCGATTCTAAAATTAGACAGCACTTAAATACTGCTTGGCGACCTTCACATCGTCATTCAGACTCTTTGTAAGATGAAACAAGTTTTACTACGTGCAAAAACCTGCATAACGGATCATATTGAAATCAAAATGTAAGTACGTGACTCATTTAATACGTCACCAAAACGGTTGCAATTTTAAGTAGAAATTCTCTGATCTATTTTAGTCTAACTTAGGCGCGTGACCTAAGTTAGGAAATGTCTTTTCAATATATTACTGACATGTCTAAATAGATATCCTTTTGGCAATACTGAGTCAGTGATATATGCATGATGTGATGGCAAAAAAATGTTAAAAGCCAATTTCAAAATCTTAAAAAATCCTGATATATTACCTTTAATATGTTCTTTCTCCTAATATACTAGTAGCGTTATTTTTCTTCATAATAATTATTTGAAAACAAGAAAATGGGAATGGTTAAGAACTAGAGCACAATGCGTATAGCGTTCACCTCCATGCTGTGTAAATTTTAGTGATGATAGCAAATGGTGTGCTTTAGATATCAATTATGATAAAATAGAAATTGCAAAATAGTATTTGTTATTAACAGAATAAATAGAAAATGGCATTTCTAACTGAAAAATAATGTAAATCATCAGAAAAAGAATACATAGTTATAAAATGACAATGGAATGTTTCTGGACAAGAATTGAAATTGTTACAATTCGTTTCTGTTTTGTGACTTGAGAACGGTTGTTAACAGTTTATAGGCTTCATTTATTCGATACAGGTTAGCTAGGTATAGATGCCAAATTATGAGTTGATTACGTAATAAACAGTAATTACCCGCTTTACCTATACCGGGCAATGATGAACTTGTCCAAGTATGAACTTACTTTAAATCGACTTTTTTTAGTGAACCAGTGTTTAAGAAGAAAAACAACAAACGTTCACCGTTACTGCACGCCTAACAGTATTAAATGTTTACGTTCACTAGGGAGGCGACAGCATCGGTGTTACTAAAACAAGTTGGCTGCTTTTAAAAAGCATCCAATGATGGTCTTATAATAATGTGGCAATTAAAGTGAATGGATATGTAAGTTTGGTTCCTTGTACAGGGTACTTAATACACGGGTGATACCAAATTCCCGGCTGCAGGGGAAATGCATATGCGGTATTTCTGATAGTAACTTTGATTTTTAAATGTACTGATCTCAATCATTATGTATTGTCATTTGTATATTTAAAAAGAAACTTACCTTATATATTGTCTAACGTACTTACTGCTATGTTCTATACAACTTACTTCTGTGATCATAATATATTTTAAATAATTAGTATACAAATTTAAATTAATTTGTGGATATATTATTTTTGAAAAACAACAGTTGAAAATTACTGTTTTTCCAAAACTTGTGTATGATCGGCGATATATCTGATTCTGACGACGTGCTGAAAATATGTCACACCGGTAAACTATCTTTATATTTCTGTTGTATCGAGTAAAATAAACAACTGTAGCTGTTTAATATTGTTATGGATTCGATCGCATTTAAATTTTCCTTTTAGCCGGAAAGTGGTCGGAACAGCCGGAACATGACCAGGTTTTAATATCAATATATTTTTTGTACATTCCCATAATGCACTGTTTAGACAAACAATGGCGACCTCCATGTGGTGCATGCCGTGTTTTAAACACGTGATCGTGACGTTTAAATATGGCAGCGCCCAGAGTCGCTCATGCAACCTAACCAAAAATGAGGGTAAACAAAAACAAATCGGATGGGGTTGGGGATAAAATTATTATCATTTTTTGTTGCTTTTAGAAGTCAGGTAAATTGGGTGGTTTAAACACAGACACTGTCGCTTGTGAGTGTAGCATACCCTGCTGCCGGATGTGATTAAGTTATTTCCTGTTTTACATAATTGTTTTGCATATACTCTATATAGCACGTTATCATACTTTGGGTCACATTGACAGTAAAGAACACAAATATATAAGCATATGTGTGTATACTACCAGTGAAGTGGTTGTATTGTTATAAAATGGAAACATGCCATTAATTGTATGGTAGTAGTAAAACAGTATTATCTACTTGAATGGAGCACTCATTGTTGCTATATAAGTAACAGTGACGTGGGAGCATTGAGAGATACATTATCATTATTGTTCAACTATTTATCACTGGCTACAGTTTATCCGAAAGCGAGAGTGGTTATACACGGTGGAGAATCAGAACATATGTAAAACTATCTGACGTGCAGTCAAACCTGTATAAGTGGTCACCTCTCTTAAGTAGCTACTTGTCTTAAGCAGCCACTTTATTATTTGTTATATACCATCATACGATTTTAAAGCAAATCAACCGGCATTAAACAATACCCTGTCTAAATAAAATGTCACTTTTACTCCGGCACTTGGTCGACCGCTTAAGACAGGTTTGACTGTATGCATGTAGGTTTTAATAAGCTATTTTGGCATTTAACTGACCTACTTACTGCATACACACACAAAGGGGTCATTTATATCCCCATATAAATACGGTTATATAAAATGACCCATTTGTATGTGTCTTGTCTTTAAATTAAGCATATATTTGTTTTACATATTCCGTATTGACACATTTTGGTCTTTATCGCACAAAAACGTAATTTGAAGTGCATAAATCGAAAGATTAAAAGATTGATTTGAAATGCTAATACAGGTCGTCTGTTGACAGTGTATTTATTGTTTACAATAATGTTGTGTGGGATTAGATAATCAATGAGGATTCCTCCGCAGGTGTGCAGACGATAGGTTATAATGATTTACACGGATACTAGGGTGCGGCACGTCACCGCCAAATACCAGATTAATCGCGTCGGTATTGAACATTGCCACGCAAAATCGACGCCAGGAATTAAACTTTAACCAGCTCCAAAAAGAAACAGCCCCACAAAAATGACAGGTTCATAAGAAATAGCGGATTCAAAAATATGCGTAGAGGTGTCTTGAGGGTGATTATTAGTGTAGAATGATGGACTCCCGACTAACCACAAATATGTTATGGTTTAAACATCCAACCTGCATGTTTATCGATTTTGAGTGCTAGAATTTGTTTCAGTTGATTACTTTTTTTTTAATTTTTGATATTATGTACATTAATGTTGAATTTTTTTTAATTTATCAGTGTACTAATATATAAAGTCTGAGATTCAGATATCCCCCTCACCCCTACCAATTTCCAGATAAGATATACGGGGAATAAATCAAATATTCAGTTCGAAATGCATGCCAAGACACCAATATATACATTGGTATGTGCATCATTCATCTTTCATAAAACGACTTCGTGTTAAATATACGTTTAAGCTTTTACTTTGGAATGGAGAAATTAACCACCAGTGGACAGACTTGCTGTTTGTGATATGCATGTATACACATATTGCTTATTTCAGGTAACCAACTAGCTACACAACTTATGTAAGATTACTCTCGGTGGCGCGGTTAAGAGTATATTGTCACCATCTTAGCGTTACAATGTCCTATGTGTCGTCTTTTTTTTATATGACCACAGCCCCTTTTACCGCTAAGTGGTCGTTATATACCGGAACCGACTTGATATGCCGTAGGCTAACTTTCGTGTACACAATACATTACCACAATACATTAAAATACAATACAAAATGCGATATAAAGTACTTTATGGAAAAAAGACTAAAAATGCCACAGACCAATCGTGGTGGGGTTCCACACATACATTTTATATAAAAATAAACTCAACAGAACACTATAAAAACAGTTCTCATATCCGCTTATAAGGAAACACTATATCATCCGCAAACATGAGTAAGAATTTTAAAACACAAATATGTCTGTCTTAAGTTATCTTAAAATCGATTTTTCCACGATCTGATGACGTTACGATGATAGAAAAATCACTTAATCGTGTTATCTCTTTATTAGATATGTTTTATGTTTGACGAACTGAGCTGCGATAATGAGCCAATGGTTCTGCTCAATTTAGCCTCGGTGTGCCTTGTAATGTAGCGATCAGATGGTTGTTAGAGATAATCTCTGGTTGAGTTACTAAAAAAAACCCGTGCACATCTTGTCAATTATGTAGACACTGTTTTATTGAATATTTGACACGGAATGTTCTGCTAAATATATTTTTATTAGACTATTACTGTAATTGTTTTTATAGATGATTTACCTCCCGAAGCTGTGTAATATTCACACCATTCTGATCTGTTACTGTTCAGGTGTAATATAGAGAACATAGAAAGTATAATATTTAGGAAACTAGCAAAGTGGCCCATTGATTTTGTATCGAAACAAAACGATGTTTGAGCAATTCAAATCTAAAGCAATACACACTTAATATTATTATATAGCCGTGAACTATGGAACTGAAATGTGGGGCTGTTGATACTAATACCGTTACTAACAGTCGCTTACCTTTATAAACATATACTTTACGCTTATTTATTTATATATTAGTCATTATCTTTGGAAGAGTATTGTTATATATTTAAGGATTTTGAAAACGCACCTCTTACATACAGATACTTTTAGTGCAGAAAATATCATCCGATTTCAAAGAAAGTTTGTATACGTTAAGAATGCCGTCTCCGTCTTCTACTGTCAAAATTTCATGACTGAGACTAGAATTTTTGTTGCATTTTCCCCCTATCTTTTGAAGCTATCCCCAAAAGTGAACATTCAATGGCGTCAATAACGAGTGTATGTATCATCCACTTGGATACAAACACATTACCTGTATGAAAATGGTGCGTTTTCAAAGTCCCTGAGTGGTTGCTGCTAGTATTTCATTAAACTGATATTTAGCAGTGATATACAAATTTTTTTAAATATTAATCAAATCACTCATGCTGTATTCAAATTACTGCAACTTACATAATTGAACTTGGTTAAAGATTTGTTAAAGAACCATGCACTAGACTGATTAAAAATACGGTATTATTGAAAACGAAATATAAAAAATATTGGATACTCTCTTATATTAGCTGTTTTCAAAATGTAGCTATGTATAGCACTAAATCATCGGCAAATACAAAAATCAGTCAATAGTGTTCACGTTGAGTACATCGTCAATCACCATCCGCTGATATATTTACGCGAAAAACGCGAATGTAAAAAGTTATAAGAAAGGGGTCAAAATAGTGTCTAATTGAATAACATTTGATATGATAAGGTAGAGTCCTTCCGTTAAACGTACCCAACACCGCCCTACTGATCTTACAGATACCATAGAGACCAACATAATGACTAAACGACACGTACTAATATGATCATTAATCAAAAACCATAACTTGTAAGTGTTCATACAATCTGAAACATTCAAAGCCTTTAGAAAAGGTAGCGTTCATTAATAACGATAGATACTATCTGATTTGATATTCCGTCATGAAGTTCCTATATAACTATAAAACCAGATACACACCTTATCGACTAAGTTATATATCTCTGTCCAGATTGAAAAGAAACACACATTCATTGATGTGCGGTTACGTTGTCAACCTTGTTGTTCAGTTTTGAAAATATCATCTTAACGAAAAACTGCTCGATTAGAACAGAAAAGAACATAATTTTATTGATTTATTGTTTATTATTAATAATCGAATCGAAACATAAATACGTTCACATTTATAAAAATATGTATACATATATTGAAACAATGATATTGAGATCGAGTGTGGAGCTGTCGAGTAGAAGACGGTGAATTAATCTTCAAATTCATTCTGAGATCTTCACCCATCAATAAAACTGTGGATATGCAATGTGTAACATTAAAGCCCATTCCAAAAAAAAGTTACTATAGATTGAGTAACTAGCCCACATATCAGTGGTTGATATATATTATCTAGCTGAACGTAAAGGAATTGTAATTTTATTATTTTCAACTGTTGACACGTGCATACGTTAACCAATAAATCATGAATTAACACCAAGCAATCGGAAGAAGTTTATTTGTAGAAAAAAAAAGCACACCATGTGTTTCAACCTACACACACCACGTATGTGATCATAGCGTTCCGATGTAAAAGTCCACTTACCGGGATCGGGTCTGCTTACGCTATTTTATAGATACTGCCATTTAGACAACACAAAATAGTATATCAACTGTGTAAAGAAAGTGTCGTGTAATATGCATATAGCATTAATTGGTGTTAACATATGTCTTACCGTTTGAGTAGATTAATGCAATCAGTCAAACATATTGCAACACGTTTCATAACCATATTATATCAGTCTAACAACATATTACAATCGATATACCTAGTTTCTGTTTAAATCCCAGCACAAACAACCATATCCACACACCAGATGAGTGTCCGTTTAAGATTCTATTTTTTAACCTATGGTATGAAATAAACATATTAAGAAGACTTTTAATTTTTCAAGTAATTTAACAACTGAAAGCATTGCCTGTCATTTACATACTTCATACTGCATGTATTTTTGTCATTAAATAACGATTTTAATATATCTCGTATACCAGTAGTTGAAACAATAATTTAAATATCCGCCAGATTATCATGGCTTGACGATACTTAGTCATAATACATTATACATAAAACCCAACGTCAATAAATGCCAAGGGGCCCACTTGTTTTTGAAATTTGAAGCATGAAATATTGGCTTACTTTATGTTACATCGCTTTATTTCATTTTAAATCTAATTTTCTACAGTAATTGATATCATCGGCTTGCATCAATGCTTCCGCGGTTTTTAGGGGCCGATTTGAAAGGTTATTTACCGAGCTGAATGTCAATTTTTGGCATGATTATTGGCTCAAAACATATAAACACGTGTTCAGTTTAGTTTGTGATTACTTTAAGTGTTTTCCATAATGTACATATTAATATTGATCTAAAATTGCATTAAGGATAGTTACAAATTTCAGCCTTATCTAATGATAACGTATCATAACAGTCGACTTTATCTATGCTTTCGGAATGAAATCCTTTCAGTAATGCACCTCAATAGAAGCAATATAGTGTTATTAACAAGTGTTAAACATTTGATCTATAGTGTGAAAAGATATATCGGACATTGTTTTTATTGATTATGAGTACGATAGAATATGGTGGAGTGATACGTACTCTTATTTAAATATTTGCTCATCTCGCCGCTAATACGAGGATCACCGAATGATAAATTATGCCAATATGTCACGCATATCTTGGAACTATTTCTTACTGTCTATCTGATACTTATCGTGTATTTTGTAAGGGTATACTTAACACGTTGTTTACTAAACCCGAAAGATAAAAATGTTAAATACCGTTAAAAATGTCAAGGGACAGGCTACCTTAACGTGAGATCATTAGAGATTTTTAATGCCTAAACACGTTTTTCATAGACGGATCGATTTAAATACATTGTGGTTACTAATCGCTACCCACACGGATAGACACCTTCGCTATTCTATATTATGCAACACCCGCTGTCCGACATGAAACGTTTATCTGTCCAAAATAAGCGATTAATTATTGTGCCGTCGGATAATTAATAGCTTTCCACCCACGGGCAAAAGTTTAGAGTTGTCCGCAACACTTTATGTGTTGGTCAAATAATTTTTAGACAGGCATGCCTGGAGGGACGGACTCGTCAATACTTCTGTGTCACCTGACACGTAATTTTGATTTTTGTTTTTTCATAACCTGTCGTATTTTGACAAGCGCTTTGTAGCTACAAATCAGTGGTCAAGTCGGTAATATATTGACCACACATACCATATTGCAAGATAAAGTGTATAATTGGACACCCTGAGTTTGAATTTGAAAGGAGGACAGTGTTTCAACGGAGGTGCTAGTGAATCAATCACACATGGAATAACATTTAACTTTTTTTTTTAAAAAGTGATTGCATTTTTGAACAGTTAATGAAATTGCATTTATACCTGGAATGAAGCACGCATTTGTGTTCTATTCTGGATGTAACAAAGGAAGATAGCGGTGTCTTGAGGATAAACCTACGCTTAATTAAGTCGGATTAATATGTGCACGCATACATCCCTCTGATAAGCCGTGTAACGAAATCTTATTAATTGTATGTGGAGCAAACCTCTGTAACCATTGGAGAGAAGTAGAACTGACTGAAACAACTCAAAGCCTCCCCTGTTGAGACGAACACGCCTTTCTTAGATAGGTGAAAGCTCCAAAAGCATTACCTATAATGAATATAGGTGATACATATTATAAAGAAGTTAGTCGAAGGTTTTAGTGGGATACTCGTGTTTTTTATATTCTGTTTTCAATCCAAAATCAGACTGGATTTTAAGTGAATTTGAAATTTCCTTCCTAAAGCTTTCAATTTTAAAAATGAGTGGGTCACGCACGACGTGTGATTCCTAGACGTCGGCGCTGTAGAAATAGAATATAAACTTTAACATTTAAGAGAAGGATGGATGGATGGAGAAAGGAAATAACCAACGCGTGAAATGAAATGGTTGAACCTTCTTCAACTTTATACAATACGTGATTTATTGTGATTAAACTAGCGTAAACCCCATGTGATTCAACTTAATTCGCATGGTATTTATTTCTAATTGAACCATTATTGTAATAGAGATAGGCCGCTAGCTCGCATCGTTGTTTTAAACCCAGTTGTAGGCAAAGAAAAATGTGTGATTTACGGGTTGTGCCGTTTTACTGTGTTTCTGATATCATTTCGCGATAGTGTTATAGATTGTTTAAAGGGAATTAAGCTTCGAACACACGTAACAGATCAGGAAAATATAAAGGGATAATATTGTTGTGTGAATTGCCAAAAATATGGTGTTTATCACTCTCTCCGCATCTTGGAACTAATTCCTCGCTTTGTTTTTTCTGCTTAATATTGTACACAAGTGCGTCGTTAACAAATTAGTTCGTCTGCATGTTACTAGAAGGATAATTACCTACCGTCTGTCTATCATAACATATTTGAGAAAGCATGTGTGAAATATTACACTTTAAACGCGAAATGCTACTCATGTCAAAGTGCTTATGTGTCATGTTCTATTCTCCAAAAATGAGTGTTTTAGCAAAAATTGGATTATTTCTTTATATTCTTAATGAAGTGACGTGCGCGCCTCTTATATTGGATTTAGATATGTTTCAAAACCCGCCGGAAGACCCGTGTAGTAATAACACATTAGCAGTAAAATGTGTTCCTAATTTCGAAAATGTGGCGTTCGGTAAAGACGTTATTGCCTCCAGCACGTGCGGTTCCCCGCCCACCCGACACTGTTTGCCAAAGAAGAGTGATAATGAATTAAGAAATTGCTTCATCTGCGATAGCAGACGACAGTATCCATCCACGTACTTAACTGACCTCAATAACCAGAACAATGAAACTTGCTGGATTTCACATCCGGGTATTGATCACCCGGACAACGTAACGTTGACGTTATCTCTGGGTAAAAAGTTTGAAATCACTTATGTAAGTCTACAGTTTTGCTCTGCGATAGCTGATTCCATGGCTTTATACAAAAGTAAAGACTATGGGAAGTCGTGGGTGCCTTTTCAATATTACAGCAACGACTGTAGAAAAATGTACAGCCAAGAACCTAACGGAGCCGTGTCAAAGGCCAACGAACAGCAAGCACTGTGTTCTGGGAATTATCATAAACTTTCCACGAAATTTGGTACACGTGTAGCTTTCAGTACTCTTAAAGATCGACCGTCGTCGTACCATTTTGAAGATAGCCCAGTCTTACAGGACTGGGTTACGGCAACAGACATAAAAGTTGTATTCCATAAATTGCCAGTACCGTTGGTGAATGGTCTCACAAGTAGCGATAGTGCTAAAGACGAGATGTTTTACAGCGTATCAGACTTTGCTGTTGGTGGTCGCTGCAAGTGCAATGGTCACGCGTCGCGATGTATAACAGATTCTGAAGGGAAACTAGTTTGCGACTGTAAACACAATACAGAAGGAACAGACTGTGAAAAATGTAAACCATTCCATTTAGATAGACCCTGGTCACGTGCTTCTGCCACAGACGCGCACGAGTGTGTTGGTAAGTGACATATCCCATAGCAATTATCCAATCAGATAACAGTAATAGGATACCATACATTCTTATGGCGAAAATGTAACATAAATTAGTGTGGAGTGGGCTGTTTAGTGGTAGAGCATCGAAACCATGATCGGATGGTCGTGGGTTCGATCCTCCCCTCACGACTATGTGTCGTTTCCTTGAGCAAGACACTTATCCCACTTATGCTTAGTACTGGTTCTACAAAGGAAGGCTTCGAGCGTGATTTGTCTACGTTGTAAGAACTTCTTTCACAATCGAAGTAAACTAAACTAAATAAGTTTAAACTAAACTAGTAACCAGTTAAAATACATATGGATATATCAAACGATTGTTTGAGGAATGTGACCATTACACACCTATTATCTGTATGACAAATTAGTGCAACCGATATAAGTAATTAGTGCTTATCATACATATGATACCTAATGTAACTAATCAATAGACACATACTTCAACATGATATCAACACTATATCAGCAAAGAACAGGTTAATGCTATTTAATCAAGATATCCTTAATTTAGTTTTTAAATAAATGCATGATATAATATGCAGACATTAAATATGTTGCAGTGCATGTTCGTGCATAAAAGTTATATCATATTAATATAATGGTCGGGGAGGAAGATAATGACCTACTTATCTATTTTACCACATATTTGCATTTGCCAATCATTATAATGCAGAGGTTTGATGATAAATGCTTTACCACTTTATAGGAGAGTTTGATATCGAAGAAATGACTGAAAAGTAATTAAATTGTATCCAGTGTTTCAACACCTTGTTAAAATTAAGTGATACCTGCAGGAGAAGCTGTTTCTTAATCAGACCGAAACCTTTAAAGTCTATCATATAGCTTAACCAACAGTTTTCTATAAGAGAGATTAAAACGGTGTCGGGAAGGGGGGGGGGGGGGGGGGGGGGGGGGGGGGGGGGGGGAAGGGGATCAAGATTTCAAAATGCGATACGTTTCATTTTATGGGCGGGCTCTTTCCGGAAGTTCCGCGTTTCAATCGGTAATAACGCAGTGCGCTCCGCTGTTCTGTTTTGTGTTCATAACGAAGTTTGATTGACGTATCTCACCATTGTATATGATTTATATGTTATTCTACGGCTTTCAAGTGGTCTCCGTTGACGAAATGTATTTTCGCAGCTTGATGCAAAGCGCTTATAGATTGGTCGGATTATTTCATTTCTGTGAGAGGTTACAAAAACATACACATACTTATATCATGGAAAAAAATATAACGCAAAAACGTCTAATAAATGCAAACGCTTGAAAACAGACAGACGTAGCTTATATCAATGAAAAAATGATTATAATGAGATCCGTACCTTCCTCCGAAATTCCATAAATTTTACACGTGCATCGCTTTGCCAATGATTCTTAGATTACGTCAGCGTAATCTACGATAAAATCAAGACCCACAATTTCAAAGATTTATTTCTTTATAAAAACAACGTTTTGAAAACCGATTTGAGAGATTTTTGTTTTGTATGTTTCCTTCCGACTCATACATCTTTTTTTCTTTTGTTTATTTTGTCATTTTTTCTTCGAAAAGAATGGTACTAATAGCTACGCTTCGATAGGAGATTTTTTTTTGCAATGTAAATAAACTGATTTTGTGATCATACGAGGTCTTGATTGGAACAATGTGGGTGCTTCAACGGTAATTCTCCGGATTTCGGATAATCCTTTAGATGTGTACTAAAACCAGATATAATTTCTCTGCCTAATACATTAATGGTTACTTCAATTCTGCTTGTATTAACGCTTCTTTTTTATCTGTCGTTATGCTTTGTAGGTACCACTGGTTGGTCCTATAAAAACACATGAACACTCTCGAGGTAGCATAAAATGATCAAATATAATGCAACAGGCGGATACCAAAAATAAGTCGCATTCAAAGGATAGTTCTGTTTTATTTTCCTTTGTCTATTCTGTAAATTCATTGCAAGCCAAAATATCTTTTTAATACGTTTCCTTCTTTTCGACGGTGTTGTTGATAAAAAAAACTAAATATTTCATAGAGTTAATTAAGAATTGTCTATTTAAATGAAATGTCTGCAACTTTGGTTTTAATGTTAACATCAGTAACATTGTTGTACATTTTCTTACACATATGTTCGTTTCATCATTTCAATTAACAAAGTAAACGCAATAGGCATCGTACTTGAAATATACCCTTTTCAGCGGGGTGGAAGTGTAATTGATAATATGTTTGCCACTTACGCCAGAGGTTACGTGTTCGATCACCGACCCGATGCCTCTTAAAACAACAACACTCGGTACTGTTCCTACCCAGGAAGCTGACTCGAGAGTGGTTTATATAATCTTTGCGCTTTAGTGGCGTCGAGCTAAAATAAATTAGTATAAATTAAATATACGTTTCCACTAAAGACGTTTATACCAGTAGAACTTCTGATACGATCATAATTACTATCTACTGAAGGATTTTAATTGAACACGTATTTGGTGATTAAAAATAGCAACCTCATGGTTTACAAAAGAAATATGAATTAAATAAACAAAACAAAAAGTACCAATTCTTTAAAACATTCAAAATTCAATCTTTTAATATACTTAATTGTAAAAATAATCTCCAAAGATCCGCAAAGATGTAATGGAATTTATAAAATTAATATTTGGAAACGGCCCTTCTAGTACGATCTGGTATTTACATCATCTCATCATCAAAACAGCCTATCTTACTTAACTAGAATGGTACCTTACCAACATCTACATATCTGTGAATTATTGTCAAATGCAAGCATAAGTATAGCCGCCTTAGCTACAACGCTTGATAAAAACACAATAACCAACCTACTCCTTTAACGTGAAGTAAAACGGAACTAATGCATTAAATAACTCACCGCCTCGTTAGGCGATAAAAGTAATTAGATCTTTTAGACATAAAACTGATTTAGGACTGTATAGCAGATACATATATTTACATTAAGAAAACGTCTAATGAAGTTATTGCATATAAGATTGCCCCCAGTCTGCGCTGCTGTGCACATGCTCGAGCCCTGGTGTGACTTCACGCACGTGATTAAGGTAATTGTTTCCGACAAATTACCCTCTATTGAATACGTTTTTTCTATCTCCGTGCAATCATAAGTGTTTGAAGAGGCACCGGGAGAGAAGAACGAAGATACAGGCGAAAGTCTCAGTATGAGGGCTGTTGGTGTTAACTATAACATAACACTTGAACAAATCGTCCAATAAATTGCATTAGTACAGACATAATTAGGTAGTTTATCGGCGTATTGTATACTCGTATGTATACTGTTATATACTTGATGGTGGATTAGAGCTGCTCATTTCAGACATCACAATCAGGCGTTTTTGTATGGTGTTTAGCGTCGCTTTCAAATATTTTTTCAGTTATATCGCGACGGTGTCTACTTGAGACAGTTTTCTAAGCGCTGCCACTATGGAGTATCATGCCGCACACATGGTATGATACACCACCCAGTCACAATATACTGAAATCGGATCGACCCGACCTAGAACTATCCTCTAAATGCTGAGCGTCAAGCGAGGAAGCTTCCATTACCAATTTTCAAATCTTTGGTATGACACGACCGGGGATCGAACCCACGACATTACGCACGAGAGGCGGGCGTCCTATCCCTAGACCACCGCTGCAGTTCCTCACAATCAGACGTGATTTAAATGATAAAACAGGTTGTCTATTTTTAAAAAAAAAATGAAAATAAAGAAGGTTACACGGAGCTGATGAGTATTGTGATACATACCAACAATCTTGTATCTTATATAACAAAGAATAACATAATCATATGTATATATATATATAGTACACGGATGAATCAACAATTTTATTATAAACAAATCTGTTGTTTTTCACAAATCACGAATAACCTCGAAAATTCGAGATCCAATACATAAATATATATACATGTATATAAATTCATTTTATGAACTATAAACGCAGTCGTGCTCAATATAACCGCCTAGAATATATTGTATGGACTAGCTCTCGTCCGTGAATGTTTGCGTTTGTTTAAGTGCACCTTAAATGGGTTTATATATTTGTACAGAAAATGGAGTTTTTTTATGTTAGACAGATGGTATAACTATTTCTTCGGTTTTAACAACAGCTATCAATTCCCTTATACAGATACGACAAACACTGCGTATCTAATATGGGAACAGTTTCAGTTGATTCATAGATGTTTAGTCGTTTTTTTATGTTAGTCATTTTATCGATGTAAACTGAATTCAACGCGGCGATTAACTCTTTATGCGTTTGAAACCGTACCCGAGCTTTGTTTTCGTGCTTGTAATACATTTAAGTGTAAAATGAGTAAGCACATTTTGTGAAAATATCCACAAAGGTCAAGTGCACTTCGCAATTGAAAGTTTCGCTTTCGAATCTGGCATGTGGTATGCATATTATATAAAAATCATTTACATGTGTTTTATAACGAAAATGAGCAATGACAAGCAATTATTCATCCTGTTAAAACTAAAACTATTGCTCTTCCATGTGTTTATTTCGATATTTACATGTGAAGTGCAACCATTTAATCGTTCACATATTCAGCGCACCAAGACTGCTTCCACGTACCTACCACATCAAGTATATTATTATGCTATATGCATCTAACGCCTCTGTCAATTCTATTTATTATAAGACTTCAAAAGCAATATAAGCGCAGAAAAAATACGTGTTATTTACGATAATACAGTCCATGAATCAATTAATTTGCAGGTAGCAAATTTATGGGAAGACCAAAACGTGATAACGTGCTCATCATTAACATAAATATTACATCCTTATTTCTAAGTTCAAAGTGAACCGACAGCGGACACTAATCATATATCGTAAACATTGAATACGGAATCAATAACAGCGGAACTATATTTTGGAACAAAACATTGATCACGATTTGCGATCATATCTGAGACTCTGAGAACCTCTGGAGTTGTCTCAATGATTCTTGTTTTTTTATTATTTATTTAAATCTTACCATTTCTGTGATGATATATAACATGTAGGTATTTAACGAATATCTAACAATTATCATACAAAAAAAAGCAATTTACACGAAGAACTCTTGTAAAAAGCAATATAGTGAAGACCGCGGTTATTTTGGTATTATGATACAAGTTTATGTAGAATACACAACCCTGTTTAATGTGCTCTTTGATGGGCAATTAATTATTAATTAGATATTTTTAAATTGTTATTCATCTTACCTCCGCCAAAGAAAGTGTATTGTGTCTACCTTTACAGAAACTTATTTTTTATATAATTATATGTACATCAACATGTTTGAGTAGTTGTTTCCTTGCAAAGTGAATTTCTGATATTCTAAACAAAAATACCGTATATATATATTAGTAAAGGATTGTGGATGGCTCAGTTAGACTGAAGATTTCAAGATTTCTGTACTTATTAATTAAATATTTAGTCTAAACAATGTCAGAATAAGTTACATAATCTGTAATCAACATGATGGATGTTATAGATATTCTTTTCAGAGGGTTAAGCTATTTAGTTACATTTCAAATAAATGATACCGGTTTAACATTTGAATCACAAATTAAACAAAATTTGTAACTGAATTAAATTTTACCTTATCTTTGTTTTACATATATCATATCACAATGCCATCACAGGGGCATGAACACAACAGTGTATTAATTGAACAACAGTTGATTAGGACAACGCTCAATTTTATTATTATGTTGAACTCCTGTAAATCCCAAATACCATTCATTCGTACGCTCGATTGCCTATTCATTCATTCATTCATTCATTCATTCATTCATTCATTCATTCATTCATTCATTCATTCATTCATTCATTCATTCATTCATTCATCCAATAACCTACCCATTCATCCATCCATCCATCCATCCATCCACCCACCTACCCACTCATTCATTCATTCATTCATTCATTCATGCATGCATTCACACATTAATTCATGCATTCTCTCATTATTTTAATCACTCATCTCTTCATTCATCCTTGCATTCGTTCATTCAGTAAAACATCCATTTTCAAGTGGCTATGTTCGTTGTTGGACACATATTATTCTTGGCTTTGCAGAATTGAAATAAATATTTACAATTTAATTGTTCAAAATAAAGTGAAACGATAATGAATGTATCAAAAACCAATAACACGGAACATTTCAATTTTGCGGTGCTTTGTATATTTAACATTTAAAACAACAGACAAACCCCCTAACATAGTGTACATTTAGGTAATCGGATTCAAAACAACCATAGAATCTAATCTAACAACTAATTGCCGCACATTTCTTGTTGGTTCCTGGAACATGTTACAGACGTTCACAAATTAGCACCTTGATGAAACGAACGAGGAAGTGTGAATTTCTTGCTTCGATTCTTGGCAGTATTTATTCGTGCCACGATTCTACAAACTTTATTTATTTGTTACATCTTTGAAAAATAATTAGTTTATGACCGTTGCTCACTTACTTAATACGTTTTAAACTGGCTGAAGACCTTCGACAAATGATTTCAATTAGACATTTTGAAATTTAATGGGAATTTTTCGATATTTATGGGTATTTACAGAAGTGTAATCGACTACGCAGAATGTGCTGTTTTCTCTTAAGTTTATACTAGTACAATGTATATTATTGCTTTTAATACCATTGCAATTAATGTCATAAAAATTTAAATATTTACATCATCGTCTCTGATTCGTGGTGTGGTTTACATTCAGTGATATATTTTGAATTAAAGTATTAGATTAAGGAAAACTCTTTTCTGTGATTAAAAATTATATTTGCTAAAATGCAATGCATTTAAAGAGATTTAACCTAAAAAAGCCACATTTGTATACAAGCCATTGTATTAAAAAACATTAATAACGAGTTAATATATATTTAGAAACATTATTTAAACATTAGAATATGTGATTATGTCAGAGTATTGCATAATATATCTATAAATATATTATTATTTGTTCGCTGAATATAAATCCATGATAAGTCATTTCTAAATTTGGAGCTCAGTGTATATTGTTTCTTTAAACAGTTCTAAATGCGGACAACACGCATGCAGAAAACCCCATTAAAGATTATCATTTTGGATATAGAGATCAGATTAAATAGTTTGTATGACTATAGGGGCGGCAATCCCTTCATGTTATATTATGAAAACTAACATAGATTCATTATCACATTAATTGCCCTTTCAATTATATAAAATATAAATTGCATATAGTTATCACACTAAAAGGTCAAAACATAAAATGAATATGAACATCATATTAAAAGGCCTTTCAATTATAAAAAGAAATATTGAATATAACATCATATCAAAGGGCCTCTCAATTATAAAAGAATATTAATTGAATATAAATATTTCATTAAAGATCTTTTAATTGTTTAAAATATTCATAGAAGTCTCTTTCAATTCACGATATATATGAAATAAAAATTGAATATTAATACCACATGAAATACCGTTTCAATTGAATACAAAACATTACATTAAAGGTCTTTTCAATGATATACAATATAAATTGAATATTTATACCATATTTTTATTCTCTACGTCACACATAATACACTTAATATAACATTTGGAAGGTCGAACTCTGGACTAAGACATTTATTTTACCATGTTTTTATGTTATCAAGACTGATACCAGTCTGTTGTTTTTACAGCAGAAATTTGCATTCACCCGGAGACGCTACTTCCCATAAGTCTGTGGTTTACTGTTACGTTTTTACTGAACACAGGGGCTTGCATGTTGTATACTGTTTACTTTAATGTGCATTCAGTGTATGGGTGTAACACATGCCCACTTTTACAGCTCATTTTAACACACTGGTTACATGTAACAGGCGTGTACTTTTAAACTGACGTTTTGTTATGAATGTTGTTATATGTTTTCTGGTAATTATGTGATAGTTAAATTATTAAAAAAAATCCAGCAGGTCGGTCGAATAAGAATTTCTCTTTTTTTGTCTCTATAATGAACTTACAATGCATATAACAGTATCAGTGAATGCCCAGGTGTCAGTATTATGAACAAGATGGATATATATATATATATATATATATATATATATATATATATTTATATACATATCAATAGCAAAAAGGTTAAATATATCAGCTTTTAATTTCAAAGTAGTTGTTTCTTATTTTTAATAAATAAAATATTTTAAGTAACATCAGTAGCATACATTGTGCGTAGCTTCTATGATAACCTATTCAGTTTTAATTGTTTACGCAGATTTCACCGCTTTATGATATGAAAGAAACTCTTTTTCTCTCTTTAAATTCGTCTTTGGCGAATTGACACGTTGAACAATTCAATATTTTGCTTAGGAAATTCAAGTCTTTGAATGACACAAACTCTTCGTATAAAATGATGCGCTGCTCATGTCTGAATAAAAGAATTCGAGCCCTCTCTAAAATTTGAAAAGCCCATGTCTACCACGGCGTGTTCACCATCAGAGTTGATACAAAACTGCAGCAGTTTCTAGCAAGTAAGAAAATTTAATTATGAACATGAATGGTGCATCGCAGTTAGACAGCGGTATTTTCGACCTATTACCCTGTTCTCTGCTATTTCATTTACACTATATGATTGATCCAATATTAGATTCTGGACCCTTTATTCGCTTCATTATCGTTCTCTGTGGCAAGTACTTCTCCAGAAATTGCTATTTACTTTGGCTTAAATTGACTGTTCTGTTAGAATCAAGAGTGCCCGGTCCGCAACATTTCGACAATGTAACATTTGGTCAAGTGTTTTGAAGTGATCGTCTATTGACGGCTGCCACTCTAACGTGTTTACTCTTGGATTTTTCACGCATGTCATTCAATGCCAATTAACACTTCAGCAATAGAAACGAATTTGACAGTCATAAAATATTTTGAATTCCAACTGTTTAATTTATACATTGAAAGAAAAAAGAAATGTGACAAACTTTTTTTTATTAACTTGTTATCACCTTTATGTTAATGTAGTGGATTTATGAAAATGGTATATAAAATATTTCATCGTTGTCCAATTACCATATACCCTGTATTGCGTTACAGTACATAAAAATACCCGAAGAAGGCATATGAACTGCAAAAAATTAACTTTTATCATTTCTGTGTCAAGTCAAGTTATGTAGAAGGGAATTCCAATATTGATATGGTTTTCAATTCATATTATGTCGAAACTCATTTCTTATTGTGTTTTGACATCTCCTTTTGTTTTCTTTAAGCTATTGTACAACGTTACATATGGTTACGTTTTCATTTTGAGATATTACGATTCTGTCTTTGTTGATACATTAACTTTTGTATCTTATTATTGGGTATAAAATAATATAAATATATTAGAGAGAAATGTCAAATGAACTAGTCCCCGATCTCTGTCTTTGGGGGTACATCCTATCATAGCGTATTATACATTCTTAACACTATCATAGTCAGATTTCTATATTCTTATGTTCATCCACACACACACACACAGACTATCAATCACAAGTCAAATTAAGACAGAATAAAGCACGGCAAGGACCCACACGGTAAGGTCATTGTAGCGAGGAATTAAATCTACCCTTATTTAATGATAATTATAGCGTTGTACTTCCAGTTTGTCCAAGCCTAGAATTTAAGGAATTGAATTTCATACCCGGTCTATTGTCATGTATAACATCAAAGGCGGGTTTAGGATGCATTGTCGGTCATGTGGCAGGTTGGTCGAATTGTCAATTTCACGCACTCTCATTAGATTCATCTCACTTATCAATTTTGTTTAATTTTTTATGCTGAGATTAAACGAAATTGATAATGTATTAAATGTTAATTTACATACTTGCGGTGCAGATTCAATAGAAGTGTTTCTAAATGTTCCTCAAACGATGTTTGGTGAGACCAACGCATATTTTGTGGTTTGTACTAACCTTAAGAATGTCAGAACGACAACACCTGCTGTAGAATTAATCACATTATATCAGGTTTTCTTATGATGTTGCAATTTCGTTTACAACTTACATATTAGTTCCGTTAAACACGTGTGTATGTGTGTGTGTGATATACCCTCTTTCAATACCTACTTCACATGATTTTATATTACCTAAAAACTAAGATACCACGCGCATAGAAGAAAATAGAATTTGTACATATTGTGATACAAATGTTGTGGAAGATGAATTCCATTTTATCATAAAATGAAAAGCTTTTTTAAATAAAAGTGTGAACTATATTAAAAAACCACACAACAAGAGGAATTATGCCTGAATGATAAGAGTTATTGAACTCATAATAAAAAAATATCATAGAATGTCTGTAAATTTATCACGAAAGCATCAGAAGTAAACATTGCTGCTTAATATTGCATTTCATTATTAGATTAGAGAGCGATTATTCAATGCTTTAGTTTGTATTTGATCTTATTGGAATTGTGACATAATACAAAATAACAATTACTTTACTGATTATGATTATTGGAAGAACAATCAATCAATCAATCAATCAATCAATCAATCAATCAATCAATCAATCAATCAATCAATCAATCAATCAATCAATCAATTTGAGTAAATACAATTACGCATGTTCATGATAAAACTATGTTTTACAGAAGAACACAATGTGCATTAGATTTTAATTTTATTTACTATTATGTGGTCTTGCCTAAAGAAAACTCATATTTAATACAAATATAAAAAGATAAAGATACATTTTTTTATGCTTCGCCGCCATCTCCGGAAAGGTGTATAATCTTTTATAAAATGTCTGCGCTTATTTTATTGTTTTTGTCTTACGAACTTTTATCAACATGGTAATTGTTTGTATGCATATGATAAGCTTTAAGTAATTTGTTCATGTTTTGTAAAGCAAAGATATACCATGCTGTAGCGATGTGTTGGATGTCCCGATAGTGAAAAACAATCTGAAATTTTACTCCTATCCACTGAGGCATAAAAGAACATATAGATAAACTAAATAACTATCAACAATTGAAACAAACACATTACCTTGAATGTATAAAATCTCAAAATCCCTTGATTAAAAAAAAAACTTAACGGGAAACTGAGCAATCATTGCTTTGAAAATCAAAGTCCAGATAAAATAAAATTCTTATATGATACTTCACATCTTATATGAATCATCAATGTTTATTACATATGAATATTGCAAGGTGCATTAAAATTTTGAGAGATTGGTCTAACTCGACCGTCTTACACCGACTTACGGGGTGAATAAATGAATCACTTGATGGTGGTTGAAAATAAAATAAAGAAACGACACCAGTTGAAATGAAACATAACAGCTGGAGGAGAAAGAAGAAAAAGATACATTCAGACTAGACTGTTTGCAATTTTCTTTTTAGATTTGAGCCATTATTCATATTCACGTGTTATGATGTGTATTCTGTGATAAGGCTACGCTACTTGAGCTTGGAGAGGCCTTTATGAGCTTTATCAGCTGGCAAAACTAACTCCCTCTCACGTGATTAGATTGTACAAAGTGTGAAATTGCGGTATTAAGGGGATATAAGTGGGCATATTGGATTGTAACTGTCAAGTATAGATGAATTTCTGATAAAACAGGGAAGATAAGTCACGCTCAGATGTGTCGAGTTCAGAAGCAGTTGACAAACACAAGTTTTGAGAAGATCTCTTTTTTTTTCTAAAACGTTGTTTTTCAACTCTCTATTTCTTACTCAAAAAGCTTACATTGTAAACACAATGTATATAAGACACAAGGAATATCAATATAATGCTGGTTTTTGCTTATATTGTAAATATCAAATATGTTTACAGCAGGTTATAAGATTGATCAATTCAAACTGACGCATACTCCTTTAATCATACAGTATTTTGGGATGCATTTGAAATTAAAAGATTGCTATAACAGCTGACAGGTTCAAATCTTGTGTGCTGAAAACGAATTTCACCAAATCAAACGTTGCAAAATTTGAAAAGAGGAAAACAGTTGTAAGAAACAGATTGAAATAGAACTCGCACACTGCAATATCCCCGACATAATAGACAGAAGCGTTTTGGCAATATAAATAACTAAACTAAACAGAAAATGATGGAACGACACAAGTTAATAAATAAAGTATGTCACTCACACACACACATAGTTGAACTTGCATTTCCTGTTTGTTCTGTCTCGAAGTGTTTGAATGAACCATTGCATTTTAATCAGAAGCGGTGTCGCCTTTCTTACGTCACATACATTGTCTGATATTGAAGCAATTATATGAAGTGTTGAGCAATAAACAGACACCAGTTCGTCTTCCTGATACAAGACCAGATCATGGCCTGGGTTAGAACCACTTTGATCAAGTGCTACATACTTCTTCTCACCATCTTTGTGACACTAACCTTGTCTTGGCGTGAACCGTTTGGACAACGGTCACGTGATGGATGATTAACACACACTGTATCACCTTTGTATGATACTAACATTGTCTGGTCTTGAAGCGTTATTATGACGTGTTGGGTGTAAGAATGTTGGTATTCAACTGACTGTATAGCTACCGTCCAGGTGTGGAATTGTTGATAGACACTCTCTTCCATGAAACGTCTTAATTCCACAATCAGCACCGTTCATGTCAGCCGGTGCATACCTCACGGAATGTATGTCTTCTCCACAGGTTTTCATACTACAACGTTCTCAATGGAAATAAAAACCAGCGCGGCGTACCAGTCCTACTCAAACAAATGGTTATTCATTATGTAGAATTTTAATGTATTTAAATGATGAATTGTAATTCATGTGTGATTTCTGACGCCTATACGGAGTCAATTGAGTGAACTTAGGTTAACTTATTGCCATAGTTGGAAATTGATTGATGTTGGTATTATGAAGGACCTGTAGGTGGGATGAAGGTATACTGGAAATCGAATGTTTCGTCTTCTGTTTTGGTCCTGGTTGCGGGCTGCGCTCTGTGTGTCTTTTAGGAATCCTTTTATTATGTATTATTGACTATCAAAATAACAGTTGAACTTGCTGTTTGGCAGCTGTACAAGGTTGCCTTTTCGTTAACAGTAGTAGTTTATCTACTTTTGACGCTTTAGACTAATGGTGCACTTTAACAGAATAGCGATTAAGCCAGTGTCAGAGAGTGTGATAGTTGGTGACTATTCAATTACTACTGATGAAACTCTATAAAACTGAATCTCACATTTTCTTTTCTTGAACGCATTCTGTCGTTTCATTGGACCCTTTAATCAGATATTATTTTCAATTTGATAACGATTCACTGCCGAATACGTTGTCTATTCTAGTACTTTATAGATGGTGCATTGTAACCAATGTGCTTTGTATTATAGTGTTTCTATGTAGATGTCACAATGTATAAAGGATTACCATCACAAAGCCTCCGTTGTCGTAATGCACAGTGATATTAATGCGCCTGAACGTTAGAGCATTCCATGCAACACAACTCCACCGCATACTGTCCTAAATACGTTACCTTCTATATATTTGGTACACTATAGAGGTTTGATTTGAATAAATATTTTAATAAAACCACACCCTGAAGATATGTATATGTCCTGAATTTTACTAAAACACTTTGGTAGGTGTATTTGCAGTAATTAAAAAAAATGAATTTCAGTAACGCCATGACCCTTTGTATGCTTAAAGATTTAAACAAGGTATACTCATTGTGTCGAAAAGGTTATTTGTATGTTTTAAATTTAATGCTTAATATAAATTCAACATAATATTAGAATGGTCTTTGTATGTTTTATGTTTTAAATATAATATTAAATATTTAGCATAGTATTAGAATTAGGCCTTCTATGCTTAATGTTTTAAATACAATATTAACGTTGTAATTGGCCGCCTGTTCATTGCAGATTTAATGTTTTAAATATAATATATATGATTATGTTGTATAAGCAAAGTATCAAAATGGTTCTTTCGTATGCTTTGTTTTGAATTAGGTATAGTATCTGCATAGTTTCAGAGCAGTTGTTTAAGAACGGTTCCTAAACATGCTAGATTACATATCACATTCTAAAATTTTCAACTTATTGCCACACTGCCTTGCAAATTCTAGTTTTAGAATCATCCTCAAACGCACTTAAGGCTTCAGTTGCACAATCACATGCAACTTTTCCCAATCTTTGCCATACTGGCTCAACATATGTATGCAATTTATTATTATTATTATTATTATTTTTTTTTAATTTCAATCACTGAAAAGTGATCCATTTAATCACCCCGTAATAGGTCTGTGAGGGTCGGGGTGGGCCATCCCTCAATAAACCGTACAAATATATATATCAGTCAAGTTGTAACATACATTCATATATATACACTGAAAGGAAAAAGAAAGCATACATTTTGGTTTTTGAAATTATTTCATTATTGACTAAGTTTATTCATGTGATGGAAAAATGAACTGATTTTTTCTTATTGTTTTGCTTTGAAATGAATTAAATGTTTGTTTTTTGATTCAACAGTATGATGAAATATAAATATACAAAATTTATATGCAATACATTTTTTGTTCCTTGACCTGCCGACGTTTATAGGTATGTATACTTTCTTTTTCCTTTCACCGAATACACATATATACATTAATCTTAAAGGGACACTGTCACCAGTCTAAACAAATTATAGATTGTAGCTCGAGCTAAAACAAAAATCAAACAGAAATAAAGTATAATCTGACACAGCAGATGATAGTATAAGAAAATTATGTTGTCTAATGACTTCAGGAGATTTTTCTCTCTTAAGTCTATAGTGGATGGCTTGGTGTAGGACCTTAATAAATATTAAATATGTATTTTGGTTTATCCCTTTTTACAGAAAAGATAAAGTGGCAATAATTACATGAATTTTATTTTATTGGGGTTGTTTTTGTGTGTTTATATTTATTAGAGGTATCTATAATTGGAATGGTTTATAAACAGATTTTTTTGTGTGTTAATTGATGGTGTTTATTGAAAGCCAGGAGAAGACATTAAAAAAAATATCAAAGATACCTCGGTTCATTTTATATTTTTCTAGTAAAATTTAACTTTATTTGAGAATCTGAAAACACAAAAGAATCACCTATTTCTTAAATTTTATAAAACATGTGTTTTCAGTTATTGGATTGGTTGAATATTAGTGTAATATATTTCTCATTTGCATATTTTTCATGAAAAATTAAGCAGATTTACATACAAACTAAAATATTATGTCAATTATGTATAAAAATTATTATGGACATTGATTTATTTGTAATCAAGTATTTAATCATGTATTTAATCAATTTGATGTACAATTAAATTGTTTCAGTCCATAGTTTGAATATAAGCAGTACGAAATAATGTTTGTCTTACATGTAACGTTTCGACTAGATTGTGAAATTATTTCTTTCTTCGGTGTATTGAGACATTTTCGGCGACCGTCATCAGACACTGCAGTAAAGTCGTTATGAAATGTATTTGACTATTTGAATTAGTCATCTTTTTTATATAGAAAAAGAACGTCAACAAAATTAGCAATTCTCTCGCATCGTCTTTGATGAGACTTGAGATAAGATGTGATTTCATCGAGTGTGTGGAACAGCATAAACGGCTGTGTCATTCTGATCAATTGCAATCTTTGTCTCCACTATGTCATGATTATATTTACGTTTTCCATTTGCTGTATTATGGCTTTTCATTATTCAATTAGGACCTCATTTATCGGTAAATTGTCAATTTTACACTCTATTGAGCAACGTTTATAACATTACACCGCGGTTAATGGTAAGTCTAAGATTTTTGTCGATCGATTTAACATCTAGCGAAATTGTCTTAATTTTTTCGCTTTTGCTGATGGAAAGGTATTGTCATTTTCTGCTGAGACATCAACAATAATTTGTTTTGAGATTAGAGAACACAGATTGGTTGGTCTCTTGCGCATTAAAACTTTCATTTTCAGTATATTAAAATGAAAGTCAACTTATTGTCCTATTGTCCTCTATTAAGACACTGTAAGCGACCGTTCATATGTTACATCCATGTTGATCAGCTTGAAAATATTGTAGTTTCTAGTGTCTTGGTTAATATCAAGAGGTCGACACTTTTAAAATATTCTAGTTTCTAGTGTCTTGATATAGATCGAGAGGTTGATATTTTTTAAGATGTTCTAGTCTCTAGTGTCTCGGTAAAGATCAAAAGGTCGACACTTTTCAGATGTTCTAATTTTTAGTGTTTCTGTAATTACCAAGAGGTCGACACTTTTAAGATGTTCTAGTTTCTAGTGTCTTGATAAAGATAGAGAGGTCGACACTTTTAAGATGTTCTTGTTTCTAGTGTCTTAATAAATATCGAAAAGTCGACGCTTTTAAGATGTTCTAGTTTCTAGTGTCTTGATAAAGATCGAGAGATCGACACTTTTAAGATGTTCTTGTTTCTAGTGTCTTAATAAATATCGAAAAGTCGACGCTTTTAAGATGTTCTAGTTTCTAGTGTCTTGGTAAAGATCAAGAGGTCGACACTTTTAAGATGTTCTAGTTTCTAGTGACTTGATAAAGATCGAGAGGTCGATACTTTTAAATTGTTCTAGTTTCTAGTATCTTAATAAAGATCGAAAGGTCGACACTTTTAAGATGTTCTAGTTTCTAGTGTCTTGATAAAGGTCAAGAGGTCGACAATTTTATTACCCCAATGTTGATTAGTTTGAAAATATTCTAGTTTCTAGTGTCTTGATGAAGGTCAGGAGGTTGACAATTTTGTTACTTCCAAGTTGAACAGTTCAAAAATATTCTAGTTTCTAGTGTCTTGGTACAAAGATCAATAGGTCGACATGTTTGTTACATTCACGTTGATGAGTTTGAAAATGTTCTTGTTTCTAGTGTCTTGATAAAGGCCAAGAGATCGAAACTTAACTGTATTATTTAAACCGAATTGCTTCATTATTTATATCAAATTATCATCTATTGTATAAAAGGGCATGCTTAGATCGAACAATATTAGTTTACTATCTGCTATTGTATTGCAATAAAATAAACCAAAACTAATGGCTTAAAACAATTCACCGAAACATTTAGTAAAGTCGAAATATTTTGTAATTTGTATTCTTAAACGTGTTTAGATACAAATAACGAACTTTATGAACATTGACCTGTTAGTATGCACTACTGGTTATCAATACGGTTCTCTGCCTCTGTAGGTGGCAAGTTTAAGTGGGTAAATAATGGGAAGTTCAATGTGTTTTGCGTGCTAGTAACCGTAAACTACTGTATTTTATATATACCAAAATACCATACTCATTAAAGCGCCGATCGTATGTTTCATTGTACAAATATTGACAATGCTGTGAAACATATTTGCGGATTTCAAAATTGTATTTAGACACTGTACTGGTGTATATAAACATGGTAAAAAATACTTCCGAACTTATGTTTTATACAGTTTTTTTCAGTCAAAATGAACCGTAAAGCATGTGTTGCACTTAACATAAAACGTAACCATTTTGGAATTTGTCATTTTCTAAACATGGAATGTATCAATGGAGCTTAAGTTTGTGGTAGCGAGCGGATGCATTGTTACTGTATTATATATTGCTTACTAAACACAGTAAATCACTCGCCCCGCTTTATTCAAGTAGATGGGTAAACATTGTTTAACACCAAACCACTCTTAAATGTTTACACTCTAAACATCGTATACCTTTGAATATTTTCTACTTTCTCTCATGGCTTTCTCTTTTTTAGCTGATCATTAGTTAACTGTTTCGTTCGTAAACACATGTATTTACAATGCAAGTAGTCATTTTTATCTATATTTGCCAATTATGTTTTAGGTGGTAATTGTGTTATTTAGGACTTATTTTTAAACAGAGTATATACAAGTATATTCTTGTTTAGTACATTTCAATTCCGTTTCATTTTATACATATGGTATTGTATACTGTTAAAAAGTTTCAAAGATATATTTGTATCTGCTTTACGGTAAACAAACATAAATACCTGCATTTAACACTAAACATAAACAACTTAAACGATTCAAACCACAGTTGGAATCTGTTCGCTTTTTGTCTTTCTGTTTTTAAGTTTTTAACTTTTCAATATTGGAGACTGAGGACGCTAGGATAAGGGTTAGTGTCATGCTGCATACCAAAGGACGTAATACGAATATGAAAACTAACTCTATTCTATATTCATTCAAAGTAAAATAAAATACCTAAGCTGATTCGACTACAGTTTAGTCACCTGCTGTCAGAATTATCTTGTGTCACTCTAGATATATTTGGTTTATTTACCGATACTATTTCTATAAGGACCAAACCACATGTTCAATATGAAATCTGAACTATATAATTAGGCTGATGTTAAACAAACGACGATATATATCCCTTAAATCGTGTATTGATTGTTAAATTCGATTCTTAGGTATTTTATCAATATAATAACTTCTGTATTCATTTCTGTAATGATAAGATATCAAGAGAAAAACGTAAACATGGTCCTGTGATGGAAATAATTAATAATGAAGCGTTTAGATATATTATGATAATCCTGTAGCAATTTCGTAATTGTTTTTGCCAATTAGAGCAATCTTAGAACAATGGTAGTTTATCAGGTGTAACGATAAAGTCATGTATTGCTGTTGTGATATAAATGATAGTTCACATACTTCTGTTTGTAAATGTTCTACATGTTTATCTTAATAAAGAATATTAAGCATACATTATTATTATTATCATTATTATTATTATTATTATTATAATTATTATTATTATTATTATTATTATACACACGCTAGTTATCTAAGAAATAGTCACTATTTGTTTACACTCTTTTCTGTGGTATTGTGTTTTGATAACTGCAAAAAAAACATCTAAATGATATGCATAAGAAAAACATTGAAATTGATAACCGTCCTGTGACAGGAGATATACATGTAAATGATGTGCCTAATTAAAACAATGAAATTGAATTGATATGTGTTTTTACATGACATATGCAAACTCAGTTCATATACATCATATCTCATGAGTTATACACTCAGTACATATACACCTTTTCTCATGAGTTATACACTCAACACATATACATCTTTTCTCATGAGTTATACACTCAACACATATACATCATATCTCATGAGTTATATACTCAATTCATATACATCATATCTCATGAGTTAAACACTCAGCACATATACATAATATCGCATGAGTTAAAAATGAATACATCCTTCCTAGCATAGCAACAGTTACAGTAAGAGTTGAAACTTTAAGAATACAATGTTACTGACATATTTGTCAATAAGAATATGCAAAAAAACATAATAACAACAAAACATCACGAAACACGCGTTTTTACACAGGAGTGAGTAATGTACAATCTTTTTATTGGTAAAAACATTGCCACATTCAGGAATTGAAATAATCAACAACAATATGTCAACGTAAATAAAATAGATTCGTGTCATATATATCTTACTTATGTGTCACCAGCTATCAATAACATTTTTTTATCTTTTATATTGTGCAAAAAGGTGACACTGTTTATCTCGTACGAAACAATACATTGGCCCGTATTTACCATTTCTTTAATTTTGTATACCACAGTAATGAAGCTTCAATTATGTCAAATGTATTTGTGAAATAAACATACACTATTAAACTAACGTCAATCGCGTAACCACGTGATTTGTTGATAAGATTATGCTAATTAAATTATCCGCATTGCCCTTGTCTTTACATTGTGTTTGTGAGTGACATCTGGACTACCGTCAACTTAGATATATTCTAAATTTATCATCGATTAGCTACGATGAAACGTTATGTCAGAGTTTTAACTCGAGACCCGTGTTGAGATTTGTTTAAGTATCAAATTCTCACGTTTGGATTGACCTTCTATCCTTCAGATTTATATGTAGAAAAAAGTTAATTTTATTATGTGTTCAAAAACAATAAACGAACTAACCAAAGAAAACTTTAAGTTGCTAAAGTAAACATTGTCAATATGCTTGTCTGGATGTGTACCTGCCTGCCTACCTTCTCGCCTGTCTGTGTGTCTGTCTCTCCACAAACATGCATATAATTTGTATCTTTATTTAGAGATACGGTCTTTAATATATAATCAGTTCAGAGGATTAAATCACGAAACTAAAAACATTTTCCGTCAACGTTTAAGTCATATTTACAATCTTTAAACCTGTGACATTACGAGGAGCACTTGTAAATTAGACAGGGTGAATTCAAAATTAAATTAACATAACAAAGCCCGTTTGATTTGTTATTTATAACCCATGATATGAGTTTTAATGCAGATGTATACTTTTCCCCGTACCAAGCATAAACTATCTACAAAACATTTCGAATGATTCTACGTTATCAATTACTTTTTGAAGGTATCAACAAAAAAGATAAATTAAATATTTATGATTTTATAATTAACCGTTTCAATAGCAAAGGAGCCAATTAAAGCCAAACACGTTTTATATATGTTGTGTTACGCGTATGATAATTGTTGAAGAATGTTATCGGATGAGAAAATAACACTGATAAAGATCTGTTTAAAGTCAACCTTTCATAAATGGGTGCAAATATATAAATTATCATCATTATTAAGTATAAGATATTGGCGTGAAATCAAATTTCTCATTTTATTCCTTATTATTAAATATGTCATTAAATAACATAAAGAGATGCAATAACAGAGTCAATGCTATTATATGTCACGTCTTAACCACATCGAACCAACGGTACGAGTGATACAGATTTAATTATAATGGTAGCATTTGATGATACTATACACATTTTAATATCAATGTAGAGTATATTCTATACATTTATTGAATGGGTTAACACTATTTCCAACACATTGTAGGTTATATGTTTTATTGGCGGAGAGAGATCCCTGAAATTAAGTTGAACTACAATCCATCCGCAAGTAATTGGCGAACTTTCTAACATAACATTTTTGCAACCGATCTGAGCTCGAACCTACGACTTCAGATAGCAAGTTAGATCTTGAGACAGCGATTTAGACCACACGGCCAACTTACATATTTTGTATGACCTGGCATAGTCAATAAGCATTTGTAAAGTATGTGAAAATACTAAACTACTGTTGCTAAATGAAAACATATAGTACCTAGAGCACCCATGAGACAAATAAAATTATAAGCTAAGCGAACTCCGTGAACACTTCAGCAACGTCAACAATAAGACAAAATGCTATTACGCATTTTCATGGTGACCGTGAAGGTGATCACCTAATTCGAAATTTCCCTCGCGTGTCAAGATACTATCAAACACATTAAAAAAGATACTACTGTATCAAATATAGGAAAGCTAAACTATAATACTCTCAGATCGTTTGTCATATTTACAATAATATGAAAATTGGAAACTGGTATACACATGCATTTATTTAACCAAAATATCAGCTCTGGGTGTATAAGTTTTTTTACGCTTTGTTTACTTCTTGAAAACAGCCTATGGACAAGACGATGATCTACGTCTGTTTTTCTTCTCTCATAACATATTCTATAATTTTACATCAATACCTACATTATTTCTAACATTTCAATATCCCCGTTTTTTTGCACGCCATCAATTCTCAATCAAGTATCTCATAAATTTCGTATTAGTATTAATATTCATAAATTGTGAATAGCTTTGCTTGAAGTGGGGTTGTCCCTGTTCAAATTTCACAAAGAGCCCATGTGTTTCTTTATATTTCAACGGCTATGAAATTGCTAGGATAATATCGCACCAGAGGAACCCATTGTGGGGAATTATTGGAGTTTTCACGCACCTCGCATTTTTGGTTAGATGTCTTGAAATGCTTTTCATGAGTACAGGGGGTAAGCTATCCCTGTAAAATGAGTGTATACAGGCTAGTAATAACATGGCGCGAGTGCGCATGCCAGTACATACATATGATGGATATCAACCGTACAATGAATATTTAAATTTATAAGTAGTGCTATAACACACGTGTGTAAGCTGATCTTGAAATGGATATGCGATGTCTGATTTATCTGTGTGCCCGTAATATAAAGGTTAAATGTGATTTAAATGTAAGAAAATTTAATAAAGTGGTTTTAGAGAGAGAGTGAGAAAGAGAGAGAGAGAGAGAGAGAGAGAGAAAGAGAAAGAGAGAGAGCGACCGCGAGGGAGAGACGATCAATATATTTATTACTAATCCCAATGAAACGAACAACAACCAAAAGCGTTTAAAGGTAAACAAACAACCGTTACAGCTAAAACAGATAACGCACGACATCTTTCTTGATAGGACCATGTGATCAGTAGTATTAATCATGTGTGGGAAATGCGTCTTACACATATCACATGTTGGAACAGAATTATTATTGATATCACCTTTGCTACAACTTGACTGATCAATCGATTATTAAAATGAATCTTATTAAACTTTGATTGAGAAATAAAAACACCTTAAATGTAATAAATCATCACATTTTGTTAAAGCTTGTCATTGTGCCATTGTTAATTTTGGTCATTACAAATATAGTAAAATACATCTAATTCGGGGTACTGGAGCGTTAATCAACACTTATATGGGATACACTTCTTATGTTAAAGTGCATTATAATATAAAATACGAATTAACCAATGGCTTAAAAGTGAGGTTTAATCATGATTACGAAGTTTACCACGTGGCAACGTTGGCAGTAATACAAAACAAACATTCTTGAAAGTTCCTGTTTAATTGCGTTTTAGATCTTTTTACGTTTACAGAATTATTGGCATATAGTATGCATTATAAACACGTGCTGTAAATGTTCATGAAGCATACATAGTTCTTTTACTGTAAAAATAAATAATGTGTAAAATTGACATGAAGCGGTATTATATAAAGCTGTTATGCACTCTTCAGTCTGGTATTAATTAATCTTTTTTTTATTAAGTGTGCATAGAATAAAACTGAGTTTAAAACAAAGATGTCTGTCATTCTGTTTTTGTTATGAAATTGTATGTTTTGTAGAAGTAACTATTATTTTTACTTTGACAACGTTAAATCACATTGCAAATATTTGATTTATTTGAGCCATTCTTTATAAAAAAAACCCATTATATTAGTATGTATTCATTTACTTTAAATCGGCTTATAACACAGAAAACTTGCCAGTACTATCATAATATCATCCACTGCTATTATTTATTTAATTTAAATGGAAATTGATATTCAAATTTTACATCTGTGATATTCAATGATTGTTTAGGTACTTCTCATGACATTTATAATTTGTGTATGTTTGTTCTGTTATCAAAGACAATTCAACTTCCTATTGAGGCGTGAAATATTATATTAACACCATTTATGATGTTTCAACACAGAATACAATTTATTCATTTATGTGTGACTTCCACAAACTAATATATTTCACGATAGTGTCTCCCACGTAGCTGGTACGTTGTACTGTTAATATCAGGTATTCACCGACATGACTCCCTCACTGGAAAACCATGTACAGAGTTACACAATAGCAACTAATGGTATCTTTACTGTTAATAGCATTATTTCGGATTTAATGATCAAATAATTATAGTAATATAACGTTGGAAACAGGACCTAAGGGTCACGCGTCCGATCTCCCACCGGAACATGCGATGCGTGTTTTGCGTGTTTTGGGCTAGACACTGTATTCAGCTTTACTAACGGATGACATGACTTAAAAGTAATTTATGTTAATTATAAGAACTCATTTCAAAGATGATGAAAGAATTAATTCAAACTACTTCACAATGTACAACGGAATTTAAAGTGATTTTACGCAGTTGCATTGTCTTTGATTATAGTTTATGGAAAACAACTATGAAGTATAATCAACACGTTAGGAAAATTGTTTTTGATGAAGACTAATGAAAAAATAGAACACTACTTAAATGCATCTATTTAAATACTAGCTTGTAATGTTGAATATGATCATACAACTTGTTTGCATATACCCAATTAACAGATATAGCTTTATATGACAGATATAGTTCGATAGACGATTAATGCTAAAACATAGCAGAGCAGCCTATATCTAAATGTATCACATTATTCCAGATAAACCATTGTTAATAAAAGCTTTTTGTCAGAAGCTTGTGGAAATAAACTTGTTTTAAATTAAGCAAATGTCGTAATATGTCACATTATGTGTGCGTTTTCAGTAATAACAGAAGTTTTAACCTGTACCATGTGGCCAATATCCAAAGAGAATGGTGTATTAAATGGTTTTGTCTTTATAATATTTTACTTAGTTGTTGACAATGACTCATTTGTTCAACAATAGAATACGAGCTGTAGAAAATGGGCATCATATTGCAATCGACAATCCACAACATATCAGCAAATAGAATTTTTGCATATCTGATATTCTGCAAACTATGTAAAGAGTTATTCAACATTTACATCGCAGTAATATGATTATCAAAGCAGACGGTACAAATACATAACTAGTGCAGCGAGGTTTGTTTTATATAAATAGTATGTACCAATTAATGTCAAATGTAATGTTTGTTTTACCCCCTATTCTAAGTTCACATAAATATCTACTACAATTGGTGAATGATTCTATTAGTACCAGTACGTGTGCACAAACTTTGTTAATGTGTTAGTCATTAAATTGTTTGGTTTTATAACATACATTACATTTAACACAACCATATAAACAGTAAATTTATGTACGTGGAAGTTCACATCTTTTGTTCTTGTTTTTATCTCAGCAGTCTGTATTTCAATACTCTGACAACCACCATCTTGTGTTATATATATATTATGGATTGGTTCACAAATTATGTCATTCTATGTAAAAATGTTTCTATTGATGTCTCTTTTTCGTAGATCGCACGAAATACTTGATACACAATACCTAATAAATTTCTTACATTTAAACATGTACTTATATCACATTCTATAATATATCAGTATTAATAACAATCTTCTGACCCCAAGGTAACATATACTGGCCATCTTTTTATCCAGAATGGTACAACAAGTAATTCTTACACAGTATACATTTTTAAATAATAAAAAATTCTTTGAAATCGAAAACCCTACTAATGTATCTCACGTTTTAATGTCTTTGTCATCTGTCCTCATTTATCACATTCCCCCCAAAGTTTTATCTCATATATTAACAATCATTCTTGTAGAAATTTATATGTACAGCTATGTTTCAAAATTAATGTGTTATCGTTTCGTTGCCATATTTGTTTTCGTTTGTTGTTTTTTTTTCTATTGCACTAGAAGTAAAACACTTCCTGTGAAAGGAAAAGAATGTGACTTGATAGAGAAAAACACATTAACAATGTAAGGCATATGATCAACCGACCACCCATTAAACAGTGTTGGCGTGTGTTTGTTCTGCGTATGAGTTTACCATCAGTTGTTATTATGTTCAAGAAGAAAAAAAACACAAATAAACTACACCGCACGATCTCTCAACATATTGTTTCACTATGATACTATGACAACATATTGTTTCACTATGATACTATGACAATATATTACTTCACTATGATACTATGAAAATATATTGTTCACTATGATACTATGATAACATATTGTTTCACTATGATACTATGACAACATATTGCTTCACTATTATACTATGACTATATATTGTTTCACTATGATACTATGACTGCATATTCGTATTGTTTCACAACGATATATTGCTTCAGTTTTATACCACGACAACATATTGTGTCACTTTTATTCTACGATAACATATGGTTTCATAATGATATTATGACAAATTATTGTTTCACTATGTTATTATGATAACGTTTTGTTTCTATTTTTAGCCTGCAATTGCAATCTTCATGCCAAGCACTGTCGGTTTAACATGGAGTTGTACGAACTGTCAGGATTCACGAGTGGTGGTGTCTGTCGGAAGTGTCGGCATCAGACAGAGGGGCGGTTCTGTAACCATTGCAAAGAAGGCTACTACAGAGACCAGAAAAGGGAAATCACCCACAGAAAAGCATGCAAAGGTAGATATCATTGCCCTGTCATTGCAGGGGTTGTTGTTTATATAGCATCTTTATTATTTATCTATCGGTTTGAGTTACAGCGTGAAAGAAAAGTCGTCTACTAAAAATGTTTAATCATTTGGTTGATGTTTATTTGGTTACACGTTCAAGTACATGCCTCCGTAGAATTTTAATGGTTTGGAATTTTTTTACTTTTCCCTCAAACACTACCTGACACACATCAATCGGATAATGTTATTTGACACATTGAATTTATAAACATTTGGCATGTCAAGTTAGAATTTGAAAAATGCGGTAAACTTCGTTTTAAAATTTGTATTAAATATTACGAATCAACTAGATCAAATGAGATATAAACTTTATATGCCTGTATATTACTGACTGAACACAACATTATAATATATGGAAAATAACATTTTCAGAAAATAGTCAGAACAGGTTCACTCAGTCATTAGCGCGTTTGATTATCAATCCAGGGGTTATGAATTTCTCCCGGTGACAGTCTCCGTGACGATTCATATACGACATTGCGTCTCTCACCACTGAATCAAGCGAGAAAGTTATCAGTTACATGCAGAGATTGAGAACTGGTTAATCGTTCATGGTCCCAGGAAAGATTGGTTATGAAAACTGATCGCTTGTTAGTCCTCGATAGCATAAAAATGACGCTGAATAGTCAAACAAACAAAACATTTCCTACTGAAATACTTAAAGGAAAGATACGTGTAATTTATTTTATACTTGTGGAAGGACGGTGGTCTTCAGAGTTATGTGTAAGCATCTATCAATTCTAAAATGTATTACACCTGTCACTTTAATAAATAAACTATATGTATCAATAAAACTGCTTCACGCCGCTCAAACCAGAGGATGCGAGTTCGATCCCCCGCTCGACCCGATACCTCTCATAAAACATCATTCAGTACTGGTTCTACTCAGGAAGCGGACTGACTCGACAGCGATTCATATAAGCTCTGAGCCTTCATCGCAATCGAACTAAAATATATTAGCATCAACTAAACTAATGAAACTAGTTACCATGTTTAATCTGATTTTATGTATTTTCTTCTCAAAATGTATCAAAGCAATTTCCTTGAAGCCGGGCCCGATTAGCTCAGTCAGTAGAGCATCTGACTATCAATCCGGGGGTCGTGAGTTCGAATCTCAGCCCGGCAACAGTCTCCGTGATGATTCATATACGATATTATGTTTCATTGTCATTCGTCTCTCACCGCTGATTCAAGTGACAAAGTAATCAGTTACTTGAGGAGATGAGGTGTACTTGAGTACTGGTTAACCTTTCTGGATCCCAGGAAACAGTGGTTAGGTTAACTAATCGTCTGTTAATGTCGCATACAAATTTTGATAATGCTACTCAAAATGGGATGAACATATTGGAAATACAAAATGTTCCGTTCAGTATAGTTTGAAAACTAGCGACGCGTTCTTTAGATGAACTACGGCAGTGATTATAAGTTATTGCGGTTTATACGGGCAATTGTGACGTGCCTGAGCATCATTATCATCGAGTTCTCAGTTCAGGTTTCACCCGGGGTGATGACTGCATGACACAGACTGTCAAAACCGCCGTCGCTACATCAGATATTCAACCAATATATACTATATCACATCTAACACTCTACTTACAACGCTCTACACTATACATATGAATATTAAATGTGCATGGTTAAAATTGAGTGTAAGAATAAATATACAATATTTTGTTAAACATTTAAACAGCATTTAATGCCAATATCAACACACGGCGGTGTTCGCCCAAACCACAAAATGGCTCTGGGGCAGGTTTTACATAATTCTATACATGATTCAAAGCAGATAACCTTTTTTCAAAATTCAAAACTCAGCACTGCATTGTTTTTGTTATGATTGTGCATGAAACTATATTAATGTTTAAACATTCAATTGGTAAAAAGATATTTTCCAAAAAATGTGTGTTATACCAAAACTTATAATTCTAGGACGGTGCTTATGAGGTCATATAGTCTCAATTGTAAACAAATACACATCGATATGTCTTTATGCACATTTCAGCAGTCGAGTAATTATATATTTTTTGGACACTGTACCATAACTATCAGGTAAAGAAAACAGCTGTTGTACACTAGCCACTCCCACATAACTGTCTGCTCCGGCAGGAAATGTTGGGCCTTTAGAGAGGATGCGGTACGTCCCTTAAATATCGTGCATGATACACATGGTATTATACGCCGCCAACTCGAATTCTACTGATCTTCGACTGACCAGTCCAAAATATTATTTAAATGTAAATTGCTACCCAAACACTCACTATACAATGGTTGGTCTTATTAACCTTTAGATGTTAGTTAAAATGTACACATATTTTAAAGTTGTGCGTGGTTAAATGACCCGTCAATTAATTCATAATTGCTAAAAAAATACACAACAGTTCGTTTAAATGATAATTTGTAAAACACGTAATTCAAACAAAAAGTATAAACAAGCCATGCGGTAATGAACAATCCATTCTCGCTAATAGTAACAACAAAAAACAACAACATAGACATAGTATCTATGACATATCAAAACAGTGTTAAACAAATACTTACATGAAATATATAATACAGAGGTGGGCGTAAAGAATATATGTGAAGCAAAACTTCATGTTTACAACACTAGCGCTTAATAATTCATGTATGTCCCATATACTATCTATATGCCGGTATAATAAAACCTGGTAAACTACGTTTGTTGCATGCTCTAAAAAATTTAACGTGCACATGTTTGATAACATAAAACCCTGAGTTTAGAGTAGAAAAAAGAACGGATAGTTTTTGCGGGCATTATTATAGCAGATCTTACAGTTTTGAAAGGGCTTTTCAATTTTTTATAGACTAGTGCACCCCGACTTCGTATGAAGTTTCTCTATTTAGAAAAGGCTATACGTAAATCAATAAGAGTTATGGATGCAAAAAAAGTTCATATCGGTCATAATCATTGAATATCCCTTTACAAACACATGTTTGAGAAGGTGTTAAATGATGTAACAAATGAAATTTGTAAAAATCAAACCATTCCATACGGTGTGAAACAATATTCACCCAGTATAACACTAATCTTTTGCTGTGTCTGGAAGAGTTATTAGGTGTAAGGCAAGTTATCAAAGGCACTTCAGGTGTTCGAGATGTCCAACACTAAAAAGAGAAAATATTTATGGCTACTTGAAAACGCATTTTATAGGAACACGCTGTGCGAGTTATTCATTGCTATACATTTACGCAATGTTTAACTTGTATTTAACACATTAAAAGGACTGAACTGAACTTTGACCCGGACTACTATTGTCTAAAGAGGGAACGTGAGAGGTTGCTAGTTTTCAATTGTGACTTTAAGAGTAAGTGTAAACAAATCCACACTTTGAACATTTTTGGTTACAATGTCCTGTGCAAAGAAAAAACACACAAAGTTAGCTATATCTTAAACGAACATCCCCTCTGACGAAATGGGTATTACTAATGAGGGGATAATTTAAATAGCAAAGCATCCGGTTTAATATTTTCTTTATAAATATGTACTTCGCATACTGTTTTCATTTATTTTTCTTTATTTAAAAACTTGTATGAGCCATAAACCAGATTATTTTAAATCATTGGTAGCTTTGTATGATCGATGGTGACTGTTTTGTGTATCTAAATTGACAAAACAATAATAAAACAATGTAACACGTTATTTAATCAAAGCAACCGCCATCTCTTGTTTCAGTTATGTTATACCATTATGTAAAACAATGTGATTCCCTTCCTACCCCGCAGTCCACAGCACTCTAATGCGATTGTATTTAATGGAATTTTAATTGAGGATCCAAGGGCATTTTTATAAATATTTGGTCCGTATATATTTATACACAAGATATACTTGTATGTTATGATATATAGATAAAAGGATAAACATCATATGCCCACACAGATGCACACACACACACACACACACACACACACACACACACACACACACACGATATTTATGCTTCTGTGTTGCACCTTTTTAAATCAGTCTATGACATCATCAACAAACCTTTAATATTTGACCTTGTTCTAAAACTAATATCGTAAATATAACTAATTTTACAAAACATTGATGCACAAACGCTAGCTTCAAATAAACCAAGAAACATTCGTGCTTTATAACGATATAATTAATGGAGCTATTTTTCTGCTATGTTTTGCCGAATTTACAAAACAATTTAAAGGATGTCAATCAGACGGCCAGATGTTTAGTAAGAACAATTGAATGGCATGTGCCATTCCGAAACATGTGGAATACCGTCAGATGTTTTTCGCAAACATATCTGCAAATTGGCTTAAAGCGTAATTATAGAACACACGAGTTATCTATAATTGATACACGATACATTTGAGGGTCATAAATGCGGAAGGAACTAAATTCAAATGAGACGAATCTTGCTTCCGCGACTCACTGAAAGATAAAACGGCATTTTGTAAGACTGACAAAATTATGTTTCGACCCGTATACATACTTCCCGCTTTGAATCATAATTAGATGATATTTACACACTGTAAACCTTTGATCTAATCCGACACAATTTAGAAACTAAAGTGATACTGACTCATGGTGGCGAACCCACGTGATGTTTTGGTATCACACACTGGTGATCCTTTTCTGTTGTAACTTTCCAAATAATCAACATAATTTGATAAAACACAGTGCAGATATACCTTGAAAATAAGTGCTGACCTGAGGCGAGAACATTACCTGTGCTTTATACTAAACTTTGACATGTGTTCGGTGTGAAACATTTTCATTGATATTAGCGTATGAGAAATGTCAGTATGTGGCGATTCTCAAATTTGTCAATTCTTCACCTTAATGAAATTTAGTAAATCGTTTTAATCAGACATTGTATATTTCACCTTTCAGCGTGTTCGATAGCTATATTTTATTTAAGTATTATCTCATTATATTTGCGAAACTGCTTACATTTCGCCATTATGTGAATGTTACCTTCTCATATATGCATTTTTAAAATTTATTCATAATTTATTACTTCTTACAGCATGTGACTGTCATCCGGTCGGTGCCCTAGGCAAAACTTGTAACGGGACAACCGGGCAATGTCCGTGTAAAGATGGAGTGATTGGTCGCGAATGTAACCAATGCGCAGCCGGGTACCAGCAAAGCAAGTCGCCGATTGCACCATGTATACGTAAGTAATTGCTTTTTATATGTTGTCATCTGTAGTGCCCAATGTCCATTATTAGAATAGAATGTAGTGCTTACTTCTTTTCTATTATATGTTGTGCATTGTTTTGGTGCAACAGCTAATTTGTGTAAACGAACCGATCAGCTGCTAAGTAGACGTAACAGCCATCTGTGTGTCAGATTGAATCAACAGTCACATATAAAACACGTACTGAGGGTTTTATGTTAGGCAGGTGTACCGATTCATTTGCTAAAATACAGATACAATGAGTATTAATTCAACCTTAGATATATGATAGTTTAGCTGCTTCAAGGAAGACCCTTAACATATATATATATATATATATATAACAGCATCAATGTAATACTTTAGTTAGAAATCTAAATTCCGAATGAAACTCTTGAATCCATACATAAACACGTAGCGATATCGTAACACCAACATTGTAACTTAAGTTTATTTAATTTAAATTTCGTATAACATTCATGAATCCACAACTAGTGCAAAAGTAAAACACGAGGTGATTTCATAAAAGATATATATATTAAGATGGAAATTTTAACCACTTTAAATATGTATATAAGCTAAACTCATTGTAGCAATGTTTTCAATAAAGAATTCATTCAAAACAAAATTGAACTGTATATAAACTAAACTCATTGTAGCAATATGTTCAATAAAGAATTCATTCAAAACAAAATTGAACTGTATATAAACTAAACTCATTGTAGCAATGTTTTCAATAAAGAATTCATTCAAAACAAAATTGAACTGTATATAAACTAAACTCATTGTAGCAATGTTTTCAATAAAGAATTCATTCAAAACAAATTTTAACTATGTATTTTATTTCTTTATCATATCAAGATTAACAGTTGAAGAACTAATATAAGTTTATGAACTAGATATAATCATACATTGTTCATACAGTCAAACCTGTGTAAGCGGCCACCTCTAAGCAGCGACCTGTCTTAAGCAGTCACATTTGCTTTTGCCCATTAATATGCTTTCAGAACAAATTAACATGTATTAAACAACTTGTCTTAAAAGGTCACTTTTGCTCCATCCCTCGACTGGCTCCTTAAGACAGGTTTGACTGTATATTAGAACCATTTTTACACTATGGAAGAGAAACAAAATATTCATAGATGTATCTAACTGTAATTGAATGAGCCGTAAAAAACACTTACGAGAACTAACTCTAGCACCTGTCTGTTTTATTGGTACATTTATCTAAACAGAAATAAGTTACAAAGTGCAAGTGAGAACAATGCGATATGGCGTACATATGGACTGCAATTTTATAGTTTCAAATCGTTATAATGTAATAGAAATAGCTATACCAACAGGCAGCACCATTAAACAATACTAAAACCACATGCCTTGCATCTCCACTATTTCCTGAATTACTTTTGAAATATATAATATTATATGTTTTGTAATTTTTACAGCACGTCTCATTAAATTTGTAGTATTTTATGAATATTTTACTATCAGTTCATACCTGGAATAAAGTTTAAAACTCCCGAACTTTCAAAAGTATAGGTTTTGAAAATACTTATTTTTTATTTTTAGGAGTAATTCATTGTTTAAAGGAAAAATAAAACTGAACATTAGGACTTTCTCCATGTTAACACTTAGTTGATCATCATGGACAGTTTTATAAAGAAAACTATAAAACTTTAAAAGCAAGCATCTAGGCAATAGTGACAGCATCCGTAGGGGATGACGTGGGTGCTATAGATGGTTTGAAGTTTCACTCGGATCTTCTGTGGCCGAAAGGTATTAGATGCTCTCGTTTAATGACCATTTACCTCTCTTCGCCGAGGTCGTGAGTTCGAGACAGGCTGGATCCAAAAAATTTAATTGTGAAATTGTCCAGTTACTTGCGGAAGGAGACATTTGTTCTCAAATTTATTTTGAGGTCTTCCTTCACAAATAAATTGGATATGCCATATATAGCCTGACATATGTTGACACTCGCAGTAAACGCCATTAAAAAGAAAAAAAAACATGTGATGCTTTAAAGAAATCTGGCCAAAAAGTTCCTATGAAATAATTTAATGAACCTTCGAATTGAAAATACTTGTTAGTGTGAATTACTCTCAATTTATCTCTACGCCATTTTTTCAAAGTGTTATATATAAAATTCGACTCTTTGTTTTACAGCTGTCCCAACAGGACCAACTGCAAGACCAACAGACAAGACTTCAGCAAACAGTAAGTTTTTCTTGTAGATATATTTGCTTATATTAATAACGGTTCCAAGAAAAGAAGAAGAGAAAGTAGCAGGCTCTGTTTTATTGAGCCTGTTAATGAGGGGTAATTGAATATGCAACGCCTCTCACACCCCCTACCACAGGTATAAGTACTTATCGATATTGAAATAAATGTTAATACCTTTATATTTAAATTATGAACTGTTTTCATTTAACAAAACAACCGAAACGGTTTATATATCTAGCCCTTTTGGGGGCTTAAATGGCTCTTTCTTGGTGCTGAAGGATATCAATGAAACTTGGGTAAAACCGCTTGTGCGCTTGATTGAAAACATTCTATATTGATTTTTTTCGAAACCTTTACATTAAAATAATATTATGAACTGTTTTCATTTTACCAAATAATCTACATAGCTTATCTAACTAAGCTTGGGTGGCTTGGGTGGTCTCGTTCTTTGTGTTGGGGGATATCAGTGAGTCCTGAATAAACCCACATGTCCGCTTGAGTGACAAAACAATGTTGCCTGTTATAAAAAACAACAAATTAAAATTTAATCGTTAAAATGGAAACGGAATTGTCCACCATATTCACAGGTTTTTTTTACCATATTTTTTACAAATATGTTTGATATTTTCTACAAACACCTAGGACACAATTGAAAATAATCAGTTAAAATAGAGTGATGATTGAATGCCACTTAACTATAGGCGTTTGATGATTGCCAGTTACGTCCACCCAGTACTATTTATCTACGTGTACATACACCCCATAAATATATCACCGAGTCAGGCCTACCTTGTAGTATAACCAATCATACAGTGTTACTTTATATGATAAGGTATATGATTTTTAACACTTTGACACATTTAATCTTTATTTTGATTATAACATACTATTTATCACTTAGATATTAAACTTCAAAGGGACACACAAAGCAATGATAAATTTCATGTTTACCTTGTCTATTGGCCAGCTATCCTTCTCATGGTCTAGAGCGAACAGTATTTTAGATTTTATAGGATCGATATGCCGTTATTCAAAGATAGTGTAATCTGAAACTGACAATCAAATCTTTAACTAAAAAAAACGCACAATAATAGTAGCGTCTGCTGAAACGATAATGTTTGAAGCTATCCAGACGATATTTACGACTTTTCCGATTGGAATCCTGTTTTATTACGCGATGGTTGAGTTATTCCTAACCTCGCTTGGTGCAAGGTTTACGAAGTCAATGTTACGAAAACATAGGGTTATCAAATTTAATGATTCCTATCAAAGGTCAATAAAGGGAAAGGTTTTACTATCGACATGACTTTTCATGGCTTTACACGATATAAGATAAACATGGGATAATAAGAGTCAGTAGATGACTCTCATATATCAGACGAAAAACAACCCTTTAACATAAACGATTAAGGGTCACTTCAGAAGAGCAAAATATGAACCAAATATTCACATAGTAATTTTTAAGAAAGATATAAGTCAATGCATTTCATAGAAGATGATAAATACTCTTAGACCATTGAGTTTTTTTTCTGTTGTGATGCGACTCATTAATCTATATGATCATTTTCCCGCATAGTGTTTATGTACTTGATTAACGAAACGATACAATTTAGTATTTTCGTCTTTTTCAGAAAAATGTGGAAACAAATGCAATCAAAACAGAAAGCTGAAACTGACAAAATATTGCAAACGTCACTATGGTAAGTAATCTAGTTTAATTATGATTTCACATCGTCACACGCACTGTCGTATTTCCTAGATTGACATTACATAATTATGCTGCTTCCCTTCGACCTGTCCCAGTTATTAGGAACAATTATTTGCAACCGAGGAAATGAAGAAGAAATATATAGTATCTGGGTTAGGAATACATAGTTTAGTGAGAATATATTTGTATAACGGACAAATCCGAAGCAGTATACTAGGAATGCCAGTATTAAACGCATGTACCAAGGAAGACAACACGAGTCTACCGAATATTTGACAAAACATTATGTGTTAGTAATTAAATAAAATGCATAGACTCCAATATGTTAAGAAAACAATTGGTAATGTATGTGCCCGTGAAAACGACCGATAAATGTAATAGAGTATCATAAATATATATTTTAATAGCATATTAATGTAATTATATATTTTTTTAGCGATAAAAGCAGAGGTTGTTGCCAAACAGAATGTTGGTGACTGGGTCAAATTTACCATCAACGTCTTAAGTACCTACAAAAGATCACCGGACAAAATGTTGAACAGAAGAGGAGAGACGCTGCTGTGGGTACCAAAACGAGATCTCAACTGCAAATGTCCGAGAATCAAGTTGAAGCAGAGATATTTGATAATTGGAAAAATAAAGCCAAGGGAAACGAGAACTGGCTTTATTGCTGACCGTCGGAGCATTGTAAGAGAGTGGCGAACGAAATGGCAGAAACGAATGCGATCGTATATGAAGGCAGAACACAGAGGGCAGTGTGGACGGGTTAGATATAATACCGACTGAAGTTTGCATCATGTCTTAATATAGATGTATATATTCGATATACCTCAAATGACCAGTTTATATGTGCATCATGGTAAATGCAAAGCTTATGAAAATGACAGTGCAAGACGAATTGAAAAACAACAAATAGAGAAAAATATAATATTAGGACAAGAAAAATGACGTATATGCGTATAGTGTATATTTAGATGAGTATTCTTTGTGACCTCCATGATAAACTAAATTCAGAGGCAAATATGAACATTTATGCACTGTGACCGAACACATTCATATTATAATGAACGAAACGTTTTTATTCCAATAAACGTGTATACATATAACATTAAAACAGAAAGATGATATTGTAGCTTTGCCCGATTAAAAGAAGGAATGGACACCACTATGTTAAGTACGAGTAATTGAGTAGCCTCCCCTAGTACAGCATATTGTCATCTAGTTTTGTAATATTTTGTATTTATATAACGAGGACAATACACATGCAGAGAGGGATTTTATAAACTCAAACACTTTATTTAATAAAAGTGTGAAATGAATGTAAACACAATGAGTGATTGATAAGCCATGCATTGACATTACGCTGTTTTCGCTATTGTATACTGAATGGACTACGCGGAAGAGACATATGTAGCTTTATATCTATACGAGGTATATGTTAACTTAAAATGAACACAGTGAAAAACAGTAACTGCCTCAGATATATTTATACATATAGATGGGATTGAAAAAATAATCGAAACAGAGACATGCATAACGCCTTTCTTAGGCTGGACATATTCTGAAATATTACAAACTGTGTTGATATTGATAAAGAATGATTATAAACTGTGTGAATAAAGGCCAGTAGCTAAATGGAAGCCTCTCACAAATTAATTGTGTTGTTAAATCATTTAATGTTTTTATTGTCTGTGTTTGCACGTGCTAGTTGCGCATAAATTACTGTTAAACATTCTTCAATGTGTGAGTCGTTCACGCATATTCTTTACTCTTTAATTACATTTTTGTATTTATACCGTATTTAAATTCATTTTGTTATCGTATTACTTGAGATATTTCCATAAGTGTCATTATTTTTTTCTTCTTATCAAAAATTAATTTGTAGTTAAATAGCAAGAGTAAATTGGCAACCAATATGCTGTCACGAACAGACTCGATAAAACCGAGTCTTTTATTTTCCTTTCATTGACGCGGTTTTTGCATTTTATCAGATAGAATTATAATAAATTAATGAATTATTATTAAAAATTGTAATCGAGGACCATCTAATCAGGTATATTTTACCGATCTGAACAAATCAATTAACATTAAAATACTGTTCAAATTTGTATAGCCATATTATTTATATAGTTTAATTTTATTTAATTATTTCGTTGTACATACAGAGTGTCAGCGATCTACAAACTTATGCCTATCGCAAGACTCGAAAAAGAAAATGGTTTTATAGAATATCATTTAATGAACGTTTCACATATTTGGTTTGTTAATCTCTATTTGATGAGAATATATTTGAAATCATAATCTATTCTTACACAATGTAACCTGATTCTTATTTTGAATTTAAAATCTTTGAACAAACCGCATTTTTTTGGAAAGCTTGTTTCATTTATAGTCATATTATTGTAGTGCGTACAAAATATTATGTTACTTCACTTGACTTAAAGATTGATAGTCTGCATACCATATACATTTTAATCGAAATACTAGAGAGTATGTAGTTTAAATACTAAGTAAAATGATGCCAGACTTTATAACACCTACAAAACAAACATTTGGACTCTGTCATCAACAAAAATTAACCCAGAAAACAAATGCAATCTGAATGATCTTCATCACAATTTGTGCTTGTATTTTTTTTTCTTTTCATTTAATTTTTTTTTCATTTGTAAAGTCTACTGTAATATGGAAAATATCCGGATTCTTACAAATTAGATTATTTTGTAATATTACGGGGAGACAACCTTGCATGTATTGTTACAATTTGCTTCATATGATAATGTTAACTTGTTGTGTTATGACGTTGTTTTATGTGATTTGTATTATAGATGTAAATATCAGTTATGATAGTACGTATATGATGTTGTTTGTTGACTTATATATGACATCAAGCAACCACCAATGAAAAACGACAAATATAATTTAGAAATAATGAAAAAACGACACTCCAACAACAATAAAATCAGTTACCGTAGTACGTATGTGATGTTGTTTATAAACATGTGATGTTGATAAAACAGCAACGAAAAAAACCCACACACAACAAAAATATCTGTTCTGATAGTACATATATTATGTTGTTTGTTGACCTATATAAGACATCGGGCAACCACCATTGAAAGAAGAAACATGCAATTAAGAAATAATAAAAAAAAAAAAACAACACACAACATTACTTACAGTTATGATAGTATGTATATGATGTTGTTTGTTGACCTTATATGACATCCGGCAAGCACCAATGAAAAACAGTCAGATACAATTTAGAAATAATAAAAAAAATACACACACAAAGAAACACACACAACAATATTACTTGTCATCAAAACATACTCTAAGCTTTGTACGTATCATTTGTACTTATTAGCAATATATTAGTTAAAAAATATGTAAACAATTCCATAAGGTTCTGAACATTAGCTTAGAATGATCACACACACACACACACACACACACACACACACACACACACACACACACATAACACACACACACAACACACACACACACACACACACACACACACACACACACACACACAGAGTAACACACACCATCAGTTTATAATCCAAATACAATGGTTTCTAATAGAGAAACATGAAGCTTATCAAACTCTTATCCAGGTTACCAATATGAAATAATCTATAGTAACATACCACCATTGGTGACCACAAAAAGGCAGATCTATATCGAAAACCCATCTGTGGCAGATGGTACTACAGTGTAGTATGCTAAAAATATCATGGGGAAACACTTGTTAATGCTGTCAAATGACCGCCATATACGTATATTGATATATGGCAAAATTGTACAGTGTGTTTCACCCGTCATGATGTTGTTACGTCAAAACAGGGGAATAACGATTGGGATAAAAAAAAACACCCCTAGTAATGTTTGTTTCTTTACACCGATATGAGTCACCGAAAAAAGAGCAAAATAAAAAAACAATAAACACGTTAAGGTTCTTTTCAAGACATATTCATTAAACGAACATATTGATTTAATGTTACGTACGTATTGATACCATATTTAATTGTTAAATTCAACCTGCTAGAATTAATTGACTTGGCGCAGGTTGTCAATGAAGCAAGTCGATAATCCAATCAGCGATCGATATTGTTTCTAAGGCCACCAGTTTCCTTAGATAAGCGAACAATCTCTAAGTAAATACTACATTGTATTACATTGTATTTACTTAGACAAACAACGCCACATTCACCTCCTCTTGAACATAATGTTTCGTTATTTGTTTTATTATGATATGTTCACTATTGGGACTAAGAAAGAATAGGAAAAATTGAAGTACAAAACGTCTATTAATACACGTATAAGTGACACATACAGGCCATATGCATCAACATAGAAACGAAAATAAAATTTAGGGTAGTTATGCCTGTTTAAAACTGATTCATTTTTTTTCTCTAAAATATCAATATAAAAAATTATCTTTTTGAACAAGCCGTATAGGACTAGAACTAAATCTTAAAGTCTCGTTGACTTTCTATATCTAATCTAAATTAATCTACACATTAACTATATAATTAAAATAATACTGGTAAATAATCACTTCTATCGAAGTACGAATCACAATGTTTTTTTTTGTTTCCTTATAAATCATAGCAACGGTTGATACATATATTCCAAAACCTTTACAAAGGGTCACCATTAAAATAATGTATTTTGCCATCTTCTGATTCGTAGTTTTCAAAATTGAATTGGTAAGCAGGTATTCTGACAAAACCGCTAAAACATTTCTCTGACAATACATGTTTCTATTGTAGTACTCTTTAACAATGTGAAGCCAGTCATGCTTAATATATTTTTCAGAACTACAATAGTTATTTCACATATACATAATTTTGCCTTGCCAAAGTAAAAACTAAATAAATGTGTAGGTAGGAAGAGAGTAAACAAACCAATATTTTAATTTTGGCCAAAAATGAAATTCGACTGCATTATGGTCATCCTACACTACACTGTTTTGTCTTTCTAATAAATGTTTTTAACTTATCGTATAATATGTGTTTGTTGTTATTTTAATTTGCCTTTGAAAAGCTTATTCTAATATAACGATTAAAAAACTGAAGTACAAGAAAGGTCAGTCAGACGACTCTCTCAAACGATTATCTCAAACTCTGTTATGTCAGGCTATGGGGTTTCTGAAAGGAAAATGTCTGCATTTGTTTTGCTTTAGAAATCATGCTGTTTATCTTAAACTACTGGTGATCCCAACATATTATTCTGGTCCCCTATGCTTTGAGATAACCAGAGTCAACTGTATTGCAATCCATTCTATTAAAATTAAAGTAACGAAATAGCCAAACTATTATTTTAATTATCGTTCTGCAGGATCCATTTCCCTAAAAGGATGTTTACGTCTCTCGCCATTATTATTTTCCCCATAGGGTTCCATTGTAACAATTATGTCCAAAACATGACTATTCACTGGTTCAAGATCAACAATAAAAATGAAAAAAAAATCATATCTTGAACAGTATTTTTTAAACATGGTTTTATGATACCCATCAATTTCAACAGTAATAATATGTCATAAATTCGCCATGATGCGGTTCAAACAATCAATAGTGTGAATGACACAGAATTGGCTAGATATCTGACATCAGAAACATTTTTTGCGTGGATTTCTAAAATACTGACCGTTTAACACATGGTATGAAAAAAATAGTCACTGCAATATAAGGCCCTGAACAAAAGAAGAGTTATATAACCAAAGTATTACTAATACATCTTTTATTAATCATTACTTCTAAAAAATCATGATCGATTAACAAATGACATAGGTACATTACATTACCTGTGTTAACATAGACACGAATTATTGTTTATTTTTTCATGTCGTTATCATGTAAATAGATTTAAAAACACAGTTCAAGCATTATAATCAGTCCAACAGACATGTCCAATATCCCTATATTCAAGTTGCTTTAAACCATAATGAATCATTTCCCAGATTTTAGAGAGAAATTAAAAATACACAAATATAAGAGTATACATACGAGTATGTGCTTAATGAGTCTCTATTGTCACTTTTAGTTACGTAAAATCAGAACTTGCAATTAAGACTTTCTTTGATATCCATACCGGGGTGTTTGTTTTTAGAAAAAAACAATAATAATTAACATTTTGTTGAATATTACATATGAACTAAAGCTGATTTAATTGAAAACTGCAAAATATGTCCTTTTTAACGCACGTGCCTCACGTGGAAATAGTAACTGGGCTAATGATAACCGTAGTAATGTTCTTATTCTATTATACAATGTGCATCAACTGTTAATGCTAACTTGTGGTGGTAAAGAACAATGTCAAGGGCTCGCTTTACAAATCAAAATAATTTGAAAATGGTTAAAATAATAAGACTGTAATAATCGAATGGAAAGAAAACGCTTTATTCAAACAGATATCATGACGAATAAATCAGTTGAAAATGAGAATTTACAGATAATTTATTGAAAATGAAGTCCAATAGTAAAGTTTACCAAAGTCCAATAATTTTTACTGATTTGGTTGAAATCAATTTCAATAGCTCGCATTTGTCAAACATTTAGCGATATACATGCAATTGGTGACTGAAAAATAGATAATACAAATTAAAAAATTTAAAAGCTTGGTGACTCATACATGCTTTTTAGTTGGCATTTAATTGCGGTATCGTGAGCTGCAGCATGTCATTTATTGCACACGCAACATTTACCTATCTTAGAATAATTATCTTTCTGTTCCAAGATTTTTATTTATGACGATCTGTCTTTGAAACGCAGAACTTCAAAATATTTCATTACAAATAATTGACGCGCCAGTTAGTACTTTAAGAACTTAAATAAATTGAGGTGAATAACTCCGTTTCATTTGATTTGACGATTTGAATATAACCACAGAGAAACCAGGGTGTCAGACAGAGCAGACGATCTAACAACTTGGCACAGTCTCTTACATTTGTGATTGTATTTCTAAACAGAATATTGTTTCGGTCTTCGCAAAATTCATATGCATACTCAAGTCTCGTTTATGTCAATCACGTGTCGGCGCGAGAATTTGATTGGCACGTGACTGATCATTTTCTCATAAGCATAACCAATTAGTGCAAGGAAAGTGGTCTTGTTTTGACAGATTGTCTTGTGATAGCCGACTTGATTATGGCGCTATGTGTCTGGGAGCATGTTCATGCCACCGTTTGGATTGACGTGTATGCTATAATCTGTTTTCCAGTCATTGTAACACGTTAATAGCAGACAGGGAGTATAATCGGATATTTAGCACTATTACGAAATGTCCGTTATATATTATTTTCTGAGGTAGGATATGCATTGTTAAAAGTGTCTCAGAAATTAATGGTTTATGCTATAGTAATTAGCAAAACATATATGACGATTGATAAGAAAATAAAACCGTTATTGACAGTTACATGACCAACAAAATATAGTTGAAGAAATAAATGGGGATAAAAAATATACTACGATTATTAAATAGGAAATATATGTCCTAAACCAAAGACAGAAATGTGATTCAAAATATGAAAGTATATCCGAATTGTTTGGACGAGTATTATTCATGTATTATGTCAATCATAATATCCATTTAGATGTATCTCCATGCACAGTTTACATATACAACGTATGCAATAATCAATTAACTTCTTTATTTGATATTGAATCCATATATGGTAGCTTAATTGATAGAGGAAACGTGACCTACATGTGTTTCGTGCGTACTGTTTCGGACGTAATGTGTTAAACATATGACTTAAAAACATTCTTGAAGAAATAAGTATCGAACCCACAATTAAAGTTGTAATTATCAACTTTTCTTTAAACAATTATTCGAGGTATCGTATTTACAATTTCGTGCGAGTCATCACTAAACATTGAAGTAGATTTATTTGTTTTGTTCAAGTAACACGTATCCGTTCCCTGGGGACGGTTAATATTGCTTCCGAGCATTACCCATAACTATTTTAATAGGATTTCTCCTATTTACATTCAATACGTAATTGCGAAATGCACTTTCTGAAATGTCATTTAACTCCGCTTCCTATTTAACGAACTAGAAAACATCAATTCGTACACTTGTAGTATAAACGAAACAAAACGGAGTCATGAAGAAACACGTGGTTACAAGAAAACATGGAGCTAAAATCATGATCACCAAGACGATTGCACTTGCATCATGGTAACTACTGCAGCAATGAAATCCGGCAGCTGGTTCTTTTAAATATACATTATTAATGACGGACGACGGTTTTTGTACAGTTTTAACTCTGTTTAATGTTTGTAGTAGCATCAATGGCGCATGGTTTGTAAGTTTTGTCATAAAATTGTCGATGGAGTATGGGAGTAAATAGATGTGTGTTACACAAGAGGATTCCGTTATTTTTTTTTTCTAAATTGAATTAATGGAACTGCCGACGGTATGAATATTTACATATATAATAAAGGCTTGACTGTTTTATGATGTTTTTGTTCGTATAATGTACCATGCCATATATTTTAATGTCAGAAAAAAATAACACTTTTTTGTTGTTATTACTGGAGCTTTTGAATTTCTGCCCTATTTGTGAACCTCGTTCAATTTAGGTCGATACTTGGATACCGCTTAATATGGTGCTTGGAGATGGGGTACGGGCTTTGCTTTTCAAGGAGTCCGTTAATCAGTCATAATGGCTTCCACAACAACAACCATACGTGCTTAGCGGCGGCTGCGTAATGTCATCCCTAATTTTGAAAGCATGAAACTTATAATTGTTTTTAGAGAATCGATACCCGTTTAAGACAGTGTTGGAAGTAGAATAGGTGTTTACATGTCTCATTACACATCATAAACAAGCTCAATAAAGCTAAGTATTGTTGTTTTTTTTTCATTTTCTTTGTTTCGTTTTTTGAAATCAAAAGAATTTCCGATATTGTCATGCTCTGTATTTAACCCCTTGCTAAATGTAATACCTAAACATCTGACTTGGTTCCTCCACGTTATAATCATACTCTCCTTCACGTGTTTAAGAACTTAAGAACTAAAGATGCTGCAAATCGGAATTAGAAATATGTACAGGGCACACATTATTTTCTAGGATCATAATCAATTATTCGTTTTCTAAATATTTCTGAAATCAATACTTTTCATACTTTTAAATGACTTTTCGCCGACCTGTTTAGCACGATGGTTGGCAGATTCAGTTTTGATAAACCTGTTCGAGAAGGATACTGAAACACGCGCTATTCCTCATGTTCCCTGCTTCACAATCCCCGGTACCGCTTCAAAAAGATTTCTATTTTCGAGTTTCAATCATCTCCTTGATTTCAATGTATCAAAATAAAAACGTCATTCTGTCAAAGTATGTAGCGACTAATCCAGGCTGTAGTATGGACCAAGCTCTTCCGATTGTGTCCGTTAAATAGCAATGTTGGGAACACGTTCATTGGTCAGTTGCTTTGAATGAAAGTCTGAATGACGTCACGGTTTAGTAAACGTTCAACTGCTATGAATTGTGGGTCAGGCATAGAATTTCCTGCTTTTTTATTTAGGGTTAATACACCTGATTCGGGAGATATCAGGTTATGGGATATATTATGACTAGGCACCTAAGTTGATGACCGCGGAATGAAATTTTTTAAGAACATTTTGTGTCATAGTTAGGACGTTTGGGGTGAAGTTCATTGCATACCTTGCGTATCCAACGCTGTCGTTTTGTACTGCTAATTATTTTGTTTAAGATTTAAATGTACTATTCATGACCTTACTTCATTTCAGAATAAAATATTTAAAAAGTTGTAATATAAATGAAAACAAAATGGTTTTGTCAAAAGAAATGAGAAGAAAGTTATCTCCCTCTTTCATACTAAAATAGTAATATTTTTTGTTGGTATTTCAGTTTAAACATTTTTATTCATTATATTTACAACGTATGTATATACAATGACAACACATATTAGAACGAAAACATTATGCTTATTGAGCTCCTTTCCTGTTGACATTTTAAATACATGTCTGTAATTGGATCAGACACAAAGTGGCCATCTTAATGGAGGGAACATGAATGTTTTAAACTGATTTGTTTTACTCCGATTGTGAAACAAGTTCTAAGCATATGCAGATAAAGATCCTTAGTTAAGGACCTCACACATAGCCAGGGGAGAGGATCAAACCACGACCCTCCTATCCTGAGTCCAATGCTCTTCCGCTCTACATAATGGACCCTTTTTTTATTTTGTTTGCTTGTTTTTGGGGAGAAGGGTGTAAAAGCAAACTAAAGCTCCAAATCAGACTAGATAAACATTATAAAACATTTGCGTTACGTATCACAACGATATAACATCGTGTTTTTACAGTCTTTGTTGCAGTTTTATGTCATCAGTAACAGTCAATGTCTTTTACATAATTTATTTATAAAAAAAAACATACGTCTCAAAAGATGTACCACGGTTGTAAAGAAACTTTATAGTTTTGAATGCTTTAGTGGAAACCATACCTCCTATTAACTGTAAGAGAACATAAAATATTCTAATTGTTTTGTTAAATGATGATAATAATATAACAGGTGGATGATAACCCGAAGTAGGAACATACTTGCAATGTTATTTAACACAGATACAACACATTACAAATAATCCAACGAGTTTATCATCCATCCTTTCATCGAATGTCCGTGTGAATGGCCACTAAGATTGCTTGGATCAGAAGGTTTTGCAAGACTAGTGCTGTGATTATTCTTGTTTAAACATTGTAATCATAACCACGTGGTTTAGATTGACAGCATTGTGAATGACTGATTGATCAGAGATAAGGTGAATGGTCAATGACACCAACAGTCTTATAAAACATACTGATCTTCTGTAGAACTTGATAAAATCAACTCCGAATAATACAAGTGGTTACACTTTACTAATGCAACATTTAATGAAAAGTATATTGCGTCCTTTTTAAATGAATATATACTTAAATGATTTAATATATATATATATATATATATATATAAGCATGATCTATGATAAATTGTCATGTTATATATTGTATAAGTAAAACCCCAAAATGAGTTTATCGATTATTGCATGGTAAAACAATAAGGTACGGTGTCTTGTTGGGGGATCGTCGCGGCATACAAGTCAAGTCGAAACAACGAAACTACGATGAAGAAAAGTCGAAACAACGTAACTACGATGGTGAAAAGTCGAAAATCGTAGTTTTGACTTTTCACCATCGTAGTTTCATTGTTTCGCTGTTTCGACTTTTCACCATCGTAATTTCGACTTTTCACATACATGTAGTTTCGATTTTTCACCATCGTAGTTTTGTTGTTTCGATTGGATTTAATTTAAAAAATATGCAGCGATGGCCCCAACGGGACACCGTAATAAGGATTATCAATGCGCATACAAATATTGTTTAATTAATATTTTCCTAATATAAATGTTAATATATCATCACATTTATAATGCTTTGTATTTATTATAAGGCTCACAGCCAATCGCCTTAAAACAACAATAACAACAACAATAACAACAACAAAACATCATAAGATGTCCTTCAATAAACCTGCCAATAACACATTTATATAACGCTATTTTAATGTTGCACTCCCTGTCATATAAGCCGTACGAGTGGAATTCTACGTCCACAGAAGCTGTGTTTATTTGGTTGAAGGGTAAGGTCATAAACATAAATCCAGCTGTCAATCACAACTGATGGAAAATTTTGAATTTTAAATAGATTTTAAAAATAGATTTAACGTAGCACTAATACCTCGTTTTAACAAGCAACCACCTGGTCTGAAGAGGGCGCTTACTATCTGGTGCAGGTAGACACACTACATAGAGGAGCAGCTCGCTGGATACACTGACCACAGTCGTTGCTGATTAGCCGATGTAAACACTATAGAAAAACTAATTACCGACTCTAAATACATAAGTAATTTATATTGAATATTTCCCAACATTGTGTACAACCGTACTGGTATAACGAAATAGTAAGTACGTTCTTCAAATATACAGATTTATATCTTTAAGAATATTTTCAATAGATTACAAGAGCAGATTGGGAAAGATAAAGCATTGCCATATTTTTCATTTCTAATCGGTCTTGAATTGAAGTGTGGTGATTTTTCCAAAACTCACCAATTTGTCATCCTAAACCCTCAAAAAATATGCCCATTTAACAAATACGTCTGATACAGTATACGTATACCATCAGTGCTTTCCTCCGATTTCAGCCGGGCTTTATGACAATGGCACAGCCCCGATAATGCCGTCGGGGTCGATCACTACCAAGACACGAACTACGTTTCTATTCCTTGAATTTCATTTTGTTTGCACATATTAGGTTGGTAATCTACTATTGAAACAGTTATAACGATAAAATTAAATTTCTCTTATATATTTCTTTGTAAACCAGTTATCACGGTTTAGCCAGGTAAGTAATAAAAACCGTCAATATCAAGGGGGATAATTTCAATAAGCCAGTGATATGTCTGAAATAGTCCCATATAACGACACGGACTATCTTTTAATTCCTTGAATTTCAATTTGTTTGTATATATTATATATATATATATATATATATGTGTGTGTGTGTGTGTGTGTGTGGTTAAAAAATATGTTTAAACCAATCAAATTACTTAATAAGTATTAATACATACAACCAATTTGATTTGATATTATTGTAACTCCTTTTTATGCACATTTTTTTAAAAAAAAAATAACAATGTTCACAAAAGGTGTTTATATATATATATAAAGGGAGATAATTAAATTCACAACAACGGAATTTACTATTTTTGGAATCTTTTCAGATGCTCATTCACAATGCATGATATATATATGGAGATAATTATAAGCCATGGTCGACACCAAATTTATTGGTTTGGCAGAGGCCTTGATATTGTATCTATGGTTTGCATTGTAGCTCGGCGCACTCGCCGTAGTCTTGTCTGTACACTTATGTCTTGGTTATTCACATATAATTATCTCCACACACACACACACACACATATATATATATATATATATATATATATATATAGGGAACCTCCCTTAATATATATGGACTTTTAATAATTAGATATATATAGAAAGAGAGAGAGAGATAAATAACTGTGAAACATAAACATTAGAAACACTGATCATGTCATAAATAGAAACAATAGATGGAATCAAGTGTCGTGTCAACGTAAACCATTCGTACTGTATTACGCATATCTTTTAACTACATGGTGCTTACATCATATCAAATAAACATTGATCAGCTGAAATGTCAACACGAGATACCGGTCATTTCAAATATAATAAACGTGTTTTATATTACTACGGACATACAGCAATCTTCAACTAAAGTTTGTTTTGAATAGAACTTTCACATTACCAAATAATTGATGAATTTTGTATTCAAAACATGTAAAGCATTCTTCTTAGAAAACCTTCGTGAAAGAGATTATCTCAGGAACAGTAACTCTTGTGGAAGTTACCTGGTTAGCTTATACTAATAATTTAATACATTGACTTACTGAGTAGTGATTGGATCAAGTGATTTTTCTAATGAACATTATTCAACAGAGCTATTTGGACATTCGTGTGACAAGTGTTGACCTTCATATCTACAGTTCAAAATATAGTGGCTCGTCGACTTCCTGTTGCGCGAACTACTTTCATGATGTTTACGACTGGCTTTTGATGAATGTGTATTTTTTTCTGATTGTTAAACTGTCAGTATGTTATAAATATGATAAGCCAGATAAAACCCCGTGTCATTACAATTATACGCCTTTTTATTGTTGGTGTTTGTCCTTAAATGTTCACGACTTTTAATAGAGTGCATATAAGTAAATCCTGGTTTTATTTCCTAAATAATCTACATATTCTGGGTCGTTGTCACAATAATTAAAATGTTGTTTGAGTCAGAATATTTACCTACGATATGGGGTTCAGTTTCAAAATTAAACATTACTTAATGGAGCTGTATTAAAAGCATTTAAGTTTTAAACTCAGAAACTTCAGTATAAAAATATATCTTATGAGGATTAAGTTACATAATGTCCATGTATTTCTTTTCTTACTAAACAAACATTAATTGGGTAATAATAAAAACGCTAACGATTTGGTTTAGGAAAATTATGACATTATGGCTGTGAGGTGGTCCGCATGCTACAGTTGTATAAGGGGAACAATTATAAGAAGAGGAACGTATATATACATGTAAGAGTAAGCTCTCTTTGGTAGTATTGGAATGGCTATCTATGATGATTTTGATAAACATGGTCGTTTACGTAAATCTTAATTTCAAATCTCAAAAAAAGTAGTTTGGATCATGTATTTATTCTGATAAAGATTTATAAGCTAGTAATAAATGTGCTACATTACAAGTACAATGCTAATACGTTTTCCTTGTTCTTTCGATATTTATTTTGTGTCAGATACAAACAGAAATATTCTTACAACGCGTAAATGATTATTTTTATTTTGTTCATTAAGTGTTATTAAGACAATGAATTATGGAGATTAAAAATCAATACAATAGCCAACCAAACAACAGATACATTCTCGAGACATAACAATGCGATATATGTAATAAAAATCTCAGAACCAATTTTGGGGTAGCATATTGTAATCAGTCCGTCCGTCCGTCCGTCCGTCCGCCCAGCCGTCCTGTATTTCGTGTCCGAACATGACATTACTGAAATACAGGACGGAAGGACGGACACTGCGATTGCTACATGCCATCCCAAACATTTTAGGGGTGGGGGGGGGGGGGGGTGGGTGGGGTTGGGGGCATAAAAACAGTGAAAATCGTCCGAAAAACACGTACCGCTGTTAACGAGATCTGGGTGACTGTATTAAAAGAAACAAAGCTGAAACGAAAAATGATACTTTGTAGTATAAGTGTACAACATTTTGATCATTTATGCCAAATTTCCGACGCGAACTACCTTAACGTTGCCATATATTTTATAAAGTTAATCGGACATCTGTGATTTCCGTAGTATTCCACAGATTGTCGTTTCGATGTTTATTTCTGTATTCATATTTTGCCTTTTTGCTTGTGTTTTTCATTTGACACATAATTGAGACACGATTTCGTCTAGGTTTTATTTGTGGGAGCAATATATTTTTAAACCTTACTGTTGTAGATATGTGTTTGTCCCATTCAATCAAATTTTACTTCCAAATTCAATTGTTTTTCTTTCACAAAGTATCAAAGAAAAAAAAGCGCCATAGACGATCAACACTGCTCTAGGCAATGGCGACATATTAACTTTTGGCAATGTGACCATTATCTTGGAAATCAAACATGTGTTGGTACAAAATATTCTTTTTACGTCATTGAGTGGTTTTCACTCGTATCAATATAATTGTCTTGGTTTCATATCCATAATTCTGTTTGTATTATCGATGTTATAACTGCGGGCTTGCATGTCTGTAGTGTGCGTAAGTATTTACCTGGTACTCATTATTAATCTTCGCCAATATGTTCGGCGTTTTCGTTATTTTAAGCGATGATTTTATCGGGAAAAATATTTATAATAACTAAAAAACCAATTTAGTCAACCAATGACGCAATAGACGGTAAGATCTCTCTCCTACGTCAGATAGCATAGGTTCGAATCAATCTCCATACAAAATCTGTGATGCACGTACTCCACTTGTAAAATACTGTTCCGTATACGAACAGCAGTTATTTTTCCAACTATATTTGACTGCAGTGTATACGACTGTATGTGGTCACGACTACGAGAAAAGGTCTTCTAAAAATCGCACGCATTTTTTCTAAGTATCTTCGCAAGTACAACAAATAAATCTACAGAACTGTGAAATTTTGCATGTTTATAATTTATGGGACGAATAACATTACTTATTGAATACCCCTCGTTATTCACTATTTTTGTTATCTTTTTATATTTTGAACACGTTTCGTTTTTCGGCATCTTTATGACCATACTTGAATATATCTAATATATATATATATATACATTTTATGCTCAATTTATCTGTAATTTTTATATTTAGTTTACGGAATATTCTATGTGTAAGGTAAATACTTGGTTACACCATTCGTCGAGTTTTTGCCATTGAATTAAACTATCACCATGTGCACTTCTGGGTTTCTTCTGTGGTTGTGAATGTTGATAACTAAGCCTATAAGTACGAGCGGTATGGCCAATGGTACAGACAAGAAAATAGAAAGGCAAATGTGTAAGTGATAGAAACAAATGGACATTATACGAAAAATAAAGTAAAAATAAACTGCTAGGACAGAAAGTAAATAGCAGTTGGTCAGCAAAATACAGGACATTGATAAAGAAAATAAGAAAAGAAAAATGTATAGAATGAACCGCTAAAACAGAAAGCAAGCCGACAGATTAAAGAGATTAGAGGTATACACAGAATTAGAGCTTGCATGACCGGTCTGCAACTTATAAAACCGCTTGGTGAGTGTACATGCAATACAGAATATCAATTTAATCTCCATGAACGAAGGATTAAAAAGTTGTTAAAGGATTAAAGACAGAGAGATAGCAAAAACATTGAAAGGCGTTCAAAATACCACGACCAGCGACTGAACATTTGTAAGAATACGATCACATCCTGGGAAAGATTGACCGCATTTTAATGAGGATTTCAAAATCACGCTATTCGCCATACTATCAAACTGCCTTAAACTACACTGTATACACGCCACGAATCTTAAGACCCTATATTTGATTCAGCAAATACTTTTAGCGCGTTACTGACATTTGCATACCAACCAAGAAATGATTCGCTGATACTAATATTGAAACAACCACAGATTAAAGGTTCACCATCTTTCACGGATATTACATTTCAGTTACAAGCGGTCAAATATCTAGCATTCCAAAATCCTTCAGATATTATATGACCATATTTGGATATACCGGGACAGAGATACATTTTCGAAAGATGAAAGGAAGTAATATTTGGACCAGATATGGCAAATCATATAACATACTATGTACCGTTATGCACACTTTGCCTTTAATTCAGAGCTTATGACTGTCCATGAGGTGCTACCTCTCGTGGAATAATGTTACTGATCTTACCAACTTTTTAGTGTTAAAACGACTTTCTGTGAACAATACGGTAAATATGTTGTAGTAGTTGAACTACTCGAGGTTCCACTCTTATAATGTTTTAAGCTCATTTTCAGGTAAAAAAGTGCTTATTTTTAAATTACAGCGTCAATAGTAGAAGAAATATCTAGAAATAATAATAGTAATAATTTTGTTTGGTCGTTGATTGTAATTACTTTATAATAAGCGGACACTTTTTATGATGCATGCCATCAATCTCGTTTTGCCTATATAGGGCACATGTACAAATTGAAGCACACAAAAATGAGACCTCTGTCAGACAAGGCCAACGTTATATAGCTGAACATTTCCGTGACTTGTTTTGATTATATTTCTTTGTAACTATTTATAACCATATAAACTGCTCTATAGTCTGTACAGACTGCAGCATCTGATAACTACTTCAATATCTCTGAATACTATCTGTTTTTTTAGATATCTTGAATCTCCTAATGCCCCAATAAAAGTTTGTATCTGCTTTTAAACACGCGATGTAAAATTACGTTGTTTCATATTTATTTTGTATTTTATGACATCTTGAACCGACCAAGATTACGTGATACAGCTCACCTACTTTTTAATAATTTCCAATCTTGGACACTTTAGCAATTGGCCTGTCACAGAGTAGTAATAGTTCATATAATGATTAATTGGAAGGATATGACGGGTACCTTTGTACATTTGTACGAGTCTCGGTATTAATAGGAAAAATGCAGTCAATGGTATATAATTATTTTTCCACTTAAAACAGCGTAATCAACTTTTTCGAAATTAATTGGCACATCATTTTTATCCCAATTTACAATATCAAGTGGCTGTATGCTTTAACAAATGAGGCAGGTGGCGTTCGTTCTTACACCGATGACTTGTGATTAAAGCTCATTGATTGGTCAATGCACGATGGCGTAAGGTAAGTAAGTCCCTTTTAATGTGAACAATATGCTGACATTCCTAAAAATGTGGTCAAATTGAGCAATTATCTTTTAAAAGTACTTTAAATTGTATCAAATGCTAAATAGAACGCGGAATGATAAAACTATAACTACATTTGTATTATTTGATCATGTATACTCGTAAATCTATAACTCCAAAATTGAGCAATTACGGTATTACTACAAAACGTTCCAGCACGCTATGAAACGAATTTCCATGGTTTCACACTAAACCCGAATCTGAACAACGCCAGGCAATGGGATATACTAAGATAAGTAAATATAAACCAACATGTCATTGAGACGTTGCATTCAAAGGACACAGCCTCCAAAGCAGCATGAATACAGTTACTATTAGGAATTTATAATAAGAACATAACTATCATGTATACAATAAGAAGTTTACAAAAGGGTCAACACATCGAGACAAACAGTTACCAAAGACATCCGTGTAGAACGTAAACCAGCTCGACCTCGCTCTTCTTCGGCATATAAAATAGACGGGACAGCTTAAAAACGTATCCGCGCCAGACTGTTCTCTTACAACAGCCCCAATAGTGTATATTGTAAACCACAGAAATGTTCACGTAAACACATATGAAAAGAAACAAGTGATGTTATATGCAAGTGTACTCGATGACTTTGCAGAAGTCATAGCAGTAAGAGAAATGAATAATTAAGCGGATAAAACGGATATAGGTGCATGTATCCAACTCATCTCTCTGTTTAAGAGCTTCAAGAGGACTTCACTGTCAATACAATTGTCCATACAGAATGTTTGTCAGCTTAACTGCCAATCAATCAAAAAATATGTATTGAGAGTTTTTGTGCTGTTGTGTTTTTTTTGTATTGAGTGATTTTGTGCTGTTGAGGTTAGTAGTATTGAATGATTTTGTGCTGTTGTGGTTACTTGTATTGAGTGTTTTTATGCTGTGGAGGTTAATAGCATTGAGTGATTTTGTGCTGTTCATGTGAGTAGTATTGAGTGTTTTTGTGCTGTTGTGGTTACTAGTATTGAGTGATTTTGTGCTGTTGTGGTTACTTGTATTGAGTTTTTTGTGCTGTTGTGGTGACTAGTATCGAGTTTTCTTGTGCTATTGTAGTTATTTGTATTGAGTGATTGTGATTTTGTACTGTTGAGGTTACTAGTATTAAATGTTTTTCTGCTGTTATGAATACACGTATTGAGAGTTTTTGAACTGTTGTGGTTACTGGTATTGAGTGATTTAATACTGTTGAGGTTACTAGTATTGAGTGTTTTGTGCTATTGAGTTTACTCGTATTGAATGTTTTGTGTTGTTGAGGTAACTAGTACTGAGTGTTTTTGTTCTGTTGAGCTTACTAGATTTTTTTGTTTTTGTGCTGTTGTGGTTTGTAGTATTGAGTGTTTTTGTGCTGTTGCGGTTAACTAGTATTGAGTGTTTTTGTGCTGTTGTGGTTACTAGTATAAAGTGTTGTTGTGCTGTTGTAGTTTATCGTATTGAGTGATTTTGTGTTGTTGTGTTTACTTGTATTGAGTGATTTTGTACAATTGATGTTACTAGTATTGAGTGTCTTTGTGCCGTTGTGGTTACTGGTATTGAGTGTTGTTGTGCTGATGTGGTTACTAGTATTGAGTGTTTTTGTGTTTTGTGCTGTTGTTGTTACTTGTATTGTGGTTACTAGTATTGAGTGTTTTTGTGCTGTTGTGTTTAAAAGTATTGAGGGCTTTTTTGCAGTTGCAGTTACTAATATTGAGTGTTTTTTGTGCTGTTGTGGTTACTAGTATTAAGTGTTTTTGTGCTGTTGTGGTTACTAATATTGAGTGTTTATGTGCTGTTGTGGTTACTAGTATTGAGTGTTTATTTGCTGTTGTGGTAAGTAGAATTGAGTGTTTTTGTGCAATCGCAGTTACTTATAGTGAGTGTTTTTGTGCTGTTGTGGTTACTAGTATTGAGTGTTTATGTGCTGTTGTGGTAAGCAGTATTGACTGCTTTTGTGCTGTTGTGCTTACTAATATTAAGTGTTTTTGTGCTGTTGTGGTTACCTGTAGTGAGTCTTTTTTTGCCGTTGAGACTACTAGTATTGAATGTTTTTGTGCTGTTTAGGTTACTAGTATTGAGTGTTTTTGTGCTATTGAGTTTACTCGTATTAAATGTTTTTTGTGCTGTTGAAGTAACTAATATTGAGTGTTTTTGTGCTGTTGAAGTTACTAGATTTTTTTTGTTTTTGTGCTGTTGGGGTTTCTAGTATTGAGTGTTTTTGTGCTGTTGTGGTAACTTATTTTGAATGTTTTTTGTGCTGTTGTGGTTTATCGTATTGAGTGACTTTGTGCTGTTGTGGTTACTTGTATTGAGTGATTTTGTACTGTTGATGTTACTAGTATTGATTGTCTTTGTGCCGTTGTGGTTAATGGTATTGAGTGCTGTTGTGCTGATGTGGTTACTAGTATTGAGTGTTTTTGTGTTGTTGTTGTTACTAGTATTAAGCCATTTTGTGCTATTAAGGTTACTAGTATTGAGTGTTTTTTTTTGTTGATGTAGTTACTATTATTGAGTGTTGTGGTTACTAGTATTGAGTTTTTTTGTGCTGTTGTTGTTACTTGTATTGAACGTTTTTGTGCTCTTGTGGTTACTAGTATTGTGGTTACTAGTAATGATTGTATTTGTGCTCTTGTGGTTACTTGTATTGAGTGTTTTTGTGCTGTAGAAGCTACCTTTATTGAGACTTTTTCTGCTGTAAAGGTTACTAGTATTGAGTGTTTTTGTGCTGTTGTGCTGTTGTTGTTACTAGTATTGAATGTTTTTGTGCTGTTGTGTTACAAGTATTGTATTGAGTGTTTAAGTGCTGTTGGACTTACAAGTACAGAATGTTTTTGTGCTGTTACGGTAACTAGTATTGTGGTTACTAGTATTGAATGTTTTTGTGCTTTTGTGGTTACTAGTATTGGATGTTTTTGTGTTTATGTGGTTACTATTATTGAGTGTTTTCGTGCTGTTGTGGTTACAAGTATTTTGGTTACTTCTATTGAGTGTTTTTGTGATGTTGTGGTTACTAGTAATGAGCATCTATGTGCTGTTGTGGTTACTAGTATCGAGATATTTAAGCTGTTTTGGTTACTAGTAATGAGTGTTTATGTGATTATTAATATTGTGGTTACAAGTATTGAGTGTTTTTTGTGCTGTTTTGGTAAGTAGTATTGAGTGTTTTTGTGCTGTTGTGGTTACTTGTATTGAGTGATTTTTCTGCTGTTCAGGATACTATTATTGAGTGTTCTTATACTGTTGAGGTTACTAGTATTGAGTGTTTTTCTGCTGTTGTGGATACTTGTATTGATAGTTTTCGTGGTGTTGTATTTATTAGTATTGAGTGTTTTAGTGCTGTTGTGGTAACTAGTATTGTGGTTAATAGTATTAAGTGTTTTTTTGCTGTTTTGGTTACTAGTAGTGAGTGGTTTGTGCTGTTTTTGTTACTAGTGTTGAGTGATTTTGTGCTGTTGTGGTTACTAGTATTAAGTGTTTTTTTAATGTTGAAGTTACTAGTATTGTGTGTTTTTGTGCTATTTGGGTCACTAGTTTTGAGTGATTGTGGACTGGTGTGGTTGCTAGTATTGAGTGATTTTATACTGTTGTGTTTTTTTGTATTGGGTGTTTTTGTGCTGTTATGGTTACTAGTATTGTGGTTACTAGTAATGAGTATTTTTGTGCTGTTGTGGTTACTAGATTTGAGTGATTTTGTGCTGTTGTAGTTTCTCGTATTGGGTGTTTTTGTGCTGTCGTGGTTTCTCGTATTAAATGTTCATTGTGCTGTTGTGGTAACTGGTATTGAGTGTTTTTGTGGTGCTGTGGTTATTAGTATTAAGTCTTTTTGTACTGTTGTGTTTACTTGTATTGAGTTTTTTTCTGCTGTTGTGGTTATTAGTATTGAGTGTCTTTGTGCTGTTGTGGTTACTAGTTTTGATTGTTTTTGTGCTGTTGTCGTTACCAGTTTTGAGTGTTTTTGTGCTGTTGTGGTTTATTTTTTGAGTGATTTTCTGCTGTTGAGGTTACTAGTATTAAGTGTTTTTGTGCTGATATGGTTACTAGTATTGAGTGTTTTTGTGATGTTGTGGTATCTTGTAGTGAGTGTTTTTGTGCTGTTGTGGTTACTTGTATTGATTTTTTTTGTGTTGTTGTGGTTAATAGTATTGAGTGATTTTGTGCTGTTGAGGTTATTAGTATTGCGTGTTTTTTTTTGTTGTTGTGGTTACTAGTACTGAGTGTCTTTTTGCTGTTGTGGTTACTTGTAAAGGGTGTTTTTGTGCTGTTGTGGTTTCTAGTATTGTGTGTTTTTGTGCTGTTGTGGTTACTAGTATTGAGTGTTTTTGTGCTGTTGTGGTTACTAGTATTGAGTGTTTTTGTACTGTTGTGGTTTCTTGTATTGAGTGTTTTTGTACTGTTATTGTTTCTTATATTGAGTGTTTTTGTGCTGTTGAGCTTACTAGTATTGAGTGTTTTTTTACTGCTGAGGTTACTTGTATTGATTGTTTTTGTACTGTTGAAGTTACTAGTATTGGATGTTTTTGTGCTGTTGAGGTTACTAATATCGAGTGTTTCTGTGCTGTTGTCTTTACTAATATTGAGTGTTTTTGTGCTGTTGTGGTTACTAGTATTGAGTGTTTTTTGTGCTGTTGTGGTTACTAGTATTGGATGTTTCGTGATGGCTGTGTCTTTAAATTCTATGTATAATGTTGAACATCAATTTTCCTAATCTGTAATATTAAAAACGAACGCTCAATAATTATTTGAACATTGAAGCCTAACTCTGAAAACAGACCATATCGCTCTCTGTGTATCGAGTTTACCCAAACTACGTGAGCATCACCAGAAATGTAATATATAATATGTTTATGAAGCTTGGATCACATGGTCTAGTTATAGAGCATCATACCTAGAAACGGAGAGCCAGAGATTCGATCCCCACACCTCGCCACTGCCATAGTATGGTGTTCTTAAGCGAGACACTTTATCCTCATATATGCTTAGTACTGGTTTGTTCTACCCAGGGAGACTTTGAGCGTGGTTTATTAAAAGTGTTAGAACTTATTTCACAATTGATGAAAAATACAGAATATGTGAACAGAAATTTGATAGTTTATGCATTGATATTTCTTGTTATCTTTATTTCTACACTGTACATGATATGACACAGTAAATGCCTGTGTTTGTTTGTAAATAACACTTGTGCAACTACCGCGGTATTTTATCAAACAAAGATTAAGCATTACGTATATCTAATAGTTTCATTATATGAGGTAGTATACTGAATCGCCTGATAAACTTACTACTGTGCATGACATTATCGTGTTCAGGTATACCTAGCACACAGGTAAAACTGACACAACACTCAATATGGCGTTTTATTATTTCCTCACCGTATTTGTTTATGCTTTTCACTCTATTTCTGCGTCAAAAGTTTTGTTGATTTCCATGGATGGCTTTAGATGGGACTATATTAATCAAGTGAACACACCAAACTTCGACGCGTTCGCAGAAAACGGAATGAAAGCCCCTTTCATCAACAATACGTTCATCACGAAAACATTCCCGTGTCACTATGCTATAGCAACCGGTGAGTGCCTTAACTGCATATTTTGATATATTTTTTTTGAATGTATGTATTGTTTCTATCATTATTGATTGATTTATTGATTATTGTGGATATATTGTGGAGCGCATGGTCAAGTGGTAGAGCATCAAACCTACTATTGGAGAGTCGTGGGTTCGATCCTCCGCCAGGGATATGAGCGATGTCCTTGAGCAAGACACTCTTTCCGCATATGCTTAGTACTGGTTCTACCCAGGAAGACTTCGTGCGTGATTTATCTAAGTTGTAAGAACTCGTTTCATAATAGAAGTAAAATAAATAAGTTTAAACTTTATATTGACTAACTATTTTTTGTACTTATGTGACAGCTATGTCATTGGAATGCTACTTCTTCGTTGAATACCATTTTTTTTACTTTTCATCTAGTGAACTGATAGGGCATATGATCTTTTTTAATTGTTAAATATACACATCGTAACAGAACATCAATTTTATTGACTTATACATACATGTAGTATATATTATATTGTAAATCAAAAGTATCCTCTTGAAAATACATGTTGCTAATAGATGACAATGATTAAAGGTAGTGTAATGACTGTCACATTAGGTTTCACCACACAGTTGCGCCCCTTCCCACCCACGGTAACACGATTCTTGCCCTTAAAATCCAATTTAATTTGGTTTGAAATACTTTCCAACTGGTTAATAGTTGTTGCGATTTCTTACCGAAGGTGAGTACAGCAAAGCTAGCATAGCTTATACTGCATTAAGACATCACTGGTGACAAAAAGTGGCTTTTATGGGATTTAAACAGATGCATGTATTTATGAGCTTATATTTTTTCACTTTATCGTTTTAAATTAATTCCAAGCTAATCAATCTACCAGTTACTGTGCATTTATAAGTGGGGAAACATACCTCATATAAAAACGTATATTAAAAGTATATGTGAAACATTTTACCGAGGATAGAACAAAGAATAAAAATCAACTGTGTAGTTAGACCTGAATTTAAGTCCGTTACAGATGAAATATAATCTATATATAAAGCGCTTGAAATAAAAAAGTATTTTACAATTTTCTGTATTTAAATGTAAAATATTATTAATAATTAATCAATAATTAATATATGTTTAATTATTAGATCTACATTTATAAATATGCTTGCTAGTTATATCATCACTTTTACATGTTTGTTTGGATTCATGTTGAAATAAATTAACAATTAACATGTAAACTTTCAGTCAAGAGAAACAATAAATAACTTATCAAGAAATTAACGACAACAATATCCGTACAGAAATGATAACCTTTTTCTCGCGAAGTACAATATAATAGAATGATCATAGAACGCAACCGAAATAAGAATTGATTGATTGATTGAATATTAAGCGTCATTTTATGCCATCGAGGACTATAAGACGATCAGTTAACTTAACCATTGTTTCCTGGAATTAACCAGTACTCAAGCACACTCTTTTTCCGAAAGTAACTGATAACTTTTCCACTTGAATCAGTGGTGAGAGACGAATGATAATGAGACACAATGTCGTATATCAATCATCACTCAAAATAAGAAAAAAAGGCGTATCGGTTTTAACCCGTTCACGAGAGGTAATGAACTCCCGTATTTTAACTTTGAGCAGTAGTGTCCTCCGTGCATGAGTGGTCTAAGGCGCCATCTCAAGATCACCGCTAAGGTCGTAGGTTCGAGTCCCTCTCGGTTCAGGCGATTTTTCACAGCTACCAAGGACTGATGTTGTGATAGATAATAAATAGAGCATCTTATATGAGTGCTAGTTCATTATTATTGAATAAACGTGTATGTAAAGTTAATTATGCGAGGCTTTGCTGAGAATTATATCATTTTTACGGGTTGTACAAATTGGAAAATAAATGAGAAGGAATGTAAGATTCCTTTTATCACTTAACTCAGGTAAACGATACATTTACAATTCAGTTTTTAGGTCACCTCTGCGCATATTAGTTTTCGTCAGTCATCGTATGACGTGACATCTAAAACGTTATTTTCCATGACAAATTGACGTCATTTATCTGTTCGGGCAATTCGGAAAGTAGCTTTGCATTTGAGGCACGAGAGCCGAGATGTACGCAAGACGCCGAACGTTGATTCGGAAGTGATTTTACACTTGGTTAATAAAAAAAATATTTCATGGGTTTTATTATACTCATGTACAGTAAAAAATATGAAAATATTTGATAAAAGAATCTGTAACAAGATGCCAAACAAATAGATGTCTTAATGGGTATGTTCTAGATTGTTGGGAAAGGTTCTAACTTTGTTTGTTTGAAAAACTTAACATTTCTGGTCTGACATTATTTGATATATTTTGTAACATAAGTATCTGTCTTAACTGTACATAAACTAACGAAAGCAATTTCTGTTATTTCTGTTTATTGTTATGTTAGAGTGTACGTTTGCTATTAGCAATATACTAATATGTCTTATCATTGTACTGTATTAATGTATATAATGCTTTATAGAAAACTATCAATAATTGTTTAACTTTATTTAGGGCAGTAATAATTATAAAAAAATACAACAGCGATGATCTAGAGATAGGGCGTCTGCTTCGAATGCTGAAGGTCGTAGGATCGACCAGGTGTACGTATAATGTGGTAGTGTGGGTAATCATACCATGTGTTTACGACATGATACTCCAGTGTGGCAGCGCTTAGAATGCTGTTTCAATGGGTGTTTAAAAGTATAAAGCTCAATTTTCAATAAATGACATCCAGTTTTGCTTGCCAAATGACAGCGAAACAATAATATTTTACTAAGTGTAACTGTGTTTATTTGCAACACTAAATTTTACATAAACAATGCGGATTTTATATTTCCCAGGACTTTATGAAGAAAGCCATGGTATTGTTTCCAACCATATGTACGACTCTGTCTTCAATAGCACCTTCAATATGGGCACAAAGGAGAGCAAATGGTGGGACGCAGGAGAACCCTTATGGGTAACGGTTCAGAAACATGGCCTCAGAAGTGCTGTGTTCTTTTGGCCTGGCAGTGAGGCAAAAATCAGAGGTCTACAACCTAACATATACAAAGCTTACAACGAGAGCATTCCTTTCGAACAGAGAGTGGACACCGTGACTGAATGGTTGGCAAATGATACCTACAACATAGATCTTGCTATGTTATATTTTCATGAACCTGATCATACAGGTCATGAATATGGAGCCAGTTCCAAAGAGGTTAGGGACAAGGTGAGCGACATGGATACGCTTCTTGGATATATAATACAGAAATTCACCGATAATGATCTATTGAATAAAGTTAACATTCTTGTAACCAGCGATCATGGAATGACAGATGTCGACATCAACTCAAGGGGCATCGATTTGTCAAAATACATTGATTTATCTGCCATTGTGCGAGCGCCAACCCTAGGTTCGATTGCTAATATCCAGCCAGTAGAAGGGAAAGAAGATGAACTGTTTCAAAATTTGACTGGCATCGACAAAATGAGTGTGTATAAGAAACATGACATTCCGGAGCACTGGCATTACAAGAACAACATAAGGGTCCTTCCAATTTTGGCAGTTGCGGACGAAGGCTGGCTCATTGTAACGGTTGGTAATCATACTCATGTTTTCATATTTTATCTTGGGTAGAGCGTAACCTAATGAAACTTCATCAAACTGGACAAACTTTCAATAATTATTTATTAAGACTATTGCAAATCTTCATTAAATCGGGTTGTATTCAATGCAGTTGAAGTAGAAGCGTCATTCGGACAATTAATATTTTGTATAGTTATAATCCGTAAAAATAATAGCATATAATTTCATTATTCATCAACAATCTGGGATTCATCAACAATCCGGAACCAACATATATCCAGCTGATAAAAAAAACAATTCAATATACCAGCATGGGGTTATAATTGGTACAATACAACTTTAATTATTCCTAAACCAACATGTAACGGAATGTAATCACATAATGACGTAGTGTAATTCAAAGGCCCCACTTTTAAAAAATCGCGGCGAACAAACCACACATGTACGTTTTCTAAAATCATGAAAGTAAAATATAATATTCAACTCCATATGCGACACAATATATCGGTTCATATATTTCAAGGGTTGTTCTATCCAATATAAATCAATAAGACAAAAGCACGTGTCTTTAAACATAAAGGCCAGTTACGAACTTGTGGCAAAGTGTACACATGATGATATTTTCGTTATCTTGCTTTGCATATTGAACATAGTTTGAGATAAAAAATATCAGCTGGATTTATAGCACTTATATAGGCCTTTTCCGTGTTATAGATATGCGTTCCTTGAATACCGGTAAACAATTAGATTTTCAATATGCATTTTACTGTCGTAATACAGTTCTTTATCATATCATTATGTACACTCAGGGACTTTATAAATGCATCGTACATGTAATTTAAGTGCAGAAAATGTCATCTGATTTCAAAGAAAGTTTGTTTACATTAGAAGTGCCACCCCTGTCTTGTACTGTCGAAATTTCATGACTGGGATTTGAGTTTTTGATGCATTTTTGATCATTTGCCGAAGCTACCCACAAGAGTGAAAATTCACAGGCGTCAATAACGAGTGTATGAACCATTCGCCTGGATACATGCGCGTATTCTGTTAAATATATACAGTTATTTTAAAGTTAAAACCAAGTATAGAGCAGAAATTAAACTCTGTAAGATAAAAAAAAGTTATGTTGTTTAAAAAAGAGGTGAGTTTGATAATTCTCTCCATAAGACGGAGATGCATTACATGTATTTGACCATATTTTGTTTGCATTAATAAAAGTTAAAAGAACATATTTCAGGCACAGATGAACGCACATGCATTTGTTTGTGATAGATCGTCTAAAATGTGTTGTTCTCTTTTAAAGGAAATTTAGCAGGAAAAAAACGCTATAAATGTCTTAGAAAATACAATAATTATTTAAATGGATAAAAAGCATCTCATAAGAATGAATAAATCAAATCCAAAGCTATGGTAATATTATAGTTTGTTTATGTTCCGTAACACTACACAGTTATGTCCCTTTTTAGTGACGTTAACATGATTTTTGCGCTAAAATTGGTTCGTAATGGTTCATAGGAACTGAGATTTCATGATTTCTTACTGCATATGAGTAGAGCAAAAAACCGAAATAGTATAAACAGTCTGAAATCTGCAATAAAACATCACTGGTGTTACTAAAGTGTCTTTTATTGGATTTTAACAGATTTATGTAGAGGAGTTGAAGACTTCGTTTTAAAATCAAACTATTTAGTATCACTGCACTGTCTTTAAAAAACTAAGTGGTCTACCCACAAGTTATTGTGCAACCCACCGGTTTATGCTGCTATGGAAAAATATAGATTTTTACTATGAAAATCACAGATCAACTGTGTTATGGAAGCTAATGAGTTCATAGATTTACTTAAATAACGTGATAATGTTAATCGTAAGATAACCTTAGTTTTAGTTTTGGTATGTTTATATTTAGTTTTGATACATTATCTTTACATGTACTTGTATTTCAATATGTACATTTACCTTATCTAGAATGTGAGCGGATGGCAATCATTGAAAGGAACTCATGGATATGACAACCGCATTTCGTCTATGAAACCAATATTTTATGCCAGAGGACCAAACATAAAGAAGAATTACACAGCGGCACCTTTCAATTCCGTGGACATCTACCCACTTGTATGTGAACTTTTGGGTGTATTTCCATCAGATAACAACGGCTCTCTTGTGAATACACGGGAGTTTATAGTGAATACTAACTTTAACACATCTGGTGTAGGGTCACATGTAATAAATGTATTGACCCTATGTTTGATATTTCTTAGAATGATTTTTTCTAAGTGCTTAGAATGGCAAAGGCTTTAAAGTGAATAGTGATATTTGTTAGAATGATATGTCTAAGTGCTTAGAATGGTAAAGGCTTTATAGTGAATAGTGACACAAACACATTTGGCGTAGGGCCACATATAATAAATGTATTGACCCTAAGTTTAATATCTGTTAGAACGATTTTTCTAAGTGCTTAGAATGGCAAAGGCTTTATAGTGGATAGTGACACTAACACATTTGGTGTAGGGTAGGGTCACATGCTATACATGTATTGACCCTATCTTTGCTATTTGTTAGAACGATTTTTCTAAGTGCTTAGAATGGCAAAGGCTTTCTAGTGGATAGTGATACGCCTAGTTTTTATATCGCCTTTATATCTAAATTGACTCTTTGTTTGACCTTGATCAGTCCTATATGCTTGAAATGTCATACTAGCTGTATTTTTTCTTCTTTATTTTCAGATGTCAACTTTTTTATATACATATATATCAGGTTCGAAAACAAATGCTTTTTTTACGATTTAAATCAACTGAATGTACAATACTAATGTAAGAGATACAATATAAATATATACATATAGACTATACAATACAAATTAACAGTTAAATACAATTGAGAAATATAGAATACAAAAGAAACAAAATACAATGTAGGTCAGTAATTATTCAATATAAATGAGATATATAAAGTATAAATGAAACAATATAAAATATGAATGTTATATGTCATTTGAATGTTACGTCTCTTGTGAACAAAAGTTTTCTTATTTTTGCCGGACGGACTACTTTTATTCACGCAGACATTTTTTATGATGAGATACCGGAGGTTCAATGAGGCTGGGTTCACCCGTGATCCATATCTAAACACTCAAGTCACCAGTTACCGTTCCAAGGTGACACTCCCTGTTAATAATTATATATGTATTTTAATAATCAGATTTTTTCTTTGTGTTTGCCCTGCAATAAGGTTATGCATTTTTGTTAATACATACGTGTGGATTCGATGATTTTTTATTGAATATTTAGCGTCATATTTATGCCGTTGAGGGCTAACAGCAACCAGTTATCCTAACCACTGTTTCCTTGGATCCTGGAAGGTTAACCAGTACCCGAGTATATCACATCTCCACAAGTAATTGATGACATTCTTACTTGAATCAGCGGTGAGAGACGAATGATAATGAGACGCAATGTTATATATCAAACATCATGGATATTGTGGCCGAGCGGGGATTCGAACTCACGACCCCTGGATTGACAGTTGTAATAACGTGCTTCACAATCGAAACTAAATAAGTTTAAACTAATAACACATATTCTGTAAGTTACTTAAAAAATTTAATCATAAAGTAACAATTCAAATTGGAGCCATGTTTTAAGTTCTTGTTTATTTACATTATTTTGGAGGAAACACTCAAGGTCATTTATCATTGTTATTTTACTAACATTAATAACCTACAATGATGGCATCTGATTGGTCACAATAAGTTTAGTTGAAATTTCCGAAAAATTAGTCCATTTTCCCAATTCAATAGTACCGCAGGATGGTCTAGTGGTAGAGCGTCCGCATTGCATGCAGACGGCCGAGTTATACCAAAGACTTGAACACTTGTAATATAATCTGCCTCGCTTGGCGCATATCATGGTATGATGTGTACCAATGTCACAGTATACTGTGACTGGGTGGGGTATAGCACCATGTGTTTGCGGCATTATACTCAAGATCCACTGGTTAATATGAGGATTGCTTAACCAATGTGAAAAGAAGGGATAGTTAGAAATATAAGGTCATGCTCAATCTAACTTAAATATGAAATATTCAAGTAGAGACTCAGTTGGAAATCATAGGAATGTTCATTGTTATGTTTTATGTAATGATAATCAAATGATGCGAGATGCGCGGTCCGATATTTTTTTAGTTATTTTAATATTAAGAAATTAAGAATTGTCAGTGCTCTGATTCTTACATTTCTTATTGTGTGTGATCTGGTTGTAAATAGTATTGATTTAGATTAAAAGTTCATAAATATACTTATTCGTCAATTATAGTCTCCAATACAGCTTGCCAATCACTACAAATAGAGCTGTAACAGTGTTTTAAATGACATGTTCCTTCGTAACAACTATTTCACTTTGTGCTGCAGAATATTAAAATGTTTTAAAGTCAAACTTTCCTGAAATCTTTCTTTATAAGGGACAGTTAAGAAACGATGAAACATGATTATATATATCACGAAGTGATGTATATTTAGATTAAACCAGGCATCTGTGTGATATCTGCGCAGATACGTATAACTGGGACTGGACAATGTATTTAATCACCGGAGAACTGTAAATAAATGATATCTAATCGTGTTCACCACATTACCACCATTTAGACAACACAGGAACGCAGTATTGTAAGTACACGCAGATTGTCCGGTTACAATATATATACTCGATAAAGGCAAGTAAATTCTAATAAAAGACTAAAAGTACAAAACCCAACCAAGAAAAAATAATAAAGTAAAATCGTTTTATTATTCCACATTCGCTTGGTAGAATAGATCAGATGATCTTTACGCTTCCATACTCTACGAAGAGTAGATATGACGGCGCCACATACAAGGTCAGAAAAATATATATTTCGCTAGGATCCCAATACAAATATATTACCATATGCGATTATCACGCGTTTATAACAGTTACGACGAAAACATTATGGCAACATCCTTGATTATCAGAAATTATAGAAATCAGGGACGATACCGGGACTTTTTTTTATCTATACACCAACAAAGGAAAATCACTATTGCCGATTCAATACCCATAATGAATGTATCAACGGAAGTCATGTGTTAAATCTCAACGAACTCCGAATGTAACGATTAATCTAATTAGCTTAATTGTTATTAATATTAATTACATGAATGGTCCTTCTGAGGTTACCTTCTATGCGACACCGTCAGATCTTCTTTTCGTAGAGTATGGAAGCTTCACAGTTGATATGATTTTAATAATATTGGGAAAATTCAGGATTTTTTAAGACTGGAAACCGCTTTAGTCGGTTCTAGGGTGTGTGCAATATGTTGTACGTTGTATACACCCCTCGTGAAAAAAGTCCAAGGAATGTTTTTTATCAAATTTTATTGATAATCACAAGTCTTATTTGTTTTATGGCTGCCGTTAAAGTCGTGCTGTACTTTTAGTTATTATTGTTTCTGATTCATAGAAATCATGTCTGCATTTCCCTACATTTGGTCGTATTCTCAACTTCCTTTATCAGGCAAGTTCATGAAATACGCAATATCTATCACGCTTCAAAAGCACCGGCAAAATATATTTTTACTACGGGTTGCGACTAAAATATATTACTTGACATTTCTAAAGATCGAATACATGCAATATTCACGAGTAGTTAAGATATTTAAAAACAACTGAAGAACCCAGGCAATCCGAAACACACTATAAATATGTCGTCTAAAATATATACTATAGTCTCATTTATGCCCAAAGATAATGACAGTTTCCTAATATTAACCACTTAATTGATACTATGATCTGATGGCATATTTATAGAAGCGTAAATTGACTCCTCTGATAATTTTTATATCACGGTATTTAAGGCAAATTTAGCATTTGTTCTCTCATTTTCTAATGTTACTTTTCATTGTTTGTAAGCATTCAATACCCTCCCCCATCCCCACCTCCCCCACAAAACGTCGTGTTTCCATCCTCACCACACTAACAGCCCCATCCAAGTTCTTATCTATTCTTATGCTACCGGCAGTTTGTGTTTAGTATCCCCCATCAACACCCTTTTTCACACCCACCAAGTAAGCTTTCAGATTCATTTAGGTAATGTATAACACAATGATTAATATATGACTCTCAACAAAGATTTTTTTACACATTTATGACAATACCCAGATTAAAATTACAGTATGTATTTCTATTGTTGTTCACCAACCAAAATAAAATGCTTTGTTTGTCTCTTGTAGAAGTGGTTTTCTTGTTTTATTAGATTTGTTTTAAGACTGACAGAGTCAGCCTGGTGTCGTTTAAGGCTCAAACTTTAAGGTAATGAAGTGTTGTCTGTTAATTAGTTTATGAAATGAAAATGTGTCAGCATGTTAGAGATGTGAGAATGATGAGCACCCTAGGATTTACTTATATATTTCAACTGAATTAGTGCTCTTGTACATCATGTGTATGGTCACCACATAATTCATCTACATATCATAAACTAGACTAAACAAACCATAGTACCTCCATTTTCCACTATCCCTCCAAAACATTGAGTTAATTTCAATTTTACCAAGTGACTGTTGATGTTAAGGACCATGCCATGTCAAGTTCTTTCCCCACAAATGAATTTTCATCTTGAATTTTATACTGCAAAGAACTTTGCCCTTTATAATATATATAAGAAATCGTTCTAAAGAAGCAGGTGTGACTTTCTACAGAAGTTAATGTTTGGAAATACACATTTTACTCTGTATACAATACACTTCTACTGGACCTGTGTAGAGAACATCAAACAATGAAATCATCATTTCATTATGTTTATAACTATTGTACGTTTAAAAGAGTTCTCCAGTTAGTCCTAGTATTAAAATGTAACAAAACGTGAACATTTCAAACTTTAAAAACTTAAACTAAGTTGTCAAAATAAAAAAAAGGCTGCTATTTTTCAAATAAGAAACATGTTTATTATTTTTTATTACCAGAACTACCCCGATGTGTATGTTAGACACAAAGTTATGACAGACTTAGTTTAAATATATTTTGAAAAAGTGCCTCCCCATACCGCTTCATTTAAATAGAAAATGTCAATGTATATGTTATATATGACCATAGCACAAAATTATGTGTTCAGAGATGAACAAACTACAATGTTAAACAATACAATGTTTGTGATAACAAATATTTTAGGGAGTGGGGAATTAAACGGAAAATCACAAATATTTCATAAAATAGTGTATGCAACCATAACTAATCAACTAGTACAATAAATCACACAACTGTTACATGATAGAATAAGACTAAAATAACTACTAAAATTTTATGGAAAAAATTGCAGCATTAGAGGGCAACTCCCAAAATAACTCAACCAGAAAACGCCAACAATATGCAAAACTATGTCTGATGCTAAACCTTTCTATAACGTTTGGTTGAAATCCAATCAAAAGTGCCAGAGGAGTTGTCTGGACAATTCAGCGAAATAAACCGTTATGGGGATGTGGTGATGGTCTCCGGCCGTCTGTCAGTAACATTTGTCCGGACTAAAAAACTATTATAGGGATTTTATTAAAACTTCACACAATGACAGAGGACATTGAAAGGAAGTGATCTGCCTAAGAATCAAAACTCTATCGTGGACATTTCTTTCTTTGTCTCCCTTTATTATTTTTTTTATTATGCATGTCCAGGACATAACACAAAAACTGTTCAAGGGATTTAATTGATATTTCACACAATGATAGAAGACATTGAGAGAAAGTGCAGTGTGCAGAAAACACAACTATCCCATCTGTCTTTACAGAAATATCTCCCTTTTCTAAATTGACTTGTCCGGGGCATCACTTTAGAAGTGTTTGTGGGAATTTATTCAAACTACATACATAGATAAAGGATATTAGAAAAGAGATCATAAATCTACCATGCCTTATTTTTCAAATCATTCCCTTTACATGGTCAGAAAGATTACTCAATAACGATTAATGGGAATTTGTTTATATTTCACACAATGATAGAGGACATTAAGAGAAAGTACATTGTTCAAGAAACATTACTCTATCTTGCTTTATTTTTTAATTATTTTCCTTTATTATATTTTATAATGCTTGTCCGGAACAGACCTAAAAAACTAGATAAGGGTTTTAGTTGATATTTCACCATAACTATTTGCTATTTTTTACATAATTACCCCTCCCCCCCCCCCCCCCCCCCTTTATTAAATGTACTTGTCCGGAGCATAATTCTAAAAATGCTGAAGGGAATTTATTCCAACTTTGTATAAGAATAGAGGACATTTATGGAAAGTGCAGCGTCTAAGAACCATAATTTTATCTTTTTTCAGTTTCAAATTACCCCCCTTTATCTCTTTTATTATACTTGTCATAAAGATTACTCAAGAACTATTTTAGGAGTTGGTTCATATTTCACACAATGGTAGAGGTCATTATGAAAAAGCGTATTATCCAAGAACCACCACTCTACCTCGTCCTTGTTTTATTTATCTCCCTCCAATCTATGTTGGAACATAACTTGAAAACTATTCAAGAGGTTTAGGTGATATTTCACACAACGATACAGAGTACTGAGAGAAAGTGCAGTGTGCAAGAATCCATCACCTTTTCTTATGTCTTAACAAAATCATTCCCTTTACTATTATTTAGCCACCTTGCATACAACAAATTTCCTCTGCAGGGGAATGGCCATATCCAACATGACTCTTGTTAGATTTGCATCGAGAATTTTACCTTGGTTTCTTTGCAAGCCATTGTCATGCTGAGTACCAGCAATTGACCATACAAAGAGACTCTTCCCAAAAGAAAGTTGTTATATGCTGAATGGGTCTATGGTATATGGGTATAAGTACTATATTATGTGTTTCGGCATGAATTACAGATGTTAGTCATTCTATGCATCTTTAATCTTTAATTTAAAAATACACAGTAATAATAACTGCCCTGCAGTTCTCTTGTTACTTTAATTCTAACTCTTCATTTTTGTTCCGTTTTCCGAAAAGTAAAATTATAAACAGGCTGCTGGCTAGCTTTTTACAAAAGATTATATTGTATTTTTTTATTACATACTCATTTATATTTATAGATAATTTAAATTCATTCTTTGGTCTGAATAAAAATAAAAATATAAACTTTTTAACGCGACGACACACATTAACATGACTTCGAACACCCGATATGAAATTTTCACGTCAATATTGACATTTAAGTTTCTGTTGTTAACTAAGCATTCTTTAAAAATGAGTAGACATATTATTACCCATTATGTCACTATACTTATTGCACATGAATTGATTTTCAAGGTCATGTAAAGTATATGTCGCTGATAAACATTTAGAGAAAGTTAAGCTTTATTTATAAATGTGAAAACCAAGATAAAGTATACGGTCTCCACATATATTTTCGATTGATTTAACCTTTCGAAGTAGATAATTTGTGTTCAATAGGGGGTATACGTTTCCTAAAAACATTAGTATTTATTGAAAAAAAAGTGAAGGTGTACGACTCTTATTATATCTGGAGACAATTATTTGTGAAAAATAACCAGCCATAAATGTACAGACAGGACCTCGGCGAGGGCGCCAAACCATAGACACAATATTAAGGCTTCTACCAATCCAATAAAATTGGTGTCAACCATAGTTTATGTACTCTGGTTTTACATGCAATACACCTGGACTGGACGGACAATTTACATACATGACCTGATCATTTGATATGAGTAGGATCCAGTTAAGGAGTCATGACTACTCACATGCTATATAAAGGACATATACAGAAACCCATTGGATCATGACGATACAGAGAAATCATATGTATTTATTTCATAACGGGAGATGAGTGTCTGATTTATTATATATATATAAATCTAGTTAGTCGGAGACGGACACCTTCACATATTTTTCTTATATAGATAACAAAAAAAAAAAATAAAAATAAACGAGTTATACAGTAGAGCTATATGTGAAATACTATTGTCATGTGTTGGCAGCGACCTGTCTATTGTAAACAGTGCTCGAGTCGTCGACCTTTGTAACGCAAGATCTACACTTTACCACTTTATTAGTGGAAGTAAGAATCTAGGTCGAAATTGAATGATATAACTTGGCGTTAAACAATGTTGATATGCATGACATTTCAGAGAGCACAGTGGATAACTCACAAACTCGATCCATGTGTGTAGGAAAAGGAAATTCAGCCACGTTATTGCTGCGAATATTCTACACTATTACATAGATGAGGAGCTTAATAGCATTACAATAAAAATATGACTATGTGGCAAAGCATACCAAAACCGTTAATGTCGACAGTTTGGGATTTAATCAATAAGCACGAAGCAGCTGCTACACAAAGAAAATCCAGATCGACAGAACATTAATACACCCATTATAAATGGTAAATAAAATCATAATAAAGTATTTCATAAGCACAAATGTATGGCATGCAAATCCAAGAAGATACGTTTTAATATTATACCACTTTGTAAATGTATGAAAGCTGCGTTATAAACCAGTTTGAATTGACATCTTATGGGTTACAAATAATCAATTGTATGTGTAATATAAGTAAACATTTATGATGTTTCATCTGGAGATGCTGCAGTTGAACATTGAATAGATTCAGTGGAAACAGAAGTTCTATTATTATTTAGAAAGTCCACACTTAAATGTTTATCTGTGTGAACAATATGAAAATATCTACGTACAGTGAATTTGAGAGATAAATGAAACATATCTTAGTAGGCATCAAATAATGGACATTTTGAAATTCATTTATTATGACAGCGAATCAATGATAAATCTGTTCATTATCTACCGAATGGGCTATAGAGAGGTGGATAGGCGGCCCTCTGTTTGCTGTGAGAATGTTTGATTTATTTACAAAAATGTATTATTGAAACTAGTCATGTTATGTAAAAATGTTAGTAAAATAGTCATGTATATAACATTTACGCACGTTATAATATAATGTTATCGATTATATATTACAGTTTTGTCATTTTATGGTACAATAAAATGACATGTTCGCATAACATGGTATTTGTGTATCTTTTGATTCCAATTTGCAAAACAAGCGCATAATTTTATGTGGTTGGATACGTAAGAGAGCTGCATTAAGCAAGCACAATTATGACTAGTATCCACCTAAAATAGTTATTCTATGAGCTTCGAACAATTGTACCACGTGAAGGTACATAAGAAAATCCGGATAGGTTTTCGTATTGGTTGTTTCGACCGTCTCGAAAATTGATAATAATTTTGTATTGGATGTTAAGCAACGTTTATCACCGAGGCACTCCGAATGTATTTTGCGTCGTTTGACACAAAAACCACAAGCAACATATACATGCACATAAGAAATTGAAGTATGCTTAAAAAAAATACATGATGTGATACATATTCTTTTCCTTTTTAAAAGTTAAAGCTATAGCAAGGGACTTATCTTAATAATATTAATAAATCTATTTAAAAAAGCCAACTTTAATATTATCAAAAAATTGGATAAACACCAACTACATGTAATTTTTCGCATTTTAAAAAACAATGACAACTCAAAGTGAATAATAAGATTGTCATTATACAGTTCGCTGTACAATATGGATTTGTATAGTACGAGTAAATGATGTGGCGAAAGCCTGTATTGGACTCGGGGATTTCTTCTGTCTGTTTTATATATACTTAATTGCCGTTTTCTTATCTAAATATAAAATTATATATTCATTTCTGACATTCAAACACAAACATTTTAATTCCTGGAAAGCAGTTTTTCACTCTGAATAGATAATATGATTCATCTTATCACCGGCCAACAACTACTCAGAGGAATTTAACATCATAGGTTACACCAGTACATCCGAACTATCTGATTCAACACGTCTATCTGTCTTGGGAATCGAAATGTATCTAAATGCAACGTTTACACTTGTTAGCTGATAATGACCGTATAATGGCTCTATCAAAGTTACCTTTGTGACATTTTAGAACAGTATCTTTTTCAATTTCTAATGATTTATAATATAATCTTGTCTATTGTACGCCCGGTTCAAACTAACGAGCGGTTATCTTTTATACCTTTAATGTATCTTTGGCTAAATAAGTAAGTTCCAAAGCTTTCTCAGGGGTTAACCTAATTGTCACGGTAACTGAACAAATTAGAAAACTTACAAATACAATTGGTTGAGTTCGGATAGCCACATATTTATTCATGGAGAGTAAACCCCAAATCATCTTCCAAAATAATGTATCTGTGATAGATTGTACACATTAGTTATATTGTCTGATTGAAGACATCATTTGTCAATATAACCAACATGACCAATTTTCCTAATAGAGGCATACATAGACTTTAAAAATCTTATGTGGAGATCTGATTATTGTCCATTTGGTAAACGTGTATACTCGTATATGACACTTTTCTTACCAACGAAAGTCAAGTGTTGCCTAATCGTTTTGCAAAACAGAGGATATATTGAGCTTGCTTTAAATTAATGCTACAAAAAAACCCAACAAGAGTTAATGCAGTCTGCAATCAACTATGACCGCTTTTACTTTCTATGAAAAAAGCTGTTTTGAATCAGATTAGCGGGTCAGAGCCATTAACCCTCTCGTGTTTTAGCTTTTGTAGCGTTTGTACACCTGCATTTTCAAAACCAAAGCTTTAATATCCTTTCCAATCATGACGTGTTTGTAATAAACCTGTATGATAAATTTAGGAACTGATTTCGTGGAAAGTGTGATCAAGATAAAATCTATGCAGTATGGCACACTGCAAGACCATTTAACGGATTAACGTTTCCAAACTCGGTAATTAATAGTTTTAATTCTCAATGTTACCGGCACCAATGACTGAATTTAAAGATTCATATCAAATATACATACACCCTTTTACTGTAGGTATTGTAAATAATACAAACAAATACATTTCACTTTGTTGTATTAAATGTCCAAATACAGCCTAAGTTTTTAAATACTCAAATGTAACATAAATGTTTACGCATGATATAAATAATCTCAAAAAGGTTTATATTATGATCGGAATTATAATAAATTATTGAATGAAAAAACCTCGAACTTTAAACCATAGAGCTCAAGTTGAACATGCAATTATCTATACAGTTAAACCTGTGTAAGCGGTCACCTTTATTAAGCAGCCACCTGTCTTAGGCAGTCGCATTTGCTATTTCCAATTCCAATGCTTTCAGAGCATATTAACCTGTATTAAGCATCAATCTGTCTTAAAAGGCCAATTTTGTTCCTTCCCTTGACTGGCTGCTTATGATCTTACTTGTTTTCAGTTGATGTCAGTTGTGCTCCCTTCTCCTCCACGATTATATGATTCTTACGACCCTTAGAAAAAAAACTCTGCAGTTTGGTTTGAAATATTTTCAAAATGGTTCATAGTGGTTATGATTTCTTGCTGAAGATGAGTAGAGCAAAAACTTGCATAGCATATACTGCAATAAGACATCATTGGTGGTAAAAAAGGCGACTTTTTATAGGATTTTAAAAGAGGCATGCATTTATGAGCATTAATGAGGACTCTTTTTTTATAAAAATCTGAAGGTGTCATTGCAACGTTTTTAAATTAAAACCAAGCTGGTCGACCGAGCAGTTAGTGTGTAAATTTATGTGGGGATACATTCCTGCTATGAAAAAATACTTTAAACAGAATTCTATGTGGATTTCATTGACCGTGGAAATCCTAGATCTTATTTTATATAGATCAAAGAACAAAAGTCAACTGTGTAGTGAGACCTTAAGTTTTTTATTCCAATTATATGTTCAGTCAAACTTGTAAGCGGTCACCTCCATTAAGGAGTCATATTTGCAATTTTCCATTTATATACTTTCATAGCAAATCAACCTGTATTAAGCAACACACTGTCTTACTCCTTTCATTGAATGTCTGCTTAAGACTAGTTTGACTGTAATTGAATAGTTTATGACTCGTTTAGGTATTGGTAATATAATCTGATAATAAATTGGATATATCCCTTATGCACTGTTTTTGATATAAGCGATATCGTGTTTATCTAATGCAATGAAAGAAAAAAAAGTTTCATCATTTCAGGCTCTAAGCAAACAATATACAATATGCAATGTTTGCTGACGATATTACACTACTATTAGATGGATAAAAACAATTAAAAAAAGAAAAATCGTCTTTTATCGGGCATAGGCCATTCTCATCGGTGTTATAAACATCAATTCACGGCGCTGTCAAAGAAAATATATTCTCCATGCAATTCCTGTACATTTCCATTGCTTTTCCTCTTCAACCCAACCTACGGAAAAGAAATCAAATAATCAGTACAGAAAAAAATGTATTCATACATTCAAGATAAACATAGATTAGATAGGTAAATGCTTTATGAACAATCAATCTATATTATATTTCAAATAATATTACAATTATTCTACAAAATATTAATACTAATCTCTTTATCGTCGGTTCGTACATCTTTTTTTCAATTTTTCAAATATTTATATACAGTCATTTCGATATAATAAATCAGTTAATGGGAGCTACACCTGGCGTACGGTAATCCAATTACAACCATAAGCATTTAATCTGTGCTAGCTATCCGTTCACTTCCAAATTGAATATTGAAATGTTTCATTATCGGTTTAACTTCAATAAATGACGAATTTTGTATTTAATATAACAAAATAACTATCGAAATGTCCAGTGTTTTATATTATTGCTTACTGGATTGATTTTACCGACATTTTCAGTTTTTTTTTGTTTTGTTTTTTTAAAGAATAACAATACTATTTACGCTTTTGCCAAGGTTGTTTACTCGGACCGGACACGACGTCATTGTATGTGCCACAATCGTAAAAAATGTATCCCCCCACCCCCTCTCCTTCCAGATAACGTCACTAGCTCAGATTTCGACTTTTCACCATCGTAGTTTCAACTTTTCATCATCGTAGTTTTGACTTTTCATCATAGTAGTTTCGTCGTTTCGACTTTTCACCCTTGTAGTTTCGACTTTTCACCACCGCTGTTTCGACTTTTCAACATCAAAGTTGCAACTTTTCACCATCGTTGTTTCGACTTTTCACCATCGTAGTTTCGACTTTTCACCATCGTTGTTTCTACTTTTTGCCATCGTAGTTTCGACTTTTCACCATCGTTGTTTCGACATTTCACCATCGTAATTGTAACTTTTCACCATCGTTGTTTCGACCTTTCACCATCGTAGTTTCAACTTTTCATCATCGTTGTTTCGATTTTTTTACCATCGTAGTTTCGACTTTTCACGAATGTAGTTTCGGCTTTTCGACATTTATTTATCGTACGATAGAATAAAATACGAAAATCTATGGTGGGCTTACACCCACCAACCCACTTATATTTTTTCGGAGGAGAGAAACAGATCCAGTTAAGGATTCATGACTACTCACATGCTATATAAAGGACAGATTTATAAACCCGTTGGATCATATAGATACAGTGAATACATGTGAGCAGTCATGAATCCTTAACTGGATCCTACTCATATAAAGCTATCACTTCATGTATGTAAATTTGTCCACCCTGTCCAGATGTGTTGCATGTAATTCCATAATATATAAGTCATGGTCGACACCATAGTTATTGGTTTGGCAGAGGCCTTGATAGTGTATCTATAGTTTGCATTGTAGCTAGGCGCACTCGCCATAGTCTGGTCTGTACATTTATGTCTTGGTTATTCACAAATAATTATCTCCATATATATATCATGCATTGTGAATGAGCATCTGAAAAGATCCCAATAATCGTAAATTCCGTTGTTGTGAATTAAATTATCTCCCTTTATATATATATCTTAGTTTAATAAATATCGACATAAACGTCAAGATAATACGACTCGGACTTGTTTTCAAATTCATCCGTTTATCTTTTTCTTTGTTTGTGATTGGGGTCATACCGAAATTTACGCAAACTTGTATAACTGAGCATGTTTTCGTGAATTCCTATAACGCCACAAAACACCAAGCGTTATTCTATTTGCCGATGAACTTTGGCGGATTATTGTTTCCATTTAATGGATTATAACAGGATAGACCTAACGTAAAATTGGCGTCATTAAGACCAACATGGTTGGTAAAACGGTTTCGAAAACTACCATAACAGTTTTGTCAGATAAAAATAGTTTTATAATATTCACTCAATTCCTATTGAAACTAACATTGTTCTAAATATCTGTTACATTGCATGTCCAATTTCGTAAAATATATTTATGCTGAATCAAATGGATATCCATTGCCAACATTTAATTGGAATTGTGTGACAGTGCATGCATCCAGTGCACAAATATTGCAAAACAGGATTCGCCCGTTCTAGGCCTATCATGAATTGCACGTTAAAAAAGCCACAACACATGTTCTGTTTTAGTGAAATAACAAGAGTAGTTAACCAGCAATAACTAACGGGTGGTTAGGCTGAGTAGCGATGCGTGCAATGTAATGTACGCAGTTCATAGCAGCCGTGATTGCCACACGCAATATTGACTGTGAAAATGGAGGCATTGGGTTGCCGTTTTTAAGATCAGGTAAGCAAAACGCTATAAATGAACTTAAATTTTGATTTTATTAAAAACAAAATATATAATCTTGCTATGTGTAAACATTCATTATTAATCTCTGACATACAAGTGAAATTAAAAGTATAAAGTTTCTCTTGGAGTTGAGTGTATTTCCAATGGTTGTTGTTTTCAAAATGAACATTGGAAATTCATATATTCAGTGAAATCAATCAGTTGCCACACTGATAAACAGAAATATCAATATTGGCATTTCCAACTGTTTATATTTCAACTGTTTATATTTTATTGGCTACATTATATATTCGAATTACATTTTCCAGTCGATTTACATTGGCTTTGTTATTCCGATTACACTTGTCTTAATCATAACAATTGAAACCAGACATTTTTACAATAGGTATTTGACTATCTTGAATCTCTGGCGGGTCGGTATAAATAAATCATATGTATTATTCCCATTCCGATTGCCAAAGTCGAACCATTTTTAGAATAATTGAGGGAAATGTCAAGATAATATCAAACGTCATTTATTAACATCCAGTCTTAACTAAAAAATTATTCCTGTCGGATATCCAGATAGTGGCAAAAAGTAAAAATAATTGATGTGTATATTCAAAACAGTCTGACATAACAGGAACCGGTTTGGTAATTACAATGTCTAAAAAAACAACTTCAGTCTTATAAGGGGGAAACTGTTTCAGCGCTTATGATATTATTTGTGTTTAGTGTTTCTTTGTGAAGCTTATTTAGATGCTATAGCTGAACGCTGAATGTTTTACTCGGGTAACCTGACATGTTAAATGCATGGTCGCCCAACATGAAGCAATACGTTTACATTCAAGCATTCTGATCTATAAAACAAAATTAATTGATGAAATAAGATATAAATGTTCATTTGGGGACGTACCATTCAAAGGACAACGGTCAGAATTATCACAATAACAGGAACATCACAGTGGACACACATAATACGCCTGATACGTACAATACAGACGTACAAAAGAAGTGAGAGCACTGTCCATCGCTTTGGAACGGTTGGTAACAAAACCGCCACTGGGTTTAAATCTAGATTACGGATCGATCGAACCTCGCTCTTTCCGCTCCCGTCGTCACATCATAAAAGAGGCAAAACCAATATGCAATTTAGTTTGTCTAAAGTTGTCAAATGTTTTACTCCAATCTATAACATATAAAGTAGACACACTGACCCTGGCCTTTTTGGAAGTGGTATGACTCATAAAATGATTGACTGACCAATTATGAGTATGATAAAAAAACGGTCCGTGTAATATATCGATAATATCATAGGTTAATTACTTTTGACAATATCGTTTTTTATAGGTCTTCGCCATATATCTGTATTATCCAGACGTCTGACGTATAACTAACTAATCCCATACCATCATTGCAAAAACTGACTGTACTCAAAAGCGTCATTGTGATTGCTATAGTAGGACCATATTTATCGCCAATAACAGGAGATAAGGTAAGAATTCTAAATTTTGAACATTTTCCAATTTTCCAGTTAGTTTTTGGTTGTTAATCGATACGTTGGTTATTGTTTTTATGGTGTGCACCATGTGCATATTGTCTCGTTTCATTCATTTTCGTCAATTTAGACATCATAACTAAACGTTGATGCGAAATCGATATTAAAATACTGATTGCAATGTGCCAATATCTCATTTTGATAACGTAGAAAATGGGAGGTATTGAACTCGCCCCGGCGTAGATGTCGTCGAAACCATTGTTTTAGTAAATGTTTAAAAAACTACTTGACATGTGCCAATTTCTCATTTTGATATATTTTATTTAATGAGTTAATAATCATAAACTCATATTGATTGATATAACCTTTGATCGTTTGATAACTGATTCAGCTGCTCAAAGATTATTTGTTGTGAATATAAATAAATAATTCGATTTGAGATCACCATGTTATATTTGAATTATACTCGGTATCATAGGCGCACACTTATTTCGCCTGGCTAACGTAGAATATTGGAGCTGTTGTACTCGCTCCGGCGTAGATGTCGGAAAAAAACATTGTTTTTAGTAAATTATTTAGAGTGCTCATGTATCAATAACAACTTGCTGATATGGTATTAACCACTAACATACATAAATGAAACTGTGTGTTTTCATTCCCATGAAGAGGACTCGAATAACCAATTGGTAGGACTCAATTTGCATTTTAAGCAGAATTCTGGTATTTTTTTTTACTTTAACCAATCGTTTAAAGCTCATATATCAGTAACTCCTAGCCATACATCAAGGAAGCTTCACAGGTATGTCCGTCACCATATAGGAACCCAATGAGACAAATGTAATAACATTTAGATTAAAATAAAATTATGACACGTTCATACTTCAAAAATATTTCGTTAAAGATAGTTGGGAAAAACCTTTCCAATTAGCTTTACACGTGTCCTTATTACCATCTAAGGGACAAAGGGAATAGCTTCATTTTAATTTAAAACAGAACAATTCTCCTTTTTATACTTTGAAAAGTTTGGGGTTTTATATTTCTAATGACCACCCATACATCATTGCCATTTAAGGGACAACTTAGATTTTAGAAATTTATATCGAAATTATCCATAGTCATGATTTTAGACAAAATTATAGCCCCTTTTTAATTAAAAATTTGGTTAAGGTTTACAACAAGATCAGACATCAATAAACACTATAAATACATCAATGCAACTTCACATGTATAATGACCAGCGTTAAGGATACCAACCGGGCCACATAGATATAAAAAAAAACGCTTTATCACATAATGCACGGTGCATGACGGTGCAATAAACACTTTACATATTTTTTTATATTAACGTAGTGTAATATCACTTCCGATTCATCGCTCGGTGACTTCCGTACAACTCGGATCTAGTACGTTAATTGCCGAAGTACTTTCTGCCTTGTCCAAATATATAAATGACGTCGATTTGCCATTGTTAAATGACATTATTTTGAGACGTTACGTCATACGATGACTCAAGGAAACTTATATGCCGTATTTGTTCTCGTTTCTTACAGAGGTTATCTGTTAAATAAATGGTAAATGTTAATTTTCCTTAGTTGTGTGTTATTAGTGCTCATTTATTATTGAATTTATTAAACTCTTTAGGAAAAAATGATATAATGTTCGGGAGAACCTCGCACAATATATTTTGCCAACTCGTTTAGTAAGTTCAATTATAAATCAGTATTCGTGTAAGATCTTCTTTTTAATTTTAGGCATAATTATGGTCATTTTTATACATTTGATTTTATAACAAGCTCCTATCACAGTTCTATGTTTAATACATAAAATACATACCACAGCTGTGTATACTACCATTAGGCACATAAGTGGGATAAGTCTGTTTAAGCATAATTAGACATAATTATTGACCATTTCATATACTGATTTAGACTGTGCAATATGGGAACCAATTGAATAGTGTTTGGATGTTCAGTAAAACAAGTGTCATAGCCTTCACTTGGATTTTGTTATAAATCCGTTTTTATATTTAGATTTTTAAGTTAGATGTTTATATTATTATTCATAGTATCGCTTAGTTCTGAATTATCTGAAAGTTGTTGTATCGAGAAAAGCTACTGAAAACATTACCGCCCGACACTATGTTCTCACATTTGGTTCATTTATATAAATGATTTACATATGAAATCAAGGAATTTTACATAAAACAAGTCCTTGATTAAATGCTTTACATATTAAGTGATTTACATCTTAAATGCTTTACATATTTAATGAGTTACATATTAAATGCTTTACATATTTAATAAGTTACATATTAAATGCTTTACATATTTAATGAGTTACGCATTAAATGAATTACATATTAAGTGATTTCACATTAAATATTTTACATTTTAAATGATTTACATATCAAATTATTTACACGTTAAATACTTTAAATATTAAATGCTTTACATATTAAGAACACATGCGGCAAATGATGAAATTGATTTTGCTCATATTCATACACCAAAAATGTAAGACAGTAACATTAGTTTTGAAAATATTAATAATAAATCAGTAACTTCTAAGTCTTGATTAACTCATACCGATACACATGATATAATAGTAAAATGATGATCGCAAATGTGCTAATTATAATACCTTTCATCAAATCCAAAAATAAAAAGAACCGAATTAAGCAACATACTCGGTATTTGTTAAAGATGGTATAAATTTCAACAGTAGTTCAAATAAAACTTTATCAATTGTAACACAAAACTCGCTTTTAATGTCTAAAAAATAAAATGACGTTTAAAATGAATGTTGTATATTGACAATAATCGTATGTTATATTTGCACTAGGGCACTTGTATGACTTATGTTAAAAAGCTGTCAGTTGATCAGGTCTGTGTTATCTTTGTATAATGCTTATGTTATTGAAAGTCAGTTGGTCAGTTCTGGACAGTGTCCAGGGAGAGAAAGCGTTGACAGCATGTTGTGATAAGGGTTCTTATTGTCGATACATGATCTGCCGGGAGTATGCTGATGAATCTTGGTGCGAAGCAGTTATAGCACTGATTTCGCCAGGACAAGACCTACAATTATTACGTCTTTATATATTATAAAATTGTGATATAAATATTAAACAAGAGGGAAATTATTTGAGTTATATTCTCTAACTATAACATGACTATGAAGCATCCAAAACCTTACCTAAATTGAGAATTATTAGACATTTTGCTGTGCCACTACATGGAATGTTAAAATGGAAACAACATCACAGTTTTAACGATGAATATCACGCACAGACTGCTTGTCGATACTTAAATTAGAAATCAAACTGAAGCAAAGCTACCCATATGATACGTTCCTAAAAGACATTACACTTTTTAGCTAAGCTTTAATTTGAGTAAATACGCCACGTTAAGAAATCCATTTAATATTTTATCGGGGCATGATTTAATGTATATTCACATTATATATAAGGATTCAGCGAGTATATCTCGGGTTTTAAATTATTTTTATGAATTGTGTTTAAACATGACTTTCACAGTATGCTAAATCGTTATCTCCAGGTGTAGGACAATTTTAATTCAATGTACGTGTATGTCTTGTGTAATCTTTCAGAACTCTAAGCGTCTTGAATCCTGTTAAAATTTGACTTTTTTGAATAGCTGCATGCAATTCTCGGTATCAATATAACATCTTAAAACTGATATTAATCTTTTTCAAAGCATTGAACTTTAAGCTTTAGAGAATACTTTGTGTGCGTTGTTTTTGTTATCTTTTCTCTAAAATCTCATGCAAAAAATCAACAACCGCTTTTGATATTGGTAACCCTATAGTTACATTTTGACAATTGAAGAATACAGTTGTAAGATAAACTTATAAAACTCCAACAAATTTCATTTTCAATTGATTCAATAAAAAACAATGAAACTTTGTAGTTACAGATTACTATAGCAATTATCTGATATATTTGATGTAACTTTATAACAAACTTTATGCGAAAAAACAACATTAGGTTTAATTAGTTTAAACATATTTTATTTCAAATGTTTTGAAATGGGGTTGAGTCACAAGTTCTTCCAACTTTGATTCGGCCCTCTTCCTACAAGTAACACCTTTACAGCGTATAACAAAACAAATTACATGTTTATGCTAATATAAACATTATAAACATACAGTAGGTGATTGAGTGAGCAGGAGAGAGAGAGAGAGAGAGAGAGAGAGATTTTATAAGCAGATAAAAAAAGAAAAATATATGATTATATTTTCTTGTTTCCCTTATGACAGGTATTCTCAGATATCATAACTTTGTGTTTGAACAACATTAGGTTAGTCAATAGAAACTCAGGCAACACCAAAACTGTATGCTTGAAAGTCTCAAATTCAAAACGTTTCAAATAATTTTAACCTTTAATAACCGTACATTACTTATGCATAGCACCTGCTATATTTTCAAGTATTCATCTAATCACCCAACACTGTATCAAAAAATCATAACCAAAATTTATCATAACCAATCACCGTAACTATGTCTAGGCAGATCCAAAAGTTTCACTCAGACTGGGAAGGGATCAAATGTTGATTTTGTAGATCTCAGAGCAAAGATGGCCCACACATTCTAAAGGTTACTGAAGTATGTATCTTTTTTTTTTTAAATTATAAAAATACCGATACTACAGATTTTTTATTCACAGCAATAACTTTGTTACAGTTTTTGCACGTTTTGGAATGTTTTCTTGATATACGCACCAACACGAAACAGCATTGAGTTCATAGTTGTAATAATTGAACACGTGGTATCTTGCTTTAGTGAGGTAAAATATAATGGTGAAACATTGGTGTGCTTATCAGCTAGATTTATTATTGTCGAAACAGAAGCTATATGCACCATTTGAAAACAAAGATATCATGATATCTATATGATTTGATATCAATACTCAATTTTAATTTTGATATCATGAATTATTTCATGCTATCTGTATCAATTACTCAATATATCCACAATTAATATAATGCGTATATGAAATTGTTTTTTTTTATAAAATTCACACATGTCTGGTTTATATAAATGTTTATTAAAGAGACAGTAATCTTGCACCGCATACACTTTAATTGATTATTTAATTTTAAACATAGCAAGAAACATTACAGTGAATAAAATGAATTACTCAGTTGGACCAATCACTAAAACTACGGATCAACTCTTTGAAAACCAAAATGGCTACTCATATATCACGTTTGATAGAATGAATATTGGTATTTAATGACATTTTAATTCACATCTGTGTATAATATGCATAAATTATAGTATCATGTAACCAAATCCATAATCACACCACTAGGATAATTCCATGCAATAATACTACAGGCTGATGGACTAGTTATGTCAGCTATAAGTTTAATAGTTTTATAAACAGCGTATTGCAGTGGAAGCGCGCATGGTGTTTTAACACGCTTCCAAAACAAGCATTTGCTACAAACCTTTTCTAATAGAGTAGAGTAAAACATTTTAATTTGGTTAACGATTGGCTATTCATTAATTGTTTTAATTAGATATAGAATGTGATTTGATTATAAAGCATATACACTATTCGAACATAAACAATTACTACTACTATTGATATCACTTCTACTATTACTAATACACCTACTACTACTACTGCCTACCTACTAATACTGCTACTACTACTACTACTACTACTACTACTACTACTACTCTTACTACTACTACTACTACTACTACTACTACTACTACTACTACTGCTACTACTACCGCTGCTGCTATTTCTTCTTCTTCTACTATAACTACTACCGCCTACCTACTATTACTGCTTCTACTACTATTACTACTACTAATTCTACCGCTGCCGCTGCTGCTGCTTCTTCTTTTCGTACTACTACTACCGCCTACCTACTATTACTGCTACTACTATTATTACTACTACTGCCACTATTACTGCTGCTACTGATACTACTATTACTATTACTGCTACTACTACTATTACTACTGTCGCTGCTCTGCTGCTTCTTCTATTACTATTACTACTACTGCCTACCTACTATAACTGCTATTACTACTACAACTACTAGAACTACTACTACTGCTACTATTACTTCTAAACCACCACTATAACCACTACTTTTGTCTGTAACAGGGGTGTATTCTCTAGTTTAGAGCTCACTGAGTTAAACCTCTTAGTCTTGTTTCTTCCTTACATCTTTTTATTCATATATCATTTTATCATCACATTTTTTCCTATAACAGAAAGTACATATAACATTACATAAATAGAAATTAATTTATCACATATATTAAATCATCTTATAATTCGTAATCTTCACAATTCACATTTAAAATACATTATAATAAACACTACAATAATTTTAAGAGTAGCTTGAATTTTCTTTTTATTTTATAAATTACACCGATTTTCAACTTTACACAATTTAACATTTTATTTAATCACGATTATATGTAAGAGCAATAATGTGTGGTATAATAAACAAGATATAAGTATACAAGTATATGGTACTATGATGGTGAACTACTGCTTTGAACTACTTGTCAAACACTCAATCTTTAACCTAATTATGCTAAAAAGAAACAATTATGTCATATTTGTACATCGTATATATATAAAAAACATATTTCACAGTTTCCTAATGAATTCTATATGGAAATACATTACAATATCTAGATATTCACTCTATGAATATTTCTTAAGAATTTCCATAAATATCGTAAACGCATGGACACACATATTTCTGTCCTATGCATGTTACCTCACATCAATAATAATTACATGGTTATTTATATAGAAATACGTATTGATTCACATACATTTAAAAATTCACTTTTACATATATATGAAATATATGAAATGTATTCAACAATTGATAGTTATAGAGTACATTATGGTAAAACAATATTCAAGCCTTAGGATTACAGTGCAAGTGTATTAAAGAACTAATTAATAGCACAATTCAGTAATATTCATTCTGTTTCACTTACATGCAACAATGAAAAATAACATGTACTTTACATTTGTCATCATAACAGCATTTTAAAATGAAAATATAAGATGCACTTATTCCAAATTTCCAAACCCTTATTCAAAATTTATTTATTATAGCATAGCATGTTTCACTTTTACAACACATTCAATTTTATTCCAAGTGTTTCTTACTGCATTCGCTTTGGAATTACACTTTTGACTGACTAAAAACTATTTAAATACTAATATTTATACAGTTTTGGAGATGAAGACCTACGACCAATGGAATTGCATATAACTAAATGACCAGTGTAACTGACCAATCAACATGATAAATACATTATTTTCTTTTTGAATATTGAACAAATCAATATGCAATACCATATTTTGGAAAGTTATACAATACAGCTAAAATAAATATACACATATCTTATAAAGTAAACATGACTCAGTGTCAAAATACACACTACCACACTACTACTACACTACTACTACTACTACTACTGCTACTGCTGCTGCTTGTACTACTACTGATGCTGCTGCTAGTACTAGTACTACTACTACTACTACTACTACTACTACTACTACTATTATTAAAACTAGAGTAGATTCTTGTGCATTTGTCTTTAGAAATGAATTAAATTTGTGTGCTCTCTCGAATGTTACTTAAAATATGTATTGTAAGTGGTTTTAACAAAATATCTAAACGATTACTTAGTCTGTGGGTTTTGCATCGTGGTCCTTCTACAGTTTAGCGAATCATTAACAGGGGAACACTTTAAGCTTTACAAGACATATTCTCCATTTCAGGAATTTTAGATAGAACATAGAATTTCCTATATTTTACTTAAAAATTTAAGGTTATTACACCAACGCTTTTTAAGTCAGACAATTGCTATCGAACTTACTCTATTTCCATTTGATTTGGTATCTTATACTCCCATCTTACAAACGACCGTGAAATTATGGACCTGCAATTAAGTACGAGATGTAAAATGTAGAGAAAACACACTTTTCCGTTTTTAAAATGATTTCATTATTAAACCATCCTTAAAACAAAACATTACAATTAAATAGATACAATTGTAGACAATTAAAAGAAACGATCAAGTTATCATTTATTTTGAAGAAAAATCGTTACAATTGCAACAACAAATAGAATATTGGTCATAATTTGAAGATATTTTAAAAAGAATTGGAAACGATTCCATGACAACATATTTACAATTTGGAACTGTTTTACCTAGAAATTTCAAAAATTCGATTTCCTATTAAATAATTTTCATCGAGGCTTAACGTTAAGAGTTATTCATTCTTGGACAAATTAGTAACCAAAAGTGAAAAAAAAGTTGAAACTGATATATATTGTAACATGTATTTGTTGTTTAGTTCGTGTCACCCCAAACATACTATTCTATTTTGTTAAGCAAGAGGCTTTTGCTGAATTGTTTGAAATTGTACAGGGTTAATTCAAAGAAAAGACAAACTGGAATAGTTGCTTACTGCACAAAAAATACCCCCAGAACAATGACCAAGAACGATATTCAAACAGCTTTAAAACTTGATACACATATCTATTTATGTGTTTCTTTTTCATATCTTTTAAGTGTAAAACAAAGTTCTTGACCAATAATCCCACAAATTATGTCCGTGAGTACTTTTATTCTTAAACAACTGATGGTAGCCAGAAACGCGTCACCGGTGAAGCTAGATGGGTACCCAAACATCAGTAAAGAGAAATACGTATTTTTTTATTTTTACGTGTGTGTATGTGTGTGTGTGTGTGTGTTTATTTTTGTTTTGTTTTTAATTTGATTTTGTTGGAACGGTCGTACTATCGCTGTATACTGTATTATATTTCATCTTTACAGAGACAAGAATGCACAAAGAGCACATTTTAAACTGGCTGCTAGTGATTACATTGGCTACATCATGTTCTACTATAGACACTCAATCACGTGATCGATACGACAAAAAGAACCTGTATAAACGAAATCTGAATCGACAGCGGAGTCGATCGTCTAGGGTGAGTTTAACATCTCTTAGCATCAATCGTTTTAATACCCTTTGTATCGTCCATATCGTATATAGTTGCGTTATATTCTGACCTCTCTCAGAATGGTATGAATCATGTGATTTTTTTGTATTTAGGACGTGGGGAAAAATTTAAAGTCAGTATGTATTGCTATTGAACAACCTATCAAAATAAACCTTACAATATAATAACTATCTTAACATGGCAACACAAAGACGTAAGAATAATTAACAACCACACGTGATTGATTTTGGTCAATGAAAATTGGTGACGCATATCGCTAGGTGTCAGGCGTTTGAACACAGCCATAGCAAGATATTAAACTACGCTAAACAAGTCGGCAAGCAGTCAAATTCTTAGGAAGTAAGAAATGCATCCACTGACTAGAGTTTCAACGCCATATTCGGCACTATAAGAATCTTACATAGGTTTTTATGTTCGTATAGAAAATTCCATCTCGAAGGATAACCAAGGGACGGCATTTTCTATTCGAACCGAAATAGCCATAGAATGTTTCTTGTTCTTGCAAACCAAACACATTGAATACTCAAACTTAATTCATCATTATATTTTTGAATGAAGATAGTTATTTGTGAATAACCAGACATAAATGTATTGCCCAGACTACGGCGTTGGATCATGAAAATACAGTGAAGTTATATAATAAATGTTTTTTATTTTATAAAGGCAGATAATTAAGTTCACAACAACGGAATTTCCGATTTTAGGGATCTTTTCAGATGCTCTTTCTCAATGTATATGGAGATAATTATTGTGAATAACCAGACATAAATGTCAAAACCAGACTATATATATATATGTATATATATATAAATCGAACACGTGGACCTTGTATATGTGAAACACACATACATAGACATTTGATATTTTATTTGAACGCGGCATGTCTGGCATATAAAGATTAATATGTTTAAAACATCGTTCATCATCATGTAACCATGTCTTCTATGCTTATATTAATACTAAAACAATTTCTCATCTCAAGTGCGCTCGTAATAATTTTATTCTAACTTCAACCTGATAAATAAATATTAGATAAAACAAACAGTGTAGGGCTAGCTTTTAACCTCAATAGAACTCCCTCTTTTCTAAGAACGTTTATACAAATGAAATTTAACGATAGAACACAATCTTGTGGGTTTAAGCTTGATGGAGCATAAGTAACACTATGAATTTTGATATTATTATTTTCTATATGAATTTCAACTAAACACATTGTTTGATCTTGTTATATATGTTCCGATATCGGACATGCCTAAATGGATATATATATTACCTACAAACTCATATTGCACGACTTGTATGTTGAATTTCAAAATATAAATTGTGTCATAGTTTTATCATCTTTATAAACGTATATATGTATAAAGTCGAACAAAGCTTAAAACTCGAATCTGCATATTTGTTTATAATATGATATATTAAGTGCTTTATGATATTGTATATACTTATGTTATATGATGTTTATTAGACTTTGTCATCATATTTCTAATCATAAATATGCGACTATTCCTCATGGGTCTCAGACCTTCTTAAAATAACAGGCGCTTAGCTTGGCTGAAAACGATATGTAGGCAACATTTGTAGGGTGGTCCAGGGGTATGGTCCTCAGAAAAAAAATCAGCTTGAATTTCGTATGTGCGTTTTGGCGTATAATGTTTTAAGGGGCCTGGTTATCCTAAATATCAACATTGAATTCACTGTTTTATAACCAAATAAAATGATAATAAATTTAATGTTTTAAGGCGTGTTCACTTTGATAAAGGCAAAAGTGAAGAAGCCTTCCTAGGGATCCGACTGTTATTGCATTTTGGCATTTTTATTTGTTTTTATTTCTCAGAAAAAAGTGAAGGCACGTGCCTGTAGTGCCTATAGGAAGCTACGCTACTGAATAATGGAAATAAACTTGGCAAACTTGTCATCATCTTGTGTACATTCTGCCCTAATACTTATATGTTCCCATGAGGACTCAATTATACCAAATATATTTATATATTTATATACGAGTATAATAGTTCAATCCCATTAGAAACCATGGCGCTAGAAACGATGGGTGTCAGGTATAACTGGTTTAACGATCTTGAGACTTCTGCCTTGAACAGCTGAGACCACTGGTCGCCATTGCATTAAGTCTTTATTTCACAAAACTATAGATAAATGGAAAACATTGAATGATCAAATATAACTGTCAATAAGTTCATGGTGAACAGTCTGGTATTCTTGTAATCGTATGTTTAAATAGTATAAGAGATATGCATTTAATCTAATTGCTTCGGTTATAATTCAATTTGTACTATTCTTTCCTTTTTCTAAATATTTTAACCGAACATGAGATAGTTTAGTTTAAACATATTTATTTTACATCGATTGTAAAACAAGTTCTTACAACATTTATGTATACATTTACGCTCGAAGTCTTCCTGGGTAGAACCAGTAATAGGCATGTGCGGAAAAAATGCCTTTCTCAAGGACACCACACATAGCCGTGTGGAAGAATCGAACCGACGACCCTCGAAGCTCTAGCGCTGGACCATGAGTTCTGTTGTTGCGGTAACAGCCTTGTTATTGATAAGCTAAATTATAAATGACTATACGGCTTATATTTTACATTCTAACTTAAGCAACAATAAGTATCGATAAATGAAAAACGATTTCATATGTAGTAAGGCGTTTTCGAAGTCTCCTAACTAATAAAATGCTTTTAGCATCACAGCTAACTTTAGTCACGACACTAATTCTGAATTGTGAGTTCCTGTTAAAGTTAACTTGACGTTATAAAACGGCGACCCGTAGCAATTGTTTTTCACCCGGCTAGGAGATAAGCTTTCAGTCCAGTATATGTTTACTCTATAAACACGAGCTTCTATTGAAACTTGGCAGAGAGTTGTTTCGATTTTAGTGCAAATGATGCTGTTGTAGTTTTAGCAGTATATATTTTTCTTAAAATGAAATAAACCCCTTTCAAATTTCAGGAACGAATATAAATATAATATGTATTTCCTATATGCTTTTGAACTGACTTTCCTAAGTTTGATTGCTTACGTGTACATATGTAAAGAGGTGAGCAGGCTATTTTTTTTTCAAAATAGGTGAAAGGTGGCCAAATGACTATTTGCTTAGTAAAATAAAATTTTGTTAATAAACGCAAAGAAACCCAATTAATTGCAATTACCAATACAGAGCTGTTGGTGCAATGTTGCGGTTAGCGTGTTATAGTGAAAAGATTATCCCCAAACCCATTTACATAAACAATAGATAGTAAATAAAATAGCCGTGGTACGTTACGGACTTGTTCAACCAAACCGTAATTCGGTTTTGGATTTATGACCGCATGCGCAGCTCAGCACGACCTGACTTCTGTTTCAACAACATTTAACTTACTTTAAAACTTTGATTTGTATTTTATCTATTCTGTACGGTGTTCCGTTAGGGCCATCGTGCTATCGCTTTGTCAACAAGCATGCACGATGCCACGATAGCACGATGACACGATGGTGATGACACGATAGTACGATAACACGATGGTGATAGTACGATGACACGATGGTGATGACACGATAGCACGATGACGATGACACGATGATACGATGACACGATGGTGATGGAGCGATGCTACGATGACACGATGACGATGACGCGATATTACATCGCGTCATCGTCATCGTGCCATCGTGTCATCACCATCGTGTCATCGTACCATCACCATCGTGTCATCGCGTCATCGCGTCATCGTCATCGTGCCATCGTGCCATCACCATCGTGTCATCGTACCATCACCATCGTGCTATCGTACTGTCGTGTCATCACCATCGTGTCATCGTGCTATCGTAGCATCGCCTTCCTGTAAGACATGCGAAAAATAATAATAATGGAACACATCATGCATTCAAATATTCGGGGTTATTTTGTGTTAGGTTATACATAACCCTGAGACACAAATGCTGCTGAAAAGGGAAATTCATATAAGATACACAGTCATATGTTTTCTTTTTATTTTATAATCACTAAATGTGAGTTATTTATGCGTGCAAATATGTTATTACGTGAATGGTAAATTATTGAGAAGGTACATATTATGATTATAGTCCTTTCGACAGATTCACAAAAAAGTTGATGTCGATCCGGTAAACAACAGACAAAATCTTAAATGATAAAATAGTTGGTGTATAATACCGATGCGTAGTGGTATGTCCGTCTGCCTGCCTGCCTGCCTGCCTGCCTGCCTGCCTGTCTGTCTGTCTGTCTGTCTGTCTGTTTTTGTTGTTTTTTTTGTTTGTTTATGTGTTCATTCGTTCGTTAGTTCCATCGTCCGTCCGTCCGTCCGTTCGTTCGTTCGTTTGTTCGTTCCTTCAGGCGCCCGGTTTACCTAAACACTTTTTCCTGGGATCCTATGAGGCAAACCAGTACTCGAGCACGCCTATCTCTGCAAGTAACTGATGACTTTTTCAGTTCAATCAGCGATGTAACATAAATGACAATAAGGCGCAATGCCGTATATCAGTCAATCATCACAGATACTATGGCTGGACGATATGTCACCTTTGGTAGAGTTTTGAGTGTCTTAAAAGAAAGTTGAATGTCGAGTAAGAAAGTCGAGTGTCGAGTAAGAATGTCGAGTGTCGAGAAAGAAAGTTTAATGTCGAGTAAGAATGTCGAGTGTCGAGTGAAAAAGTTCAGTGTCGAGTGAGAAAGACGAGTGTCTAGTAAGAAAACTGAGTATTGAGCAAGAAAGTCGAGTGTCGAGTAAAAAAATATTTTTGGTAGTTAAACACCCAATTAGGAATTAGTGAGCACTGTTCAAAGTGGATTGGCCATACATGGTAAAGACGGGCCCTGTTCAATCAGTTGGTTACGTGTCTAACTGTCAATCCAGGGGTCATGAGTTTGAATACCCGCCAGTAACATACAATACATTCTCCGTGATGACTAATAAAAAAATGTCAGTCTCATTGTCATTCGTCTCTAACCACTGTTTCAAAAGTGTTATGGATAAGTCGCCCCAAAGACAACTCATCCCACATTTTGAGACAACTCGTCTCAAGTTTCGAGACAACTTGTCCCCTATTTAAAGACAAAACTCGTCCCATCAAAAGACAAGTTGTCCCAATTAATTATTTCCTGTACCATGTAAAACTGGAAATATATCAGTTAGTTGCACAAATGAGTTTAACTGATTGTCTATTAACACTTACTTTAAATGTATTTATTTCACATTGATGTGACACAAGTTATTATTATAAATCACGTTCGGTGTATTCTTTGGTAGTAACAGTACTAAGCATATACGAATATAATGTCCGTCTCACACATAACCGTGGCGGGGGATCAAACCCACGACACTCTGATCGTCTGCTAGCTCTCGATAGCATAACAATTACGCTAAACACTCAACTCAACAATCAAATGGTAAAAGAAAAGTGAACAAGTTCATTGTTCAAGTGACATATGACTGAATGTACATTGTATTGTATTGTTGGGTGTTTATTGTCGTTTTCAACACCTGTTCAGTGCTGGCACACATGAGTATTATGCCGAACCTAATACCGTCTAGACAACTAGACTAAAACTTTGGAATTCATTTAAATACATTAATTATTTTATTATATATTCATTGTCGTGTTAAAATAAAGTACACGAGTAAGCGTTCCTCTTGATTTTCCATTTCTAGTTATAGAAGAAGAAGAAGTAGAATAAGAAGTAAAAGGAGGAGGAGGAGAATAAGACTATACACAGTTTCTCATCAAAGTACAAAGTTGCAGTAATATGCATATTTAAACACATAAACACAAAACGAGTTGAATGACTAACATGTACATACTTAAATATAAACACATAACTATACCTTCCGATACTATTATAAGAATCCCACTTAAATACAGGAAGGCGATGCTACGATAGCACGATGACACGATGGTGATGGCACGATAGTACGATAGCACGATGGTGATGGTACGATGACACGATGGTGATGACACGATAGCACGATGACGATGACGCGATGACACGATGACACGATGGTGATGGCACGATGGCACGATGACGATGACGCGATGTAATATCGCGTCATCGTCATCGTGTCATCGTAGCATCGCTCCATCACCATCGTGTCATCGTGTCATCGCGTCATCGTCATCGTGCTATCGTGTCATCACCATCGTGTCATCGTACCATCACCATCGTGTCATCGTGTCATCGCGTCATCACCATCGTGTCATCGTGCTGTCGTGGCATCGCGTGTGCTTGTTGACAAAGCGATAGCACGATGGCCCTAACGGGACACCGTAATTCTGTGTTCAATAATAATGAAATTATATACATTTTTACTGGAACCAGTCTAAAATCATGATCACCCGGTTGCTTTTATTACTTTTTAGTTTTTAAGTATTTAAGCATATGTTGCTGAAACAGGAGCCTGAACTGTGTTTCTCTAATTGACTCAACTAAGCATGATGGGAAACGGAACGTAGTCTATATGCCAATGCATCCTAGTGAAGCAGATTTGTAGATGTTTGAATACCTGTCCAAGAAAAACAGCATAAACATGGTTTCTTTCCATGCAAGTACCTTCTTCTTACAAAACTACTGTAAGAAGAGAAGAACAAAACACGAAATCAAACAAACAAAACAGAACATAAATAAAAGTAAATAAGTGAACAGCTATATAGTACTTGATGAAAATTAACATTGATATATCGGAACTTTTTCTTCATATTGCCAGCTTGCCTTCGATAGCCTGCACACCAAGCAAAAATCGCCAAGAAAAATGACTTTTCACAACCGCGTAGAAGGTTTTTACATCGATAGCCTGCACACCAAGCAAAAATCGCCAAGAAAAATGACTTTTCACAACCGCGTAGAAGGTTTTTACATTCAATTTTCCCCTTCATGCGACCTGTTTCAGCTGCTCTAGTGTTCAAGCTCGTCCCACAAACTTAACATTCGTACTTGATTGAACCTGTAAAGCTTGTATTTCTCATGCCGTCCATCAGTGCAAACTTTTGGAGTACTTAATGACTGGTGAAAATACTTAATTATGTGATACTATTGTCGTCGTTTGCCATTACAATGCTTAAATCGAGCCTATTTGTGTAATTAGAGCTCCCAGTCTTACACGAAACTTCCATCTAATAGACACTGTAAACACCGCAAGACAAGAGAGGAGCAGTAACGTTAAATCAGTTTTTTTTTGTGGTGGTACTGTAACATACCTTGCAAACGTACGGTATTATAATTATTGTACAAATAGAATGCTTTCCACTAGTTAGACAGTCAATACATAGAATTATTGTCATCCCTTGTCTCTTTCATCTTCTTTCATGATTTGAATTTAGTTAGAAACCAATTTAGTAGAATCGGTTTTGTTGACGTCTACTTCCCTGTTTCTGTAATTTTGTCTCATCTGAAGCGTTTATATAATTTAATTAATTTGGTGAGAACATTCATTAATTGCATTTCTGTTGTTTTTCTCTCATTTCACAGCCTATTTTTTAAACACGTATTAAGATTTTTGTGATTCAATCATATTTGGAAACTGATTTCCTGACTGGCATCTCGACGATTTTTTAAACCATTGATTGCAATAGCAAACAATCACTTATTGTTTAATTTTAGAATAGAATGTCTGATTTTCGTCGTCTTAACAACCAATCACATTGGATGATGTATGCACCGGAAACGCCCTCCCCGGAAGAAATAGACTGTCACATAGAAGTGGAAGTTGTAAGTTTGCAGACACATTTGCAGTTTTTTTAATTAAAAAATACATGAATACTAAAACGCGTTATCAAATATTTTAACTATACTTAATGCATACTTTTTCTATTAAACCTTCTATTGTATTTTGTTCATGAAATAGCTGTATCTGACAGATGTTAATGTAATTAAGTCATTCTTCTAAAGGAAATGTATCGATCGCCATTGTTTTCTAATTCTCGTTCCGAACGTAATGGTTGTGAATCTGTTTGTGATATTTTCAGACTGAGTTGGTAGGGGGTAAATGTGTTCGACTTGGCGGAGAATTCAGACTGGCTGTCTGTCAATCCGGCATGCATGTCGACTTCTGGAGTGGCGAATGCCAATTCATAATGGCAAGAAGAGACATGCATGATAGCGAGGCCCGTGAAGCAAATGGAAGTCCAGCCGGAAGTAATGATGTCACATCCGGTAGTGGACAGTCAACAGGAAGTGGCACGGAAACTACCTCAGATTAAAATTACGAGTAAAGCATGGCATAATAGGATATTTATAATAAGGTTTTATCATCGAACAGTTAACACTTTCGGGTAACAAATTGCATATTCGTTGGTATTTTTTGTAACAAAACTTCTAATCAGAAAAAACAAAGAGCACTGGTCTTTTGGATCCTAGTTGGAATAAGGCATTAAAAAGAGTTACATCAACATGTAATAAGTAATGTTATATATTAATTCTACAAAGTTTATATGCCTCAGATATAAGCATCACTCAAAGATTGCTGTAGATAAGAATTTCTACTGAACGCAATAAAATAATCATTATGTCCTCCATGACTGTGGCTTACGAAAATACTCTTACTGCGCTGTTAAGATAAATAAAAATGAAAATGGGGACAAAAAAATGGAAAGAACAGGATGAATTGTATGTTTAAGCTGTTTGAATTTTATTCGAATATGTGAAATATGTCTCTATCACTATATTATAGGTCATAGTAGTTTACAGTTTGACGCAAATTATTATAATAAACGTTATACTGACAGTTGTTCCGGCCAACATTCCCCCTACCCCTCAGTGTTTACCCTGATTTTCGATCCGACAAGATTGAGTTAATTTTGTAACAATTTAGTTTGTTAAATTTCATGTCCTGTCTGCTTTCTTAAAGTTTGCTTTGTTGCACTTACTCTCATTTGCATCGGTTCAGAGTAAATATGTTATACTCCGAAGTATTATGGAATTGTACAAAACATGTGCTATTTTAATTTTAGCGGGAAAACCGAAGAAATACGCCAGCTGACACGTCATGCTGTACTTCAAAATACAGCTAGCCTAAATGTAAATGACGAAACCTGTAATAAAAAACATCAAACAGATAAACTAGTTAAACTAGTTCTGTTTCTTATCAATGTTACACATTGGATATATACTTTATTATAGTACCATAAGTATGCAAAGATATTATTTGCAAAATATTGCACAGTAGATCTAAAAACAACTGGCCATGTTTTTAACTGATATTTAAAACAAAGATTTATACATAAATGTATCATGTTGCATATAGACACACTGTTTATTCATATTACGTACACTTAGAGTGTTGTACGACGTCGTATACACGAACAATATGTTATGATGTCCCTTACACTTACAATGTTATACAATGTTGCATACACATACAGTGTTATACCATGTTGCATATACATACAATGCTGTACCATGTTGCATACAAGCACAGTATTGTACCATGTAACATATACACACAGTGTTGTACCATGTTGCATACACGTTCAGTGTTGTACAATGTTGCATACACGTACAGTGTTATACCTTGCTGCATACACGAACAGTGTTATACTATGATGCATACACGAACCGTGTTATACCATGCTGCATACACGAACAGTGTTATACGATGCTGCATACACGTTCAGTGTTGTACCATGTTGCATACATGTACAATATGTTATCATGATGCATACACATACAGTGTTATATCATGGTGCATACACTAACAGGGTTATACCATGCTGCATACATATACAATGTTATACAATGCTGCATACACGCAGAGTGTTATACCATGCTGCATACACGTACATTGATTTACCATGTTTCATACACGTACAGTGTTATACCATGCTGCATACACGAACAGTGTTATACTATGATGCATACACGAACAGTGTTATACCATGCTGCATACACGAACAGTGTTATACTATAATGCATACACGAACAGTGTTATACCATGCTGTATACACGAACAGTGTTACACCATTTTGCATACACGTTCAGTGTTAAACCATGTTGCATACATGTACAATATGTTATCACGATGCAAACACATACCGTGTTATATCATGATGCATACATGTACAGTGTTATACCATGTTGCATACACGTACAGTGTTATACCATGTTGCATACACGAACAATATTATACTATGATGCATACACGAACAGTGTTATACCATGCTGCATACACGAAAAGTATTATACTATGATGCATACACGAACAGTGTTTTACCATGCTGCATACATGTACAGTGTTATACCATGTTGCATACACGTTCAGTGTTGAACCATGTTGCATACATGTACAATATGTTACCATGATGCAAACACATACCTTGTTATATCATGATGCATACATGTACAGTGTTATACCATGTTGCATACACGTACAGTGTTATACCATGTTGCATACACGAACAGTATTATACTATGATGCATACACGAACAGTGTTATACAATGCTGCATACACGAACAGTATTATACTATGATGCATACACGAACAGTGTTTTACCATGCTGGATACATGTACAGTGCTATACCATGCTGCATACACGTACAGTGTTATACCATGCTGCATACACGAACAGTATTATACTATGATGCATACACGAACAGTGTTATACTATGCTGCATACACGTACAGCGTTATACCATGGTGCATACACGTATAGTGTTATACCATGTTGCATACAAGAACAATGTTATACCATGCTGCATACACGTACAGTGTATAACGAACAATATTATACCATGCTACATACACGTACAGTGTTATACCATGTTACATACACGAACAGTGTTATACTATGATGCATACACGAACAGTGTTATACCATGCTGCATACACGAACAGTCTTATACTATGATGCATACACGTACAGTGTAATACCATGCTGCATACACGTACAGCGTTATACCATGGTGCATACACGTAAAGTGTTATAAGATGCTGCATACGTGTACATAGTTCTACCATGCTGCCAACACGTACAGTGTTATAAGATGCTGCATACGTGTACAGTGGTATACCATGCTGCATACACGTACATCGTTCTACCATGCTGCATACACGTACAGTGTTATACCATGCTGCATACACGAACAGTGTTATACTATGATGCATACACGAACAGTGTTATACCATGCTGCATACACGAACAGTGTTGTACCATGATGCATACACGAACAGTGTTATACCATGCTGCATACACGTACAGCGTTATACCATGGTGCATACACGTACATCGTTCTACCATGCTGCATACACGTACAGTGTTATACAATGCTGCATACACGAACAGTGTTATACTATGATGCATACACGAACAGTGTTATACCATGCTGCATACACGAACAGTGTTATACTATGATGCATACACGAACAGTGTTATACCATGCTGCATACACGAACAGTGTTTTACTATGATGCATACACAAACAGTGTTATACCATGCTGCATACACGTACAGCGTTATACCATGCTGCATACACGTACATCGTTCTACCATGCTGCAAACACGTACAGTGTTATAAGATGCTGCATACGTGTACAGTGGTATACCATGCTGAATACACGTACATCGTTCTACCATGCTCCATACACGTACAGTGTTATACCATGCTGCATACACGAACAGTGTTATACTATGATGCATACACGAACAGTGTTATACTATGATGCATACACGAACAGCGTTCTATCATGCTGCATACACGTACAGCGTTATACCATGGTGCATACACGTACAGTGTGCTAAGATGCTGCATACGTGTACAGTGGTATACCATGCTGCATACACGTACATCGTTCTACCATGTTGCATACAAGTACAGTGTTATACCATGTTGCATACACGTACAGTGTTATAACATGTTACATATACGTACAGTGTTATGGCATGCTGCATACACGTAAAGTGTTTTACCATATCGCATACACATACAGATTTTTACCATGCTGCATATACAAACTGTGTTATACCATGTTACTACGCTGTACGCACATTGTTATACCATTTTGCATACACGCACAGTGTTTTACCATGTTGCATACACGTACAATATGTTATCATGTTGTTTACACTTACAGTGTTATACAATGCTGCATGTACATACATAGTTATATAATGTTGCATACACACACACACAGTGTTAGACCATGTTGTATATACATACAGTGTTATATCATGTTGTATACACATACAGTGTTGTACCATGTTGCATACACATACAGTGTTGTACCATGTTGCATACACATACAGTGTTGTACCATGTTGCATACACGGTTCGCACAGTGTTATACCATTTTGCATACATGCAGAGTATTTTACCATGTTACATACACGAACAGTGTTGTACCATGCTGCATACACGTACAGTGTTTTACCATGCAGCATACACGTACAGTGTTGTACCATGCTGCATACACGTACAGGGTTGTACCATGCTGCATACACGTACAGTGTTGTACCATGCTGCATACACGTACAGTGTTGTACCATGCTGCATACATGTACAGTGTTATACCATGCTGCATACATGTACAGTGTTGTACCATGCTGCATACACGTACAGTGTTGTACCATGTTGCATCCATATTAGGTGTTGTAACATGCTTCATACCCGCAGAGTATTGTACCATGTTGCATACACGCACAATATGGTATCATGTTGCTTACACATACAGTGTTATACATGTACCATGTTACATACACGTACAGTGTTATACCATTCTGCATACACGTACAGCGTTCTACCATGCTGCATACACGTACGGCGTTATACCATGCTGCATACACGTACAGTGTTATAAGATGCTGCGTACACGTACAGTGTTATACCATGCTGCATACACGTACAGCGTTATCCCATGGTGCATACACTTACAGTGTTATACCATGCTGCATACACTTACAGTGTTATAAGATGCTGCATACGTGTACAGTGGTATACCATGCTGCATACACGTACAGTGTTATATCATGTTGCATACTCGTACAGTGTTATAAGATGCTGCATACACGTACAGCGTTCTACCATGCTGCATACACGTACAGCGTTATACCATGCTGCATACACGTCAAGTGTTATAAGATGCTGCATACACGTACAGTGTTATATCATGCTGCATACACGTACAGCGTTATACCATGGTGCATACACGTACAGCGTTATACCATGTTGCATACACGTACAGTGTTATAAAATGCTACATACATGTACAGTGGTATACCACGCCGCATGCACATACAGTGTTATACAATGTTGCATAAAAGTACTGTGTTATACCATGGTGTATACACGTGCAGTGTTATACAATGCTGCATACACGTGCAGTTTTGTAACATGCTGCATACACGTACAGTGTTATACCATGTTGCATACACGTACAGTGTTTTACCATGTTGCATACACGTACAGTGTTATACCATGTTGCATAAACGTACAGTGTTATACAATGTTGCATACACTGCTGCACACACATATAGTGTTATACCATGTTGCATACACGTACAGTGTTATACCATGCTGCATACACGTACAGTGTTATACCATGTTGCATACACGTACAGTGTTATACCATGCTGCATACACTGCTGCACACACATATAGTGTTATACCATGTTGCATACACGTACAATGTTATATCATGCTGCATACACTGCTGCACACACATATAATGTTATACCATGTTGCATACACTACAGTGTTATACCATGCTGCATACACTGCTGCACACACATATAATGTTATACCATGTTGCATACACTACAGTGTTATACCAGGCTGCATACACGTACAGTGTTATACCATGTTGCATACACGAACAATGTTATACCATGCTGCATACACGTACAGTGTTATACCATGTTGCATACACGTACAGTGTTATACCATGCTGCATACACTGCTGCACATACATATAGTGTTATACCATGTTGCATACACGTACAGTGTTATACCATGCTGCATACACTGCTGCACACACATATAGTGTTATACCATGTTGCATACACTACAGTGTTATACCAGGCTACATACACGTACAGTGTTATACCATGTTGCATACACGAACAATGTTATACCATGCTGCATACACGTACAGTGTTATACCATGTTTCATACACGTACAGTGTTATACCAGGCTGCATACACTGCTGCACACACATATAGTGTTATACCATGTTGCATACACGTACAGTGTTATACCATGCTGCATACACTGCTGCACACACATACAGTGTTATACCATGCTGCATACACTGCTGCATACACGTACAGTGTTATACCATGTTGCATACATGTACAGTGTTATACCATGTTACATACACGGCACACACAGTGTTGTACCATGTTGCATTTACATACAGTGGTGTACCATGTTGCATACACGCACAGTGTTGTACCACGATGCATACACGCACAGTGTTGTACCATGTGGCATACACGCACAGTGTTGTACCATGATGCACACACGTACAATATGTTATCATTTTGCTTACACTTACAATGTTATATCATGTTGCGTACACATACAGTGTTATACCATGTTGCATACACTTACAATGTTATACCATGTTGCTCACATATACAGTGTTATACCATAATTCATACACGTACAATGTAATATCATGCTGCATACATATACAGTGTTGTAACATGCTGCATACACGGCATGCACAGTGTTGTACCATGTTGCATATACATACCGTGTTGTACCATGTTGCAAACAAACACTGTGTTGTACCATGTTACATACACGTTAATATACCATGTTGCATACAGCCACATTGTTTTATCATGTTACTACACGTAGAGTGTTGTACGATGTTTCATACACGCACAGTGTGTATCATTTTGACTATTTTGAAGGCACACAGTGTTGTACCCTGCAGCATATACGTATAGTGTTGTACCCTGCTGCATACACGTATAGTGTCGTATCATGTTGAATACACGTATAGTGTTGTGTCATGTTGCATACAAGTACAGTGTTGTATAATGTTGTATACATGAACATTATGGTATCAAGTTGCATACACGCACTGGGTTGTACAATTTTGTATACATGCACAGTGTTGTACTATGCTGTATACAGGTACAGTGTTGTATCTAATACATATATTTACAGTGTTGCATCATGTTGTATACACATACAGTATTGTATCAAGTTGCATACATGTACTGGGTTGTACACTTTTGTTTACATGCACAGTGTTGTACTATGCTGTATACAGGTACAGTGTTGTATCTAATACATACATTTACAGTGTTGCATCATGTTGTATACACATACAGTATTGTATCAAGTTGCATACACGTACCGGGCTGTATAATTGTGTATACATGCACTGCGTTGTACCATGCTACATACAGGTACAGTGTTGTATCTAATACACTTATTTACAGTGTTGTACTATTCTGTATACAGGTACAGTGTTGTATCTAATACATACATTGACAGTGTTGCATCATGTTGTATACACATACAGTATTGTATCATGTTGCATACACGTGATGGGCTGTATAATTTTATATACATGCATAGTGTTGTACCATGCTGTATACAGGTACAGTGTTGTATCTAATACATATATTGACAGTGTTGTACCATGCTGTATACACATACAGTATTGTATCATGTTGCATACACGTACAGGGCTGTATAATTTTGTATACATTCACAGTGTTGTACTATGCTGTATACAGGTACAGTGTTGTATCTAATACATACATTTACAGTGTTGCATCATGTTGTATACACATACAGTATTGTATCATGTTGCATACACGTACTGTGTTGTATAATTTTGTATACATTCACAGTGTTGTACTATGCTGTATACAGGTACAGTGTTGTATCTAATACACTTATTTACAGTGTTGTACTATGCTGTATACAGGTACAGTGTTGTATCTAATACATACATTTACAGTGTTGCATATCATGTTGTATACACATACAGTATTGTATCATGTTGCATACACGTACTGGGCTGTACAATTTTGTATACATTCACAGTGTTGTACTATGCTGTAAACAGGTAAGTGTTGTATCTAATACATACATTGACAGTGTTGCATCATGTTGTATACACATACAGTATTGTATCATGTTGCATACACGTACTGTGTTGTATAATTTTGTATACATGCACAGTGTTGTACCATGCTGCATACAGGTACAGTGTTGTATCTAATACATACATTTACAGTGTTGCATCATGTTGTATACACATACAGTATTGTATCATGTTGCATACACGTACTGTGTTGTATAATTTTGTATACATTCACAGTGTTGTACTATGCTGTATACAGGTACAGTGTTGTATCTAATTCACTTATTTACAGTGTTGTACTATGCTGTATACAGGTACAGTGTTGTATCTAATACATACATTTACAGTGTTGCATCATGTTGTATACACATACAGTATTGTATCATGTTGCATACACGTACTTTGTTGTATAATTTTGTATACATTCACAGTGTTGTACTATGCTGTATACAGGTACAGTGTTGTATCTAATACACTTATTTACAGTGTTGTACTATGCTGTATACAGGTACAGTGTTGTATCTAATACACTTATTTACAGTGTTGTACCATGCTGTATACAGGTACAGTGTTGTATCTAATTCATATATTGACAGTGTTGCATCATGCTGTATACACATACAGTATTGTATCATGCTGCATACACGTACTGGGCTGTATAATTTTGTATACATGCACAGTGTTGTACCATGCTGTATACGCGTACATTGTTATAGCAAGTTGTACACACGTCGAGTGTTGTAACATGATGCATACACGGACAGTATGGTATTAATAGTTGCATACACGTACAATGTTGTAACATATTGCATAGACGTAAAGTGGTGTACCATGTTAGGTACACGCACAGAGTTGTATCATGTTGCATACACGCACAGTGTTGTATCATGTTGTATACATGTATAGTGTTTTATCATGTTAATCCCATGAAACAGTGGTAAGGTTAACTGATCGTCTGTTAGCCCTCGATGGCAAAAAAATGAATCTAAATATTCAATCAATCAATCAATTATCATGTTGTATACACGTACAGTGTTGTATCATGTTGCAAACACGTACAATATTGTACCATGTTGTATACACGTACAGTATTTTATCATGTTGTATACACGCAAAATATTGTACCATGTTGTATACACGTACATTGTTTTATCATGTTGTACACACGTACAGTGTTGTATCATGTTGCATATGCGCACACTATTATACCATGTTGAATACACGCAAAGTGTTGCATACAAGTACACAAATCACAAGGTCATTAGGATGATTAGCCACAGGTATCCCCGTGTATCATAACAATGAAACACAATTACTGTGATTAAAACGACACCGAGTGCGTGCTCTGTGTAGCATGAAATAAACTAGAAAACAACCCCCGTGACCGTTTAAGTTCATTTAATTTTGCGTTGCAATTTGGACGATTAAATCGCTTTTGGTACAAATTGATGTTAACCCTTACAGACTACGTAATGTGTTGAAGTGATAATTGGGTATAACGCCATTTTCACCACATGGTATATTATATGTGGTATACCAAGAGTCTATAATTGGTGGTGGAAGATTTTAGAATTAATCTCACCACAAGTTTTTGGCAAGCTAAAATAAAGCGGAACTGAAAGAAGACCGAATGGGTCCAAACCCATGACATCAGTGGTGTGTGGTGAGGTAAGCGGTCTGTAATCGACAGAGTCTCAGACCTCTCGACCACGAAGGACCCCTCCGTATTTTTAGTATTTCAACTTATGGTAAATCTCTTTCTAAAATAAACATGCCCATTCTTTAGTTCGTTTTCAAAGTACTAGTATGGTAATTCCGATATAACAGTATGTAGAACGCATTACGTTTCGTATCTGGAACGCATTGAGCTATGTGCGCATTTAGCTACAATCACGTGATTGCATATATATACTGAGTCAGTGTCTAATGCCGAGTGGCATACATTCATTCATTATGAAATATGAGTTATTTATGAGTTCTTAATCTATGGTTCTTTGTAATGTGTCTAGACCGGCTTACATAAGATGGACGGCATTCCATATAAAGTCAATATGAAATTGTAATTTTGACATCTCAATCAGTCTCGGAAACGCAATTGACTCGTCTGAACGTCGATTTTCTTCGTAACAATTTATTTTATAGAAAAGATAAGAAAAATCTTGTACTGTTATTTCTCATTGCGTCAGAAAGCTTCAATTACTGCGCTGATTAAAACAGATATACTTGCAGCCTTTTTTATATATATTATCCGATAGTTCTCGTGCAAATGCAGCTTTGATACATTAAAACTGACCCACGATAAACTTCTTTTGAAGCTGAGAGATAGGACTATTTTTTGGATGCATATTGCTTCATGCGGAATGATTGTTTTTGTTCAGCATGCGTGATTTACCGCACCCTATTTAACCAGTTGCACCATCAACATAAACACGTCTACTCAGACGCCACTATAGCAGGAAAAGTCTTGGTTTCATTAAAAGAATCCATGCCAAGTAGGAAATAAAAAGACGTGCACGACGATATCAATCTGATCGGAAAACTATTTGTGAATACTGTAGTGGATAAAAAATAATCATTTTTCCACTCTAATTTATTAAATGATTTAAATAGTTTGTGGACTGGTTAATACGCTCTCTTTTTAGTTTATTCATCGGTAAGAATGGCATCGCAGTGTTCGAGGTACTTTGTATTCGGAACACTTGTGTTCGTTCTGTTTATATGGCACTGTTACTGCCAAATGGAACCGAACCCCAGGTCCCAGAGGCGGCGCCAAAGAAACAGGAATCCAGCTCGCAGGAGTAATTCGGTAAGTAAGGAAATAAAATAAAATATATAAGTGATGATTTTAAGTGAATTTCAGATCAATATTTCAGCGTGAAGACATAATGATCTTAAAATGATTGGATTCTTTTTTAAAAAATTGTATCGAACATAGAAATGCAATTACTGAGGCGTATATTAAAGTAAAATGCAGTTTTGATGTAGAAAGTTACAGTTATATATATTTTTATTTTGTTATGATTTACATTTTTTTTATGCTCGTATTTTAGTTCAGCATGAACTCTTGATGCTGAACTCCTGAGTTGATCATGAATGTGGAACAAACATTTATAACCTCGGACCCAGGTGAACAATCAGACAATGGCAAAATTGCATTCAATGTTACACCGAATTATTTAAAAAAAATAATTAAAAATATTTATCGATGAAATACATTGTCAAATGTTATATAAAATTTATATATCCAGATACGTTTAACTCTCATTATTTCAAACTCTGTTGTGACAAATTACTGGATATCTCAAAGTTACGATCCCTTTATCTGTTTTACTTTAGAAACCCACGATTAACGAGAGTCAACTGTATGTTAATATGTTGATTTCACATTTCATTTTATCGAATACAAATTGATGTGTCCATGTATAAGATAACTGATACATCCTATTAAATATTTTCGGAATTTCCATGTTAAAATGTGATAAAACAAATATTTACTGAAGCCGTCCTGATGCCTCAATTTATAATTCATACAACAGAAACGGTCGCGAATAATAATCCAGTGCATTGTTGAAACCATAAAAAACGGTCATAAAAAACGTCTTTTACTTTACTCATTTTTTTTAAACTAAAGGTGCCTCCTTCTCTCACACCATGTTAATAATTGAATAATAACTAGTTAGATCATTTTAGATAACGGTCTGGACCCAGTTTCACTAAACATCTCAACTTGAGATTTTCCTAAACTAAATTTTTTAAAATGCTCTAATTTCATTTACATTGATAGTTTTGCATGTAATCGTTTACCAATGAATAACGATGTGTTTCGACTTCATTTATGTGTGGTCATGTAATCTGTAATGAGTTGGAGTAACGATTAAGAGAATTTACGATTTTTTAGTTGAGAGAAATCTTATCATGAAATGATCAGTAAAACTGGGCCTAGGACATTTACATGTACATAATTCTTATAAAAAAATGCTCTAGTTTAATTGTCAGAGCTATTGACTCATTGCCTCAGGATTTCCTGTAAAAAAACTGCCATTTTAATCGAAAGGCAGAAGAGTGAGTAACCACGTCTGTAGAGTTATGCTTTGAGTATATTTTGTGGAAAACAGTTCTAACAGTTATTTTTGTGAGCTGATTTTTTTTCCATTCAATATCTTCGGTGGTATACGAGCTTCATCGGCACCTTTACCTAATTAAGTATGTGTATAAGAGTGAGTTCTTAAATAAGTCCAGTCACAGTCTTCGTGATTATTTCTATACGACCTTGCGTCTCTCATCTCTGATTCAAGTGGGGAAAATTATTAGTTACTTGCGGAGATATGTATGTTCGAATATGCCGTCGGTGGCATGGAACGAATCTAAAATATCAAAACCAAAGAAACATCCTAAAATAAAGTTTGTGACCGTTGCATATGGTTCAACCTTGATTAAAAAAGATAATATAAGTGTTTGGATTGAATCTGTCATGAGGTAAAGTGATAACTAGAAATAGTAATTTATACATTTGGGGAAGCTTATTTTTAGTAAATAGACTGGCATTTAATTGTAGCACTAACAGACAGACGTCTTACACACTTTTTGAGTGAAGACATAATTAATGGATCAATTGAACAATGGAAAACAAGCAATATGTTATTGTTTTTATAAATCCGTTGAATGCTTTAACAAATATCACACATATATCATTTGGTGAGCAAATTTAAATGCAATATTTTGTTGTATGATAGATATATTGAAACTTGTTTTGATGTTTGTCAATTTCCTATATTCAGAGTTGCTGAACGTTTTATCACAATATTTTACACTTTATTAGAAGTCATTTAATGTCTCTAATCTTTTGTATTTAGGTAATAATAGTTTTGCATTTGTTTTTACCATTAAAATGTACGTGTGGAGCAAATATATGTAATTTTCCTACATTTTAAGCCATTTCGTGCAAATATATTACTGTGAATGCACTTTTGCTGCAAAAACATTTACACATATTACTCAGAGTGTACTAGACAATGATCAGAATAAATATCTTTGTATTGCAAAAATTCCTTCATAATAAAAGCAAGAGGCCCAAGAGGGCCTGAGGACCCTCTACTAGTTCATAGTGGCCATAACACTTTTTAAAATTTCACAATATTAACCCCCTTTGAGGGTCGTCTTAACTTATGGTTACCCCCCCCCCCCCCCCCCCCCCCCCCGTACACCCATACTGAAAGTTAATTGCTATGAAAAGGAAATACACTAAATCTCCATACCATTCACTTGTAAAAAAAATATAGTCCCCGTTCAGAACCCTTATACAACCCAGCCCATTAATTTATCTGAACTTCAAGCACCCACTCTTAGGGATTTGTTAAGAGCATAAATGCTTTAGATTTAAAAAAAGAATTTTTTTTTGTACACATGGATGTGAAAATGAAACAATTCATTATTCCCTATAATATTCCTATGGAAAAGTAAAAGTCACCTTACAGGGCGCAAAAAATATCCCAGCCAATTGATATACAGAATTTTCAATCCCTTGCTGATATAAGGTTAATTTATATCATATATGAGCAAATTTGACAGAAAGATTATTGAGATGAAGATTTATGAAAATTCCCAATCTTATTCATATTGCCCCCATCACCCCTGGTCTCTAATGAAAATTCAATCCTCTTTATTGAACAAAATCAAATTTACTGTTACGAAATCTCAAATTGCACAACATATTTACGCAAATGGACAAACAAATTGACAATTTTCCATTTTCTACAGGGCCTCTATACAACCAAGTGCCCCATTGACAGGTTCAAACTTAGAACTCTTAATCATAGGGAGAATATATTATATCAAATATAAACAAATTTGACTGACCGGTTGTTGAGAATAAGATTTTTGAAACTGTTCAATTTTAACCATTTTGTGACTCCACCTCGCCCCTTTTGGAAAGTAAATCCTTTTATTGTACAAAATCTTATTTGTAATGACTAGAAGATGCTTCAGAACTTAAACTGAATAAACAAATCATAAATGGATAAAAAATGAGTATTATTTGGTTTTCCCATAGTATTTCTATATAAAACTCAAAGTCCTCTTACAGGACCCTATAAATACAAGACCCTTGATACGTACAAACTTTAAACCCATACTCATTGGGATGATCTATATCAAATATGAACCAATTTGAGAATCAGACCGGTTGTTGAGAGATTTTTGAAAATTTTCTATTTTAACGCTTTTTTGACCCACCCTGGCCCCTTATGGAAAGTCATTCCTCTTTATTCAACCAACTCTTATTTTCTATGCCTAGATAATGCTTAAGATTTAAAACTGAATAATAATTTTTGCCCAAATGGATGGAAAAAAATGAGAATTTTCCGTTTTCCCATAGCAGCCGGGTCCGATTAGCTCAGTCGGTTAAGCATTTGACTATCAGTCCAGGGTTTGTGAGGTCGAATCCCGGCCCGGCAACAGTCTCCGTGATGATTGATATACGACATGTCTCATTATTAATCGTCTCTCACCGCTGATATATGTTGGGAAGTTATCAGTTACTTGCGGAGTGCTCAAGTACTGATTAACCTTTCAGGATCCCAGGAAACATTGGTTAGGTTAACTGATCGTCTGTTAGCCCTCGATGGCATAAACATGACGCTAAATATTCAATCACTCAATCATTCCTATAGTATCCCTACACATAGAGATGATTTATGCCTAATATGAACAAATTTGACTGACCGGTTCTTAAGAAGACGGTTTTTGTAAATTTCAATCTTTACCCTTTTTGGGGTCCCTCCTGACCCCTTAGGACAGTGAAACACAGTCATTTTTAAAATCTTAACCTTCTTGTCTAAAACAATGCTTCTGTGAAAATATAGGCAAAATCAGTTCCTTTTTTTTATTTTAAAAAATGTTTATTTTAATGACATGTGTCTTATAATATAAATCTCAGGGCAGGATAATTTTTAATCACAGGGACAACTTTTGAACAAATATAATAGAACTATAGTTGGTTATCATTACTACATGAATATTTTCAAAATCTGTTAAGCAGTTCATGAGAAGAAGATTTTTTTAAAAGTTTTTGACTATTTATAGCCATCTTGAATTTCAGGTCGAAAAAAGAACTTCTGTATAGTCTCTCATGCCATAGAAATATCCATGTGAAGTTTGAGTTTAATTGGCATAGTGGTTTTGGAGAAAGTGCTGCTTACGGACGACGGACGACAGACGACGGAATACGCACCATCGCATAATCCCTTCTGGCCTTTGGCCAGTAGAGCTAAAAACTATTGGGCATTATCTTAATTTTAACCGTCTTTAGGGCCATTCGATGAATAGAAAAATATGGAATAACAAAATAAAAAATATATATTTTAAAGCAATAAATTATAATTATTTAATTCAAATACACTAAGCTTTGATGAAAATAAATATTTGAAAGAAATGCATTTTACTGGGCCATTGGAGTTTCGCGAACCTTGTCCTTTGTTTTACTTAACCGGTTCACCCCTGAAATAGAGTGATATCCTGATACATGTATATAATCTATTTATATCAATTGAAAAAGTTGAGGGTTTGTTCATTATAGTATCATCCATATTGAAAGAGCCAGCCACATTGGGTTAATGAGACACCTTTATGTTGTACCCTGGTACTTTTCGAAAGTTAACCCTGTCAGGGATCGGGCTGTTAGAAATTCGGTACTCCTCAATTTAACTAGCTGCAGTATGAGCAACCGGCAGCACAAGAAAAAAGAACAAGTTCTTCCACCTGGATATTTATATCTATATGTGACACTAGAATTGTATTTATCAATTGAAAAAAAAAAAGACGCCCATTGACATGGCTATTTTTTCTCTTTAAAATCACAATTATTCTTTTTAAAACTTTTGGTCAATGAAAACATTTAGGTTTTCATTTTAAAAGTTTATTTTCAGAAAACATGGACGAAATAAACACGTTTGCATTTATGTACTTTCAGAAATTCTAATAATGTAATTAACTAAATTATATAACGGCATTAATGTAAATCTAGATTTTGCTTATTTGTAGTCTTAATAAATACATGAGCTATCGATTATTGCAGTAAAATAGAATAATGATATAATATACCATTGTTTTACATTTACGAGTTGTTTTGAATTGATGTAATTGGAATTGTTGAACCGTTTTATACTCAAAAGAGTGTTTATTTTGTCTTTGTTATTTTTGCTGAAACTCTGCAATTCTGTAGGTATTAAGCTTCTAGGTTCATTCTGCATATTTATTTGTTGATGTTTTTTTTAATCTGTATGTTAATTTGTTGTTTTTGTACATGTAGAGTGAATCTGGAATCTTCCTTCCTGTTGGCGTCGAATAACATATAATGTGTTGGTACGCCGTAAAACCCTATTCATTCATTCATTCATTCATTCATTCATTTTTGGTGTTTTTTGTTGTTGTTGTTAATTTGTTGATTTGTTTTTTTTTGCGGGGAGGAAGGGATAGGGTTAGTGCCATTTTCAACACACTTCAGGTTATATATGACATATCAAGTTTGATTGGTAGGATACCACAGAATGAATTTGAGTAGAACCACCATCATTCCACATGTAACTGACAAACTTTCCTTTTAGAGCGAGCGGGTCTCGAACTACGGTTTAAGCGGTAGAGGTATGAGATCTTGAGACGGCGTCTTAGACCACAGAGGCCACTGAAGACACCTACAAAAGAGTGTATGAGCTGATCACAACTAAACGTTGCATAATTTAGTTTCAGGGGCATAGACACGAATTTGAGAAATTATAAAACAAGAAAAAAAGGGAAATTATTGGTGTGGTATACAAAATAAACGTAAACAAGTTTGGAAGTTTTGCATGCCGCACCAAAGTTTGGAAATTTAACATGGCGTACCACTATTAATATGGCGCACTATGCAGCACTAGTGTATTTGCCCTTGTCTATTCCATTAAATAAATATATATTGTGTTTTTGCCATTTCAAAGTAACAGTTATACAGCATGATTGTGGTCTATATATGGCAATGTGCACCATATTGTATGAACTTTATATATCACAGACTTTTTATGAATGACACATTGTTTGACTCTTTTATCGAACTTATACTGTTGTTTTTATTTCCTTAGAACATGGATCCAATTTTACAACAAGCATACGTTGCTGCTTATGATGGGGGCACTTCACCGGGTCCCACACAGGCAACGGGACCAGAGGTGGTGGACGAACCTTTAGCGGAGACGGCTCGGTCAACCAATCCATGGGTTGCGTTCACACCAAATTTGCCATCAGCTAATGAAGTGGAATGTTCCGTTGTGGTTATGTCGGTAAGTTATTTAATTGGTACTGGTATTTGTAGAATTGCAGAGTCCCGCACCTGGTCTTCTTCATCAAATTTTCTTATCCTCCAATTTATTTAACTTCCGGCGTATAATTAAGTTTTTAGTATACGATGGCTTATAATGTCGGTCATAAATTACATTGTAATATTCTGATGTATTCAAAGAAGAACGAGGAGACGTGGAGAAGATATTTCCTATGTTTAATTTTTGGTTAGGCCGCATGGGCGACCGAACCCTTTATAAGTTGACTCTGGGCGCTGCCTTATTGAAATGTCACGATCACGTGTTAAAAACACGGCATACGCCACATGAAAGTCACCATTACTTTTTAAATCAGTGCATTATGGGAATGTACAAACTGCAGTTGATACTAAAACCCGGTCATGTTCTGACTGACCCGATCACTTTCTGTCTACAAGGAAAATGCAAATGCAGTTGTAATAATTGATTGCGGTGTTTTAATGCACAAATTGAAATCATTATGCACTGCCATTTGCATAAATATTATACATGTAATAAGAAAATATTGAAAAATAAAAAATAAAAAATGCATTAATTGAGGTCTTGAAACCTATCTTTTTTGAAGATTAATCGCCGTTTTGACACATTCCTGTTGGGTTAATGTTAACCATTTTCAAATAACCATGTATTTAATCAATAATTATGATATGGTGAGCCCATAACAACTGAAATAATAACAACAACAAACAGCTACAATTGTTTATTTAACTCGAAACAACATAAATATATTTACTTAAAAACAAAGTGTGTTTACCGGTGTGACGTATTTTCAGCACGTTGAAAGATAAACAGACATATCGCCTAACATGCACAAGTTTTGAAAAAAAGTTAACTGTTTTTTTTTTTAAATTATATATCCTTATATTAAAAAAAAATAAGTATACAAATTATTTTAAAATATATATAATGGCAGCAGTAAATTTTATAGAATATAACAGTAAGTACTACTGGTGAGAGCGACCAACATCGCTTTACATGACATTTAAAGTTATTTACAAAGATTATATTTGGTTAAATTGTATTTTGGATACAAATTTTATCTAATATAGTAAGTATACTTATCTATTTGTATTGATAAATGCTGCCATGTCATGTACACTGGCATGTGAACTATAGGCCGCTTTTTCAGTCAGTTAATCACTTACTGATGTTAGCATAACAATTTGAATACATGACTTTTTCAGCCAGTTCATCATTTACTTATGTTACCTTAACTATTTGAATACACGACCTTTTCAAGAAGTTTATGTCGCTATAATGAGTGAGATGTCGACATTATACATCCCCGGTGTCGGCATCATGATGTGGCTATCTGACTATCAGGCCTGCAGAAATATGCCACCATAGATTTCGATGTTTTTTTTCAATTAAGCTATATTTGTCGAAGAATGTAAAGCACCATCAACAGATTTTTGGATTTGTAAACAGCATTTTGTCAAATAAAAGTATTATTTGTCTATGAAACAGTGTAAATGGTGAGATATTACACCACAGAATGTAAAATTTGTTTAAAAAAATCATAACATGTCATTGCTGTATACATATGCATTCCGTCTTAAAAGTTAAAAACTCGGTAAATTACCTCCCGTTACATTAAAATAAGAAGGATTTAGGATGACAGATATCACCAGAATGAAAGTTGGTATACTTTATTTAATCACCGATTCGGTTTGTTACAAACCAAAGTTCAATTTCAGACTGCCTCTTCAAAATATCATTTCCATATCCAGGCACACATCCTGCTTTTAATACATGTATCCTATAGAATTTCTATGTACTTTTATTCTGACTAAACTTTTGTTTTTCAGTATATATCTATTTAATGTTATTACTTTCAGATTCGTCAACAAGGCGGTCGTTGTACCCAATTAGGTGGTTTACATAGGCCATACATATGCCAGAGTGGTGCCCATTTTGAGTTTAAGCCTGAGTGCGAGCGAGTGATAATGGCTAGGGAAGCAGCGTATTACGCCAACCAGCAGCCAGTGTCGTGACAGGAATAGTTAATTTAAAGTAACAAAAAGTGATACTTTGTTAGATAAATGACTGCGTGTCAGTGTTAGTCTTCAGTCAAAAAACTTGACACAACTCTGAACATAACTGAAATGTGAAGATTTTCTGAAAGCAATAATGTGTATATATTTGTTAGCTTTCTGCCTTTTGGTAAAATATGCTGATATACTTTGTTATTTACTTATTTTAATTTGCTATATTTAGCCCATGTTGTTACATGAATGTAAAACCTAATTTATTAAAAAAAACATTTCCGATATTTCAAATTATGAAAGAGATTATGTCTCACTACGTAATTCGTACTACATGTACAATAGTTTCGCCGTGAGTTCTCAATCGGGCCCAAAAACTATACCACAAGTTGGTGTACAATTGTTAAGATGTTTTATTCCTTCAAATCTTTCAGTAACCGCCAAAAATAAAAAAATCGATTTAATCCAAACTGAATTTGAGAACGTTGTTGAGTAGATATACGAGTGCACATATATTAATTTAGTTATATTTGCATGTAATTACATGTCATATGATTCTTATTTAAGTTTAATTATAAAGTTTATTTCTATCCCCAGTAATGCTTTTATTTGTATTGTTTATCATTGTATTAAAGCACTTATTGTAATATAAATGGTACTTTAAAAGATGTCTCTGAAGTTGTTTTTATATAATCATATAAATGTTTAAAACCAGAGATATCTATTCATGTTTAACATAAGTAACATGACATGTAGAAAATAAAGTTGTTACATGAGCCATTTCTATGTATATTCCATACCAGGGTAGGAAATACTGGGGTTTTAAGTTCTATATTTATGTGAAAAAAAATGTTTGAATTAAAACAAACAGTGGTTGGCGTTTGATTTCTTATTTCCATGAAATATGAACAGGACACTGCGGAAAGATTAAAGTTGTTTTTTATTCACAAACGGTTTTGAATTAAAAACATGGCTTTCAAACTTTGAAATATTATTTCAGTATTTTTTAAAGTTGTTAAATAATTAAGTGTTAATTAATTTAAATTTTGCGTGCAACTTCTTAAAAGTACTTACACCCAAAACTTTAACTAGATTTTCTAAGTATAAAAAGGACAATAATTTGCGTTAAAATCATACAAGTGTTATCTAACTTAGTTATTTCCCTTGTTTGACTTAGAAGTTCTGGTTAAATTTGTTCAAGCACGTACAATCAAGTCCATATCTCACCAACCACTCAATGTATTTAATTGACACTTTACACATGTCTTCCAAGTCATCAACGCAAATTATTGCCCTTGATTGACTTGAAATTCTGGTTAAAGTTTTGCATGCAAGTATCATCAAGTCCAAATGTCACCAACCACACAATATATTTTATTGAAACATTACACAAGCCTTCCCAGTCATTAACACTACTACAATAACTAAGTTAGATAACACTTGTATGAACATATTAATAATTATATTTATGCAAAAGGAAGGCTCGTGTAAGTTTCAAGTCAATACATGCAAAGGTTTCTTAGATAGAGACTTGCATGCAAAACTTTAACCAAGGTGTGACGCCGATATCGACGCTTGGGTGAGTAAAGAAGCTCTCTTTATTCAATGTAACAAATTTAAGTATTAAAGTAACTTTTATCAGGATATGTTTACAATAATATTGTTTATCAAAGGGAAACAACTCAGATGACCCAGACAATGGATTGAGCAAGAATTAAAAACCTTGAGTCACAAACTACATCAACCTGCAATATTTTGAAAATATACTCAAAGGATAAAGAAATGCCGGGTGAATTTTAGATCCACATTTAGATCCACTATTGTAAACGATATTTCGTTTTTTCAATATGCGTGTCAAGGTTATTCATTAACTTATTTGTCAAAAATAAAGATCATACTGCCAAAAATCCTTACTGAGATACATTTACATACATATTCCCAGACCGTAAATATTGCATACAATATTTGATAATGTGGCTCTGAAAATTGCCTTGCATTTCTTATATCCTTTCAGTATACTTTGAAATACTGCCAAACAATCTTATTGAGTATGTACAACTGTCATGCAATAACAAAGTTGTTTCTTTATAAATAAGATTCCAGGAGGTAAACACAGCTGTATTCTTCTCCTTTGTAAGTAAAATAGTTTTATTCTGGGCTGCACAGCAAAATAGAGTTTTACATCTCATTGAAGTTTAACAAGAAGATGAAAACCATAAATCTTTTTAAAATATCTGGATGTGAAATTTGTATCACTTTCTAGACAATATATCCTCGCCAAGTTCACAGCTGGTCTTTTATTTTAGATATTTCTTTTAAAAAGCACACTACGGTACTGCTATCTGCATATGATACATATTATGGTAATATATTATGGTCAATTTTCAACAGGTGATATATTAAGATAATTGTCAATTTAGGATTGATGACATCTTATGATAATTGTGCATTTAGGACTGATGACATTATATGATATTTGTCACTTTAGGACTGATGGCATATTATAATAATTGTCAATTTAGGACTAACAACATATTAAGATAATTGTCAATTAAGGACTGACGGCATAGTTAGATGATTGTCAATTTAAGACTGACAACATATTAAGATAATTGTCAATTTAGGACTGTCGACATATTATGATAATTGTCAATTTAGGACTGATGACAAACAAAACATTCATTATCGAGAAATAATTTAATGATGGCAGATTATATTCGATGCACCAAAATTGTTTTTGCATAATATCAATTAAACATGTTTATAGTGTAGGTACAATCAAGTGGTGATCTATTAATGGAAGTAGATAACATGATGTTTAGTGGTGATCTGTGTTTGGAAGTAGATAACATGATGTTTAGTGGTGATCTGTGTATGGAAGTAGATAACAATATGTTTAGTTGTGATCTGTGTATGGAAGTAGATAACAAGATGTTCAGCGGTGATCTGTTTACGGAAGTAGAATAACATGATGTTTAGAGGTGATCTGTGTATGGAAGTTGATAACGCGATGTTAAGTGGTTACCTGTATATGGGAGTAGATAACACGATGTTTAGTGGTGATCTGTGTATGAAAGAAGAAAACACGATGTTTTGTGGTGATCTGTGTATGGTAGTAGATAACATGATGTTTAGCGGTGATCTGCGTATGGAAGTAGATAACACGATGTTTAGTGTTGATCCGTGTATGTAAGTAGATGGCACAATTTTTAGATGTGATCTGTGTATGGAAGAAGATAACACGATGTTAAGTGGTGATCTGTGTACGGAAGTAGACAACACGATGTTTAGTGGTGATCTGTGTATGGAAGTAGATAACATGATGTTTAAAGTATTGTTGAAGAATCATCCACACATCTAGGGAATAAATAGAAAATTATGGGGGGGGGGGGGGGGGGGGGGAGAGTGTGTGTGTGTGTGGGGGGGGGGGGGGTGTTACTACAGAGTGGGGTATGGTGGAAATTTAGAATTCATAAAATCAATACATATTTACGAGAAGTAACAAATTTCATGAACATAAAAAGAATATTTATACTATACTTCTGTAGATACAACGTTTATTCCGAACATCATGATAGTAGTATACACGTTTGTACAAGTTTATATAAAATTACAGCCAATAAGCCCAGGACCGACAAATATGTCCATTTTATCAATTCAAATACATACTTGGTGAGACTCATTGCTCTTTGGAGATTAACATTTGTTCTAATTGTTATAAAAATCTGGTCAACCATTACCAAGTAACTACCACAGATGGACAACACCAAAAATATCACCTGACCATTGGTGGGAGGTAATTAACAAGTCAGTAAGCATTCACCATTTTATAAAACAGTGGGATATATAAGCTATCATATAACCTCAAATTTAATTTAAAACTACAAATTGGTACAAATTTTTGATTAAACTTGAAGGTCCATCCTCCCTTTATGTTTTTTTTTTTTTTAATATTAAGCATCATTTTTATGCCATCGAATGCTAACAGACGACTGGTTAAGCTAATCACTCATTCTTGAGATCTTGGAAAATTGACCAGTATTCAAGTTCATCCATCTCTGCAAGTAACTGATAACTGATAACTTTCACACTTGAATCAGTAACGTGAGAAAAATGACAATGAGACAAAATGTCATATATCAATTATCACGGACTGGCCGAGCGGAGATACAAGCTTATGACCCCTGGATTGATAGTCAAATGTGATACTGACCAACCTAACCAGGCTATACATGATCATCGTTTTACTCAGATTCGTTTTAAAACCTTCCTGCACCAATAAAATTAGATGTTACATAGTTATAACTGTTCTGCATATTTGTAGAAAATGAAGATAAATTCAAATTTTATTTTTGATAAACATTATCATTTATGAACAGTTTAAATGTCAGTAGAGACAAATGGTCATTGATATCACCTTTATCTTTAGAACTTTTTAAATGCAAATAATATTTATATATTTTCGAATGAAGCAGTTTTAAAATGGCAACTCGAGTAAATACTCACATTTAGATGTTTTGTAACTACTGGACCTGATCAATGACTTAAGTTAATATTTATACGAGGGGCAGGGGGCGGGATCAGAAAGTTTGTAGACTGTTGCCATTACTTATTTATATCAATTATACAATGCACAATATTGTGGCGTTGGGTGTGGTATGATTAACATCATTCACAAGATACAGCACTTATTCATAGATGAAAATAGAATTTCACTCTCAATACCCTGTCTTACTTTAGAAATTAATGGTAACTTTACAAAGGTTTGCAAACCATGCATAAATCTATGAAATAACTGCATCATAAACAATGTCATCAGTCCGGTGTCCATAGAAACGCAGTCATCAGTCTTGTGTCCATGGAGACACTGTCATCAGTCTGATGTCCATGGAGACACTGTCATCAGTCTGGTGTCCATGGAGACACTGTCATCAGTCTGGTGTCCATGGAAACTCAGTCATCAGTCCGGTGTCAATGGAGACACTGTCATCAGTCTGGTGTCCATGGAAACTCAGTCATAAGTCTGGAGTTCTACACATCCCTCTGCAGTTGACTAGACCTGACTCTCTCTAGGATTGCAGCGACTCCAGAAGGTCAGAATGGTCAAACTCTGTAGCAATGTCTAGTGGTGTATGATCTCCCATCTTCAGCGTTTTATCTGCACCAACCTTGAGTAACAGCTCAACTACATCTTTATGCCCTGAATAAACGATTAATTATAATGTAGCTATTTAAACCTGTGGAAGAGACTAGGAAAAGTTCAGTAACAAAGATTTCCAAAAGATTTTATTAACAAATTCTAAACTGTATCGTATTCTTAAAACAAAGAGGACTTCAGAACAGAAACTCAAATGTACATGCTTCTTGTCATATCAAACAATGTTAGTCAGGCCTAAATTAAGTTATTGTTTGTCTGTCCTTGACCTACCCATCATTTCCATATCGGAAAGGTAAGTAGGTAGGTCAATTATCATATTATATTTTATGTTTTGTGTTTTGTCTTGCATAACATATAATTATTAACATTGCATACCGTGGATTTATAACAGCCGATAATACCACTTTTACACATGAATAAATCATGTCTTCAATTTATATTTACTGATCAGTAATTCTACTATGCAAACTGGCGACTTTGCATAAAAGTTCCGATTAAATTATATATATTCTGTCATTCATTATCATAAGAATGGTTGCCAGATATGTGCAAACATACAAATGCATAAATGGACAAATTATTTCTTTGAACCTAATTTTATGGATATGAGTAGCTGTTTAAGTAACATTATAGAAAAAAAAATGTTTCCAACTTCCAAGGAAATTAACAAAAATGTATTATTCTTGTCACGTGATCACCCAAGCAGCAATCTGCAGATTTGATACTATTCGACAAACAACAAAAATGATATTTTTGGGGAGAATGCAATAATGTTATTAGATTAGGGGCAATATTATCGGGTCAGTAGGGAAAGCACAAACAAACAATATTTCATTTTAGGTCTTAAAAGTGTTTACATCATGTACATATGACAAATCTCCTATCTGGGACGTTTCTAATATGCAACGAACCGCGTTGGTGGTCGTTGGGTAGAGTGTTTGCCTCGCCTGCGGAAGATGTGAGGTCGATCTGCAGCCGGGTCATATCAAAGACTTGAAAAATGGTACAAAAACTTCTTCGCTTGATAGTTCTAGGTATGGTCGACCTGGTGTCAGTATATTGTGACTGGGTAGAGTATCATATGTGTTTGCCGCATGATACTCCAGTAAAGCAGCGCTTAGCATACTTTCTTAAGAACACACCATCACGATATAACTGAAAAGAAGATGGAAGCGACTTTAAACACCATACATACAACAACTCACATGTGACTGGCTGATTCAGTTAGGCCGCTGCATGCAGCGATCCAAGTCTGTTGATATATCATACACACATATATTATTATAACTGAAGTATGGTCTGTTACATTGATTGACATAGTTGACAGCTGAATTAGGACATCCCCTCTATCCATTACATTACCATACCAAATTTGTCGAATATCTGTCATGTAGTATCGGAGACGTTGTTTGAAGCAAAAGCATGTGACGGACATAAGGAAGAACGCCAGAGACAGGGTGATCACAAAAGCTCATCTAGAAGCTAAAAATATATTAGCACGAAATTTGCAACATCCACATCGTCAAATTAGGAAATAACCCATCAATAATTACAAACTATAAAATTCGGTGCTCGACAAATTATTTGTCAATCACCAAATAATATTGTAATTTGGATGACTACCAAATAAAGAAACATAAAATAAAATACCATGCAGGACAGCTAGGTGTAGAGGAGCGGCATTCTCACACTGAGTATTGGTGCAGTCTATGTCATATTGGCAGCCTTCAGTAACTGAGTTACGAGCTGGGCACTGCCGTTGTTGGCAGCAGCATGGAGGGCAGTATTCCCAGTATCTGACACATGATTAATGCCAATGGCTGACTCCACCTAACGAAGGTCAGTAACTTTTATATAATTATTTTCAATACAATGAATTGCCTTTTCAAAATGTATTAAAGTTTTATAAAATAAAAACTAAAATATAATACATATATATACACACATGGAATTGCCTGAATAAAAATAAAATACTGCTCTTCTTTATTTAGTAGCAGATGCATGAGTAGGGAGAGAGCAAACACATATAGGATTTTGTATTTTAATTTTGATTAAGATAGAGAATAAAATAAAATATTCTATACTATTACTAAATGTTTTGTTTGAATATCTTAATGCCATTCAGGGCTAACAGGCGATCAGTGAACCTAATTACTCTATCATTTACCAGTCAACTACAGCAGTGGTCTAGGGATAGAGTGTCCTCCTCGCATGAGGAAGGTCGTGGGTTCGATCCCAGGTCGGGTCATACCAAATACTTGAAAAATAGTACTAGAAACTTCCTAACTTGGTGCTGAAGTAATATTCAGAGGATAGTTATAGGCATTGTCAGCCTGGTGTCAGTACAATGAAACAGGGTAGGTTATCATACCATATGTATTCGACACAATACTCCAGTGTGACACCACTCAGAACACTACCTCTAGTAGATACATCATGATATAACTGAAAAATTGTACAGCAAAATCAACTTTTTTAAGACACATGAAAGGTTACCAAGTGTGAGCTATTTACACAACATACCCTTGTGACCAGATACTGCAATATCTTCGGCTGATTATGCATGACAGCTGTGTAGATAAGTGTCCTCTGATGAGCATCTAACAATCGGAAATTGACCAGCTCAGAAACATTGAAATAATGTATCACACCTGTGTAGCCCACCGCAACAATTGGAAAAGTCTCTTTTCATATAAGTTCCTGCATGCTGATGGCCCCTGTGGCACCATATGTATACACGTACAGTATTGTATCATGTTGTATACACGTACAGTATTGTATCATGTTGTATACACGCACAGTGCTGCACCATGTTGTATACACGTACAGTGTTGTATCATGTTGTATACATGTACAGTGTTGTATCATGTTGCATACACGTACAATATGATACCATGTTGTAAACGCACACACTACTGTCCCATGTTGTTGACACGCAGAATGTTACAGTACAAAAATCACAAGTCCCACTGTGGTCATTTGGATGATAAGCCACAGTTGTCCCCGTGTATCACAACAATAAAACACAATTACTGTGTTTAAAACGACAGCGAGTTTGTGCTCTGTGTATCATGAAATAAAACAGAAAACAGCCTCCGTGACCGTTTTAGTTGGTTGTAAATTTTGGAACTTTTCCATCATTTCATCTAATTTTGCATAGTAATTTGGACGATAAAATCGCTTTTGGTACAAACTGATGCCAACCCAAAACAAAACACGTAATTTGTTAAAACGGTAATTGGGTTTAACGCCATTTTCAACACATGGCATATTATATGTGGCATATCAAGAGTCCATGATTGGTGTCGGAAGATTTTAGAATGAATCTCACAAGTTTTTGGCAAGCTAAAATAAAGCGGAACTGAAAGTAGACCGAAATGGGTCCGAACCCATGACATCAGTGGTGTGTGGTGAGGTAAGCGGTCTGAAATCGACAGAGTCTCGGACCTCTCGACCAAGAAGGACCCCTCCGTATTTTTAGTATTTCAACTTATGGTGAATCTCTTTCTAAAATAAACATGCCCATTCTTTAGTCCGTTTTCAAAGTACTAGTATGGTAATTCCGATATTACATTATGTAGAACGCATTTCGTTTCGTATCTGGAACGCATTGAGCTATGTGCGCATTTAGCTACAATCACATGATTACATATATATACTGAGTCAGTGTCTAATGCCGAGTGGTATACATTCATTCATTATAAAATATGAGTTATTGATGAGTTTTAAATCTATGATTATTTGTAATGTGTCTAGACAGGCGTACATAAGATAGACGGTATTGCATATAAAGTCAATATGAAATTGTATTTTTGACATCTCAGTCAGTCTCGGAAACGCAATTGACTCGTCTGAAGGGCGATGTTCTTCGTAACAATTTATTTTATAGAAAAGATAAGAAAAACAGTTGTACTGTTATTTCTCATTGCGTCAGAAAGCTTCAATTACTGCGCTGATTAAAATAGATATACTTGCAGCCTTTTTTCTATATATTATCCGATAGTTCTCGTGCAAATGCAGCTTTGATACATAAAACTGACCCACGATAAACTTCTTTTTAAGTTGAGAGATAGGACGTTATTTTTGAATGCATATTTCTTCATGCGACTTGTTCATGATTGTTTTTGTTCAGCATGCGTGATTTACCGCACCCTATTTAACCAGTTGCACCATCAACATAAACACGTCTACTCAGACGCCACTATAGCAGGAAAAGTCTTGGTTTCATTAAAAGAATCCATGCCAAGTAGGAAATAAAAAGACGTGCACGACGATATCAATCTGATCGGAAAACTATTTGTGGATTCTGTAGTGGGTGAAAAATAATCATTTTTCCCCTCTAATATATTAAATGATTTAAATATTTTGTGGAGTGGTAAATACGCTCTCTTTTTAGTTTATTCATCGGTAAGAATGGCATCGCAGTGTTCAAGGTACTTTTTATTTGGAACACTTGTGTTCGTTCTGTTTGTATGGCACTGTTACTGCCAAATGGATTCGAACTTCAGGTCCCAGAGGCGGCGCCAAAGAAACAGGAATCCAGCTCGTAGGAGTAATTCGGTAAGTAAGGAAATAAAATAAAATAAATAAATGATGTTTTTAAATGAATTTAAGATCAATCTTTCAACGATAAAAACATCATGTTCTTAAACTGATTGGATTTTTTAAATTTTTTTCGAAAGTAGAAATGCAATTTCGGAGTAAGTATATTAAAGTCAAATGCAGATTTAATGTTAAAAGTTACAGTTATATACTTTTAGTTTGTTATGTTTTACATTTTTCATGTTCGTTTTTTAATTCAGCATTAACTCTTGATGCTGAACTCCTGAGTTGAGCGTGGAACAAACTTTAAAAATCTCCGGATAAACAATTACGTTCAAGTTCAAATAATTAAAAACAAACATTTATCAAAGAAATACATTTTCAAATGTTATATAAAATTCATATATCCAGATACGTTTAACTCTCATCATCTCAAACTCTGTTATGTCAAAATACTGGATATCTCAAAGTTAAAATCCCGTTATCTGTTTTACATTAGAAAGCATAGTGTTATCTTAGTATATTTTCCAAGTCCCATGGATAACGAGAGTCAACTGCATGCTAATATGTTGATTTCACATTTCATTTTATCGTATACAAATTGATGTGTACATGTATACGATAACTGATACTTTCTATTAACTATTTTCGGAATTTCCCCGTTAAAATGTGATAAAACAAGTATTAACTTAAGCCGTCCTGATGCCTCAAATTATAACTCATACAAAAGAAACGGACGTGAATAATAGGCCGGTGCATTTTTGAAACCAAAGAAAACGGTCATAAAAAACTTCTTTTACTTTACTCATTTTTTTTTAACTAAAGGTGCCTCCTTCTCTCAAACCATGTTTATAATTGAATAATAACTAGTAAGATCATTTTAGATAACGGTCTGGACGCAGTTTTACTAAACATCTCAACTTGAGATTTTCCTTAACTAAAATAATTAAAATGCTCTAATTTCATTTACATTGATCATTTTGCATGTAATCGTTTACCAATGAATAACGATGTGTTTCGACTTCATTTATGTGTGGTCATGTAATCTGTAATGAGTTGGAGTAACGATTAAGAGAATTTACGATTTTTTAGTTGAGAGAAATCTTATCTTGAGACGATAGTAAAACTGGGCCTAGGACCTTTACATGTACATAATTCTTATAAAAGTTGCTCTAGTTTAATTGTGGAGATATGTATGTTCGAATACTGTTTAAGCCAGGAAAAAGCGGTTAGGTTAACGGATTGTCTGTTAGCTGTCGGTGGCATAAAACGAAGCTAAAAAATCTAACCAAAGACACATCTTAAAATAAAGTTTGTGACCTTTGCATATGGTTCATCATTGCATTACCCTTAAAAACTTAATGTATATATTACGGACAGATTAGTTAGACTTTCTACTACCATCTTGATTAAAAAAGATAATATAAATGTTTGAATTGAATCTGTCATGAGGTAAAGTGATAACAAGAAATAATAATTAATACATTTGAGGTAGCATATTTCTCTTTAGTAAATAGACTGGCATTTCATCGTACAGTATCAGGGCATTTGCAACACTAACAGAAGGACGTCTTACACACTTTTTGAGTGAAGACATAACTAATGGATCAATTGAACAATGGAAAACAAGCAATATGTTGTTGTTTTTATAAATCCGTTGAATGCTTTAACAAATATCACAAATATATCATTTTGGTGAGCAAATTTAAATGCAATATTTTGTTATATGATAGTTTTTAATTAAATATATATTAAAACTTGTTTCGATGTTTGTCAATTTCCTTTATTCGGAGTTGCTGAACGTTTTTTCACAATATTTTACACTTTTTCAGAAGTCATTTAAAGTCTCTAAACTTTTGTATTAAGGTAATAATAGTTTTGCATTTGTTTTTACCATTAAAGTCTACGTGTGCAGCTAAAATATGTAATTTTCCTACATTTTAAGCCATTTCGTGTAAATATATTACTGTGAATGCACTTTTGCTACAAAAACATTTACACATATTACTCAGAGTGTACTAGACAATGATCAGAATAAATATCATTGTATTGCAGAAACGCCTTCATAATAAAAACAAGAGGCCCAAGAGGACCTGAGGACGCTCTACTAGTTCATAGTGGCCATAAAACTTTTTAAAATTTCACAATATTAACCTTCTTAAGGTGGTCGTCATAACTTATGGATACCCCCAGTACACCCATACTGAACAAAAAACTTAATTGCTATGAAAAGAAAATACTTTAAATTACAATACCATTCATCTGTAAAAAAATATAGTCCCCATACAGAACCCTTATACAACGCAGCCCCTTGATTTATCAGAACTTCAAGCACCCACTTTTAGGGTTTTGTTAGGAGCAGAAATGTTTTAGATTTAAAATATATTTTTTTGTACAAATGGATGTGAAAATAAAACAATTCAGTTTTCCCTATAATATTCCTATGTAAAAGTAAAAGTCACATTACAGGGCACCAATATACCCCAACCCATTGATATGCAGAATTTTCAATCCCTTGCTGATGTAAGGTTAATTTATATCAAATATGAGCAAGTTTGATAGAAAGGTTATTGAGGGGAAGATTTTGAAAAATTCCCAATCTTAACCATATTGCCCCCATCAGCCCTGGTCTCTAATGAAAATTCAACCCTCTTTCTTGAACAAAATCAAATTTACTGTTACGAGATCTCAAATTGCACAACATATTTACGCAAATGGAAACACAAATTGACAATTTTCCATTTTCCTACAGTATTCCTTACAGAGCCTCTATACACTCCAGTGCCCCATTGACAGGTTCAAACTTAGAACTCTTAATCATAGGGAGAATATATTATATCATATATAAACAAATTTGACTGACCGGTTGTTGAGAATAAGGTTTTTGAAAATGTTAAATTTTAACCATTTTGTGACCACCTCGCCCCTTTTGGAAAGTAAATTCTTTCATTGAACAAAATCTCATTTGTTATGACTAGAAGATGCTTCAGAGCTTAAACTGAATAAAAAATCATAAATGGATGAAAAAATCAGCATTTTCTGTTTTCCCATAATATTTTCCTATGTAAAACTCAAAGCCCTATAAATAGAAGACCCTTGATTTGTACAAACGTTAAACCCATACTCATTGGGATAACCTATATCAAATAAACTAAAACAATGCTTCTGTGAAAATATAGGCAAAATCAGTTCCCTTTTTTAAAAAAAAATGTTTATTATAATGACATGTGTCCTATAATTGAACCCTCCGGTCGGGATATTTTTTAATCACAGGGACAGTTTTTGACTATTTTTAGCCATCTGAAATTTCAGATCGAAAAAATCTTCTGTATAGTCTCCCATGCAATAGAAATATCCATGTGCAGTTTGAGTTTAATTGGCATAGTGGTTTTAAAGAAAGTGCTGTTAACGGACGACAGAAGACAGACGACTGACAACGCACCATTGCATAAGCCCTTCTGGCCTTTGGCCGGTAGAGCTAAAAACTATTGGGCATTTTCTTAATTTTAACCGTCTTTTGGGCCATTCGATGAATAGAAAAATATGGAATTCAAAATATTTTATATATATTTTAAAACAATAAATTATAACTATTTAATTCAAAATACACTAAGCTTTGATGAAAATAAATATTTGAAAGAAATGCATTTTACTCGATCACTATTGGAATTTCGCGAACCTCGTTCTTTGTTTTACTTAACCGGTTGGTTTAAACATGTTTTATTCATAAATTAGGTACAGCATATTCCACAACACACATAGTAAAAGAATTGAAACGAAAGAAAAATAATTCTTATATAGTTTCTCTTCTTAGTAACTTATACAATCATTTGTGTAAGGTGGCGAAGATTCGTTAGATTAGTTTTGACATATCAACAAAATACAGTTCTATAAAAGAAATATAATTTTTACATCGATAGTTGTTTGTCTTGTTAAGTTTAAAAAAAAAAATGATATAATTAATCATATACTTTAGAATTAAAAAAAAGAAAATAAACAGAAAGAAAAGGCGGACGAGTTCAGGACTAAGGCGAGCGAGCCAAGGGAAACAAACAAGCAACATATAAATTATTATTATTATTAATTTATTATTATTATCATTATTATTATTGTTATTATTATTCTTATTATTTTTATCATTATTATTATTATTACTATTATTATCATTATTATAGGTCATTATTTACATGTCTACAGCTTTACAGCATTGTTAGATAAGTTTTTAGTTTTTGTTATTAAAACGCTTACTCGAGAGTATATATTTGTGGACAGCATTAAAAATTTCGACGTTAGTATTGTGGGGGAGACGAGGTTCTCCAAAGAGAAGTGTGTAGGGGGTAACAGTGCATATGTGAGAGATAAATGCGAGAAGTATATCGCGTTCGATATAATAATAGGACAGACGAGGAGGTAATGATTTGTACTTTCAATTGCTAAACATGTACATAGTGGAGAATTTTCAATATTGTTTTGGAATAAGTGTTGTTTCAGCGTGCTACAATTCGTACGAAGACGAATATGCAAGACCTGACATTTTTCTTGTGCCAGTGTAAAAGTGTTTTGATGTTTTGATAAGGTTTTTATTTAGCTGTTGCTTGCTTAGACATTGGTGGAAACGGTTTGTTTTGTTTCAATATGTAGATTGTTCCAATCACGGACAACAGATGGCATGAAAGAATTATAGTAGACCGCTGTTCTCGAATTTGGAATTTGTAGGTCATAACTATTTCTGAGATTATACGAGGATTTTTCACCTATTTCACTAGATGGTACTAGTGTAGATAAGTAGGGAGGAGTCATATGGTTTACCATCATATAGAAAATAATTAATTTATGTTTCGGCCTTCGAGTTTCTAGACTTTCCCACCCAACTTCTGTGTTTAAGTTGTTAATTGATACCAGTTTAGTTGTTCCAGTTGCAATGCGTGCTGCTGCGTGTTGATTTTTTTCTAATTCGTGTTTTTCATAATAAGTGCAGTTATCCCAGATTGTGTTACCATATTCTAAAAGTGGTCGGATAAAAGATGTATATATAGTCTCCAGGGATCTTGTTGTCTGGCTCATATTTCAGTTTTCTCATGATTTTAATTCTTGACCATGCCTTATCCTTTATCTATTCAGTATGAGACTGTCAGGTACAGTTGTTTGATACAAGTATACCTAAGTGTTTGTGTGATTGTACTTCTGATATTTGTTGGTTATGCATATAAAGTGGTGGATGGACGGGTTGATTACGTTTCTTAGATATAAGAAGCGATTCAATATTCGATGGATTGAAAGTTACAAGCCATTGTTTTGACCATTCAGTGATTTTGTTGATGTCGGAATTCAAAAATTTGTGCGGCATTGTTTATATTGTTATTGTGATCGATTATAAAGTAAAGGCTTGTATTGTCTGCAAAAAGACGAATGTTAGATGCGATATCAGATACTATATCATTAATTTAGACTATAAATAGAAGGGGACCTGGGTTAACTGGTTCACCCCTGAAACAGAGTGATATCCTGATCAATTTAACTAGCTGCAGTATGAACAACAGGTCGCACAAGAAAAAAGAACAAGTTCTTCCACTTGGATATTTATATCTATATGTGACACTAGAATTGTATTTATAAATGGAAAAAAAGACGCCCTTTTTTTTCTTTAAAATCACAATTATTCTTTTTAAAACTATTTATCAATGAAAACTTTAAGTTTTCTTTTTAAAAGTTTATTTTCAGAAAACATATAAAACTATGGACGAAATAAACACGTTTGCATTTATGTACTTTCAGAAATTCTAAAAATATAATTAAGTAAATTATATAACAGCATTAATGTGAATATAAATTTTGCTTATTTATAGTCTTAATAAACGCATTTGCTATCAATTATTGCAATACAATAGAATAAATGATAGAATATACCATTGGTTTACCTACACGTGTTGTTTTGAATTAATATAGATGGAATTGCTGAACCGTTAAATACGCAAAAGAGTGTTTATTTTGTCTTTGTTTATTTTTTTTGTGTTGCCTGTTGTTAATATTTGTGGGGAGGAGGGGAGGGAGTTAACGCCATTTTCAACACATTTTAGGTTATATATGACATATCAAGTTTGATTGATGGGATACCTGAGGAAAAAATTGGGAGGACCACCGTCATTCAATATGTAGCTGGCAAACTTTCTTTTTGGAGCTTGCGGGACTCGAACCTACGGTTTAAGCGGTAGAGGTATGTGATCTTGAGATGGCGTCTTAGACCACAGAGGTCACTGACGTCACCTACAAAGGAGTGTGTGAGCGGAGGACAACTAAACGCTGTATAAATTAGTTTCAGGACCATAGACACGAATTTGAGTAATTATAAAACAAAAAAACAATGGGAAATTATTGGTGTGGCATACAAAATAAACGTAAACAAGTTTGGAAGTTTTGCCTGCCGCACCAAAGTTTGGAAATGTTGCATGCCGCACCAATATTATCAATATGGCGCACTATGCCGCAACATTGTATATGCCCTTGTCTATCCCATTAAATGAATATACAGTGTAATTTTGCCATTTCAAAATAACAATTAAACAGCATGATTGTGGTCTATATTTGGCAATATTGTATGAACTTTATATATCACAGACTTTGGCGTACTGTTAAACATTTTATGACACATTGTTAGACTTTTTTATCGCACTAATACTATTATTTGTATTTCCTTAGAACATGGATCCAATTTTACAACAAGCATACGTTGCTGCTTATGATGGGGGCACATCGCCGGGTCCCACACAGGCAACGGGACCAGAGGTTGTGGATGAGCCTTTAGCGGAGACGGCTCGGTCAGCAAATCGATGGGTTGCGTTCACACCAAATCTGCCATCAGCTAATGAAGTGGAATGTTTCGTGGAGGTTGTATCGGTAAGTCATTTAACTTATTCTGGTGTTGGTATTGATGCTGGTTCTGGTGCTGGTGCTTTGACGAAAAGAGGATATTTCCTATGTTTAATTTTTGGTTAGGTCGCATGAGCGGCCAAACCCTATATACGTGTCACTTAAGAAATTGACTCTAGGCGCTGTCATATTGAAACGTCATGATCACTTTTTAAAAACACGGCATACGCCAAATGGAAGTCGCCATTGCTTTTCAAAACAGTGCATTATGGGAATGTACAAACCGCAATTGATACTAAAACCTGGTCATGATCCGACTGACCTGGCCACTTTCTGGATACAAGGAAAATGCAAATGCGATGAATGTTATAATTGATTGTGGTGTTTTAATGCACAAATTGAAATCACACTGCACTGCCATTTGCATATACATGAAATAAGAAAATACTGAAAAATAAAATATGCCTTAATAATGGTCTTGAAACATATTTTTTTGAAGATTTATCACCGTTTTTGACAGATTCCTGTTGAGTTAATGTTAACCATTTTCAAATAACCATGTATTTAATCAATCAATACGATATTGTGAGCCCATAACTTCCTATGGGTTTAAACCCAGTACGTCATGCACTGTGAGCACTGAGAGACTGTGATGTTCTCTGCTGGTTGGAGTAGGTCCTTGGAAATTTTTTATATTCTATAAACCAAATGTTCTATTATAGTAAGTGTTAGGGGGGGAATGGAAATTTCATATTTTTAATCTCATGCGCTGCGAGTTAAAACGTAAGGTAGATTGTTGGATTGAGTTAGTGGCGACATGCACCCCAAGTCCTGTCCCGTAAAAATGATATTAAAAAATCAAATGCTGCATTGTAGTGAGTTTTTAGAAAAACAGATGTATACTGCCCCACCCCCTCCACCCAAAACTGAACGTTGCACCCTCCGGCTCCTACGCCTATGGTATAGATTTACATGTATCAACGAGGGAAGCATTCTTTATATAATTAACCGAGTAATCCTGATGTCGACATCAGTACGCTGATGTCGACACCAGTAACGAATAATTTTATGGCAGGATAGGGCACTAACTGGCTTTTTCAGCCAGTTAATCACTAACTGATGTTACCATAACTATTTGAATACGTAACTTTTTCAAGAAGTCACCATAATGAGTGAGATGTCGACATCATACGTCCCTGGTGTCGACATCATGATGTGGCTATCTGACAATCAGGCCGGCAGAACTATGCCACCATAGATTTCGATATTTTTTTCAATTTAACTATATTTGTCGAAGTATGCAGAGCACCATTAACAGATTTTTGGATTTATTCTGTAGTCTGGCTGAAAGTTATTGCCCCAGTATGTAATGCATTCCCTCTTGAAAGGTTAAGAACTCGGTAAATACCTCCCGTTACATTGAAATAAGAAGGATTTAGGATGACGGATATCACCAGAATGAAAGTTGGTACACTTTATTTAATCACCGATTCGGTTTGTTACAAACCCATATTCAATTTCAGACTGCCTCTTCAAAATATCTTTTCCATATCCAGGCACACATCCGGCTTTTAATACATGTATCCTATAGAATTTCTATGTACTTTTATTCTGACTAAACTTTTGTTTTTCAGTATATATCTATTTAATGTTATTACTTTCAGATTCGTCAACAAGGCGGTCGTTGTACCCAATTAGGCGGTTTACATAGGCCATACATATGCCAGAGTGGTGCCAAATTTATGTTTAAGCCTGAGTGTGAGCGAGTGATAATGGCTAGGGAAGCAGCGTATTACGCCAACCAACAGCCAGTGTCGTGACAGGAATAGTTAACCTAAAGTAACAAAAAGTGATACTTTGTTAGATAAATGACTGCGTGTCAGTGTAACTCTTCAGTCAAAAAACCTGACACAACTCTGACCATAACTGAAATGTGAAGATTTTCTGAAAGCAATAATGTGTATATATTTGTTAACTTTCTGCCTTTTGGTAAAATATGCTGATATACTTTGTTATTTACTTATTTTAATTTGCTATATTTAGCCCATGTTGTTACATGAATATGAAACCTAATTTATTAAAAAAAAACAACATTTCCGATATTTCCAATTATGAAAGAGACTGTCTCACAACGTAATTCGTGCTACATGTACAATAGTTTCGCCGTGAGTTCTAAATCGGGTCGTGAATCTATACCACAAGTTGGTGTACAATTGTTAAGATGTTTTATTCCTTCAAGTCTTTCAGTAACCGCCAAAAATGAAAAAATCACTTTAATCCAAACTGAATTTGAGAACGGTGTTGAGTAGATATACGAGTGCACATATATTAATTTAGTTATATTTGCATGTAATTTCATGTCATATGATTCTTAATGAAGATAATTTTAATTTAAAAGTGTTTTTCTATCCCCAGTAATGCTTTGTTCTGTTTATATAAATGATACTTTAAAATATGGCTCCGAAGTGTTTTTTTTATATAATCATATAAATTTTCAAACCAGAGATATCTGTTTTAAATTCTATTCATCTCTAATATAAGTAATATGACATGTAAAACATATTGGTGCCATTTCTATGTATAATCCATACCAAGATAAAACATTATCAGCTAATGATATTTTTCATACGAAATGTCATGTGTGACATTTTTTCAATGTCTTTCAAACGCTTTTTACAAGAATGTTTGACACGGACCTTCGATTCGGGAAATTTGTAAAATCCAATATTTAAACTTTTAAAGAAGCATTTACGATTTTTCATTTAAAGTATAACTGCTTATGGAAACCATACCATTCTCCTGTTTCAGCAGCATATACATAAAATATTAAACCAGCCAGTTGATCGTAATTTTAGACTGGTTCCAGTGGAATTGCATATGGATTTATTGATATTGGTTAAATAATAGTTAAATAAACATTCAAAATAAAGTATTTAAGTACAATATTGGCAAATACTGATTTATAGTTGCTTGACAAATTACGTTAACAGCAATTGCAAGTATACGAGAGATGATCAAAGATTTCGTCGACAAGTTTAATAAAAACATGATTAATTAATGAATGTACAGATACCCAAATCCACATGTTGATATCCTAACTATTTAAACATTGATTAGATAACTTCATTAAAATCCAATGAAACGTCAATTAATAATATCGATACCTCGTAGATTTGAGAAAGCAAACCGTCGCATATCAACTACGATATGAAGCAGTTTTTTCCACGGGTGTCAATCTCCCCAAGGACGCCTTACGATACGTCCCATTCACTTTTCTCAATGTTTTAGTGTTTAGTCTCATATGACAACCAATGGAAATCGCTTCAATTTTCAAAAGTGTTGTCGCTCTTATTTGTTAAAACAGCCTACCGAATAATTGCATTAAGTATTTATCACTGCGCATGCGTGAAAGACATTGCACATACTTTTTGCTTGATTCAATTCTGAACGAGTCAAAGCCCGCGCGAGTTACGGCCTTAGCAACGAATGGGCTTTTAAACATCAATCATCTCAGCTTTCAATGTAGCTCATCCCAGAGTTGCATTAACTGTCAGTTAAATGAATTTTAATATTAAGCCAGTTAGTTTCCATTTAGTAAAAAATTACAATTAAGAAATCCCGGTCTGTCCCTGTGGTTGCTACCTTTAGGTGTTTTAATTGTTTATATTTTACTTAATAAACACTAACTATTACTTAAAGTCTCACACCAATATTACATTTCATATAGGGCTCCGTTGTAACACTTATGTTCAAAACAGAGCTTCAAGATATGCAATAATATGGAAAAACAGCAACAGAAACAACACAGATGAATACAATAAATACACCTAAAACGTACATTACAGACGTAAAAAAGAAGTGAGAGCATTGTCCATTGCTTTGGAACGGTTTGTAACAAAACAGCCACTGGGTTTAAATCTTGTTAACTTCTTACACCACTATTACATTTACCATAGGGCTCCATTGTAACATTCATATCCAAAACACAGTGAAAAATAAACCAAATTCTGCAGCATATGGGCTAAAATTCTTCACTGGTTCAAGAACTGCAGTTATAAAGGGGAAAAAGGCATACATTGACCAGGTTTTTTTTTAATTTAATGCTTTTGTGATACCCATCAATTTCCAGAGTAATATTAAATCAACTATTCGCACACGATGCGGTTCGAACCAACAATTCTGAAATAACACAGAATTGTCTAGATATCTGTTATCAGCATTTCAGTTGTGATTTCTAAAATACTGACCATTTAACACATTGTAGGAAAAAGTAAATTACTGCAATGAAATACCCGGTTAAAAGCAGAAAAAAGAGAACTAAAGTTTTATTTCTACCTCCTTCATCTGTACTCAAGAGAGATAATAGTGGTGTGAGTCCTGCAAGATACTTGCAGTTTTAAACATAAACTAGGTCACTCTTACCTCGTCCTAGATTATGACATGTCGAATTAAATCTGCATTATTACTTATTTGTTTTGGGTAAAACATGCGTGTTTGCTTTCAATTACTGTCGTGCAAATTATTCCGACGCATAAACATGGTTGCCGGGCCCGATTAGCTCAGTCGTTAGCGCGCCTGACTATCAATCCAGGGGTCGAAAGTTCGATCCCTGCCCGGCCACAATCTAAGTCATTGTTGATATACGACATTGCGTCTCAGTATCATTCGTCTTTCATCGCTGATTCAAATGGGAAAGTTATCAGTTGCTTGCTGAGATGGGGTGTGTTCGAGTACAGGTTAACCTTCCAGGATCCAAAGAAACAGTGCTTAGTTTAGCCCTGATTGGCATAAAAATGACGCCAAATATTCAATCAATCAATCAATTAACATGGTTAAAATTTATAGTTAAGCAAATGTAGAAGTACAAATACTGATTTGGTATGAACATAATAATGTAAAACTGCCATGTCGTCATTTTGTCAATTGTGCGAGTAGATTTGATATTAGAATATATTTGTCTGAATGTCAAGTCATTTTAAGACACCGATGGCTAACAGCTAGCCACCCTTTCCTGGGACCCTTGAATGTTAACAGGTACTCGAGCACGTACGTCTCCGCAAATAACTGAAAATTGTCTCAGTTGAATCAACGGTGAATGCGACGCAATGTCGCATTTGTGTATCAATTACTACGGAGACTGTGGCGAGGCGGGGATTAGAAATCACGACCTCTTGCTTGATAGCCAGACGAGCTACCGACTGAGCTAACCTGTCGCGGCTGCAAACTTGAATCGTTGACAAGGGTCAACGGAACGGAACGAAATGGGATCGTTGGAGAGTGCTCAATTAACAGTAACACTCGCACGTACGCGTAATCCACCGGTACAATTTGCTCGAGTTTCAGAATAAAGAAATGCACCATTCAGGGAAAAACCACGCTTATTTGTCGAAAGTAAAAAAAAAAATTATAACAAAAGTTCTGTATTTTACTGTTTATGATAAAGATGTGTTGTTATAAATTTAAAATGACGGGCATATAAATTCATTTTATAGCATTAAAAAGACATTGATCCGGAGTTATATTAAAGTGAGTGTCTGGTGAATATAAAGTGAAATGTATTTAAAAGTATTTCCGGCATTTGGCTTTTTTTCAATAAATACGTGTAGATTTTTACAAGATCTTGATTTGTCATTGTCGTTTTTATCAAACAAAGGGCACAGATATCTAAATCATATAAAAAAAGAACAATTTGAAATGCAATAAAATGTGTCCGGAAATAACAAAATACCATGTCAGTGCCGGTTCCACTTAACATCTCAAGCTAGGACTTTCCTCAACTCAGAATTTTCATATTTTCTAAACAATTGTGAGAACTCATTAATATTTCTATTTAAATATTTAGAGAAATTGGGACAAGGGCGTAGCGTGACAAATTTGGAAGTTCTTAAAGGATAAGGTGTGCAAGGGTGATTCCCACTTCCGCTGATGGGAGTCCGGAGAAAATTTTAGAAATATAGATATGGCTTCTGCTGACTTTTTTTAACCTTAAAGTTTCATCGGCATTTAAATTCATTACTTAAACAGAATATTAACCTGCAACGAGACATGTCAGCCCGGATATGGCTTAATTCTCGGGCTGATTCTTTTACACAAAGGACACGCTGTTGTGTTATGCATAGAACAGTTCATACTTTAACTTTTAAGTAGGTTATCTAGTTGTACCACTCATGTGTTTTTCTGTTGCTTCTATCGATTTCAGCCTGTTTATTTTTTAAGGCTTCAATTTCAAAGGTTTCTCAGCAGAGTAACTGAGTATACCACGCTACCTGCCTGTGGGGCCTTGTTATTTTCAGATAATTATCAGAGAGAAAGTTTCGTGTGTTTTTTTCGTGCCAAACCTGATAAACTATCAGGCACTAATACAATATTATGTGTATTCATAGTATAACATAGTATACTAGCATAGTATGTCAGTATTGATATGTGTTACTTTACATATTTTTTATTTAAAAAAAAAGCAATAATTGATATTAATGAGCAAACAAACGCATCTGGTTAGGTTTACATCTGTGACAAATGCGCCTGAAAATAGTTCCAAGTTGTATTTATGAAACTTAAATGAATAATGTTCTTTTTGTAGACTTTTAATCTCAGTTATAAACATAATAAACAGTTTAGCAACAGGTCTAAAAAAAGAAAGTGCTTAAACGCGGGTTAAACACAACGCAAAAACAATGACGTCATAAATATGTGTGTTGCTACAAGAAAAACATTCCATGCCGATAAAGCAAAGTTTATCTTACCCACATTTTATTAAGTAGAATAATAGCCTACCCAGTCATATAACAACACGATAATGCGGTAACCACGTATCTTACGTCAAGACAAAACCTGACCTTCCTACGTGTAAAACTCTTAAGATTCAACAATCTGTTCTACGGAAGTCCAAACGGACCAATCAGGCTTCTAAGAGATACGGTAAAAACGTTAAAGAAAGTTCAACATACACAATACAATAAAACATGAAAGTGAGTGCAATTATATAAGAATGCATCGACTTCCAAATTCATGACATAAAAGTCTGCGTATACAAGTAAATATAAATACTCACGTATGAAACAGATAACTTGAAAATCATGCGAGAATGTGAGTGCATTTGAAAAGCGTCAGAAATATTCTGCCAACAAGAAATGGTACCAAAGACAGTTTGAACCCTGACCTTTAAATTTGTAGTTTAAAGACGTCTCTACTCATATTTTCAAAACAAGCGAGACGCAGTTCCAGATAGTAATACTTGAATATTAATACCTCCATATATAGTTAAACAGAAGAATAGAGACTGATATGTGCATTAACGTGAGTATAATACCGTTGCGTGGTCTAGTGGTAGAGGGTCCGCCTCGCATGAAAAAGGTCATGGATTCAATCCCCGGCCGGGTTATACCAAAGACTTTAAAATGGTACAAGAAGCTTCCTCGCTTGTTACTCGTCATTTAGAGGTTCTATGCCTAATCGGTGACTGGGTGGGGTATCACACCATGTATTTCCGGCATGACAACCCATTGTGGTAGCTGTCAGAATTCTGTTAAAAATATAGACATCGTCGAACCGAAGCTTCTGCTAACAACGAACTCACATCAATACAAGTCACGTGTTTTCTAACCCGTGTTTTGGTCTTGCTGGGGAACTTAATGACTAAAACAAAACTAATGGATGAATACTAACTGTTCATTTTGATTAATGGTTGTGCTGATGGATGGTATATGTAACTTCATGTAGACAATGTTTCTTCTCCAGTTCTAAGCTGTACGAGTAACGTATTAATCACGTTCCGACAACACAGACAAGTTGCTTGTATCGAGATTAATAGAGCCGTGTCATCTTTGAAAAGGTCCAAAATCCAATAAAAAATGAAAAATTATTATGGATATCATTAAAATCTATCGATAAACGCGAAGCAAGGTATTAGTAACACATTGTTACATTTACATCAATATGTTTTTTTCACATTGCTATTTCATTTTAGTATGTCGCTAAAATATAAGTCATGTTGGTATGCCACAATGGTAACATTGATATTTCATTTTAGTATGTCGCTTATATAAGTCATGTTGGTATGCCACAATGGTAACACTGGTATTTCATTCTAGTATGTCGCTTATATGTCATGTTGGTATGCCAAAATGGCAACATTGCTATTTCATTTTAGTATGTCGCTTATATAAGTCATGTTGGTATGCCACAATAGTAACATTGCTATTTCATTTAAGTATGTCGCTAAAATATAAGTCATGTTGGTATGCCACAATGGTAACATTGGTATTTTATTTTAGTATGTCGCTAAAATATGTCATGTTGGTATGCCACATTGGTAACATTGGTATTTTATTTTAGTATGTCGCTAAAATATAAGTCATGTTGGTATGCCACAATGGTAACATTGGTATTTCATTTTAGTATGTCGCTTATATAAGTCATGTTGGTATGCCACAATGGTAACACTGTTATTTCATTTTAGTATGTCGCTTATATAAGTCATGTTGGTATGCCAAAATGGTAACCTTGGTATTTCATATTTGTATAGAGTGTTCTCCGTGGTCGAGTGGTCCAAGGCGCCGTCTCAAGATCACTTACCCCTCACCGCGTAGGTCGTAGGTTCGAGTCCCGCTCACTCCAAAAACTTTATGGGAGAAAGTTGTCAGTTACTTGCGATAGGACGAGAGGTTCTACTTAGTCTGACTCAGTCTGACGTCTTCCTCCACCAGTAAAACTGGATATGCCATATATAACCTAAAATGTGTTGAAAATGGCGTTAAACCACATTCCAAAACAAGAGTAGCCAGAAGACCAACAAAGCTCGCCTCTGGGTGTTTAAGTCCAAAAAGGGGCATAACTGTGCTAAAATGCAATCCAGAGTTATGTTTCTTATATCTGTGTGTTCCATTGATGATGGTGAACACACATGCAAAGTTTCATTCATATCCAATGAGTGGTTGCTTAGATATCTGAAAAATGTACGCAAAAGTTTAACATAGGTGTCCACAGACGACTACGACGACACCGGGGTCATGACAATAGCTCTCCTTGGACTTCGTCCCGGCGAGCTAAAGAAAACCATAAAAAACAAAACATTTGTATAGGCTAATTGATTTTAGTTTGATTGCAAAGAAAGCCCAGAGCTTACATAAATTACTCTTGAGTCTGATTCCTGGGTAAAACCAGTACTGAAAGTGGCCATCGGATCAAGTTGGGAATTAAACCTGGAATTTCTAGCAAGAGTGGCCAACTGTCTATTCACTGCACTGCCATCCCGCACGTTGTTATTGGTATGTACCTCACGTTGTAGTTCACATTAGTACATCTAACTGATATATAACATCATGTATGTGACAATGGTATTTATCAGTTTTGTCACATTGGATTGTCATAAAGGTATGCAACATTTGTATGTCACAATGGTGTCATATTGTTAAATTGCACTGGTATATTATATTGGTATGAAACATCTGAACATCAAAATTTATGTCACAATGGTGTGTCATATTGTTAAATTACAATGGTATATTATATTGGTATGAAACATCTGGGCATCAAAATTGTATGTCACAATGGTGTGTCATATTGTTGAATTGCAATGGTCTATTATATTTGTATGTAACATTTGAACATCAAAATTGTATGTCACAATGGTATGTCATATTGTTAAGTTGCAATGGTATATTATATTTGTATGTAACATTTGAACATCAAAATTGTATGTCACAATGGTATGTCATATTGTTAAGTTGCAATGGTATATCATCAAAATTGTATGTCATGTTGGTATGCTGCAATGGTATGTCACATTAGTATAACACACCGCTATGTCATATAAGTATGTAACAGTTGTATGTCAGATTAATATTTAACATGTGTCACTATGGTATTTCACATAAATAAGCCACACTGGTATAACACACTTATATGTGATATTGGTATGTTGCAATGATATGCCATATTGGCATGCAACATTAGTATGTCAGATTAAAATGTAACCAGTGTCAAAATATAATGGTATTTCACATTGGTATGTAACATTAGTGTAACACATTGATATGTCATATTTGCATGCAACATTGGTATGTCAGATTGATATGTAACAGGTGTCATAATATTATTATATTTCACATTAGTATGTAACATTAGTGTAACACATTGATATGTCATATTGGTATGCAACATTGGTATGTCAGGTTGATATGTAACAAGTGTCATTTTGGTATTTCACATTGGTATTTCACATTAATGTAACACATTGATATGTCATATTGGTATGCAACATTGGTATGTCAGGTTGATATGTAACAGGTGTCATTTTGGTATTTCACATTGGTATTTCACATTAGTGTAACACATTGATATGTCATATTGGTATGCAACATTTGTATGTCAGGTTGATATGTAACAGGTGTCACACTGATATGTCATATTGGTATGCAACATTGGTATGTCAGATTATGCAACATTGGCATGTCAGATTGATATGTAACAGGTATCACATTGGTGTTTCACATTGGTCTGTAACATACCATGTCAAATTTGACCCTAATCTAGTAAAGCAAAGTTAACGACGATCTTTGAATGGTGGGCATAGGGAAATCACCATAGGTCATCCTGATGTTTGATCAGGTGAGCCAAAAAGATAGTTATGACTTTGATGCACACTTTTGACATAATCCCACTGGTGTTTAATTGCCAGACAGACAGAAACAACCAATGGTTACTCTAATAAATATTCTGAAATTTATCCCAAAAATGTCATCAGGATAATGAAATCATGTAATTGAACAGATCAGCTTTTTTTCTCTTATTAGTTACTTTGTCCTTGACCTTGAGATCATCTACATAAATTATCAAGCAGAAACCATCTTTCTCCCATTCCTGCTCATAGAAGATACGGGTTTTCCTCGTGTCACGTAATAGCTTTCTCACATGGCCTGACGGAAAACTGGCATTTAATCATTTTTTGTAATCTATTTCTTTATTAACAAATCGTAATGATAATTATACATTTTCATTTTCACGTGTACGAAAATATTTTAACACTTCACTTGATTTTGTCGAATGAAACCATAAAAAAGAGATAGACGTTATTTCAGAATAATGACGTCAACAGTGTGCGGAGAGATTAACAGGTGTAATTTCTGGTACATAAACTTTAAAATGTCCATTTCTTCATATATATGTGAAATTTTGGGTGTTAAACACGCATTAAAAAGTAGAATATTTTTGAGGTGAAGGCCATTATCGACGACCCATTTGACTGAGAGAACGGGAGAAAAAAAATCCATCACGAGTCATACATGTGGAATGGAAAAATCTCACCCTCTGTGCAGAGCCTCGTCCCTGCAAGTAATTTCGACCTTTTGGGCCAGATATTTCTATCCCACATGGATACTCATGATGGATTCCTATATTCTCTTCTATTGTTAGTAGCAGTGACCTTGACATGGAGCAAATGACTGCTTACATAAAGTTTATTCTTCAACAGTTACTGTGGTTTTCCGTTACTGAAAAAAATTCATATATTGATATCACTAGGGACAACCCATTCACAAATAAGGGAATTATACTTTATTGATCAAATTATTTTTCAGTGACAGAAAACAGCAGTTGAATAAACAACTATTTACTAGTATCACATTACGTAAACTAAAAATCACTTAAAATATCACTTTTCAATGTTGAAATATGTAAGTTTTGACAATGACAATAACATCTTTTACTAAAATAAACTAAACTCCTGAATAGAAATAAAGAATAGGCAGGTAATTTATTGCTAAAGATGTAACAAACTTAAGTATTAAAGTAGCTTGTATCAGCATATGTTTACAAGATTATTTTTTCTCAAAGGGAAACAACTCAGATGACCCAGACAATGGATTGAACAAGAGTTAAAAACCTTGAGTCACAAACTACATCAACCTGCATTATGTTGAAAATATACTAAAAGGATAATGGAATGTCCGATGAACTTTAGATCTATATTTAGATCAACTATTGTATGTGAAATTTACATTGAATATTGATTGAATATTTAGTGTCATTTTTATGCTATCGACGACTAACAGACGACTTAACCACTTTTTCCTTGGATCCCGGAAGGTAAACAAGTACTGGAGTACACCCCATCTCTGCAATTAACTGATAACTTTCCCACTTGAACAAGCGATGAGAGATGAATGATAATGAGACATAATGTTGTATAGCAATCATCATGGAGACTGTGGCTGAGAAGCGATTCGAACTCACTAACCCCGAATTGATAGTAAGATGCGCTTACGACTGAGCTAATCGGGCCCGGCGATATTTACAGTTTTACAAGATGTGTGTCAAGGTTATTCATTTAAATATTTGTCAATAATAAAGATCATAACTGACAAAAATCATTACTGAGATACTTTTGCATACATATTCTGAGACGTAAATACTGCATACAATAGTTTGGTAATGTGGCCTTGGAAATTGCCTTGCATTTCTTATATCCTTTCAGTATACTTTGAAATACTGCCATACAATCTTATTGAGTATGTACAACTGTCATGGGATAACAAAGTTATTACTTTATAAATCAGATTCCAGGAAGTAAACACAACTGTATTCTTCTTCTTTATAATTAAATAGTTTTATTCTGGGCTGCACAGCAAAATAGAGTTTTACATCACATTGAAGTCTAACAACAACATGAAAACCATAAATCTTTATAAAATATCTGGATATGAAATTGGCATCACTTTCCAGACAATATATTCTTGCCAAGTTCACATCTGATCTTTTATTTTAGATATTTCTTTTAAAAAGCAAACTGCGGTACTGCTATCTGCAAATGATACATAATATGGTAATATATTATGGTCAATTTTCGACAGGTGATATATCATAATAATTGTAAATTGAGGACTGATGACATATTAAGATAATTGTTAATTTAAAACTAAAGACATATTATGATAATTGTTAATTTAGGACTGATGACATATTATGATAATTGTCAATTTAGGTCTTATGACAAACAAAACATTCATTATTGAGAATTAATTTAATGATGGCAGACTATATTTTATGCACCAAAACCCAATGGCAATTGATTTTCAGCAATAAAATTTTACATAATATCAATTATCTATGTATACAGTGTATGTATTTAAGTGGTAATCTGTGTATTGAAGTAGATAACACGATGTTAAATGGTAATCTGTGTATGGAAGTAGATATCACGATGTTATGTGGTGATCTGTGTATGGAAGTAAAAAACATGATGTTAATTGGTAATATGTGTATGGAAGTAGATAACATGATGTTAATTGGTGATCTGTGTATGGAAGTAGATAACACGATGTTAATTGGTAATCTGTGTATGGAAGTAGATAACATGATGTTTAGTGGTGATCTGTGTATGGAAGTAGATAACACGATGTTTAGCGGTGATCTATGTACGGCATTACATAACATGATGTTTAAAGTATTGTTGAAGAATCATCTGCACATCTAGGAATAAATAAAAAATTCAAGGGGGGTGGGGTGGGGGGGATAACAGCATACTTGGTGAGACTCATTGCTCTTTGGAGATTAACATTTGTACCAATTGTTATAAAAATCTGGCCAACCATTACCAGGTAACTACCACAGATGGACAACACCAATAATGTCACCTGACCATTGGTGGGAGGTAATGAACAAGTCTGTAAGCATTCACCTTTTTATAAAATAAGAGTTGTCACAAGACAACAAAGCTCGCCTCTGGGTGTCTATGTCCAGAAAGGGCCATAACTGTGTCAAAATGCAATCCAGAGTTATGGTTCTTGTCTGTGCGTGTTCCATTGATGATGGTGAACAAACACGCGAAGTTTCATTCACATCCAATGAGTGGTTACATAGATATCTTAAACTTAAACGTAAAAGTTTAACCTGGATGTCTACAGACGCCGCCGACGCCACCAGAGTCATTGCAATAGCTCTTCTTGGACTTTGTCCAGGAAAGCTAACAATGGGATATATAGGCTATAATATGACCTCAAATCTAACTTAAAACTACATGGTACAAATTTTAATTAACCTTGAAGGTCCATCCTCCCTTTATGTTTGTTTTTGTTTGAATATTAAGCATCATTTTTATGCCATCGAATGCTAACAGACGACTGGTTAAGCTAATCACTCATTCTTGAGATCTTGGAAAATTGACCAGTATTGACCAAGTACATCCATCTCTGCAAATAACTGATAACTTTTACACTTGAATCAGTGACGAGAGACAAATGACAATGAGACGCAATGTCATATATCAATCATCACGGACTGGCCGAGCAGAGATACAAACTCATGACCCCTGGATTGATAGTCAAATGTGATACTGACCAAGCTAACCAGGCTATATATGATCATCATTTTACTCAGATCCATTTTAAGACCTTCTGCACCAATAAAATTAGATGTTACATAGTTATAACTGTTCTGTGTATTTGTAGAAAATGAAGATAGACCGAAGCCTGCAGTTACTGGTGCTTTTTTAAATGGGATTTAATGCCATTTTTCAACACATGACAGGTTATCATGCTACTCCACAGGCCATTTAAGTACCGGTACTGGGCACCTTAGCACTTGAATGGCAGAAATGGTATTCACCAGTGCTTGAAATCTTTATATTCCTTAAATTTTCATTTTTCTTAGCTTATATTTTCCTATTTTGATGCATAAAATGAAACACACCAATTTAATATACCAATTTTACTATTACATAAATGTAAATCTATTTTAATGAGTGCTCTACACATCACTTGAAAATATATTGAAGCAGACCCTTGAGTGTGTATGCTGTTACCCAGCTCTTTAATTCGAACTTATGGAGAACCATGATTATATATGGCTTATCTAGTTTTACTGGATGGAGGAAATAATCAGGACAAATCTAAACAAAACACACCCTTCCACAAGTAACTGTCTTTCTCATGTAAAGTTTTGGGACCAAGCCGGGATCAAACTCATGACCTCATTGGTGAAAGTTAAGTGGTCATTTATAGCGTGTTGAGCCACTCCGCCCCAGAGAACCTTGATACAATTGCTTAAAACACAGAGGTTTCCACCTGAATTGCATGATCTTTGCCAAATACACAGGTCCAAAATGATTTGAGAAAACTACTACTTTCACAAAAAAGTGCATATTTGCTCAGCTGATGTAAGAACTTGTAATCCTAGAGTATACATGTACACAAACTAATGTCAAATAAAGCCATTTATTATGCAATTGAACAAGTTGCAGAAGTATTTGATATGTTATGGTTATATAATTATTGTGTATGTTTGGTCAAGATTGGGAAGCATCTATTTGTTCCAAGTGTCTGCGGGCCAAATAAATAGTACATTGGATAATTCAAGTGTCCTAACCCACAGGCATTAATTACTCGTGGTCTGGCCAATTCAAACACTTGCCCAGATATTAGTAGTTTTATAACTACTGTGTAACTTGAATTATGCTATAGATCCCGTTCAAAATGCACCTACAGCTTGGCATGTCTTCACATTTCAACATCTCAACTTCAGTGTGCATTCAAATTCAAATTTCATTTTTGATAAACATTATCATTTATAAACAGTTTTAATGTCACTAGAGACAAATGGTCACTGATATCACCTTTATCAAATTGCAAATAATATTTATAAATTTTCGAATGAAGCAGTTTCAAAATGTCGACTCGAGTAAATACTCACAATTAGATGTTTTATGACTACTGGACCTGAACAGTGACTTGAATACATCTTTATACGAGTGGGGATTAGAAAGTTTGTAGACTTTTGCCATAACTTATTTATATCAATTGTACAATGCACAAGATTGCTATTGTATTTCAAATAAACGTATATAGGACATATTTTGAAAATTTTAGTATGAAACGTCAACTATTAAAATAATAAGGCACTATTCAAAGCATAGCAGTTACAAAAGTTGGGGCAAAACTACCACGTTGTATTCACCAAAAAATGACGTCGATGTTATAAACAGGTGCTTTCATATCATAATATTGTGCATTGTACAATTGATATATATAAGTTATGGCAAAAGTCTACAAACTTTCTGACCCCGCCCCCACCTGTATGTCTCTGGCCTGATGTATTAACCCTTTACTTCATATGGACACCTTTGAACACCTCTAATATAGAAGGCTTTTGAAAACAGTGTAGAACCAGTTCTGATTGCCCGTAACAAGCAATCAGAACAGGTTCTACACTGTTCTCTGCTCCATCAGAATCAATAGGTAAAATGTATCTATTCATGGAAATTGACTATGTGTGACTTTTGAGTTTGGAAGAGTCCTGTTAAAATGCATATGGAGTAAAGAGTTAAATACAGGCTGTTCTCCCTCAATATTTCACAAAAAGCCAAAAAAGGTCTGCAGCAGTAAAACATTCAATGTGAATGTGAAAGAAAGCTATCTTGAACTACAGTTAAAAAATATGGCATAAAAAATGCAGTACATGTGTGTGAGAACCCCACGAATGCTTCATAGTATTCTAAAGAAAAATCACATATATGTATTTTAATACCTGGAATAAAACCATGGCAATACAGCATGCGTCAATAATATAGGTAGCCATTTGTTTTGTTCACAAAGTACTGACATCACTCCATTTGGGTGGCATTGGGTAGGGTATCAATGACATCATTCACAAGATACAGCACTTATACATAGATGAAAATAGAATTACACTATCAATACCCTGTCTTACTTTAGGAATTAATGGGAACTTTCCATTAAAAGGTTTGCAAACAATGCATGTATCTATGAATACACTGCATCACTCCATCACTGTCATCAGCCTGGTGTCCATAGAAACACAGTCATCAGTCTGGTGTCCATGGAGACACTGTCATCAGTCTGGTGTCCATCGAGACACAGTCATCAGTCTGGTGTCCATAGAGGCACTTTCATCAGTCTGGTGTCCTTGGAAACTCAGTCATAAGTCTGGAGTTCTACACATCCCTCTGCAGTTGACTAGACCTGACTTTATCTAGGATTGAAGCGACTCCAGAAGGTCAGAATGGTCAAACTCTGTAGCAATGTCTAGTGGTGTAAGATCTCCCATCTTCAGCGTTCTATCTGCACCAGCCTTGAGTAGCAGCTCAACCACATCTTTATGCCCTGAATAAATGATTAATTACAATGTAGCTATTTAAATCCGTGGAAGAGACTAGGAAAAGTTCAGTAAAAAGAACTCCAAAAGACTTTATAAACAAATTCTAAACTCTGTCGTATTCTTAAAACAAAGAGGACTTCAGAACAGAAACTACTCAAATGTACATGCTTCTTGTCATATCAAAAAAATGTTAAGGGATATAAGTAGGTCAATTATCATATTATACTTTATGTTTTGTGTTTTGTCTGGCATAACATATAATTATTAACATTGCATACCGTGGATTTCTAACAGCCGATAATACCACTTTTACACATGAATAAATCATGTCTTCAATTTATATTTACTGATCAGTAATTCTACTATGCAAATTGGCAGCTTTGCATAAAGTTCCGATTAAATTATATATATTCTGTCATTCATTATCATAAGAATGGTTGCCAGATATGTGCAAACATACAAATGTATAAATGGACAAATTATTTCTTTGAACCTAATTTTATGGATATGAGTAGCTGTTTAACCCTTTACTCCATAGTGTGCGATTTCCTGCACAAATCACAGAAGGCCTTTGAAAACAGTGCAGGAAGAGTTCAGATTGCTCATAACAAGCAATCTGTTAACTTCCTGCACTGTTTTCCACTCTATCAGTTAATTTAAACATAATTCAACCATTGCTGATACGTGGTGAATAAATGCTTTCAATATTATAGGTGTCCAAAGACCTCTATATGAAGTAAAGGGTTAAGTAACATTGTAGAAAAAAAAATAGTGTTTCCAACTTCCAAGGAAATTAACAAAAATGTATGATTCTTGTCACATGATCACCCAAGCGATAATCTGCAGATATAACAGAAACGTTGGATACTATTCAATATTTTGGCAACGACAAACAACAAAAATATATTTTTGGGGGGAATGAAATAATGTTATTAGATTAGGGGCAATATTATCGGGTAGGTACAAACAAACGATATTTTATTTTAGGTCTGAAAAGTGTTTACATCATGTACATATGACAAATCTCCTATCTGGGACGCTTCTAACATGCAACGAACCGCGGTGCTGGTCGTTGGGTAGAGTGTTGGCCTCACATGTGGAAGATGTGTGGTCGATCCCTAGCCGGGTCATATCAAAGACTTGAAAAAAATGGTACTAGAAGCTTCTTCGCTTGGCGAGGATAGTTCTAGATATGGTCAACCCGGTGTCAGTATATTGTGACTGGGTGGAGTATCATATGTGTTTGCGGCATGATACTCCAGTAAAGCAGCGCTTACATACAGCAACTTACAATGTGACAGACTGATTCAGTTAGGCCGCTGCATGCAGCGATCCAAGTCTGTTGATATATCATACACACATATATTATTATCACTACAGTATGGTCTGTTACATTGATTGACATAATTGACAGCTGAATTAGGACAAACACTCTATCCACTTCATTACCATACCAAATTTGTCGAATATCTGTCATGTAGTTTCGAAGACTTTGTTTGAAACAAAAATATGTGACAGACATAAGGAAGAACGTCAGACACAGGGTGATCACAAAAGATCATCTTAAAGCTAAAAAGATATAAGCACAAAATTTGCAACATCCCACACAGGGCTCAAACTATAGGGCGACGTGGGCGACAAAGTCGCTTTTTTATCCGTCACTTCGCTTTTTTTTTTGGTCACGGCGAAGTTTTAAGTCGCCTTAAAATTAGCAACATCGCTTTTTTTCTGGATACTAGCGAAGTGCAAATAACAACTATAACCATATTTGGTATATTCTCTAATCCGTGGATAAGTGTCGCCACACATGTGGGAATGCAAATTACAATAATCGGTTACTTCTGATCCAAATATCCCCAGGCAATTTTCGGCATATATGTTTACACCCTGTGCCAATATCGTATAGGTTGCTAGGCAACGCAATCGTTTGACTGACCAAGATCAAGGTTTCCCTTGCATAGAGTTAAAACATCAAGCGTCTAATTGAAACCGATCATTTTTTTCAACTGTCAATCAAAGTTTTCCATGAACAAAGTAACTTTCCATGTATGACGTAATCATCCTTTGTGTTTGCGAGATGCATAGTTGACGACAAGAGTGTAATTCAATTCTGAATTATACGTTTAAAATGAATAATTAGCGCATTTGATTTTTAGAAATTACCGATGATTAAAGAGGTATTGATAATTATGTTGCCGCTAACTGTTGTCTATAAATATGTTCGAGTCGAAATAAACAAATTGAACTGAATCGATTATAACAACTGTTAATTTGGTGTCCGTGAGTGATGTATAGAATTCACATAAAAAAAATGTTTTGTTACTCAATTTGTTTGTTTAAATCAGCTGGTTTAATTACTCTAAATATTTGTGATCCGACCTATAACTACAAAGTTTGACTTCCAAAGAGCCTTGAAATATTGGAAACAACAGAAAGTACGAAATATTTACAAATGGGAATTAAAACGGTCAAGTAACAAAGTTAGTTTAAGCAGTGTGTAGACTGCAGTGGGGATAGCATATAACACAACATCTGAAATTTAAAAAATGTGTGTTTAATGTATGTTTCATGAACTAATGATTATGTTTTGCATTTTAATAAAAAAGTGTTTATTTGGTAAAAAATAAAAATGATATGTGAACAGAGAAATATCTTCTTGATTACTCTTTCGGAGATAAAGTTATAGATAAATAGCATTTATCTTCTGCTTTTACCAGGTACTAGTGTTCCATGTTCTTTGCAAAAAAATAAATAAAAAAATAATGAGTGGCATGAAGAATACTCCTACCATGAAAGAGTAGATTGTAAGTTCATTTAGCTGTATCTTTATTCAGAAAGTTGAACCTGTTCTGTAAGAATATATCACAAAAACTTGTTCCTTAATTCAACATCAGATAAAAGACAGGAAGGCAGTCAACCAATACATTTGATATAAATCAAAAACAATATAAAACATTATAAAAACAATATAAAACAAAAACACATAATGACATAGCATTAATTTTAATGAAACTAAGTTTTCATGTAACCGCGTGACGAAATTTACCACTTCTCCCTATTTTTTCTCCACTTCTCCTTTTTTTTGGATGAAGGAGAAGTCACTTCTCCCTAAAATTCAGACCCAGTTTGAGCCCTGATCCCACATCCTAAAATTAGGAAAAAATCTATCAAGAATAACAAATTTTAAAATTTGGTGCTCGACAAATTATTTGTCAATCACCAAATTATACTGTAATTTGAATGATTTCCCAATAAAGAAACATAAAATAAAATACCATGCAGGACAGCTAGGTGTAGAGGAGTGGCATTTTCACACTGAGTATTGGTGCAGTCTAGGTTTATATTGGCAGCCTTCAGTAACTGAGTTACGAGCTGGGCACTGCCGTTGTTGGCAGCAGCATGGAGGGCAGTATTCCCAGTATCTGACACATGATTTATGTCAATGGCTGGCTTCACCTGAAAATGACGAAGGTCAGTAACTTTTAATGGAATATTTTCAATACATTGAATTACCTTTTCAAGATATATCAAAGTTTTATAAAATAAAATATAAAATGTAATACATGTATACATGGAATTGCCTGATAAAAATAAAATACTGGTCTTCTTTATTTAGTAGCAGATGCATAAGTAGGGAAAGAGCCAACAAATATAGAATTTTGTATTTTAATTTTGATTCAAAGAAATAAAAAAAAACATTCTATACTAAATAACATAGTGACACACAAAAAAACCTAAAGTGTTTGTTTGAATATTTTTATGCCATAGAGGACTTACAGACATTCAGTTAACCTAATTACTCTATCATTTACCAGTCAACCACAGCAGTGGTCTGGAATAGAGTGTCCTCCTCGTGTAAGGAAGGTCATGGGTTCGATCCCAGGTCAAGTCATACCAAATACTTGAAAAGTAGTACATGTACTAGAAACTACCTCACTTGGTGCTGAAGTAATATTTAGCGGATAGTTCTAGGTCTGATCAGCCTGGTGTCAGTACAATGTGACTGGGTAGGGTATCATACCATGTGTATGCGACACAATACTCCAGTGTGACAGCACTTAGAACACTGCCTCAAGTAGATACATCATGATATAACTGAAAAATTGTATAGTGAAATCAACTATTTTAAGACCCATGAAAGGTTACCAAATGTGAGCTATTTACACAACATACCCTTGTAACCAGATACTGCAATACCTTCGGCTGATTATGCATGACAGCTGTGAAAATAAGTGTCCTGTGATGAGCATCTAACAATCGGAAATTGACCAGCTCAGAAACATTGAAATAATGTATCACATCTGTGTAGCCCAACCGCAACGATTGGAAAAGTCTCTTTTCATATAAATTCCTGTATGCTGATGGCGCCTTTGGCACCGATATTCCTTCAGTTTTTCCATTTCTTCCCAACAAATTTCTATAAAAATTCACAATTGCACACCACATACTGACTAAGGCAAATGAACGAGTTGCCAGCAACCACTGGGCATACTGACGATTTTTGGTTGAACATTTCACGTCCGAGAGCATTTTCTTATATTTAGGTGTCCGCTCGGATGACAGAATGTCTAAGTAATCTAAGAAAAGAAAGTTTCCCTTAGCACTCAGCATTTTTGCAGGGTACTCTCGAAATATAGCACCAATTAAATTTGATATGTCTCTTTGAGATATTTTTGCCTGATCTCTTCCAACTGCAAAGGCAAAACCCAACTCCTCTCTCATAATTTCTATCTCCATTTCAAATATTTCACGTTTTTGAATATCCGGAAAATCACTCAACCAAAAATGAGCAAACTGTACATAATTGTCTTCCTTGTGTATGTAATTAGAAATTTCTGACACACTTTTATTGGAGCGCGTCAACCAACTGGAGACGATAGTTGCATCCATGAAGCAAAGCATCTCATCATAATCTCCGCGTTCTACACGACTAGTTTGAACTAGATTTGTTCTAAATCTTGAAGACTTAGTTTTAACAGGTGTGGATTCCTCGTCAATATCATCGTCCAAGTTTTGATCTTGTTTTACAGGACCGGGTTTTGACTTATTTGTTAGGCTAGATTCTTGTATTTTATTGTCATTTATAATACTTTTATCTGCATTTTTTACATTCCGTCTTTTCCTCCCACTGAAAGACACAGAAGAAGTCATGGCATTGCCATTATTAGTGTTTAGCCCTTCTACACTGTCTTGGGACTCAGTTGATAATGTTCTCCCTAATGGCGGTAGAGGAGGTGGTTTGGGGAATGGAAATCTGGGTGGTTCTGTTGCAAGTATTTTTTTCTTTTTCTTTTTTCTTGCTTTCTTTTTTTCATTTTCCGCAAGCAAGGACAGATCTAGTTTCAATTCAGCAGTTTTATTTTCGGTGTTTAAACCATTGATTGTGTCTGATGGAGACCCTTCATTTGTCACACACCCTGAATCTGGTGATGACCTCTGACCTTTCTCTTTAGACTGTGTTGCTGATCCCTGTCTGCTGTCACATGATCCTGAACTGCCCAATGACAAATTATCGAAGTCTGTGATGACTCTTTCATCATCACTTATAGGTGCTTCATCATCACTATGTCGAAAAGTGAGTCGCGATACACATATCAAATCACGTAAATCTCTTGGACCTCTGCTCATTGTTTCCGATTATAACAATCAAACAATAGCAACTATGGACGGAATACTGATATAGGAATGGAAGAGATGTTTCTTTACATGTTTATTGAAGTGTTACCGCTACAATAAAAAAATCCTAAGAGCCATTGTGTTTCTTAGTCTCAACACAACAGATACATCCTTACCAGACCCTCCTCATGTCATCATTAATAAGTCAATGTTTACATATACCGCAACATTTACACTAACATTCAAGATGGCAGATGTGACCAGATATGGCAAGCTGAAACAAGAACACCAGGCCAATTGAAGGAAAAAAGCAACACTTCAGAAAGTTTATCACTAAAATCTCAAAATACCTATGTATTCTTTCATTGAATCTCTTTGAATTCCCTCTGTTTAATGCAAAGGCCATTAAACAATTTGTATATCCAAGCGCACCTTGAAGGCAGTAATTGCTGCAGAGATGATGATTGACAACTGGTTACGGTAGGCAAGTTCAAAAAGGAACATAAGACTCTGGCTCAATATTTTCTTTCTGGAAATTGTTGGCTCCGTGATTTCTGAAAAGAAATATCAAACTCTTAACAGGTGAACATTAGGAAATGAACAAGTTTAAAGCAAATCTGCAGACTGCCAGATAATAACTCATAAGGTCAGAAATATAAAATACCTGCCTTAGGGTTTGTTAACTGACTATTTTTTTTTCTATCTGAAAAAAAAAAAAAAGTATGAAAAACTGCAGGTCACTGTTTATTATGACATTTTCTTCATGAAATAAATGACCTACTTACCTACCCAATTTTTTTTTGTTGTTAAATAACCCCCAAGACAGGGATTTTCTTTTACGGCCTAACCATTTGCAAAGAAGTCTTCACTTTTCTGTCTTTCAAAATTAACTGACAGGGCTCCAGATAAAATTTTGGCATATATTTAAGCTATTTATTTACCACTAGGTTTATTTTTCTAACTTCAACAAGAATTTTATTACAAGTAATTTTAATCCCTGAAATTTTTGTTAATGGCAGTTTTACAGATTAAATGTTAAATGTTATGTAATATGTGCGAGTGGTAACCTCTAACAAGCAGCCACATTTGCTATTCTATATTTCTTTACTTTCAGAGCAAATTTACCCGCAACAACTTGTTTTAAAAGGTCACTTTTCCTTCTTCCCTTGACTGACTGCTTAAGTCTTTAAGCACATAAGACACTTAAGAGCATGCTCAGTTAAAGAAATACAATGTCCTTTCTCTACGAATTGTTGATTCTTATTTAATTATAATATTCTGTAATTCATTTTTAATGAATGTTTTATCAAATTGACTGTGTGATATTTAAAATAATAGTCAAACCTGTCTTAAGCAGTCACTCAAGGAAAGGCGTAAAAATGGCATTTTAAAGACAGGTTGTTGCTTAATACAAGTTAATTTTGCACTCAAAGCATAGAAACAGGAAAATGTTGCTGCTTCAGACAAGCGGCTGCTTAATAGAGGTGATCACTTACACAGGTTTGATTGTATACATCTTTTCTGGAGCTCTGTAAGGATTGTCTTAATGTCTTACTGCAAATTTGAATTGAACAACAGTATTTTGTGACAGGTAGACAGGGAAAATTTCATTCTCCGGTGAATATTTCAAGGTGGTGAGGGGTACATTTCTAGCATCATCCTAATATTATAAAAAATGCCATTGTTCAATCTGTTGGCCCAAAACTCTGATATCTAACATATCTGCATGGTTTAAATTTTAAACTTAATAATTTATTTGACATTGGTAGGGTATAAAACCTATGACGCGCATATCCCCAGTGTCTGATGCTCTACTGCTAGATCAACTACAGTAACACCTTTACAATGAAGTGTAGCAGACGTTGCTACTTGCATGGTTTCCTGCTGTGTGTCCCAGCATGAGCTAATCATACCAAACTGCAATGGTTGCAATGCAAAATTGTAACAAATTTACCTTGAACATAGCGTATCAGAAAAAATTGCTACAAATGTTTTAAAAAAAGAAAATGAAATTTAAACATGTTAGTCTGATTAGAAAGCATCTTATTATTAAAAATATTTTAATTAAAATGGTGAAATCGAAAAATAATTCCATTAATAATTATACATGTAATCAAGAAATTATATAGAGAAGGAAAGGCAATTGATTGAGATTTTGTGAACGCTTGCACATTCACACAAAATCTTGCAATATCTCGTTTTCTATTATCTCAACTACCATTCACCTCAGGAACACAGTCCAAAATTTTAACAGTGCAGAAGGAAATTGTCATAAAACAATACCATTCCCAGATATTTGTGTTTAAAATTGTTGAAGTACTTGTGATTACAAAATGTGTATACTGCAGCTAAAATAACAACAAATTACGATAAATTGTCGTTCAAACATCAATATCTTTAATTCAAGATCATTTTGTGTGACCGAAACATGTTTAAACATCTAAGATAAGATACGAATTACAGTTTTTGTACAAGAAATTAGTTGCCTGTGAATTATGACTGAAAAATTTGCAAATAATTAATCCTTCGTGTGCTATTTCATCAACATTTAGTCAGGAGATGCAAGTTTCCTATCCTTCTATATACAAGTACTGGTCATACCTATTACGAGTCTAAATTTTTGTCAACTGTGTAAATAAATGCATCAACAATAAACAGTAATAAAGTTACATGTGCTGAGTAATAAACAGTTGTCGATACGAAATGTAAACTGATGCCGACGCTAACGGAAGTTGGAGCTTTGCACGTGTCCGAGATATTGTTATCATACTGGTATTTGCGGTAATAGGTATATCATGGTATTAGGTATACAAAGAATACAACAACAGTGTCAATGTCAAACCACTATATCTAAAAGTTTAACACATGACGTTCAACTTGTTGGATGGTTTTTACAGCTTTCTTTTTAATCAATTACAAGTGTTCGATATTATACCAGTGTGTATATGTCTCTGATTATACAAGTCCTTGATTTTTAAAAAAATGAAAAATAAATAAAATCTATGGTGCCTCAGACATTTCGACTTGTCAATACGATTATGCATTTTTCATACCTTTGATTTTGTTGAAACGTGTAATCACTGAATTCAACTTCTTACGAACATGCGCATTTTGGACTGAAGGGCATTGCTTGCTGAAAAGCTTCAAATACGACATTATATTTTCAAAATTACATTAGCATCGGAACGCATGATTTTTTAGTTTGTTGATTCCTGTCCTTCTCAACGTGTAATCATATAACGGTCATTGTGATTGGACAAATTGAAATTCGAGACCAATGAAAATACCCGTTTCATTTTCGTTAATTTGCTAAAGAGTTATGAAGGGGGCGTAACTTCTGTTTACAAAATTGTTAATCTTTGATGCGCTAACTGACGTACATGTAAGAAGGATGAATATACACTTTAAAGACAAAAGAGCACTTGTGACAGGCGCCGGGAAAGGTTTATTTCGTATTATGCTTATATAACAAACATTTTACAAATGTGATAACAATTATTGTTGAAAGGTAGCCTTACATAAAGCATGGCTGCGTTCAGTTCGGTTAAACATTTGATAACGTTAGCTAACATATTTTCCTGGGCACTGGCTCAACATCATATTAGCGCACAGTACGCGATAATTTTAAGGAGCCAGGCATTAGACGTGTTTGCTGTTTAACGGTGCTGAACGCAGCCACGCGTTTAAAAGCGTTAAGTGACTTAATAATAGGTCACTGATACGGTACGTGGCCCATTTCTATTTCCGATTCAAATGATTCCGATAACCCATATTTCTAATCGAATTAATAGAAGAGCTCTTATTTATTAAAACCGAACATTAACATGTATAGAAACTTATGAAAAACGTGTGTGTTTTATTAGTTCCATATAGTAAGGTTTAGGCCCATGTGTCACCCGGGAGCGGGTCCAGTGATAGAGCTACGGACCCAGGATCGGACGGTTGTGGATCCTCTCCCACGGCCATGTATGGTATACTGGTTCTACCAGGAAGACTTCGAGCATGAATTGTATAAGCTATAATAACTTGTTTCGCGATCGAAGTAAAATAAACAAGTTCAAATAGATATATCCAAGGATTTATATATGTCCTATATATATCTGTCTATAAATGCAATGACCCTATTTTTAATACATATCTCTGTTGCTAACAGGGTGATCTAAACTGACATACACAAGTGGCAGTACAGTTTGACTTAATGTACTGGTATACATTTATCTATCTATCTATCTATCTATCTATCTATCTATCTATCTATCTATCTATCTATCTATCTATCTATCTATCTATCTATCTATCTATCTATCTATCTATCCATCCATCCATCCATCCATCCATCCATCCATCCATCCATCCATCCATCCATCCATCCATCCATCCATCCATCCATCCATCCATCCATCCATCCATCCATCCATCCATCCATCCATCGTGTCTTATATTAATAGAACAAGAAAAAGTAAAGCATAATAAGGATAAGGGTAAAAATAGTGTAAAGGTGTTAAACAGTGCGACAAGATAAAAGAAGATTAAAAACAAACTCAAAATGCTCATGGTTTAGTGTGCTGTAGCTGGCTAACTGCAAGCTTGAATGAATCAAAGTCTTGCAGGAGTACAACATCTGCAGGTAACGATTTCCGCTGTACTATAGTAAGGGGAAAGAATGAATACTTGTAGTAATCAACCCTAGTGTGATTCTGTTTGAAAGACATAGAGTGACAATACCTTGATACCCGGTGGTTAGCTTCAAAGTAGTGAGGTATAGAGATGGCGACCAACTCATGAACAATTTTGTAAAGGAGGCATAAACGCGAATCTGCCCGGCGCTGCTCTAAGGTTCTCCAACTCAGTCTTTCTAACATGTTAGTAACACTGGAGTAATGGGAATAATCATTCATGGTTCAGCGTGCTGCACGTCTCTGAACTCTTTCAAGTTTGTTAATATTGGACCTGGTGTGGGGGTAAAAAATCGTACTTGCATACTCTAACTGGAGGCGGACCAAGGTTTTGTAGGTACACTCTCTGATCTTGGGTGACTTTACCTTGATGTTCCTCTTGACAAAGCCTAGGGTGCTGTTGGCCTTGGCTGCAACTCTGTCTATGTGGGTGTTCCTTGACAAATTATTTGAGATGTCTACACCAAGATAGCGAGCATTCTCAGTTGTCTTTAGAATCTGTCCATGAAGTATGTACCTTGTGGGTTTGGATTTTTTCAACCTTGTTATGTGGACAACTTCACATTTTGATGGATTGAATTCCATATCCCACAAGGCTTCCCATCTCTGAAGTTTGTCAAGGTCAGTCTGTAAAGTCTGATTGTCTGTCTTGTCATCGTTGATCGTAAGGTATACAGCTGTATCGTCTGCGAATAGCCTTACTTGTGAGGTGATACTTTCGGGCAGATCATTAATGTAGGCAAAGAATAAGATAGGATCCAAGACAGAACCCTGGGGTACCCCTGAAGTGACTTCAATTTTATCAGATTCCTCACCCTCAATAACTACAGTCTGTGTCCGGTCACTGAGAAATGCTCTTATCCAGTGTAGAGAGTTACCTTGGACTCCATAGGACTTGAGCTTGTGGAACAGTTTCTCATGGTTAGCCTTGTCAAATGCCTTGCTAAAGTCTAGGAGGATGAGGTCTGTTTGCTTACCTTCGCTGCAACATTTTGCCAAATCCTCTACTAGCATAGCAAGTTGTGTTTCACAAGATCTTTTCTCTCTAAAACCAGGCTGCATGTCATTTAGTATGTTGTTTCTGTTCAGATGCTTGACTAGGTTTGATACTATATGCTCAAGCACCTTACAAAGAATGCAGGTGAGAGAAATTGGGCGGTAATTAGCCGCAACTGACCTGTCTCCCTTCTTAAAAAGTGGTGTCACGTTTGCTGTCGTCCATTCTTTTGGTACTTGGCCCTGTTACAATGAAAGCTGAAAGATTACCTTTAAGATTGGTGCAATCTCCAATCTTAATTCCTTCAGCACCAAAGGTTTCATCCTGTCTGGGCTAGCAGCTTTGGTGGGGTCGAGATTGCCTAATAGCTTTAGGATCCCGTTAGTGGATATGTCTATGTCAGGCATGGTGATATTGTTACCTGGTTCTGTTGCTATGTCATCACTATTCATTGGGTTTAAACACTGACTGAAACTGTCTATTTAGTATGTGCGCTTTGTCAATGGTGTCTGAGTGAAGCTTGCCTTCAGATTGTAGTGGTGCGATGCCCTCACTGTCCTTCCTAGCACTCTTTAGGTAGGTAAAAAGACGCTTAGTGTTTACCTTTTTATTTTCAAGGTCTTCAGTGGTATTCATACCTAGTAAGTCCTCCAAATACTTACTATATGCTAGTTGTATCTTGCTTCTGACAACGTGCCTCCATCTGATGTGTTGACTTCTGGTTTTGGGGCATTTGGTACGCTTTAAACGGTCATAGAGCCTGTTACGTTTTCTTATTGCCCGCCTTATGTCCTGTGTCATCACATGCTTTTAAATGAAAAAAAATGCATAATGTCGACTCTATACTTCTTTACACGTTTATTCCTTCTTAAAAACGAAACAGGACACATTATGAAAGTAAAAGAAATGCAGCTAAACAATGGGTCTATGCCTAAATTTGCGTATTAATTGACGTCAAAATCGCCATATTTTCGTCCAAAAAAAACAACATCATATAAAAAAACAAGATGTTTTCCAACAATCACCAAAAGTATCATTAAAATCCGACGACTTTCGAAAATCCATGTGCAAACCCGCGACCTATCTTAATAACATTAAATCTTAAATGGCCCAGACCTTGGTTTGAACAATATTTATTTGTTATCAGCATATAAAATATACATATATTCTATGTACAGCGATATATAGCAACATAATTGAGAAGAAAGCTTTTTCTAGCTTGTACAAAGTCTCTCTTCTGAATATCTTGCAACGACTATCCAATGGGCCGGACCTTACTTCACACTTGCATCGTCAACATTTTTAACATGTTCATTATTATATCGGTAATCCTATTTACCATCGTCGGGATAGATGACGACGCTATTTCCATTTGTTTACATGGAGAACATCAATATCATCCAAAACGTACTGTGCGTGTTTTCTTGATTTTGATTAACCCAAACAATATGACCTTCGGCAATATTGAGATATATTAGCTTTGCGTATCTTTTCTGCGTACATTTTCTATTCCCCTCTTCTCCGCTTTCGTTAAAATATCAACGCACCGCCATAATAACGGTGCACAGATACCAGCGTTTTTGACACTTTTTGTACACCGTATTCTGCTGAGATGCGGTCACGCATCCAACTATCTCCAGCTTTACATGTTGTGAAACTTACTTATTTCCGGTACTTCAGTTACGTGTTTACCAACGGTTCAACAGGACTCGCACCGTAGCCGAATGAATGAATGAATAAATCCCACTACACAACACAAATATATTGAGATACTAATTAAATTCTATGTTCCAGTTCACAGACAGGTCAAAGTATCGTACCTAGGACACCCCCACCCAATTTTTTTGTGGGCAATTTTTGTGTTTTATATGATCGTATGTTCATTTGAAAAAAAAATGAAAGATTTTAATTATATTTTTATTTTTTTCATTTGTTTTTCCAAATCTACATAAGTTATAATCATATAAAACACATAAATAAAAAAGAATATCGGGGTGGTTGGGGGAGTAGAGAGGGTTTCTAGGTATGATACTTTTACCTGTGTTCCAGTTTCGATGTTTACTTAATTGTGTTATAATATTGTTTCAAGGGAGGCAATACAGCTTAATATATTCCAGAATAAACCACCATATGCCTTATTAACTATTTATTTAATATCGACTATCTACCTAATAAACATACAGGTAACTGTGAAATAAATTAGTCTTAACCCGTTTCGTATGTTTGTAGTAAAAGCTGGTTAATGAGATTGAACATGATAGTTTTGTTGTGCTTGTGAGGTAAACGGGTAATGAAGTGATTCTATGATTGACGTAATGGTGTTGCGAGCACGTGTTTATATTATTTGATTGAATGAAATCCTCCGAACAAGGAAAACTGCGGCAATGAAAACATTACAATAGCGTGGTATTTGATTGACAATCGATGTTTGATTTATGGAGGAACAACGCTGTAATAGTAAAATTAGTGTTTAACCTCATTTGACAAACAATGGAATCGCTTCATTTTTCAAAATTGTGTCGGTCTTATTTGTTAAAACAGCCTACAAAATAATTTAGTTATTAAGTTCGTTTTTAATATTAAGAAGTTCATGCGTGAATGACATTGCACAGACTCCGCCCTTGATTCAATTCTGAACGTGTCATGTATACATTACAAAGCCGCACAAGCTGTGCTTATAAACGGCCTTAGCAAAGATCAACTCTCAAACGTCAATCATTTAAGATTTCATCGTATCTCCGCTCAGAGTCAGTCAAATGACGCCAAACTGTCAGTCAAATGATGTTTAACACTTAGCCAGTTGCACCGGTTGCTCTCTGCGGTCGCTTCCTTTGGGTTTCTTAATTGTTAATTTTTTACTTAATGAACACTAACTATTACTTAGTACTGCAGCAAGTTGAAATGATACATATTTTCCGAATAAAACTACTCGCTGCCAATACCAGACGATATATACCAGTCACAACTATGAAATCTTAACTTTCTGCAGCAACGTATACATGTCTTCCGTGTTTGATATTTCCCTACACTAGGATCCAGGACTCAGTTGTCTAAATCATAACCAGTACAAATGTCCTTTCAAATCAATATAAAACGAATGTACTTGTAATATTTAATACAAATTGTGACCATACGGACCATGTACGGACCACGTCTTTATTTATCGTCAAAACATGTATTTAAACTGGCTAAATTATCGCCGATATTTGAATTAGACCTTATCCGTGAAATAACATTAACTATTTTGTATAAATATCCCTAACGTCCGGAAATCCGTCAGTCTTGAGGCATAGGGGTAATGTTTACGGATTGTTGCTCGGTCAGTCTGAGTGAGTTGTAACCATAACAAAAATGAGATTTTTTGTTCATTTCTCTAGCAATACTATTTTTTCTATAGTGCTCAATTAAAGGAACCTTATGTAAAAAAAACCCACAAAATTAAAAAGATAAATTGTCCATATATCCATTTATATCTTTATATATGTCTAGCGACCGCTCTATTAATGTAGGATGACATAATTTGCCGCGTATATATACGATTTAACGATGCGTTCCGTCAGCGAAGCAGCTAATTTGTATATTAGAATTAATGATCAGTAAATTTAAATTTTAAACATTTATTCTCATTTAAGAGATGCATCGGCTGTTACAAATACATCGAAGGCCACAAGAACTCACGGAAAGTTTGTAATTCATAAATACAAGTTGTTTCCCTTTTTTTAATATAAAAAACATATCTTTGGATACTGGTCATGCCGCTTAAACGTAACAATAAGATGAGTTTTTGAATTGTGATATTTTGAGATTTAATACATCCAAGGTAACAATTTACCAACGCTCGTAACAAAATGTCGTTCTTTTTCTATAAGCAAATTGTTATGCTAACGGCTGTTTAAAGAACGGGTCCCAGATCGGAAATTTCGATCAAATAACGACAACGTTCATTTAATAATGGCAGTTGTATACAGGGCATACTCTTGAAATATTAATTGATTTTTTTTTCAATTGCCATTTCACATATTCTGGTGATTGTAGAGTATTGGCAGTGTTGCGTAAGCCGTTCTTTTTTAAAAAAATATATAGACGATATTATTACTTAATCCTTTGATGTACAGAAGTTTTTCTCAACATTCGGATATACAAATTGATTAAAGAACTTTATATACGCAAAATCGTTTAATTAACAAAGAAAATGCTGTAGAGTCTAGACACTTATTACATCTATCTTGCAGGTATTGGCAGAGCTATTGTCAAAAAATTGGTGGAGCTTGGGGCCGAGACAATAGCACTAAGCAGAACACAATCAGATCTAGACAGTCTCAAACAAGAGGTATTTTGCATGATATCCTTGATAATGGGCTGTATGCAGTTATCCTGGAAATGTGACTGATTTCTTGTATTACTGAATTATTTCAATTTTAGGGTTTTGAGTGTCCAGCTTCAACTCACCTTTTAATTTCGTTTGTCAGATGAATCTATTTTAGAGAGTTTTGTAATTTACTAATTACCTTTAATAACTTATCTATGAACCACTGTTGTATTCGTAATATGTATATATGTTAGTCAAACTGGATTGCTGCTGTGTTTGTTACATTAACCAGAAAGCTGTATCCATAAGTTTGACCCTTGATTTGCTTTTGAGAACTACATATATACGCAGCATATGAAACATATGACGTATGTGTATTTGTTTGATTTCAGTTTGATCTCTGTTTAAAACAATCGTAGTTGTAGTCGGTATCTTTGGACGAAGATGGGTACGCTATATTAAACTTCGGTTTTGAGTGTTTTCTAAATTATATTTGCTATACACGTACGAGTATTACATGATTTGGGACTTTCTTTCAAACATCCAACTATTTCTTAACACACATTCCATTGAAAATCTGAAAACATACCCAACAGATACTGACATATCTTTCAACTACACGATATTGCGGTGGATTTATTCAGGCCGTTACAACAATGTAACATATCCACCTCTTGCATCTATGTTTCAGATTCCATCCGTGTTAACATTGCAGTGTGATCTAAGTGATTGGGAGAAGACACGGGAAGCACTTCAGGATGTCGGTGATATAGACCTGCTTGTCAATAATGCTGGTGTCAATAGACTGGATAGCTTTTTGGATGTCAAGAAAGAAGACCTGGACTGGTAAGTACCAAACTTACCTAAGTCCGTGTGTATCTCTCAGTCTTGTACCAGAGTAGTAGATTAGAAATATATTTAAATAATACGGGTATTGGCCACGAGTATCAACGGTAGATGGTTAGCTGTGATGTTTTAGCATTGCTTTGTAACATTGTGTTCTAAACGATAGTGTTTGATCGCTTTAGTTTACCTTGTTTTACGATCATACATGTACAGATTTGATAGTAAATGTTGCAGCGCTTGTATATGTATGTATGTGTGCATAAAGGTGCGCGCGAACGTGCGTGTATGTTATCTATAACTTTAATCGCAGGTTTGTCTTTCAGGATATTTTTCATGTAAACGTCAAAAAGCGCTCAAGTGAAATAGGTTCTCTATTATAGCAGTTCTTGCTGTGCAGCAATAATTGCTTTTATTGCATTCATCCGAGATACATTATTAAAGGATAATGAATGCGACGATAAAAATAACATTACCCTATTTGTTAAATGTATATTGGAGGTGACAGTGCTGTAGCAATGCGAGGGTATCTGGTCATGTTTCTTGCAAACAATTTATATTTCATTAAACTATTTTTATTTATGTTGTGTCAAATTGAATTTTATTGTCAACAAAGCTTATAAGTGTTTAGCGCGCGGTCACGTGGTTAAACACCGGACTCGGAGTTGGATAATCAGGGGTTTGATTCCCACACCAAGTCTATGAGTAATGACACTTTATCCACACATGCTTAGTACTAATTCGATTTAAAAGAAAAACGTTTAAACCAAAGTTTGTTATTTGTAATGCCGATAATTTTACTTGATGCATGGGTAAAAGACAAATTTAACAATTATGTAAAATGATGTTTGTTTTAAATAAAAACTTGTCTTCGAATATTTCATGATAATAACGTTAAGATATTTGATTTAGTTTCTCCATATGCATACATACAATAATATGTAGTATTACCTAGTTCCTAATTCACTATATGTAGTATTTGTTGGTGTGGATATGACATTTTTGTGTCTGTTGCCATATTTGTAAGAGCGTAGTTTTACATGATGTATACTTGTATTTGGACTGACCTGTCTAATGATGTGACGACGGGAACAGAGCGAGGTGAGTTGTAGGTCCCACTACACTATTATCTCCCTTGAGTACTCCGAGTACAGATGAAGGAGGTAGAAATAAAACTTTGGATTTTTAAAAAAAAAACCTGATCAGTGTATGCCCCCCTAACCCCCCGCCCTTTATAACTGTATATCATGAACCAGTGAAGAATTTGAGCCCAGACACATGCTGCATTTTTTTTCACTGTGTTTTGGACATACATGTTGTAATGGAGCCCTATGGGAAATATAATAGTGGTGTGAGACGTGTAGTGCATCCCTTAACCAGCGCCACGCTTCCAAATGGTGTACATGTTAAGTTTAATCTGTTTATCAATTGCGGCAATGCAGCTGTCTGAACGATACGTCTACTTGGACCCGTTTCATTTACGTTCGTAAGTTTTCTTAGTGTCAGATTTGAAGTTACAAAAACGTCGGGAAATTCATTAAGTGTTTCGCTTATATCATCTGACGAATTTCCACAAGCTTTGTTAATAGTATTCTTTTTAAAATATGCAAAGCTACTGCACAAAGGAAACGTTCCTAGGTGTCATAAGTTGTTCATATGGAACGGTTTACGGTGGTTAGTGACACGTGTCCCTATTAGTTATATATTTTCTTACCTTTGATATGATGGTATGATACCGTGTTGGTCATAATAATATACTCTTTATTTACAGGATTGTTGATGTCAATTTCAAAGCTGTTTTCAATGTATCCCAGGTAAGTAAATTAATGGCAATGTACTAATCTTTATTTGAGTTATTAACTAAAATTGTTAGCTTAACGAAATTCCTTCGTTCCCTCCAGTTTCATGGACTTTAAATCGAAAACTTTTTTAGCATGAATTCTCGTAGAATATAGACATCAGTTTTATCACGAAACATTGGTGATATATAAAGAACCTTGTTGGGTTTGTGACATGTCTCCCAAAGGTTTACACCTCACCAAGTGCAAATATTCAAACATGTTTAGATAAAAATTCGATGGTATGCTGTCTTCTATACATACTATTCACTGCATTTGGGACTTAGCAGGTGGACCGGTCTGCAGACAATACTAACTGAACCGACTGAACATATCGTCAAACCTCACAAGAAAATGTGTCTTAATGGGATGGTGGCCACTGGAAGTTTTTGTAATACATTTGCATCTATGTAGCCGTGGTTCGAATCATCAATTTGCCGTTGAAAATGCACGGTTAAGGTCCATTGATACAAGTGTATGTTTAGGATCACGAACATATACATACGCACGCACGCACGCACACACGCACACGCACGCATGCACCCACACACACATTTATTCATTTAACTGATACATACTTTTATATGATGTACTAGTACAAGTTGTTTGATGGTTTCCATGTAAGATGAATAAAGCTACAATAGCTTTTGCAATGGAGCCTTCATCAGTTTGATGGTGCAAACTACACATTTTGTATTCTATATTTCATTGCAGGTAATAGCTAAATCTATGGTAAACAGAAATAAAGGTGGGTCTATCGTACAGGTGTCAAGTATTGCATCGCAAGCGAGTCTTCGGGATCATGCCGTATACTGCTCTACAAAAGCAGCCGTGGACCAATTAACTAAAGTAATGGCGTTGGAGCTTGGACCACATAAGGTACAGACATCAAAATATTAGTTTTTATTGGTTTTATTACATTTTATCTGGACAGCATTTTAATACATGTATACAAATTGCCAATCCATCTGCTGTTTTAAATATTATTTGATCACATGCATATCACGATAGTGTATCTGACACCGTATATATCTTAATGCCATCGAGAAAGTCGAAAATAAACCTGAACAATGTAGACATGCATATTTCAGTACACAGTCGGTAAATGAAAACACTCCTGGATGAAAACTTGGTGTTTCTCAGCATATACTAACGCAATAACGTTATGTAGTGGATTCACATGACTAATTTTGTTCCATGTTTTGGTATGATTGTACCACAAATAATCATATTTCAAGGAGATTACTTATCATGGTCAATGTAGATATAAAAAAGCAACACTGTACATTGATGGTAACCCCCAAAAATGTTTCAGTCAATATTTTTGATACGCTTAGGTCTAAATTACATTTTTCAGTTTTTGAATATCAATTGGTTTCTTGTGTTCGTTTTATGAAACTTTTATCAAGTTCAGTATAACATATTATACTTTCATATTGTCCCTATAGTTTTCTGTAACTCGCAAACTCCTTTTCCTCCAGCCAAAAACAACTCATATTTCTCCATACGCGTTAAGTTATCGATAGTACGTAACATGTAAGCATTTTTATAAATAATGGATAATTTAGTTCGAACACATTTGTCATAAATTCATTTAGTGAATACTTTTATCAATAGTCCAATAAATGTCACCATACGTCCATCTTTCACTTTCTGTTAGATCCAATTTTGTACCATGTCTTATGTCGAAAGCACTATATCCATTACGTTCGAATGTATCAGTCAACTCACGTATTTTATCACCAGGACATGCGGTCTGGTATCTATTTCTCTCTGCTGTCATTTTGTTCCATTCCATTACGATGTATTTTACTCGGAATGTATTGAATAAATCTTCAGATAGTTCCATGGCTTTGCATTCATGTCCCTCTATAAAGGAAACATATAAAAATATAATTATGGTAACATATCCTGAAGACAGGCGTTGTATATCGTTATATCAATATCACTTGCCGCTGGCCTGTCAGGTTTAGCTCCAGTGTAGACCATAAACATCAGGTGAGAAAGTTTGCAAATAAATTACGGTTATTCCACCGTCCTTTCCAAGACGTGTGCATGGTCCTAAGATCTTCTTTTGCCTATAACAGTCGTAGCAATTTATAACAGAAACCGTGTTAATAGTACAATAAGATAAAGCACAAATTATTATTATAATAATTACAATTACGCGGGGCTTTAACGACAGTCACAGTGAATGACAAAATATATAAACCTCCACCCCCAGTTTATAACCTCAAATTATCACAGAAACGACTGTTTCACATCTGTTACAGTGCTAAAAAGTAAGGTAAATACTTACGCACACAATTCGTAACAATTTTCATGTTGACTAACTAAACACAGTCATGAACTGTATTTGAAAAAGCATATCTTCGACCATTTTAAATGAAATGTTACAGACTCTTTATCCTCGCAGACATTGCATATTTAATCAGCTTTTTGTCAATTAGCAAGTTATTATCAATTAGCATGCTTCGTACTCACCGATATCCATTTTGATTATCACATTGCGGGTGTTGATAAACTGTCCCAAGTCGTCAAGCACAATACTGTTCGCTTGTATCACATGTTCACCTAGTTTGATGTTACCAGACCCTGATATAACCTTATGTCCACCTTGATTAGTCGCCGACAACTTCATATTGACTACACCACGACTATCCGATATAACATTCTTTAATAGTGTGACGCCAGTCTGAAAGTCATTCATGTATAATGCTTTTGACAGTCTTTCAACATTTGCCTGTACTGGTTCAGCAGCTATCACTCGATGTCCCATGGCCGCAGCCAGAAGCGTAAAATAGCCAATATTAGCACCAATATCGATAACAGTAACATTTCTGGTGTGTTTCAATATATTCTGGAATAGCTTTGTCATTTTGGGTTCCCATATACCATCAGTCAAAAGCGCACTTGATATATATTTATCTATACGTGTGTTAAATGGACAAATCGTATAAGAAGGTGTGGTATGTGTCCGTACACAACTGTTATTGTTGATTGAGTCATGTACTGATGCATTATACACTTCTATGAGACCGTTAGCATGTCCAAACAGCTCGTCTAGGAATGTGTTTAACATTAGCTGGTTATAAACAATGAACAGCAGAAGAATGATGCACCCTGTAATAAATAAAACAGACATTATTATCACATTGCAATTTGTAGTACCAGATGAGACTATAAACGAGTCGGTTTAACTTGTACTCACCGATCTGGTAGTTAATAGCTTCTCGTGCCAGCGCTTGTTAATTGGCATGCTGTCAGTGAACAGGTTGGCGATGTATAATTGTTTTTTGACGGATGTTTAAACACGTGCTTTATATAGGATAAGATATCATTTTTATTAATTATATATACACGTTTACGAATGTTTACATTTGTAAGTATAAATGTATTATACGTGTAATTTGCTTTCAGATGAGAATAAGAAATACATTCCACCAACATTAAAAGTGTTGTTAATGTTTTATACTGACAATCGAAGGCGTTTAAGTCTGTTTTACTTGAATAATTACACATGTACATTTATGAATTATTTAAGTTTTTAAGTATTTTCTTAGCAAATTTCGCGATATGTAACAAATGGCATAGTTGGAACATGCTCAAAGATTTTAGTGATTTACACAGTGCCAACATCAATGGGAGAATCTTTTCACAATCCATCAATCACTCCGCAGGTGGATATTTTAGAGTGTCTAACCGTGGTGAAATTTACCGATGTAATATCTCAAATTTGTGATAGAATTAATAGAGATACGTGGAGATAAATTCATTTAGTCGAAGTACATTTTCAAAATTATTTATTAGAATATTAGCTTATATCAATTCATCCGGCACATAATATTATTATACTCGGAGGTGCAAGGAGCTAACATCATGCAAGAAGTAGGATTGCATCGTGGTTTCCTGATAAACAAGCAGGTCAAGAGTTTATTAGTTTTTTAACTTGTTTTTAAATGAAGAAACACATTTATGAATGGGGTTTAACGCCAGTTCCAACACATTACTTCATCCTATATCTTTATTAAAACAAAACACTCATTACTTCATCCTACATCTTTATTTAAACAAAACACTCATTACTTCATCCTACATCTTTATTTAAACAAAACACTCATTACTTCATCCTATATCTTTATTAAAACAAAACACTCATTACTTCATCCTACATCTTTATTTAAACAAAACACTCATTACTTCATCCTACATCTTTATTTAAACAAAACACTCATTACTTCATCCTATATCTTTATTAAAACAAAACACTCTTCACCCTACATCTTTATTAAAACAAAACACTCATTATTTCATCCTATATCTTTATTAAAACAAAACACTCATTACTTCATCCTATATCTTTATTAAAACAAAACACTCATTACTTCATCCTACATCTTTATTAAAACAAAACACTCATTACTTCATCCTATATCTTTATTAAAACAAAACACTCATTACTTCATCCTACATCTTAATTAAAACAAAACACTCATTACTTCATCCTACATCTTTATTAAAACAAAACAATCATTACTTCATCCTATATCTTTACTAAAACAAAACACTCATAACTTCATCCTACATCTTTATTAAAACAAAACACTCTTCATCCTACATCTTTATTACAACAAAACACTCATTACTTCATCCTACATCTTTATTAAAACAAAACACTCATTACTTCATCCTACATTTTTATTAAAACAAAACACCCATTAATTCATCCTACATCTTTATTAAAACAAAACACTCATAACTTCATCCTACATCTTTAAGACAAAGCATCATTTACGTCATCCTACATCTTTATTAAGACAAAGCATCAATTACGTCATCCTATATCTTTAAGACAAAGTATCATTTCGTCATTCTATATCTTTATTAAGACAAAGCATCAATTACGTCATCCTATATCTTTAAGACAAAGCATCATTTCGTCATCCTATATCTTTATTAAGACAAAGCATCAATTAAGTCATCCTACATCTTTATTAAGACAAAGCATCAATGACGTCATCCTATATCTTTAAGACAAAGCATCAATTAAGTCATCCTACATCTTTATTAAGACAAAGCATCATTTACGTCATCCAACAGCTTTATTAAGACAAAGCATCAATTACGTCATCCTATATCTTTAAGACAAAGCATCAGTTACGTCATCCAACATCTTTATTAAGACAAAGCATCAATTACGTCATCCTATATCTTTAAGACAAAGCATCATTTACGTCATCCGATATCTTTATTAAGACAAAGCATCAATTATTCAATCCTATATCTTTAAGACAAAGCATCAATTACGTCATCCTATTTCTTTAAGACAAAGCATCAAGTAAGTCATCCTACATCTTTATTAAAACAAAGCATCATTTACGTCATCCAACAGCTTTATTAAGACAAAGCATCAATTAAGTCATCCTATATCTTTAAGACAAAGCATCAGTTACGTCATCCAACATCTTTATTAAGACAAAGCATCAATTACGTCATCCTATATCTTTAAGACAAAGCATCATTTACGTCATCCTATATCTTTATTAAGACAAAGCATCAATTACGTCATCCTACATCTTTATTAAGACAAAGCATCAATTACGTCATCCTATATCTTTAAGACAAAGCATCATTTACGTCATCCTATATCTTTATTAAAACAAAGCATCAATTATGTCATCCTATATCTTTATTAAGACAAAGCATCAATTACGTCATTCTACATCTTTATTAAGACAATGCATCATGTACGTCATCCAACATCTTTATTAAGACAAGGCATCAATTACGTCATCCTATATCTTTAAGACAAAGCATCAGTTACGTCATCCAACATCTTTATTAAGACAAAGCATCAATTACGTCATCCTATATCTTTAAGACAAAGCATCATTTACGTCATCCTATATCTTTATTAAGACAAAGCATCAATTACGTCATCCTACATCTTTATTAAGACAAAGCATCAATTACGTCATCCTATATCTTTAAGACAAAGCATCATTTACGTCATCTTATATCTTTATTAAGACAAAGCATCAATTATTCAATCCTATATCTTTAAGACAAAGCATCAATTAAGTCATCCTATATCTTTAAGACAAAGCATCATTTACGTCATCCTATATCTTTATTAAGACAAAGCATCAATTACGTCATCCTACATCTTTATTAAGACAAAGCATCAATTACGTCATCCTATATCTTTAAGACAAAGCATCATTTACGTCATCTTATATCTTTATTAAGACAAAGCATCAATTACGTCATCCTACATCTTTATTAAGACAAAGCATAAATTACGTCATCCTATATCTTTAAGACAAAGCATCATTTACGTCATCCTATATCTTTATTAAGACAAAGCATCAATTATTCAATCCTATATCTTTAAGACAAAGCATCAATTACGTCATCCTATATCTTTAAGACAAAGCATCAAGTAAGTCATCCTACATCTTTATTAAAACAAAGCATCATTTACGTCATCCAACAGCTTTATTAAGACAAAGCATCAATTACGTCATCCTATATCTTTAAGACAAAGCATCAGTTACGTCATCCAACATCTTTATTAAGACAAAGCATCAATTACGTCATCCTATATCTTTAAGACAAAGCATCATTTACGTCATCCTATATCTTTATTAAGACAAAGCATCAATTACGTCATCCTACATCTTTATTAAGACAAAGCATCAATTACGTCATCCTATATCTTTAAGACAAAGCATCATTTACGTCATCCTATATCTTTATTAAAACAAAGCATCAATTATGTCATACTATATCTTTATTAAGACAAAGCATCAATTACGTCATTCTACATCTTTATTAAGACAATGCATCATGTACGTCATCCAACATCTTTATTAAGACAAAGCATCAATTACGTCATCCTATATCTTTAAGACAAAGCATCAGTTACGTCATCCAACATCTTTATTAAGACAAAGCATCAATTACGTCATCCTATATCTTTAAGACAAAGCATCATTTACGTCATCCTATATCTTTATTAAGACAAAGCATCAATTACGTCATCCTACATCTTTATTAAGACAAAGCATCAATTACGTCATCCTATATCTTTAAGACAAAGCATCATTTACGTCATCTTATATCTTTATTAAGACAAAGCATCAATTATTCAATCCTATATCTTTAAGACAAAGCATCAATTAAGTCATCCTATATCTTTAAGACAAAGCATCAAGTAAGTCATCCTACATCTTTATTAAAACAAAGCATCATTTACGTCATCCAACATCTTTATTAAGACAAAGCATCAATTACGTCATCCTATATCTTCAAGACAAAGCATCAGTTACGTCATCCAACATCTTTATTAAGACAAAGCATCAATTACGTCATCCTATATCTTTAAGACAAAGCATCATTTACGTCATCCTATATCTTTATTAAGACAAAGCATCAATTACGTCATCCTACATCTTTATTAAGACAAAGCATCAATTACGTCATCCTATATCTTTAAGACAAAGCATCATTTACGTCATCCTATATCTTTATTAAGACAAAGCATCATTTACGTCATCCGATATCTTTATTAAGACAAAGCATCAATTATGTCATCCTACATCTTTATTTAGACAAAGCATGATTTACGTCATCCTATATCTTTAAGACAAAGCATCATTTACGTCATCCTACATTTTCATTAAGACAAAGCATCAATTACGTCATCCTATATCTTTAAGACAAAGCATCAGTTACGTCATCCAACATCTTTATTAAGACAAAGCATCAATTACGTCATCCTATATCTTGAAGACAAAGCATCATTTACGTCATCCGATATCTTTATTAAGACAAAGCATCAATTATGTCATCCTACATCTTTATTTGGACAAAGCATCATTTACGTCATCCTATATCTTTAAGACAAAGCATCATTTACGTCATCCTACATTTTCATTAAGACAAAGCATCCATTACGTCATCCTATATCTTTAAGTCAAATCATCACTTACGTCATCCTATATCTTTATTAAGACAAAGCATCAAATACGTCATCCTACATCTTTATTAAGACAAAGCAACAATTATGTCATCCTACATCTTTATTTAGACAAAGCATCATATACGTCATCCTATATCTTTAAGACAAAGCATCATTTACGTCTTCCTTCATTTTCATTAAGACAAACCATCAATTACGTCATCCTATATCTTTAAGACAAAGCATCATTTTCGTCATCCTACATCTTTATTAAGACAAAGCATCAATTACGTCATCCTATGTCTTTATTAAGACAAAGCATCATTTACGTCATCCTACATCTTTATTAAGACAAAGCATCAATTACGTCATCCTATATCTTTATTAAGACAAAGCATCATTTACGTTATCCTATATCTTTATTAAGACAAAGCATCAATTACGTCATCCTACATCTTTATTTAGACAAAGCATCATTTACGTCATCTTATAACTTTAAGACAAAGCATCATTTACGTCTTCCTTCATTTTCATTAAGACAAAGCATCAATTACGTCATCCTATATCTTTAAGACAAAGCATCATTTTCGTCATCCTACATTTTCATTAAGACAAAGCATCATTTACCTCATGCTATATCTTTAAGACAAAGCATCATTTTCGTCATCCTACATCTTTATTAAGACAAAGCATCAATTACGCCATCGTATGTCTTTATTAAGACAAAGCATCATTTACGTCATCCTACATTTTTATTAAGACAAAGCATCAATTACGTCATCATATATCTTTAAGACAAAGCATCATTTACGTCATCCTACATCTTTATTAAGACAAAGCATCAATTACGTCATCCTACATCTTTATTATGACAAAGCAACAATTATGTCATCCTACATCTTTATTTAGAGAAAGCATCATTTACGTCATCCTATATCTTTATTAAGACAAAGCATCATTTACATCATTCTACATTTTCATTAAGACAAAGCATCATTTACGTCATCCTATATCTTTAAGACAAAGCATCATTTACGTCATCCTACATCTTTATTAAGACAAAGCATCAATTACGTCATCCTATATCTTTATTAAGACAAAGCATCATTTACGTCATCCTTTATATTTATTAAGACAAAGCATCATTTACGTCATCCTACATCTTTATTAAGACAAAGCATCAATTACGTCATCCTATGTCTTTATTAAGACAAAGCATCATTTACGTCATCCTACATCTTTATTAAGACAAAGCATCAATTACGTCATCCTATAACTTTATTAAGACAAAGCATCAATTACGTCATCCTTTATATTTATTAAGACAAAGCATCATTTACGTCATCCTACATCTTTATTAAGACAAAGCATCAATTAGGTCATCCTATATCTGTATTAAGAAAAAGCATCATTAACGTCATCCTACATCTTTATTAAGACAAAGCATCAATAACGTCATCCTACATCTTTATTAAGACAAAGCATCAATTACGTCATCCTATATCTTTATTAAAACAAAGCATCATTTACGTCATCCTACATCTTTATTAAGACAAAGCATCAATTACGTCATCCTACATCTTTATTAGAAAAATCATCATTTACGTCATCCTACATCTTTATTAAGATAAAGCATCAATTACGTCATCCTACATCTTTATTAAGACAAAGCATCATTTACGTCATCCTACATCTTTATTAAGACAAAGCATCAATTACGTCATCCTACATCTTTATTAAGACAAAGCATCAAATACGTCATCCAACCTCCTTATTAAGACAAAGCATCAATTACGTCATCCTATATCTTTAAGACAAAGCATCATTTACGTCATCCAACATCTCTATTAAGACAAAGCATCAATTACGTCATCCTATATCTTTATTAAGACAAAGCATCATTTACGTCATTCTATATCTTTATTAAGACAAAGCATCATTTCGTCATCCTATATCTTTATTAAGACAAAGCATCAATTAAGTCATTCTACATCTTTAAGACACAGCATCAATTACGTCATCCAACATCTTTATTAAGACAAAGCATCAATTACGTCATCCTACATCTTTATTAAGACAAAGCATCATTTATGTCATCCTACATCTTTATTAAGACAAAGCATCAATTACGTCATCCTACATCTTTATTAAGACAAAGCATCAAATACGTCACCCAACCTCCTTATTAAGACAAAGCATCAATTACGTCATCCTATATCTTTATTAAGACAAAGCATCAAATACGTCATCCAACCTCCTTATTAAGACAAAGCATCATTTCGTCATCCTATATGTTTATTAAGACAAAGCATCAATTACGTCATCCTATATCTTTAAGACAAAGCATCATTTACGTCATCCTACATCTCTATTAAGACAAAGCATCAATTAAGTCATTCTATATCTTTAAGACAAAGCATCATTTACGTCATCCTATATCTTTATTAAGACAAAGCATCATTTACGTCATTTTATATCTTTATTAAGACAAAGCATCATTTCGTCATCCTATATCTTTAAGACAAAGCATCATTTCGTCATCCTATATCTTTAAGACAAAGCATCATTTCGTCATCCTATATCTTTAAAGACAAAGCATCAGTTACTTCATCCTATATCTTTAAGACAAAACATCAATTACGTCATCCTATATTTTTATTAAGACAAAGCTTCATTTCGTCATCCTATATCTTTAAGACAAAACATCAATTACGTCATCCTATATCTTTATTAAGACAAAGCATCATTTCGTCATCCTATATCTTTATTAAGACAAAGCATCAATTACGTCATCATATATCTTTAAGACACAGCATCAATTATGTCATTCGATATATGTTTTTTTAGAGGAAACGTAAACTATAAACACGAAACAATACCATGCCATCTCAATCTTTATAAAGCCAAAACCTCACTTGTGTCACCTTGCGTCATGTTATTTCATTCTGAAAATACATCATTCATTTCACTCTATCTTTATAAAGGGGGCATTTTTGTCTGTTTTAATTATATTACCATCTTACATTTTTGTTAAGGGCATAATTCTCAGTTTGTTATCACATTTCAAGATTAATCATTACCAATATTATCCTACATTTCTAGGAAGGGCACATATGTCAGTTTTATATTATTCCTACATATTTACTAAGGGTATATTTGTCAGTTTGTAAAGATACTTTATGATAAAACATATTTTATATCATCCTGCATGTTTGCTAAGTGTGGATTTGTCAGTTTGTAAAGATACTTTATGATAAAACATATTTTATATCATCCTGCATGTTTGCTAAGTGTGGATTTGTCAGTTTGTAAAGATACTTTATGATAAAACATATTTTATATCATCCTACATGTTTGCTAAGTGTGGATTTGTCAGTTTGTAATAATACTTTACGATGAATTATCGCTTATATCGCCCTACTTATTTATAAGAGGCTGAGTTGTCAGTTTTTAATGATAATTCATATTGAAACATCGCTGATGTTGTCGTACATAATAATATTTTTGATATAATCCTAATCAATCATTAAACTTTAGCTTTCATGTCAATTAGTCTAATGAAAACAAATTACATCAAACATTGCAATTAACTCATTAACTCACAGCAGTAGCCGTGAAATCATATTTATTTCGAATGTAAAGCTAACAGTATCGTTGTTCGTTTTCAAAACAAAGTCAAAAATAATTCTAAGGCTGGGTCTAATACATGTTAACTAACTATAGTTTATGCATTGGATTCTGCTTCGCGTGTCGCAAATGGACAAAAAGAAATACACGTGGTTAGGTAGGCAGGATGTGTGTTGCCAAAATAGATTTTCGATGTTCACAATCTGCTTGATTCCAGATGTTATTCTCAACATTTGATTCTAAAATTAAAAAAAAAATGTAGAAATCTCGCAGAAGCGTAACCCAGACTTGTAATTCTACATTTAATTAAGGTAAACAACATAAACATGCATATGCGTTAGATCTAATGTATTTCTCAATCAACCGTTCTTAAATCAGAAAAACTGAAATGTAGATTTGTTGAAGAAAACAATTGTTTTACAGCAAGATGTTTTAGTTTTGAATCGATACAATCATCAATTTTTTACATTTCAACAAAGTTAGTCATTTCATACGAGGGAAATTCAATAAATTCTGTCACTAATGACCTTCCGTAGAAACAATGTTGCGTAAGAACATGAAAAACTCCTGCAATTGTTTGGGGATGTTTATTCAATACACCAGCGAATTCTCAATTTAATTCAATTATAATTGACCAAGATATCCATTGTTGAATTATATAGAAATAAGGGCTTACATTAAAGCCCGAGTTTCTTTGCAGTTATCGCCAAAAGAGATTTATTCTGAATTGTGTCGTTTACATGATAGTTCTACCGTAACATTAAAAACAGTTTTTCGTTGAGTTAAGAAATTTAAGGGGGTTCAGTAAAGCCTGCAAGAAGATAACCGCCCAGGTAGGCCTGTTGTTGCAGCAACAAAGGAAAACATTGGTGCTGTTAGAGCTATGGTAGAAGAAGATGGACGGTATACTGTTTCCCGGATAGCTTATAGCCTACCAATTTCAGAAGGCACCGTACATCATATTATGACTAACCTTTTGAAATTCAAGAAGCTTTGTGCTAGATAGATCCCCACCTTTCTGACACCTGACATAAAGCCCAAACGTTAAGATTGTGCTAAAAAACTTCTAAATAATATAAAAATTGTAATCCTTGGAAATTTTCTGACTTGCTCACTGGGGATGAAACTTGGGTTTATTATTTTAAGCCCTAACGGCACATCAATAACAAACAATGGCTAGGTAAAATTCAGGCTAGGCTGGTCATAGCAAAGGGGACGAAGCACCAAGAAGGTTTTATATGCCATTTTCTTCAATTCTAGTTGGTCCTGTTGTACAAATTCTTTGCAAAGAGGTTAGAACTATTACAGGCAATTTTTACAAAGATAAAGTACTTAAACATGTCAAAAGGTTTTATCAAAATAAACGCCCAAGTAAAGGTTTGGAAGGCAGACAGCTTATTCATGACAATGCTTCTGCCCACAAAATTAAAAGTGTACAATCTTTCTTAGAACAAGAAAAGGTTATTCAGTTTAAAAACCCTTATTCCCCTGACGACTTACACCCGCCCCTGTTACCTTTTCCTATTTCCCATGCTAAAAAATGTTCGCAGGTCAACGCTATGATACTAGAAGTGCCCCCGAGTCTGCAATCTTTCAGTGTTTGAACGGTATAACAAAAGGAGACTACTTTGCGGCATATAGGTCGTGGACAGCAATACTTCAAAAGTGTGTATCTGTGCGGGAAAAATCCCGATCCGAAGGCACAGACAGACAGACATGAAGAGACAGACAGACAGACAGACAGACAGACAGACAGACAGACAGACAGACAGACAGACAGACAGACAGACAGACAGACAGACAGACAGACAGACAGACAGACAGACAGACAGACAGACAGACAGAGGGAGGAAGGGAGAGGGGAAGAGAGAGACATGTTCCTTATGAAAATAAAAAAATGATGGTGAAACGTCGAAACTACGATGGTGAAAAATCTAAACAACTTTATTTAATAATATATAATAAATATGCCGCAATGACCCCATCGGGACACCGTACCAATATGTCACCTTCTTATTAAAATAATGGTTTGAAAATGGTTCAGCTTGGTCCTGAGCTAAAATGCCATTACAGTAAATACAATACTTACACGATCATGATCACAACTAATCCTTAAATCTAAATATATCAATAAAACTGACAAATCCATGCAGTTTGTGATAACACACGATTTATGAGGCATTTAAGGTGCTGGCAATCTGTATCCCATTTCTCCAATAAGACGCCTTTCAGCCGACTCTTTGTAGACTGTTTTGTGTATTTATCTGCTCCATTTATCCGTTTGTCAGGAATATGGCAATCATGTATAACACGATAGAAGCAGAATTATATGAGAAACACGCATCAACGTTTGTAGAACGTGAACAGTTTTAAATAGTCTAACATACAAACAACATAGAGTAAAATAGTCTGATAACCTAAGTTTGCCAGGAGTGCAACTTATTATTTTATTCTATTCTATTATGATAAACAAGTTTTCAATTAGATACCACATGCGTTGACTTGTAATTTAAGAAAAAGAAGCATTGATTAGATATGATTTGATATATACGGTAAACATATTCATTTCTGGTCAGATAGCAGTATCGTTTCTATTTATAATATATAAATAAATGCACAACATATCATTAAACGGCACGTTTAGTTAAAATGATTATTCAAGAGAAAAAAATCTTAGCCATAGTATGACAAACTTCATTAAATCGATACACGCATCCTTTTCGTCACAGAAAAGTATCAGCTCCATAAGTGTATATGTCATATTTAATAAACGGCATCGACTTATTTAATGTGATTTTTAGACAAAAAAAATGAACCCATATTCAAAGTACAAGGTACGTGTATTGAATATTGTAAGATAAAAGTTTATCCAAATATATTTTAGCTCGATTGCGATGAAAGCTCGGTGCTCATATGGGTCGCTCTCGAGTCCGTTTCCTGGGTATAACCAGTACTGAGTATTATTCTTTGAGAGGCATCGGATCGAACTGAGGATCGATCACGCAGCCTCTGACATGAGCGGCCAACACTATATCCACTACACTACCACCCAGCTTAGATAGTGCAATATATTTATCTACGCGTATCTATACATGCTAGAAATGGCACTTACCTGCTGCAATATACCGTTTTCTTGCATTGACCATCCTTGTATACTTCACAGTCAATTCACATCACAAACATAATTCAAAGAAATAAAAATATTTTATTTATAAGGTACTTGATTTGCCTTCTTTTACAGTAAAGTTCTGACCGCCGTTGTAGGTATTTAAACGGCGTATCACCTTCGTATCATTCTTAAAATAACGTGAGATTGGCTCGCTGAGTCATCCCAGTGGCTGCGTATCATTTTGCGTATCTTTGTATACATTCGTGAGTACAGGTGCAGTAGTATTCCCCCGTTATTTTATTGAAGTTCGGCGAAATAAAATGCACGTTAATCGTAAAACATATTTATAAAGATTTTCCTTATCTCGATTGTGAAGTCAGCTCGGAGCTTACATGTATGGCTCAGAATTCCGTTTCCAGGATAGAACCTGTGCTGCGGCCATTGCGTCGAGCCGGGGATCAAACCTACGGCCTCTGACGTTAGCGGTCAACACCAGATCCACACTTGCACTACCGCCCTGCCTCTTCTCAAACATATTAAGAAGTGTTTATATTGGTAGTTGCCTGCAATGAAATTTTATTGAATGATATTTTGTTAAATATACATGTATCTACATTTGAAAACATTTACAAACTTAAGCGACGTTATCCACACAACACGGAAATACTTTTACAATTTGATATTGACATGTTCGTCTTTGTATACGAATGAGTTATTTCCTATTAAAGTACTAAATATTGGTGGCAATGCATAGAATAAAGATTAACAGTGAGCCGTCACCTAATTGCCATTTTCATACACCATATTGAGTAGATGAAGTGTTTAATTTCGCATTCGTAATCTATTAAACAAATACACGATTATGTATGAATGGTTTGCCATTTTGAAGGATGTTAAGTAATTCAGAAGTGTACCGTAATCTTATTTGAATATTTCTCAAAATCTGACTGGAAAAGTGAACCCAGGTGCACTGCTCCGTATTGGTTTAATGATACATGTACTATGTTTACCTGTGGACATACATGTAAAATTATGAAGTAAAATAATTATAATTACTTAACATACATGTCCAACAGGGGACGTCACAATATTCAAAAAATACGTGTTACACTATTTCACAAGCACGCAGACTTGTCAGTTGTTTCAATGGAAACACTTTGGTAAATGTAGTAGTGAATTATTTGATTTTTACATAAGGGCATGGTAAGTACTGGGGCAGACATTTCAGGTACTGGGATAGACAATTTAGGTTCTGGGACAGCCATTTCAGATACTGGAACAGCCATTTCAGGTCATTTCAGGTACTGCGACAGACATTTCAGGTACTGGGATAGACATTGTACGAGTCGGCGAATATCTAAGAATGTATTCTATTTGGGTTATATAAGAAACAACAATTACAAATCACCAGTTATAGTTCATGTATGCGTTTAATATAATTATAAAAACACAATTTAAACATTTTTTACTATTTTGCCAGATTAATTGTGACGCTTTCAATTTCTTTAAGATTCGAGTGAACTGCGTGAACCCCACTGTTGCTCTGACCGACTTGGGGATACGGGCATGGAGTGACCCTGCCAAGGCGGATCCAATGCTTGCTAGGATACCCATGGGACGGTTTATAGGTAACAAGTACCTTAAATGTCTAAACCATACTAAAAGTATACTAAATATTGTGATTATCAGTACACGTTACTATAATTGTTCGTCAGTACAAGTTGTTTTACTTGTTTCTGAATAAGGTTTAACGTCATTTTCAACATGATTTCAGATTATATGTGGCATATCCAGTTTTGTTGGTGATGAAAGACCTCAAAATAAATCTCAATAGAACCACTGTCCTCCCGCAAGTAACTGAAAAACTTTCTCACATGAAATTTTTGGAGCGAGCAGGACAAGAAATAAGTGATCTTGAGACAGCATCTTAGACCACTCGGCCACGGAGGACTCACACGTTATGTTAAAGAATGTTTTTTAATAGTTTCTGTATAATAATCATACTTGTATAAACACATACGTATGCAACCAGGACCACCTTAGTTACTTAACTTGCCATTAGGTAATAATTTATCTAGTTGTGACTGAGGTAGGATCAGATAACAAGTAACTGGTGACTTTAGTGGAACATTTCAGTACAAAACATCTGGAAAATAAAATAGTTTCGACACGTCTAATACTAAAGCAGTTGAATAATATAAATAAAAATCGACGAATTATGACCATTTGCATCTGTCTAGATGCATACAGTTGGAGTTCCGTTGGGACATTGTTTACATACATTTTTTGAACAGTTGATTCATCGTTATACCATAGTTTGTTTACCGCATTTGAAATATGAGTTCTGTGTACATGGTATGAAATGTACTTTAACAAATCGGTAAATGATACCAACGGAATATATTAAATGTACGGAGACATATTGGCAGAATAGGTAACTGTAAACTGCATATTCATAGGATTGTGGAATAGTTTATATTTTTATGTACAACATCATTGACATAAACTCATTTTTTACATTTGTGAAGTAACTCCTTGTTTTAACCTATACAACATCTTGTAATTCATTTTCCAATCAACTCAAACCTACATGCGGTCATTTTTAGCACCGGACATAATTTTTAATAAAGTCGACACTTTTCGAAATTTGCGATTATGTATAAAGCCAAAAATCTCACAATAATTTATGGTGTTTGACGACAGGAGGCGTTACGTTTACCGTTCCGTTCATCAACTTGAACCTAAAGATGCAACACGTACATAACAATGTATATCGGTTCTGGATAAATGTGAAATATAAAGATACGAAATGAACATTATTTGTTGAACATGAGATATGAACTTACAAGTAACCAGCAAATGAACATGTGTTCACTTAATGTGTACTTGTTACATGTTGGGCCGGGCCCGATTAGCTCAGTCGGTAGCGCCTCTGACTGTCAATCCAGGAATCGTTAGTTCGAATCTCCGCCTAGCGACAGTCTCCGTGATGAATGATATACGCCACTGTGTCTCATTATTATTCGTCTCTCACCGCTGATTCAAATTGGAAAGTTGCCAGTTACTTGTGGAGGTGGGGTGTGCTCGAGTAACATTTCAGAATCCCAGGAAACAAGTTTAGGTTAACTGATCGTCTGTTAGCCATCGATGGAATATAAATGAAGCTCAATATTCAGTCAATCAATCATTCATATTTGATGAACTTTCAACAACGCATATTTATTCCTTAACTGACATACACCGATGTTATCCTACTAGAATCAACTTATGTGGAGTACGTGGTATTGTGATAGAGCATCGAACCCACGACTGCAGGGCTATCGGTCGTGTCCTTGAACAAGATACTTTATCCGCATATGCTTAGTACTGGTTCTACCCAGTAAGATTTCGAGCGTGATTTGTTGTAAGTATCGAAAAAAAAAATAAGTTTGAATAAACATGTATTTACCGCTGGCGTTAACATTTTGTAATTAGTGTCGCTGTTTATATATTTACAGAGGTATCTGAAATTGTTGACGCTGTGATGTATCTGCTGAGTGACCGAGCCTCGATGATACATGGAGTGACTCTTCCAATCGAGGGAGGACTGCAGTGTAGTTAACATTAAGGGATGACAACGAGTGTCACTGCCAGACAGTTGTATGGGGGTTGTTATGTCGTTAACATTTAGAGATCTTACAGTCTATAACAAACTAATATGTCTAAATGACTTTGTAAATAAAATAGTTATAATTGGAGTACATGTTATGATGATATGCCATGTATGAATATTAAAATAAAAAACATATTTTGATTAATTAGTATACTTAACTATTACATCAACCTTGATTTGTGTTAGTTAAGAATTTTTTCTGGCACCATTGTAACATGTACATGTTGATGCATGCTAGTGCATTATTATGATATGCGTATAAAGAATATCGAGGGTGGCTCTATCCAAATGTTAGGTAAGCACTAGGCTTGAGGGGGAGATCACGGCACAGAGTAGAGGCATTAGAAGTCAATACAACACATATCACAGCACATTCCCAATCGAAAATTAAAAGTCAATACAGTACATATCACAGCACACTCTCAACCGAAAGTTAGAAGTCAATACAGCACATATCACAGCACACTCCCAACCGAAAGTTAGAAGTCAATACAACACATATTGCAGCACACTCCCAACCGAAAGTTAGAAGTCAATACAGCACATATAACAGCACACTCCCAACCGAAAGTTGGAAGTCAATAAAGCACATATCACAGCACATTCTCAACCGAAAGTTAGAAGTCAGTACAGCACATACTGCAGCACACCCCTAACCGAAAGTTAGAAGTCAATACAGCACATATCACAGCACATTCCCAACCGAAGGTTAGAAATAAATACAACACATATCACAGCACACTCGCAACCGAAAGTATGAAGTCAATACAGCACATATCACAGCACTTTCACAATCAAAAGTTAGAAGTCGAGAGAGCACACATCACAGCACACTCGCAACCGAAAGTTAGAAGTCAATACAGCACATATCACAGCACATTCTCAACCGAAAGTTAGAAGTCAATACAACACATATCACAGCACACTAGCAACCAAAAGTTAGAAGTCGATACAGCACATATCACAGTACACTCCCAACCGAAAGTTAGAAGTCAGGTTAGAACATATCACAGCACACTCCTAATCGAAAGTTAGAAGTCAGTACAGCACATATCACAGCACATTCCCAACCGAAAGTAAGAAGTCAGTACAGCACATATCACAGCACAGTCCCAGCCGAAAATAGATACAATTGGCACAGCTATGGACTTCAGATGTTTTATTACCGATGTAATCAGTGAACCCAAAGTACAAACCGTGAAATATGTTGATATATTATGTAACTAAATCTAGTCAGTGAACCGTATAGGTAACAAAAACAAAAATGTAAAACGAATATTTGTGTTCCGTATTTTTGTGTTATATATAATGTATGTATACATACTGTTATTTGTACTCCATCAATTTGGATTTTTATGTATATTCAGATTTTTTATACTTTCAGTTTGTTGTAGATTTCGTCAATGATATGTGCAGTAACGCGTACATGAAGCAATGTTTGTTACATTTCAGGTCCAGATTATTGACGTGTCTGCATATACACGTATCATACTTTGTATTTTGCATTTATGAAAGTATCAGATCATTTCAAATGGTTTGATGGGTATTTGTCGTGCACACAAGAGTAACCTAATTTATAAATGCTTTTAAAGATGTTGTGTACAAATGGAAGGCGTATTACTGAATGTGGAGCGCGTGGCCCAACGGTAGAGCGTCGCACCCAGAATCATTGGAGGGTTGTGGGTTCGATACTCCCCAACGGCTATGTTTATGTCCTTAAGAAATACACTTTTTTCCGCATTTGCTTAGTACTGGTTCTACCCAGGAATACTTCGACCGTGATTTGCATAAGTTGTAATAGCATATTTCACAATCAAAGTAAAATAAATCAGTCTAAACTAAGACTGCAAAGTTTTTATGTCATATATTAAATGTGTCTTAAGGGGCCGACTATCCCCGACCCCACTCATTCTGTTATTTATCGGAGTGTTAATCCCTGAGTTGTGTGTTTAGAACATCGGCCAGTCTCTTTGGCAATTATTCGTCCCGTTCACTTTACTCCACGGCCATGCGTCTCCAACCTTTGAATATGCGAGGACGTAGTCAGTAAGTTGGGGAGATAAGGTGGGTTACGTGGTTAACCGCCTAGAGGACCCAATTAACTATAATTGGGCGTGTTGACCGCCTAGAGGACCCAATTAACTATAATTGGGCGTGTTGACCGCCGTTATATAACTGAAATACTGTTTGAAAAACGCGTAAAACATTACAACCGTTTATGTAATGTTTCATCCCTATGCCTGCATTTTATAAAATGCTATTTGGTAGAAATAGATGTTGCCTACATGTGAAAGGATCGTATAGGTTTCTGTTCTGGTTGTAAACGTGTTAGTATATAAATGGGCGAGAAGTCGTACCTGTTCGGTAACGTACTGGTTTTCGGCTAAAGAGTAATTACACGCCGTTGTCGTATAAGTGAATGCATATACTGTGAAACATATAGTATTATTTTAATTGTTTGATTCAGTTGTTGGATTCAATGCATTTTTACACAGCCAAGCTGTAATTGTTTTATATACTAAACTCATTTAAAAATGATAGTAAGCGTTTTGTATCAAATCTAAATGTGGCATGAATGATATATCAATGCAAAAGTCTTGTTTTTCAATTTCATTTCAACAATTTCATCACTTTAAAATCCACATTTAACACATTGATTAATGGTGTAGCATATATGAACAGGTACAATCATAGCAGATATGGAATTAAAAATATGAAACGTTTTCAAATCTGATTAGTAATATTTTTATTTTAAAATATTTACAGCAAAGGCAAGTACAGTCGATACAAATGCTAGTTTATCATATAATCAGAACAAAAGAATACATTTCTTGTAGAGTTTTCCAAAGTTGTGATTAATGCATATATACGTACAAACTATCGTACACAAATACACACTGAGGAATTTCAGTGCATTTTAAGGTGAATTATTATTTAATTATACTATATGCCATGATGTAAGATGCATTGTCTGTGGTATATGTATAAAACAGATGTTTTATAAAATACATATATTTAATAAAGGTAAATACATATTTTAAAACTAGTTTTACTATCTTTTTTAATTAAAACACATGGGTCATTGTGTGGTTTTCTTGTTTATATAGTTTTGTATGCTAGTTATATATTTCAAGAGCAAGCATTTTGTAAAACGTAAATTACAATAACTTATATTAAGATGAAACTTTCAATACAAATATGCTATTATATGTTAATCATTTGCTCACATTTATTTAAAATTCATCGATAAGCAAACATCGTGTTGCTCATAGCAAGGAATTAGAGAAAAACTCTTGAACGCTTGTTGTATTCAAACATATGTACGACTGTGTTGTCTACAAACACACTAAACGGACACGTGTTGTATTCAAACATATGATATGACTGTGTTGTCTACAAACACAATAAATGGACACGTGTTGTATTCAAACATATGATATGACTGTGTTGTCTACAAACACAATAAATGGACACGTGTTGTATTCAAACATATGATAAGACGATGTGTTGTCTCCAAACACACTAAATGGACACGTGTTGTATTCAAACATATGATATGACTATGTGTTGTCTACAAACACACTAAATGGACACGTGTTGTATTCAAACATATGCTATGATTATGTGTGGTAAACAAACACAATAAATGAACGCGTGTTATATTCAACACATGTATTGACTTTGTGTTGTCTTCGCACTCACTAAATGAACGCATGTCATATTGAAACACATGTAATAACTTTGTGTTGTCTTCACACGCACAAAATAAACACGTGTTGTATTCAAACATGATTGTCTACAAACACACTAAAAGAACGCATGTTGTATTCAAACATATGATAAGACTGTGTTGTCTTCACACGCGCTAAATGAACGCGTATAATATTCAAACATATGGTATGATTATGTGTTGTCTTCAAACGCACTATAATTGAACGCGTATTGTATTCAAACATAATTTTTATGATATGACTTTGTGTTGTCTTAACACGCGCTAAATGAACGCGTATTATATTCAAACATATGGTATGATTATGTGTTGTCTTCAAACGCACTATAATTGAACGCGTATTGTATTCAAACATAATTTTTATGATATGACTTTTTGTTGTCTTTAAACGCACTAAATGAACGTGTGTTGTTTTCAAACGCACTAAATGAACACGTGATGTATTCAAACGTGATATGGCAACGTGTTTAACTCAAACACACTAAATGAATACGTGTTGTATATGACTATGTGTTGTCCCCACGCACACTAAATGAACGCGTGTTGTATTCAAATATATGATTTGATTATGCGTTGTCTTCAAACACACCGAATGAACGCGTGTTGTATTCAAACGAAGGGTTTAAATATGTGTTGTCTTCAAACACATCCAATGCATAAACATATGTGTTATACATATTATACGAATGGGTATATAATGTTCAAGGATATGTCGTGTATATGTATTCTGTAAGTGTACACTATACGTAGTTATTGCAAAAGTCTTAATATAAATGTTATTCTTTTTAAGGATTTTTTCCAAAAGTTAACAATGCCTTGTATAAATGTTAATGTATTGTCTTGTCGTCTGTCATATCTGTAACAGTGCTCTACATTGTTTTGTACGACTAAAGCTATACACTTGGTTTCTTTTAGAAAATGTAGCGTTGCTAAATTATTGAAATACGACTAAATGTAAGTTGTGTGTTTGGTTAATATTTGAGTTTCACGAGAGACGGCGGGATAGAATTCATTGCTGATTGCTGTACGTTATTCAAATATAACGGCATACGTTCCCTCTATAACGTACTAGAAGCTTCCTCGCTTGGTGCTGTGCGTTTAAGGGATAGTTCTAGGTCTGGTCAATCCGGTATCAGTATAATGCGTCTTGCTGGTTTTTTTACCACGTGTCTGCGGCATGATACTAGTACTCTAGTGTTGCAGGGCTTCAAATACTGTCTGAATTAAGTAGACACCGTCGCGATATGTCTGAAAACAAATTTTGAAAGCGATGCTAATCGCCATACAACCAATCCTCCTCCATGTAACCCGGTTTATGTTGAAATGCTTGCACATAATGATATGCCTACAATCCTTAAAATCGTTTATGAGGCTCTATCTGTAACTATAACACATCAAACCACCTCACGACGACAGTTAAACAGAAAGTACACTACTAAAATTTTATTTATCTATCATAAGTTTAACTCGTGACAATCTCAGTGTGCATGCAGCACTTTTAATACACATACATAAATAGTCCGTCTTATTTAGATAAATACATAATATATCATGGGCGTGCATATGGGTGCGGCATGGTGCGGCGTTGTCGCACCAATAATCAATATTACTGCGGCATGCCGCATCAGTAATTTCAAAACTTGTCTATATTTATTAGCTATGTCCATTTTTTACATTTCTTTTGTATGCCGCACCAATAATTTCCCATGTTTTCCTGTTTTATAATTATATTAAATTCGGACTATGATAGCATTTGTAAGTTGCTTAAAAGTGTTTAGTTTTCAATTTTAATTGCATAAACAAGAGCCTGCAACATTCAACTTCAGTTCAACAAAATATGTAAACAATAAAGTGTAATGTTATATTTAAAAGCAATGAAATTTCAATTCAAAGTTGTATGATTTTTTATTCTTCTGTGACCAAACAAAATAAGAAATTTTGCATGATTTGTAAATTAAGATCAAGAATAGTCCAATGAGAAAAATGCAATGTAGTCGAACTAATTAATAATCATTTGTTAGTACTATAAAAATAGAAATTCTGAAAGTCATGCATATTCTACTAAATACCGTACCTTCAATTAAATTAACTATTTAAATAAAGTAAAAAATAAACATTTCAACGTCAATTGTATTGTCAGCTAATATTAATGATTTATTTGTGATTTATTACAGATTCATTTGTGTTCAAATCGGTTTCTCCATATATTGGTTTTGAATTCATTTACGACATTATTCAAAAGAAATCGCACCTATTTCAGTATCATTTGTATATATGAAATGTAGAATTTAGAACACAAAAGGCCCCTCTCAGTTATATTTGTATACATGGAATAAAAACCTCCCGTGAACCTCCCGTGAATTTGGAAAATAACCCTTCCATGCAATTTGCGAGGTACAACAAAGGCACCCCCCTAAACCCCTTATCCGCCGGAACAAAACCGTCCCAAATATGTTTGTATACCTGGACTGAATGTAACCGTTTAGACAAAAACAACGCTTTATTTTAAAATATTGTTTGTAGTATACAAGGAGTTATATAGAGATTATACAAGTCCTTGTAGTATATAAGTAGTGTCAATTTAGAGGGTATTGCAATAATAAACAATAAAACAGTTACAATAGTCATTTCATCATGTATTATATTATATTATATATAAAATAAATACCAGAAAAAAACCATACGAAGTTATGCTGTCGACTATACAGTTGCACATCGTCATTCTTCGTCATTTTTTACGCATACTTCCGTCTTCCCAATCGTACATACTCGGCCAATTCCACCATCCTCCGGTGTTGGCTCCTTTCGCCAGCGTTAACATGACGTGCCGAAGGTAGTACCAATGGCCGATATTATCTCCGAGTTCATTTAGGATAATCGGCCAGGTGGTCCGAATGACCGTCTTCCATGGCCTATGCTTTATGCGTCCGCCTCGAAAGCTGGAGATCGTAGGTTCGAATCCTTGTCGAAGAACTTGGGGATTTTCTGATGCGGCTGGTTGCTCACCTAGCAGCGAGTTAAATTGATAGTTACCTAATGTCTAACATCCTAGAAAGGATAGGTTTCGAGAAGTAAATGTGTACAATATAATGGTCATTGTGGCTCGCCCTATCAATAGGGATGACACACATACTTATTTTTATACTTCGACTTTTGAATTTATTGTTGGGGCAAACATAACTTAGAAATCACGTAAATACATTTTTACTTTTGGAATTATATTTTGGATATTGTGTTTTTCACTAAACTCAAGATTCGTTTTATTCATGTATGTCCCAATATGCCAGTGCTTGGTGTATGCATGTTTATGGTACTGTCGTCTGCTACCGCCCCTCAGGAACCAGTTTTTGCACAGTCTCATTTCACGAGCTGTCATTAATTGAACGCGAATAAAATGATGACATCTTCTCATTTGTCTGTTGGCATTTTTTTCTAATTTTTTAGAAATATTTGCACTGAAGCATGTCCATAAATCGTTTAGATTCAAGTTTAAATATAGATTACATTTATACGCTAGAAATTCGCGAATCTCTGTTTTAATTTCGTCTTCAAACAGTTTACTAGAAACAACATGAATTGATTCATGTCGGTAATGAGTGGGGTTTTTGGCTGCGGCGATGTATGACTTGAAATATTTCGAAAGGAATCTTGGTCCTGCGACACTTAATAAATCATGGGACGTGCGGCTAGCTTCATTTAATCTATTTATAAGATGTTTGAAAAACCCATGCCGTGGTTTACACATTAGTATTGAATTAGCTAGGATCGATGTAATATTCATTTTCGGTGGAAATATAATTACCGGGTGCTCTTCCGGTTCCGATGAAACAATACATTCCTCCGTGTTTATTAATGGAAGTAATGGCTTTAAACACGTGGTGTCAAGGTCAAAATAAGCACCGCCTATGTGATACATGAACACATAACGCAACGCGTCCGCCTTTGATACATTTCCCTCGTAATTGTCGAACGTTGACAGAATGTGCGGCTCATGAACTTCGATATACCTTCGTCCTAAATTGTAGGTCCAGAAAATGTATTGCCACGTGGGGTTGTGGTTGAGAAAGGATTTTATATTTTCAACGAAACCCGATGGTATTATTTCATCATTCCAGATAAAATGAATTATTTTTGGAATACACTGTGAACACGTGGATGACGTGTCGCCGCCTATTTGGAACACTCGGTCTATATTGTAGTTGATATGCCTTCGTTCCTCATCAGGGGTTAATGGAGGTACAATATTAACGGTGAAATTGGGGTTTTGTTTATGCTCTGGTATGTGCTTACATTGAAGGTCCTTGCTGATATTGTTTTTGTTGAGACTGATCAGTACGAGAAGAAGCACCACAATAAATCCAAATAATACCATAGCCATCCCACATAATTTGAAAGGTCTGCATTGTGCTGGAATCATTTTAATGTCCTGCAATTAAACAACACATTTTGACACTTGACTTAGGCCCGAACAATATACACAAGCTATGTATATGCTAGCTATTATACAAATTATATAATATTATTCTACAAATATGATTTTATCAAACATAATTACAACACATTCGGAAGCAAAGCTTTTTCACCAACTGCTGTGCAATCGTGTATGATATGTTCATATGTAAATATTTTTTTAATGGAGTTTAACGCCGTTTTCAACACATTTCATGTTATATATGACATAGCCAGTTTAATTGGTTATGGAATACTTCAGAATGCGTCTGAATAAAACCACTGTCCCTCAGCAAGTTACTGGCAAACTTTTTGGAGCGAGCGGAACTCCAACCTACGACTAAGCGGTGAAAGGTAAACGATCTTAAGACGGCGTCTATGACCACTCAGTCACGGAGGATCATTTCTGGAAATTCTGTATCATCACTTTTATCCACTTTGAAAAAAAAAGAATCGCATGGTATAGTTGTAAATCATCAAAACCAGCATCGGGTAACAGAACGTATCATGCGTGCGAGAAAATCGCGTTAGCCACATAATTATTCTAAGTACTAGCTATGTCCCGGAGGACTTCAAGCGTGATTTGTTTAAGTTGTAAGAACTTGTTTAATACTCGATGTAAAACAAATAAGTAAAATTTACAACATTTGTTAATAGTCTCAACTCATTGACACTGCCCGGCTCAACTTTAATGAGGACATCTTCACAATAAATTCAGGGCACCAGCGTGCCAATTCCTTTACAGTTAGATGCTAGTGAACGCAGTCGATGTAAATCATCACATGAACTGCAATCAGACTAATAAATATTAATAATATAGCATATGATATAATGAATAACCCCGTCTTGCAGTCGATTGAGCTTTTTTCTAAGAATGCATCATAAGTAGGGGACTCGAATCGGGACTTTGTCATGTTTTAATTCGCGTTCTTTTAAATAAATTAATAATCTACTTATTGGCTGGTTAAAGTTTATTTAGTATTATATATTAATATACATATATTTGATAGATTAAAGTAATCTGACACACCATCCAACATCGCCGAAATCACATTGATGTTTTCAGAGCAATCAAAAATTAAAGAAAGCCTAATAAAAAGGAAAATAATTAAAAAGAAGAACTGAAAAAGTATAAGCTTAAAATACACACATTTTACATTAGGCAATTTCTGAAAAAAATATAAAGTTGTTTAAAATCAATTGTATGGGATTCGAACCAACGCGGAGTAATTTAGTGAACATACTACATACAGTGTACATGATTACGTTTCAAGAAAATGTTTTAACTGAAACATACCTCGATAGTTATAAAGTTTTCTTTTTAAGCAAATAAATCCGATTGTAAATTCTTGTGTTTGAGGTGATGCATTTGGTGCAATCCTAGCCTGCATGAAACCATTTAACTAAAATTAGCAGTTTTTATATTTAGTCGCTGGACTTATTTCTCCTGGTTGAGTTGTGAGAACTATGGGAATAAATGTATTATTATACATTTTTATAAAAAAAAAACACAAAAAAAATCACAAGAAACACACTGAAATCAACAAGCAGTTTGATAAATTATACACTTTTAACATAATGATTTATAAATGTATCTACATATTCAGTTCAAAGGTCACTGCGGTCAGTTAAGGAAGCAATTAGAGATACATAAATGTCGTCTGAAGCGTTTGATAGTTCTTAAATCTGACTCTTCAAGTTACTGCTACTGTAGGGTAAACAAGATATATATATATATATTTATATTCTATATCGTTAGAATTACATATTTGGAAAATACTTGCATGTCTCTCTACTCTTGTTCTTACGTATAAATAATGTGATAACAGAACAGAATAGAACAGAACAGAACATATATTTTATTGATTTGCACAAAAGTACTTCATCATACAATACAAACATGTAATAGAACATTCATATATATTTTACATTTCTGTTATATGAAAAGCTTTATTGATAGATTTATTGAATATTTAGCGTCATTTTTATGCCATCGAGGGCTAACAGACAATCAGTTAACTTAACAACTTTTTCCTGGGATTAACCAGTACTCGAGCACACCCCATCTCCGCAAGTAGCGGATAACTTTCCCACTTGAATCAGTGGTGAGAGACGAATGATAATGAGACACAATGTCGTATATAAATCATCACGGAGACTGTTGCCGGGCGGGGGATTCGAACTCATGACTCCTGGATTGATAGTCAGACGCGTAATATATGAAAAGCATTTCAAAAACTGTTGTCACGTGTCTAAGTATAGTATTTCCAAATATATACTATTTTAACAAATAAAATATAGAGATAATGAACTAAGTGTTATGAGAAATTGAAACACGCAGTATAAACGCGGCTTGTAGGTATTTGGCAAGTTGTGTTATTGTATCAATATCAGTTATCTTTAAAAGTTCTATGAATTTAAACATACTTGTGTTTTCATAATAATGACGTTCAATAAATTTCCATCTTAAAGAATTAAAACATGAACATTTAATGATAAAATAGTATTCATCTTCAATATCTCGAATCCGACAATATATACATTATCTTTCGGATCGAAGTATTCGGTTTCTACCAAAACGACCCGTTTTTAACATGTCTAAATACTTTTCATAGCAAAATTCTATTTCCACTAATTCATATATCTGTAACACTTTGCTTCGTTCTAAATCAGAGGACCAGCTATGATAAAAATCATTAATCAAACGTTGTTTAAAAAACTTAATAAAGCTTCTTCTTTTTCTTAATAACAACCGTAGGCTAGCAAAGCTATACGAGTACGTCTTGAACTAAATATGTTAAGATAATTAACGTATCCAAATTGAAGTTAAAATCAAATATCTATTACTATTTAAGGCAGCATTCCCTTTTTTTTTTAGTAAATTCATTAACCAAACTTTGCCTGAACAAAGACAAAAATGCATCGTGATTGTTGATACGGACCATTGCATATGCTACAGTACATAAAACCATGAGCGTAAAATTAGTTCCTTATTCCTTTTTCGAATAAGGAACCAGGAAAAACATCCTTAGTTCCATATTTCTAATTCAACTAAAATAGTTATACTCATTCATTAAACTGAGTTCAGTTATGTATAAATAATTACATGTATATAGAAATAATTCAACACTTTCTATAAATTATTGATTAAACCAAGCTAATCAAAAATCGGTACAGATACTGAAAATGTTTTTTTTTAATATTTTGAGGAAACGTTATGATGAATCATGGTGCAAAATAAGGTTTACTTGTAAAATAAGCATATAAATGGTAAGATAAACGGAACTTACAATAGAAATCCTTATTTTCATATTTTTCTAAAATGTGCATCTTATCAAGATATTAGGACAGATCTGATGCTTAAAGCAGTAAGCATAGATGCGAACTTAAATAATTTTGATGACTGTAATAAAATGAAGTTTCTCTTTTCCAATAAAGATATGATTAGAATATGTGCCAAAACCTGTTTTACAATACTACAAAAACGTAGACATATTTTATATAAATAATGTAATATATCTTAAAATGTAAAACGAATTATTTTTATTTATGTCACAGTTGAGAAATCGGTACTAATCAGGTCATTCCAGATCTGATCTGGAGTGATAACTGATGTTTTAAAATATTTTTTAAAAAAGCTTTTGACAATATAGCGATGCATTTGCATTTATTTTTCCTTTCACGATTTAACAAAAGTTATTTTAACACACTTTTAGACCTAGGGCCAAGATTAGCGCCGGTGTCCCAATTCTTACAGTGTATAATGCTGTATACTATACTTCTTATTCTAATATAAAGCATTATAATCTGTGATAGATGTATATATTTAATGTCAATTAATTCTATAGCAATAGTCTCTTGTAATTTTAATTTTGAATGGCTATGTACGTTGTATATGTTATTGTATGTTTTATTTATATGTTTGTACATAGATGAGACTATATAAAGATATATAACCTATTTTAATCCTAATTAAGAACTGGAAATTTATAACGTCTAATATTTAATCAATCGTGCTGCGAACTGGGATGCAGAGCAATGTTAATATAATGTGAAGATAATTGATAATTTGAAAAAAATCATATCTTACCCTCATATACGCATATACATAAACATTTCGATTTTTTTCCTTCAAAATTTCATTTTACTACCAGTTTGCGTTGAAATGTATTTAATAGTATTTTTATGATAATTAATACATTAATTAGTCTCGTTCATCTTGTACCTTCATTCTGCACGTTAATAACTATTAAAATCTATGTTTCCAAATTTTATGTCCATTTTGTAAATGTGAGGTAGAAACTGAACTCCATGCACTATTGAAATGTAAATATTTTGTTAAAACACTTGAAGCAATGGTTGGTAAAGCTTCAATTTTATGTAATGATTTCAATACATATCAGATATTGAAAAAAATGGCATTTTTTGTTTTCCTATTATGAAATGATTAGAGTACGTGCCAAAACCTATTTTAATATATTGCTAAAACATATGACATCTTATATAAATAATGTAATAGTTCATTTAGATATACGTGCAAATCATTTTAATACGACGATGAAAAGTCGGTGCTAATCAGTTAACTATAGATCTGATCGAGAGTGATATTCGATTTTTTAAATGTTTTTTAAGCTCTGAGTAGCAGTTGCGTTAGTAACTCTTTTTCGCCTCACATTGTAATCATTTAATTCTTAATAACGGATTAGCACCGGCCTCTCGTTTTTAGCTCGCCGGGACGTAGTCCAAAGTGAGCTATGGCCATGACCCCGGCGTCGTCGTCGGCGTCGTTTGTAAACTACCAGGTTAAACCATAACTCTGGATCGCATTTTTGAACTTAGATACTCTGACAATTCTTGCTGCAGATTTTGTTTTTCACAGTGTTTTGGACATTAATGTTACAATGAAGCCCTCCGGGAAATGTAATAGTGGTGTGAGACGTTAAATTTTGACGAGTGATGGTCCTTATGGTGAATTAAGTGATATACAAAGCTGTGTACTAATTAACCAATATGTACGCATTGCATGAGAAATTATAAAATCAGATGCCTTTGTGTATTGCATTTATACGAATGTACGATTAAATCAACGATTATTTGAACATTTACCATTGAACATTGAACATCTGAACATTTACCATTGAACATTTGAACATTTACCATTGAACATTTACCATTGAACATTTGAACATTTACCTTGGGTAAGAGTGAATATAAGTTTTAAGTTGAACGTAATACTTGTGTTTTTGTGATAAAGATAGACAGCGGCAAGGAGACTTTCCGTCTGATAAATGAAATCAAAGAATTATAAACAAGTCCTTGATGAAATGTATTTATATATGAAAATGTTTTGAACTGTTATATTAGCAATATTAACTTACATTTATTGGTATAGTATCAGATATCTATTGAGTACCGTTACCCAATAAATCAATTATATATAAGTTGAGTTTATCAATGAGAAATAGTTTGCTAAAAGTCCCTGAGTTTAAACTGCATTTAAAGCGGGGCGGTAGTTTAATGGATAGAGTGCCGGCCGCTCACGCCCGAGGTTGCGGGTTCGATCTCTATGATCGGCCCGATGCCTCTCATGAAACAACACTTAGTACAGGTTCTACCCAGGAAGCGGACTCGGTTTATATAAGCTCTGATCTTTCATCACAATCGAGCTGAATAAATTAGTTTAAACGCAAACAGCATTTCCCCGCCCATCTCATAAACATTAGAAACAGGCTTTCCCGCTAATGTCTCCATCAAACAAATAATTTCAATAATATTTCAATTGATCAATACACGTAGAAAGACATTTTTTGTTATTTTGGAGTACACTATTTCTTATATGCTACTCTAAAGTTCAGTGATACTACACTAAAGTTTAGACTACACGACATGTGATATTACTTTGTTTGTTCAATAAATGGCGTTCTAGCACATAAATATTTATAATGGCGATTTAATATTCCTCATATTTTACCTGAAGCAAAATGGCCAAACAACTGTAAATAGTATTCGCCATTTATTGTTGATTTATGATCTGCCAAACCTCCATCGAACCGCTCCCAGTTTGATGAAGTTTTGTACACTAGATTAGGGTAATTCACTACAAAATTAGATGCCGCTAAGAAAACCAAACAAGGCCAGGCCCCGGTTACACTAAACATCTCAATTTGAGATTTTCCTAAACTCAAATGTTTGCAAGGCTATAACTTCATTTACATTGTTATCGTTTAAAATAAAGTAAATCTTTGTTAAAGTGTAACGAGTTACAGTTACCATTATGATAAATTGAAAATCTCAGCTTAAGATGTTTAGAGAAACCGGTCCCAGGCACTTCCGAGTCATGTTGGGGTTTCTTGACAGGTCTTATGACGTTTGTAGGGAAATGCAACAATACAGTAGTACAACACTGTATTGATTCAAAATGTATTTCGTGATAATATTCAGTTTCAAATTCATCAAATTTATTCGAGTATTCCTTTATTATGTCAATTAATTCCTAATGCTATGATAATCAGTTATTTGTCAGACTGGTAGTTTGTGTATTACGCAAAATATTGAATTCGGCGGGCCAGATAAGCTCAGTCGGTAGCGCATCTGATTATCAAGTCTGGGCTCGTGTGTTTGAATCCCCGCCCTACCAGTCTCCGTAATAATTGATATACGACATTGCACCTCATTGTCATTCGCTGGTTCAAGTAGAAAAGTTATCAGTTACTTGCGGAGATGGATGTGCTCGAGTACTGGTTAATCTTTCAGGATCCTTATTAAGAGAGGTTACTATGTTATATGATCATCCGCTGTCCCTCAATGGTATATTATGATTGATTGATTATTAATCTTCATTTTTATGCCATCAAGGGCTAACAGACGATCAGTTAACCTAACCACTGTTTCCTGGGATAAACCAGTACTCGAGCACATCCCATCTCCGCAAGTAACTGATAACTTTCCGACTAGAATCAGTGGTGAGAGACGAATAATAATGAGACACAATGTCGTATATCAATCATCACAGAGACTGTTGTCGGGCGGGGGATTCGAACTCACGACCCCTGGATTAATAGTCAGACGCGTAACCGACTGAGCTAATTGGGCCCGGCTGGCATAATATGAAGCTAAATATTTGGCATGATATGAAGCTAAATATTTGGCATAATATGAAGCTAAATATTTGGCATGATATGAAGCTAAATATTTGGCATGATATGAAGCTAAATATTCAAACAAACAAACATATTAAACCATTTGACATTTATAATCACTGTGGTTGCAAGCTAGTGATGCCATGTTCTATAATTGTAGGCGATAAGTGCGATGATATCGCGATTATCGGTAGCGGTATTGCTGGTACCTATGCAGCTTGGAAGCTTCGTGAACACAACTGGTCAATAACAGTGTACGGATATTCGGATAGAGTCGACGGCAGATTTGAAACTATCCATTTTCCTGATATACCAGACATAAAAGTGGAACTTGGCGGAATGAGATTTTTTTTCAAGTAAGATGCTTGTTCATGGTAACGTAGTCTTAGTAACGGTAACTACATAGCAACATCATAGCTCAAGGTCAATGGATACATGATATAGAAGGCCAAAACTATTCACCAATTATCGGCTGTGTTACACTTGTCGCATAGAGTTAAGCGAAATGTCAATAATAATTATAATAATAATAATATCCCAAAACCTGTCAATCCGTACATTTATTTAAACATGCATTCAATGACGTAGCTGAACAGTTAAAATGACAGAATGATATATATCACCTCAATCTTTGTCTATTTACACACGGACCAAGACCGTAGGATATCTTATCTCTGAATATGTTGACGTTCTGCCCATTTGGTATCATACAACTGGTGCGGAATTTAAAAATTAAAATGAATAAAATTGGTTAACCGGACACCTCGAGGGCTTGGCGCAAAACTATTGTAACTAGGTTTTTGCAAAATGTTCAGGAGGAGGAAAAAAACTGTTTTTTATTTTTCTTCTTTTGATATTTTTGCTAATATTTTTCAAAATTCAAATGAAAACTGCATTACTTACAATATAAACATATGTTATCAATCAAAATTTTAATATAACTGGATTTATTTGTAAAATTTTGGGTTACAATAGTGTTGCGTTGAAAATTCAATAAAACTGAATTTATATTTGGTGCAAAACTATTGTAACTAAAGTTTTACGAGATAAATAATTAATTTCTAAGTTTAAAAATATTGTAACTCAATATGAAACTGTTTAAAATTATGTTGTTATTAATCCAAAACCAGTTTTAATTCTATTAAAGGTTAACACAAACATATTAGAAGAAGTATTGGAAATAAAAAAAAACATATACAAAAGTATATTAAGCTGTATTATTTATGTTTTAGTCTATAAATTCAATAATTTTGATAGTAATATAAGTTAATGTATATAATTATATTTCCAAATTCGTATTTAGAAAATGATATTGTGTAAAAATTTATAGTATGCAGATACTTACTGGACTACAGCATAATCGTAACTAACTGTCATGTTTAAGAATGATTGACGAATTTTTACTTTGGGCGCAATAGGTAGTTGAGATCAAATTGCATACTACATGATTGTTTTTGGTTAAAACCTCATTGATAGACAAATAGACAAAAATATACATTTTTTTTTTTATTTAGTTAAAAATTTGGAAAAAGTTATCGTTTAAATTTAAACAAGCAGTAAGTGGGTACTGTGCCCCATGGGCCCACTATACCAATATCACTAGCAACTGTACCATCTACAGTCGTCATACTGACTCCAATACCAACTGCACCTTCAAAATCCACCAAACCAAATTAATTAAAACCTTTTAGTCTTCATACATGTACCAACTCCACCACTATGGTACTGTTCCCTTTATACCCACCTAACTAACATCATAATACCCACTGTACCCTATACAACCACCATACCAACATCATCAACTCTACACTCTACATATAGTATACTAGTACCATTTTCAACTACATCCTCAACATCCGCCAAACCAAATCCATAAGACAGTGATCCTTTATATTCATTACATGTATCGACTCTACAACGTCCATTTCAACTATCCACTGTACCTTCAACATCCACCATACCAACCCCACTACCCATTGCATCCACTACATCCATCATACTGACCTAATTAACTACTGAACCATTACACCCACCAATCCAGTACCATTATCCGGTGTAAAATCTACATTCACTTTATGAACTCCAATGCTCCCTCTTCATTACTCCAGTATATAGGTACTGTATTCTCTTTACCAACCGTTATCTATAACACTAACCAGAACCCAATTACTGACTGTACCATCTACACCCACCATTCAGACTCAGTTACATACCATACCTTCTACATCAACAATACCAACAGCACTACCCGCCGTACCCTAAACATCCACCATACCAACTTCATTATTCACAATCCACATTATATCAACATCACTTCCCACTTTACCCACTGCGTTCACCATACCAACATCACTACCGTCTGTTTCATGGACATTACATTCACCATACGATCTCAACTGTTCACTGTTCCTTCTACATCCTCTATAATTATTTACTAATTTCATTACTCACTACCCCCTTTATATCGACATCACTACCCATTGCAACCATTACATTCATTATACAAACATCACTTCTCAATGTCCACTCTGCGTCCACTATACCAATACTACTACTACTCATTGTACAAAACTATTCACTGTACTAACTACATCCACTATACCATATCGTCCATCTTAATCACTCATTGTTCCCTTTACAACCATAATACCAACTATACTATCAGTTGTCTCCTAAACAACCTCCATACCAATTACACTACTAACTTTAATATCAGTACCCTCCATACCAACTACACTACCAGCTGTACCCTTTATACTCGCATTACCAACTACACAACCAGCTGTACCTTCCACACCCAGAATACAAACTACACTACCAACTATACCCTACATACTCACAATACCAACTACACTACCAGCTGTACCCTTTATACTCACATTACCAACTACACTACCAGCTGTACCCTTTATACTCACATTACCAACTACACTACCAGCTGTATCCTCTACATCCACCATATAAACTATACTACCAGCTGTACTGTCTACAACTACGATACCATCTACACTACCAGCTGTACTCTTTTCACCCACCATACCAATTATACTACCAGCTGTACCCTCAACACTCACCATACCAACTATGCTACAGTTGTAGAATCCACACCCATCATACCAACTATGCTTCCAGCTGTACCCTCTACATCCACCATACAAACTACACTACCAGCTGCATCCTCTGCATCCACCATACCAATTACACTACCAGCTGTACCCTCAACACCCAACATACCAACTACATTACTAGCCGTACCCTCTACACCCACCATACCAACTACACTACCAGCTGTATCCTCTACATCCACAATACCAACTACAGTACCAGATGTACCCTCTACATCCATCATACCCACTACACTACCAGATGTACCTTCTACATCCACACTACCAGCTACAGTACCAAATGTACCCTCTACATCCACCATACCCACTACACTACCAGATGTACTCTCTACACCCACACTACCTACTACAGTACAGATGTACCATCTACATCCACCATACCCACTACACTACCAGATGTACCCTCTACACCCACACTACCAGCTACAGTACCAGATGTACCCTCTACATCCACCATACCCACTACACTACCAGATGTACCCTCTTCGCCCAAACTACCAACTATAGTACCAGATGTATCCTCTACACTCACATTACCAACTATAGTACCATATGTACCCTCTACATCCACACTACCAACTATAGTACCAGATGTATGCTCTACAGCCATTATACCCTCCATACTACAAGCTGTACTTTCTACACCCACAATACCAACTACAGTACCAGCTGTACCCTCTACAACCACAATACCAACTACAGTACCAACTGTACCCTCTACACACATCAAATTAATTCTAAGAAACCAAGGTTTATCGATATTTAAAATATATTGTTTTGGTTCTTTAACAGCCATTTTAAACTCGTGACTTCTAGTACTGATATATTAAAAAGAGTGTACCAGGTAATTTGAATAATATCTCATTCTGGAAGTATTCAAAAGGGGTATATTGGTTAAGTAAAGTTATAATTGGTATAAATTAAAAGTGTGTTGAGTAAAATTAGATTGGACGGCCTTTTTATTTAAAAAAATGCAAACCAAAAAATTCACTGCAAATTTTGATAATCATGTTTTTTAACAAATATCAACAAATGGTTCTTTTATAGCACAATAACTATGTTAATCATCCATTTCATTGTCACTATTGTCCAAATCAATAAAACATTTAACATACTCATCTAACTACAATTACTCTGTTATCAAATTAAAATATTTTCAAATATTAAGTAAAAAAAAAAGTCTATATACCTGTATTTCTTCAAAATCTTGCAAGATTTTCCTGAACAATCATTTGAAACTTGTATTGCAATATTCTTGGACTAAATAAAAGTGTGGATATACATGATTACTGGGTTAAATAAAATTTCAATTCAAGTTACAATAGTTTTTCACCGAAATAAATAAAGGTCTCCAAGATATTATTTGGTGAAGAATTAGTGTATTTGAGATACAATATTTTTACCAAAAGTGAATATCTTCAAAATTATTTAAAATATCAGGACCACATTTTAACACAAGATGCACATTGTAAAACTACAGTAATTTCTGCAACCCCCCCCCCCCCCCCCCCCCGGTTTTTGGGGAAAAATGAGTTACAATAGTTTTGCGCTGAGCCCTCGACCTGCTTTTTTTCGACATTGGAAGCTAACGAAAAAAACCCGCATCTTAATATACTCTGTTTGAGATGTTTTCAGAAAAAAAACGCTGCAAATAGATGCGTAGTTAAAGTAAATGTTAATGTGAGTTTTAAACAAGCAGTAACAGCGTGGTTCAACTTTTCCAATACCTCATCTGGCCCCCTCCTGTCGACATCTCGCCCCTCTCCTGCCGACATCTCGCCCGTATGGCAACAATGTATCTCTTAAGATACTGACTGCTGTAGAATATTTGCACGTGTCTAAATCACGTCACGCTCTAGTTGATCAGCTTTCTGTTGTTTGGGTAGCCGATAGGGTTGATTGAGAATGTTGTCCGAACATGTATGCATCTGAGTTTGCAGAGATAAAATAATCGTATCTAAGAAAAAAATCAGATTATCTCACTGGCTATCAGATTATTTAACTGACGAAGAATGCCCGAGAAGAATAATTCCGTGAAGCCAAACAAACACACTAATGATAAACAATCAATGTGATTTAAACAATCATGCAATTAGTGTAATTATTGTATGAATATATAATGTACAGTACGACTCCTTGTTACTTTTACCAAAGGGACATACGGTTGTATTAAATTAAATACTTTGATTTAACACAAAGGTAAGTGTTCAATATTAATTTAGTATAATTTTAAAACACACACGTATCAAATAATTTATAAAGCAAACATGAGTGTAAACATATTCGCACACTGCTTATAGGTTTGTTAAAGTCAATGATAAGCGAAGATAATTATATTAATATGCTTGTTGAAACTGACAATTTATTTTGATTATATTTCTATTATTGTTTCAGGTCAAAGCTTATAGAAGGCTACTGCTCATGGTCGTAAACTTACACTGATCGGTTTCCAAGGTAATCAGACATCTGATGACGAAGAAAAGTTGTACCTGAGAGGTGTGCACATGAAATACAGTGGTCTTAAATGGGATAGCAATCAATACAATCTACGACAAAATGTACGCCACCTATCTCCGAATGAACTGAAAAGGTACGTCTTGTCACTTTTGGTGATGTTCACTTAACATTATTTTGTAACTTAATGTGTATATCTACCTCATTTCAAACATGAAAATTAAACTGAAAGAAACAGCGAAACCTAAACTTTGTATTATAATTTTAATAATTTTCTCTTTCAGATTCCAATGTCTTCCCCAGTAATCCTGTCATCTTTATAGTCTATACCGGTCAGTAGAAGTCAAGCTTCGGGGATTATGTATTCCCGCCATCGATGCTATTTTAGAATAAACAGTGGATGAAAATTTAAGAGGGATATTTTTGTTGAAAATGATTTTAATCATAAATACGTTTAAGTATTTTGATATGATAATATATGACCTCGCTACTTCTACAATATGTAAAACAATAGCATTCATGAACGAAATTGAAAATTGTAACACGTATAGATATATGTCTTTGTCACTTTGATATAGTTTCCTTTTGTATATGTGTATGATGTGCCGAAGGCTTATATGTATGTGCGGTAATAAACTTACTTATTTTACTTACTACCTATCTTTCCGCCACTAGTATTCAGTATAGCTATAATATTATAATTATGAAACAGTTGCAGTGTCGCTTATACAGCAATGGGTGCCAGCCAGGAAGCTATTGACTATCTGACAGAATCTTTCGGATTCTATTCAATTTATGGTGATACTACTGCATCACTATGCGTACCTACATGGGACCCACATCAAGGCGGCACCTCCTTTGAATCAGATATGAAAACTATAGAATAGTGAATGGACAAAATGCCACAGATGTTTCTCGTACAGTTTTTTGATAGAAGCAAACAGAATGTAAATGTAGATAAAAACAATCTTTGAAAGAACACTAAAAAAATAAATAGAAAGCCCAGAAATACAACTTGTGTAACAGTATTGTATGCAAAGAGAACAGCTATGTAAACAGACAAGTAATGGAATTTTCGGAAAATATATAAATGAATAAAGACATGTAAATGCACAAAAAAAAAACAATAAAAAACCATCTTAAAAAGAAAACTAAAAACAGACTATGTATGTTTCAGCCATATTTATTTTCATATTCTTTTTTATATAATGATGCACACAAGAAAATATATAACAACCATATATAACAACCAACATCTGCAAGCATATAATAAATTATAAATCACTTTAACATATTATACAAACGATATGTGTTTCAGATTAACTATTATCATGATAGCATAGACTTGTTATCCTAGGATCCAAAGGATGTTCACTGTATTTTACTGTGCACGTATTTTTCCATTAGTGTGCCGATATCTTATAAGACTGCATTCAAAACAGTGCTTGCATTTGTATATCTATATAGCAGGACGCCTGATCCAATGCTCAAGTGACATGATTTAAATACATGCTTGAGGAAATGACATTAGATTTATATCCTTATTTCTTGAATATTATTTAACCTAATTGTACTTTTAATACACGGTTATTTTACACTAATTGTACCTACATTGTACATTTATTTACACTAAATGTACATTCAATGCACGGTTATTTACACTAATTCTACCTATACATATAACAAAGTTAATCTTTATGTTACTATGCAAAGGGATATGGTTTATCTATTTTGTCCAACACGCCTAAATTATTCAGTATTAAGTTAAAATATTCAAACAATACATTGGGAAAACAATAGCACATTGGTAAACCAGGTAAGCCTGGATTCAATATGCAAATAGCACATTGGGAAACAAGTTAGCATGGATTCAATATGCATATAGCACATTGGGAAAACAGGTTAGCATTAGATTCAATATGCAAATAGCACATTGGGAAAACAGGTTAGCATGGATCCAATATACAAAAAGCACACTGGGAAAACAGGTTAGCATGGATTCAATATGCATATAGCACATTGGGAAAACACTAGCACATTGGTAAAACAGGTTAGCATGGATTCAATATGCAAATAACACATTGGGAAAGCCGGTTTACACACAAGCATGAATCTAATATGCAAATGCCAAATTTAGAAAACGTGTGATCATTAATTAAATATGAGTGTTACACATTTGAAAAACAGGGAATCAGCGATTCAATATGCAAAATGAAATAGCATATAGGAAAAACAATAGCACATTGCAAAACCGGTTAGATTGGATTCAATTTTTTAAAATGCTAAGTTCATTCTGGTAACAATCGATACTGAACTTACTGAATTGCAAACTAACTATATCAAAATGTCTTAAAATAAACAGAAACAAAAGATAAGGATTAAAACGCAAAAGCCCTATTTTAGCATTAGATTTATTTTATCAATTAGATATTGATGGAGTGTAATATTGGTCCAAATTGCTAAATATAATAATAGGGGGGAATGTAAACTGTCTTGCACTTTTGAATAATGACTTAATTAATAAAATATGATCACACATGTATGTATCTAGCACTGAAGAGAGACTGAGAGGATATATTAAAGAATGTGTGTGCGTTCGTTTGTCCGTGGATAGGAAACTTGCATCTCTTTGCTAAAGGTTGATAAAATTGCATGCGAAGAATTGCTAATCTGGCTAAATAATCACTCATATTTCACAGGAAAATGTTAGGTGTATGTAATCTTAATTTTTTATTATGTTTAAAACATGCAAAATGATATTGAATTTAAAACATTGCAGTTTGAAGTTGCAGTAGAAGAAAAAAATTGTAATCATAAGTACTTCAACAAATTTAAACACAATTTGCTGAGAATAGTCTCGTTTTGTAGAGAATTCCATTGTGCTAAGAAAGAAATATGAATTATTTTTTTGCTAAGATAGATGGAAAATAGGATATTTGAAAACGAGATTTCGCGAGATTTTGCGTGAATACGCGAGCGTTCAAATATCTCAATCAGTTGCTTTTCCTTCCCAATATAAGTCCTTGGATGGCCCTATCATTTAGAGTTCTATAATTCATTTTGACGAAACTAGTGTACCCTTGCATCCACATACCATGAAGATTCTATATGATAATAACACAAACCTTAAACTATCATGACGTATTCATAACTCTTTGCATATTGTTTCATGTGAGCTCTATGGAAACAGATGTTTAGTCAATCCTATTGGAGCTCACTTGAAACAATTAGAAATCTCGCAAATACATTTTAACACTGGGTATTATACTATGAATGTTGTTGTTTTCTGCGGTAAATCTTTGTGTATTCGTGCTTAGATAAGTACCATAATGTTCATGTTTGGTGAACGATTGCAAACCATACTGTCTTCTGGCACCCCCTTTCTGGAACCATCTTTTGCAAAATTCCATTTCAAACTTTGTCATTTTTTGTCTATTCACAAGATGGTAACATCTATCCCATTGTTTAGTGCCAGCAGACGTCTCGAATATTTCCGGGATGTCTATATTAAGACAGGTCCGTATATCTAAAGCACTCAAGCGAAGATATAAATCACATTTACCTGCTAGAAATTCAAGAACATCTGATTTGACTTTGTCTTCAAAGAGGTCACTTGAAACAATATGCATCGAGTCATTTAGGTATCGCATCGATTCGTTTGCTGCAGAGATGTATGAATTGAAATATTTTGATAAAAACATTGGTCCCGACACGCGTAGCACATACGTCTCGTGGCTAGATGTACATAACTGGTCAATTATATACTTAAAAAATCCATGCTTTGGCTTGCACATAAATATTGAATTTGCCAGGATCGATGTAATATTTATAACAACAGAATGCTCTTCCGGTTCCGGCGAAACAATGCATTCCTCCGTGTTTGTCAATGTAAGTAGCGGTTTTAAACACGTGGTGTCAAGGTCAAAATAAGCACCGCCAATGTGATACATGAACACATAACGTAACGCGTCTGCCTTTGATACATTATCCTTGTAATTGTCGAACGTTGACAGTATGTGTGGCTCATGAAGTTCGATATACCGTCGTCCTAAATCGTAGGTCCAGAAAATGTATTGCCACGTGGGGTTGTGGGTGAGGAATGATTCGATGTTTTTAACGAAAATGGATGGTATCATTTCATCCGTCCAGATAAAGTGGATTATCTTAGGAATACACAGAGGACAATTGGCAGTAGTGTTCACACCTATTTGGAACACTCGTTCTATATTAAAATTGATATTTCCATCCAGTTCATATGAATTTAAAGGTGGTTTAATATAGACAGTTACATTTATTGTGTCTTTGTTCTTCTTTGTATAATTCTTGGATTGATCCGTGCTTGTGTTACTATACACGAGCATCACTAATAGAAGCGTTATTATTACGACATACACATGCATGTAAGTCCGGCGGCGTGTGCCAAATTGTCCGAATATTTGTGGAAGCATTGGTATAACCTGTAACAGAAAAAACATATGCATGTTTAACATTACAATTACATAATAAGTAGTTATCATTAGTGCAAACTTATTTATTTTACTTCGATTTTCTGGGTAGTGCCAGTACTAAGCATATGCGGAAAAGGTGTCTTGCTCAAGGACACCACACATAGCCGTGACGCAGGACCGAACCCACGACCCTCCGATCATGGGTTCGTTGCTCTATCACTAGACTACGCGCTCAACATTCATGTATCATTCATGGGTTTCAAGGCAAATCTGAAAATAATACATGTACATTCAATTATTTGTGATTCTTTATGTGTTTTTCCATGTAATATTATTTTATAAAATGTTTATCTAAACATGATACATCTTACAAACAACTATACTAATGTCTGATGCAGTTAAATGATTTTTTTTTAATTTCAATCACTGAAAAGTGATCCATTTAATCACCCCGTAATAGGTCTGTGAGTGTCGGGGTGGACCATCCCTCAACAAACCATACAAATATATGTATCAGTCAAGTTGTAACATACCTTCATATATATATACACTGAAAGGAAAAAGAAAGCATACATTTTGGTTTTTAGAATTATTTCATTATTGACCAAGTTTATTCATGTGATGGAAAATGAACTGACTTTTTCTTATTGTTTTGCTTTGAAATGAATTAAATGTTTATTTTTTGATTCAACAATATGATGAAATATAAATATACAAAATTAAATGATTAACAAAAATATTTACCTTGCTGAAATATAGATTATATTCAATTGTCGAAACTGACACACACACACACACAGACACTCTCATATATATATAAATATATCCCTTTTTCTTACACAGCGTATGGAGAATACATTCGTACGCATATGCATACTACACTGTATCCTCCGTAGAAGGAGGAAGTGCGCATTTCAATAACTATAAAGCACGGTCATGAAATTAACGACCCCATTAAACAAACCTCACGAATAAAGTCTTGATTTAATGTCAATCGTTTAATGAGTTAATGGTTTCCCCGTGTGCCGAGTGGCCCAATGTACTGTCGTCTAATTACCTCTAACAATCGACAGCATGCGTTCGAGTCAGCTCGGTTTAAACACTTCATGTGAAAAGTGAAGAAGTTTGCCCATTACTTATGAAAGGACTGTGATTCAACTTAGATTCATTCTGATTTTCTCCGTCCAATTATTGATTGATTTATTAAATATATAGCTCATTTTATGCCATCGAAGGCTAACAGACGATCAGTTAACCTAACCTATGTTTCCTGGGGTCGTGGAAGGTTAACCAGTACTCGAGCACATCCCGTCGGTGAGAGACGTATGGTATTGAGACGCAATGTCGTATATCAATCATCACGGAGACAGTACTCGAGCACATCCCGTCGGTGAGAGACGTATGGTATTGAGACGCAATGTCGTATATCAATCATCACGGAGACTATGGCCGAGCGGGGATTCGAACTCACGACCCCTGAATTGATAGTCAGACGCGCTACCGACTAAGCTAATTGGGCCCGGCTTCTCCACAAATTAAAACCGGATATGCCATATGCATGTATAATATGCCATGCGTTGAAAATGGCGATAAACCCAATTAAAATCATTGAGTTTAATTTGTGACAAAACTTTATTGAGAGTACTATGATTTATACGTATATACTATACAGGCTCATACACAGTTAAAAATAAACTTTAAATATACTGTGTAACTGTAAGTATATTGTTTTTGGAATACTGTGCCAATTGATATAATAAGTTAAAATGGTACATGATGATCTCATAATACTATTGCTATTATTATTGGTATGTTTGTAATAAGCTATAGCAAATTAATAATTAAATGAAATGGTAGTGTGAGTTTTCGTCCAAAAACTGCATTCAACGTTGTACATTTCCATGTTTTCTATATTGGAAGCTTTAAATAAACTTAAAGTATACGTTAGTAGTTGTATGGGATTTTCTACACCAGCACACATTTCCATGTAACTTCTAACCGGCGTAGATGCTGATTATACTTTTTCGTTCTTGGAGCGATTTCATTGGCGCGGTAAGTATGTCAACATCTACTGACTGTTTTATTTTCAAATATTAAAGCGATTCTATTGGCTGAAAAAGTTGGTCAACATATGATCATGTTTCCTTCCTCTTTCTCTCTCTCTCTCTCTCTCTCTCTCTCTCTCTATATATATATATATATATATATATATATATATATATATATAATATTTTTGCACAATTGCATTTCATTTCCCCCCCCCCCCCCCCCCTATTTGCGGTTTGTACAGTTTTACGTTAAATAATATCAACATTGAATGCATACAAAAGTGAATGCAAACAAAAGTGAATACAAAAGTGAATGCATACAAAAGTGAATACAAAGGTGAAAATAAAAGTGAATGCATACAAAAGTGAATACAAAAGTGAATGCATACAAAGGTGAATACAAAGGTGAATACAAAAGTGAATGCATACAAAAGTGAATACAAAAGTGAATGCATACAAAAGTGAATACAAAGGTGAATACAAAAGTGAATACAAAAGTGAATGCATACAAAAGTGAATACAAAGGTGAATACAGAAGTGAATACATACAAAAGTGAATGCAGATAAAAGTGAATACATGCAAACATAGCAAATACTTGCGCTGCTACGATCTTACGCAAATGTATGTAAAGAGAAATATGCTTCCGTTTCAGACACGCATTTCAAAAGAATCACGAACTGTCGATTGATAATCGTGATGATGGAAAATATATTCTAACTTTGATGATGACAGAAACTGAAAATTCGAAAACACAACATCTTCAGGTACAGTATACTAAATAAAATTGTAGCGATATGTTGTACATAGTAATTACAAATTTATAAATGAATACACAATTGTTTAAACTAAATGAGTTTTAATCATTAAACAAAGTGTGATTAAGATATCAAAATCAAGGAGAAAAATAATCTGTACAATGTGTCATGATGGTGATTTGTGTAACCAATTTAATGTCTGAATTTTTTTTTCTTTCTGAAATGTACATTTCTCTCCCCTTGAAAAGGAGTAACATTCTTTGTAATGAAACAGAGGTAGCCATTAACAAAAACTAATATTATGTTTGTCTGCAAATAACACGTTTTGTTTTCTGGAATATTTTGTTAAATGAAAGCTATGGTTTCTGAAACCTTTTATGACACATATTTCAACGCACATGTGAAACTATTTATGGTGAAAAATAGCTTGGTGATGATAACATAATACAAAAACATATTATTGGGAACCAGATATACATCAGTTACTGTATATCATATTTTTGGTCACCAGATATACATCAGTTACTATATATCATATTTTTGGGAACCAGATATACATCAATTACTATATATCATCTTTTTGGGACTCAGATATACATCAACTACTATATATCGTATTTTTGGGAACAAGATATACATCACTTACTATATATCATATTTTTGGGAACCAGATATACATCAGTAACTGTACATCATATTTTTGAGAACCAGATATACTTCAGTTTCTATATATCATATTTTTGGGAACCAGATATATTTCAGTTTCTTTATATCATATTTTTGGGAACCAGATATATTTCAGTAACTATACATCATATTTTTGGGAACCAGATATACTTCAGTTTCTATATATCATATTTTTGGGAACCAGATATACATCAGTTACTATACATCATATTTTTGGGAACCACATATACTCATTTTCTATATACCATCTTTTTGGGACCCAGATATACATCAATTACTATATATCATATTTTTGGGAACCAAATATACTTCACTTACTATATATCATCTTTTTGGGACCCAGATATACATCAATTACTATATATCATATTTTTGGGAACCAAATATACTTCACTTACTATATATCGTATTTTTGGGAACCAGATATACATCACTTACAATATATCATATTACACATTAATACATATTCAACTAAAATTACAATTTTTATCTCTTGCAGGGTAATAATCTTATTGCAAAATGTGCTAAAAAGGTGACACTAGCAGTACCCCGCTTAGCATTGGAACACATAGACTGGCATGTACTACGTGAACCGAAGATAGATGATTATATAGAACAATCAGTGATGGATGCGCCAGCTGCCAAAGTGTTCCTGGCTATGAATATCCGTGGTGGCGATCGCTTACCTTGAATTTTACCATATCCGTGCCTGATCTTCCAAACAGACAGAAATATGACTTTGGAACATAAAAACATTCAAATAAATATGTCCTCATAGCTGCATATGCAGATATGAAGGATGTTAAATTTTGTTAAGAGGTTAATTCACGTGGTGACAGTTTTGAATGTGCAAATTGCATGAGCCACTGTGTAAAAAAGTACACGATTAAATACGCACAGTCGTTCTAGGTGAACAAAATACCGGAACCTACAGGCGGTGCTGTATCCCTATGGGATGAATATCCGTATGAAGTAGCATGGCAGTTTTGGAGGCCATGGTTTATATGGGAAAATGTGTGAAAGGTAATGCTTTAGCCGTCTAGTGTTGACTCAGTTTTTTATAGTGTGCAATTCTTTCTTTCGTCGTGAAAGTTCTGCCTGGGCTGAAAATGCATTAGAACTCGTAGAGTTGATGTTAGAATAATAGAATGATACTGGCCTGAACGTTCGTGCAGAATTGCACATGCTCTTTGAAGTCATAAACTATATGTTAAGACCCCTGGCTGCAACTTAAGTGTACAATAAACAGTAGCAAATAAAGTTACAAATAATTGGAATTCGGCATAGATATAACTCTCCTTGAAAGGTAATTATTTCTTTTGCTTTTCTTCAATTCAGATTCACAAATGTTTCACATGTTTAACATCATAAACATCTAATGATACATGTTTATACATGGCATGGTATAACGTGTAATGTAAACACGTGTTCACAAAAATGATAACAAAACTGATTTTATTTAGAATTGGAAGTTCTTGGTCCTGATAAACGAGACATATACAAACTTAAAACAATTTATTACTGAGTTCATTCATCAATGAATGATTGATTGAATACTTAGCGTCACGTTTTTGAATCGAGGCCAACAAACGAGTTAACTTAACCGCTCTTTCCTGGGATCCTGGAAGGTTAACCAGTACTAGAGCACACCCCATCTCCGCAGGTAACTGATAACATTCCCACTTGAATCAGTGGTGAGAGACGAATGATAATGAGACACAATGTCGTATATCAATCACCACGGAGACTGCTGCCGGGCGGTGATTCGAACTGGATTGTTAGTCAGATGCGAAACTGACTGAGCTAATCGGACCTGGCTCATTCATTAAACTATGTAATTCCAATGTATGCACCAATCTTATATTTTGCCTTTCTTACCTTATGTTCTATTGTATGCGTTAATATTTTATTCTACTTTTCCTATTTGTTATTCCTCTATATACACTTATCTGATATTCTCCTTTTCTTATCTTATATTTCATTGTATGCACATATCTTATATTCTCCTTTTCTATCTTATATTCCATTTTATGCACTTATCTTATATACTATTTTTTTATCTCATAAACCATTGTATGCACTTTTCTAGTATTCTACTTTCTTATCTTATACTCGATAGTATGCACTTACCTTATATTCAATTTTTCTTTTCTTATATTCCATTTCACGCACGTACACACATGCTGTTCCTCTTTTTCAAATATTTTAAAATATATCTGCTTGAAATTTTAACCACATTTTCATCTTTATTAACCATTTTTTATCAATTAATACATACTTGACCGAAACCAAAAAGTAATTGTTTATTAATCTCCATATAAAAAAAGAATGGAACGGTCAGTAGCAAGCTTGACATGTTATCAAGTAACTGTTTTGATTAATTTGTATGGAAATGTTTATAGATGAAGTTTGTGAAAGTGACCCTTATTTACTATATTTCTTTCTGTATGTTGAGTCCATTATCCCAAGTTGTACATCTAATGTACGCTGATTTTTAACACCTAAACGTCTCGCGCACCAGTTACTTTTGTACTGTTCTACATAATATTATAGACTTTTGTTCTTTTGGAACGCTGAACACTTTGTCAATGGTTCTTAAAGTGTCTTGTTTCCATAGCCAGTTCTCTGTTGGTCCAAATATGCAGTAAAAAACATGGGGTTGACCTGATTGCTTTTTCACAATTTCGATGGTTTAATGGTACCCCTTTATTAATGACAATTCTTCCCATTAGTTACACTGTACATTACGCATCCTGAATCTGTTATATCTTCATACAAAACCACCCAATGTCATCCAAACTTGCCAGAACTCATGAAAATATTCCAACATGACCATTTTAAGCATTTGCAACAAAAAATAATGCCCAACCGATTTACACAGCTCTAATTTCTTAGACGCAATAACCGTCACCAAGGGGAAATAATTGGTAAGTGAGACATAAACCCCTAAATAGTGTTAACATGCAACACACGACGCAATTGCCGGAGTATGTTCGCTTACTCCTGACCGCCATGTTGGATTGCGTACTTTTCGACATCGTTGTCTAGTCACGAGGCACATATTTGTAAAGTAAACCTAAATAATTATGTTCTATAAATGTTAAGTTTAAAGTCCGAGACCATATGTCGCGACGAAAAGATTAACACCCACGATATCTCAACAAATTACCTTTTATTTTTTCTTAAAACTTTAAGGTGTGACAAGCGAAAGGACGAATAACTGGGACGGGAATATCTACACACCATCTATGCCATCCAAACTGTCGTGGTCGGAGGCATATAAAGACATTACACAATATAATAAATATAATTTGCAGTCTTGTAATATGCTGAATAAGACTAAAAATGATAAAACATATTAGTTCAAATGTGAATATATAGCTGCTTAATGTTTAAAGGATGATCTCTATTTCTCTCAATCACGCCGTCTGTGTATCTGATCAGTGTGTCTGACTTCCAACATGCAGCAAGTTGGCCTAATGTCTATCCCTCTATCTGGCTTATACTCAATCACGACGTCTGTGTATCTGATCAGTGTGTCTGACTTCCCACATGCAGCAAGTTGGCCTAATGTCTATCCCTCTATCTGGCTTATACTCAATCACGACGTCTGTGTATCTGATCAGTGCGTCTGACTTCCAGTCTGCAGCAAGTGGGCCTTATGTCTGTCCCTCTATCTGGCTTATACTCAATCACGCCGTCTGTGTATCTGATCAGTGTGTCTGACTTCCCATATGCAGCAAGTTGGCCTAATGTCTGTCCCTCTATCCGGCTTATACTCAATCACGCCGTCTGTATATCTGATCAGTGCGTCTGACTTCCAATCTGCAGCAAGTGGGCCTTATGTCTGTCCCTCTATCCGGCTTATACTCAATCACGCCGTCTGTGTATCTGAGTAGTGTGTCTGACTTCCCACCTGCAGCAAGTTGGCCTTATGTCTGTCCCTCTATCCGGCTTATACTCAATCACGCTGTCTGCGTATCTGATCAGTGCGTCTGACTTCCCATCTGCCACAAGTGGCCCTTATGACTGTCCCTCTATCCGGCTTATACTCAATCACGCCGTCTGTGTATCTGATCAATGTGTCTGACTTTCCACATGCCGCAAAAAGGCCTTATGTCTATCCCTCTATCCGGATTATACTCAATCACGCCGTCTATGTATCTGTTCAGTGTGTCCTACATCCCACCAGCCGCACGTGGGCCTTATGTCTATTCCTCTATCCGGCTTATACTTAATAATGCTGTCTGTGTATCTGATCAGTGTGTCTGACCCCACCTGCCGCAAGTGGGCCTTATGTCTATCCCTCAATCCGGTTTTTTACTCAATCATGCCGTCTAAGTATATGATCAGTCTGTCTGGCCCTACCTGTCGCAAGAGGGTCTTATGTCTATCCCTCTATCCGGCTTATACGCAATCACGCCGTCTATATATCTGATCAGTCTGTCTGACCCCATCTGCCACAAGTGTGCCTTATGTATATCCCACTATCCGGCTTATACTCAATCTCGCTGTCCGTGTATCTGATCAGTCTGTCTGACTTCCCATCAGCCGCAAGATGGCCTTATGTCTATCCCTTTATCCGGCTTGAACTCATTTACGCCGTCTATGTATCTGATCAGTGTGTCTGACCTCCGGCCTGCCGCAAGTGGGCCATATGTCTACCCCTCTATCCGGCTTATACCAAATCACGCCGTCTATGTATCTGATCAGTGTGTCTGACTTCCCATCTACCGCAAGTGTGCCTTATGTATATCCCACTATCCGGCTTATACTCAATCTCGCTGTCCGTGTATCTGATCAGTCTGTCTGACTTCCCATCAGCCGCAAGATGGCCTTGTGTCTATCCCTTTATCCGGCTTGAACTCAATTACGCCGTCTGTGTTTCTGATCAGTGTGTCTGACTTCCCATCTGCCGCAGGTTGGCCTTGTGTCTGTCTTTCTATCCGGCTTATATACTCAATCACGCCGTCTATGTATCTTATCGGTGTGTCTGGCGTCCCACCTGCCGCAAGTGGGCCTTATGTATATCCCTCTATCAGGCTTAAACTCAATCAGGCCGTCTATGTATCTAATCAGTGTGTCTGACCCCATCTGCCGTAAGTGTGCCTTATGTCTGTCCCATTATCCGGCTTATACTCAATCACGCCGTCTATGTATCTGAATCAGTGTGTCTGACGTCCCACCTGCCGCAAGTGGGTCTTATGTCTGTCATTCTATCTGGCTGATATACTCAATCACGCAGTCTGTGTATCTGATCAGTTTGTCTGACATCTCATCTGCTGCAATTGGGCCTTATGTTTGTCTCTCTATCCGGCTTATACTCAATCATGCTGCCTGTATATCTGATCAGTGTGTTTGACTTCCCATCTGCCGCAAGCGGGTCTTTTGTCTGTCCGTCTATCCGGCTTATACTCAACCATGCTTTCTGTGTATCTGATAAGTGTGACAGACTTCCCATATGCCGCAAGAGGGCCTTATGTCTATCCCTCTATCCGGCTTATACTCAATCCCGCCGTCTGTGAATCTCATCAGTGTGTCTGACGTCCCACCTGCCGTAAGAAGGCCTTATGTCTATCAATCTGTCCGGCGTATACTCAATCACGCCTTCTACGTATCTGATCAGTCTGTCTGACACCACCTGCCGCAAGTGACCCTGATGCCTGTCCCTCTATCTGGCTTATACTCAATAAAACCGTCTATGTATCTGATCAGTGTGTCTGACATCCAACCTGCCGCAAGTGGGCCGATGTCTATCCCTCTATCTGGCTTATACTAAATCACGCCGTCTATGTATCTAATCAGTATGTCTGACCACATCTGCCGGAAGTGGGCCTGATGTCTATCCCTCTATCTGGCTTATACGCAATCAAGCCGTCTATGTATCTGATCAGTCTGTCTGACCCCATCTGCCTCAAGTGGACCTGATGTCTGTCCCTGTATACGGCTTATACTCAATCAAGCCGTCTATGTATCTGATCAGTGTGTCTGAATTCCCATCTACCGCAAGTGGGCCTTATATCTATCCCTCTATCAGGCTTATACTCAATCTCACTGTCTGTGTATCTGATCAGTCTCTCTAACTTCCCATCTGTCGCAAATGGGCCTCATGTCTATCCCCCTATCCGGATTTAACTCAATCACGCCGTCTGTGTATCTGATCAGTGTGTCTGACTTCCCATTTGCCGTAAGTAGGCCTTATGTCTATCCCTTTATACGGCTTGAACTCAGTCACGCCGTCTGTGTATCTGATCAGTGTGTCTGACGTCCTACCTGCCACAAGTAGGCGTTATGTCTGTCCCTCTATCCAATTTATACTAAATCTCACTGTCTGTGTATCTAATCAGTGTATCTGACTTCCCACCTGCCGCAAGTGGATCTTACGTCTGTCCTTCTATCTGGCTTATATACTCAATCACGCAGTCTGTGTATCCGATCATAGTGTCTGACTTCCCACCTGCCGCACGTGGACCTTATATTTATCCTTCTATCAGGCATATACTCAGTCAAGCCGTCTGTGTATCTGATCAGGGAGTCTGACCCAACCTGCCGCAAGTGACCCTGATGTCTGTCCCTCTATCCGGCTTATACTCAATAAAACCGTCTATGTATCTGATCAGTGTGTCTGACATCCAACCTGCCGCATGTGAGCGTTATGTCTATCTCTCTATCCGGCTTATACTCAATCATGCTGTCTGTGTATCTGATCAGTGTGTGTGACCCCACCTGCCGCAAGTGGGCCGATGTCTATCCCTCTATACGGCTTATACTCAATCACGCCGTCTATGTTTCTAATCAGTCTGTCTGACCTCATCTGCCGGAAGTGGGCCTCATGTCTATCCCTCTATCTGGCTTATACGCAATCAAGCCGTCTATGTATCTGATCAGTCTGTCTGACCCCATCTGCCGCAAGTGGACCTGATGTCTGTCCCTGTATACGGTTTATACTCAATCAAGCCGTCTATGTATCTGATCAGTGTGTCTGAATTTCCATCTACCGCAAGTGGGCCTTATATCTATCCCTCTATCAGGCTTATACTCAATCTCACTGTCTGTGTATCTGATCAGTCTCTCTAACTTCCCATCTGTCGCAAATGGGCCTTATGTCTATCCCTTTATCCGGATTTAACTCAATCACGCCGTCTGTGTATCTGATCAGTGTGTCTGACTTCCCATTTGCCGTAAGTAGGCCTTATGTCTATCCCTTTATACGGCTTGAACCCAGTCACGCCGTCTATGTATCTGATCAGTGTGTCTGACGTCCCACCTGCCACAAGAAGGCGTTATGTCTGTCCCTCTATCCAATTTATACTCAATCTCACTGTCTGTGTATCTAATCAGTGTATCTGACTTCCCACCTGCCGCAAGTGGATCTTACGTCTGTCCCTTCTATCTGGCTTATATACTCAATCAAGCAGTCTGTGTATCCGATCATAGTGTCTGACTTCCCACCTGCCGCACGTGGACCTTATATTTATCCTTCTATCAGGCACATACTCAGTCAAGCCGTCTGTGTATCTGATCAGGGAGTCTGACTTCCCACCTGCCACATGTAGGTCTTATGTCTGTCCATCAATGCGGCTTACACTTAATCACGTTGTCTGTGTATCATATCAGTGTGTCTGAATGCCCATCTGGTGGGCCTTATGTCTGTCCCTCTATCCGGCTTATACACACTCATGCTTTCTGTGTATCTGATAAATGTGTCTGACTTCCCAACTGCCGCAAGTGGACATTATGTCTATCCTCTCTCCGGCTTATACTCAATCACGCTGTCTGTGTATCTGATCAGAGTGTCTGACGTCCCACCTGCCGTAAGAAGGCCTTATGTCTATCCCTCTATCCGGCTTATACTCAATCACGCCGTCTTTGTATCTGATCTGTCTGTCTGACCCCACCTGCCGCAAGTGAGCCTAATGTCTGTTCCCCTATCCGGTTTATACTCAATCATACCGTCTATGTATCTGATCAGTGTGTCTGACTTCCCACCTGCTGCACTTGGGCCTTATGTCTATCCCTCTATCCGGCTTATATCCAATCATGCTGTCTGTGTCTCTGATCAGTGTGTGTGACCCCACCTGCCGCAAGTGGGCCGATGTCTATCCCTCTATACGGCTTATACTCAATCACACCGTCTATGTCTTAATCAGTCTGTCTGACCTCATCTGCCAGAAGTGACCCTGATGTCTGTCCCTCTATCCGGCTTTACTCAATAAAACCGTCTATGTATCTGATCAGTGTGTCTGACATCCAACCTGCTGCAAGTGTGCCTGATATCTATCCCTCTATAAGGCTTATACTCAATCACGCCGTTTATGTATCTAATCAGTCTATCTGACCCCATCTGCCGCAAGTGGGACTTATGTCAATCCCTCTATCCGGCTTATACGCAATCACACCGTCTATGTATCTGATCAGTCTGTCTGACCCCATCTGCCGCAAATGGACATGATGTCTGTCCTTCTATCCGGCTTATAATTAATAATGCTCTCTTTGTATTTGAACGATGTGTCTGACTTCCCACCAGTCGCAAATGGACCTTATGTCTGTCTCTCTATCTGGCTTATAGTCAATCTTGCTGACTTCCCACCTGCCGCGAGTGGGACTGATGTTTATCCCTGTCACCGGCTTATACTAAATCTCGTTGTTTGTGTATCTGATCAGTCTTTCTGACCTACCACTTGCCGCATGTAGGCCTTTTGTCTATCCCTTTTTCTGGCTTATATACTCAATCATGCCGTCTGTGTATCTTATCAGTGTTTCTGACTTCCCACCTGCCGCAAGTGGGCCTTTTGTTTATCCCTCTTTCCGGCTTACACTCAATCACGCCGTCTATGTATCTGGTCAGTGTGTCTGACTTCCCCCCGCCGCACGTGGGCCTTATGTCTGTCCCTCTATTCGGCATGTCTGTCCCTTTATTCGGCTTATACTCAATCTCGCCGTCTGTGTTTCTGATCAGTCTGTCTGACTTCTCGCTTGCCCCATGTTGGCCTTATATTTATCCCTCTATTCGGCTTATACTCAATCATACTGTCTGTGTATCTGATCAGTGTGCCACTTCCCGCCAGCCACAAGTGGGCCATATGTCTGTCCCTCTATCCGGCTTATACATATACTAGCAGTTGATACATTAAATTATATGTGAGAATCGTAAAATTATCTCAAAGCCATGTATAGCTGATAGGTTTTAGGTTTTATTTTATAATATGTGTATATCATGTAGTCACTAGATGCTTTTTATTAATATTTAGCAGCAAGTATACATGTGTCACAAGTTTGTATAAATGCGTTTATTGATATAGCTCTGCTTGATTGAAAATAAACATAGCATATTGTTGAGAAACAATCGAATACTTTTCATTTAATCAAAGAAATTAGCTATCTTGAAAATGAAAAAAGCTGTATTTTGTTAGACAGGCAGACATGCGCTCTAATGTTGTGGGATTAAGGAGCTTATTGCAGCACAAATTGGTAGTGCTTTTTAAACTAAAAAACTGCCCTGGTTTCACAAAAATACTTGAGTTGGCTTTTTTACTTAAACTCAAATATTGTGCTCAATTTGGTATGGAATGGGGCACACTATTAAATTTAAAGTAAAATAACACACTAAGAAAAACAAAGATTCAAGAGACAATTAATACTATTATAACTACTGTCGATCCGTAATCCTTTGCCCCTAAACCTTGAATAATTTACCTTGAATAATCAATTAAAGCGGTGATAGGGTCGGTTAATATATAAAACTATTAACTTATTGATGGGTTGCATATGCATATATATATCCAATAAGGTTTAGTCTCCAGGTGTATGCCGAATATTGATATTTGTTCTTTATTATATAGTTAATAAACAAATATTCATACTGAGACCCAAATTAAAGAAGTGAAACTTTTATTGTCAACCTCTGCACTACCAAAATACGATGAGAAGAGTAATTGTCATGTGTCATTTTTTTTTCTATTCAGTGTGTACACTGTTGACAAAGTAAAAGTAGACTGCTGAAATCATATATTTATATCTCAATTTTTGCAGGCATCAATGTTTTCCAAATCCACAATCAAGCCTGACAATGCTTTCAAAATGTATAAGATAGATCAATAATGCCATTTAAATAAAAAAAAAGAGAATTTAAATAAAGGAAAATACATTTTAAAAAAGATACAAGGATAATTTATAACCGCCATTATGCGACTACCCAACGGAAGCATATTCTGTTTACAATAGTGGTACTATGGCTTCATATTGACAAAAAGAAACATGTTGGGAAAAATAACAACCATCAACTTATCGGGCTCTATTAATTTATTCAGCAGTAACAGTATCTATAGCGTCAAGAAGAAGATACATGAGGATAGTGCGTATAATGCCGAGATGATAAAAAATGTTATATGAGTACATATTCAATGACATGTGAATAAACGAAATAAGCCACAAATACACATTAATATCAGCATCTGTAGAAATTCTAATTAAACTGCCGAGTAGAAACTGAATACAATCTACAAACAATTTTCGGTTTAATGATAATTTGAAATTGTGTTGGTATGTTAACAAGAAAACGGTTTCAACCAAGTTTAAACGAGTTTTTGTTATTGGGGCTTTGACACATGCATAACTCTTTTAGTCATCTGTATCAAGCAGTTGTTTGCCCTTTTTTTCTTTATAACATAAAGTAAAAAGCCAATATTATTTCATAATATGAAATGAAACTTTAAATGTACATAATTAATTAATATTAATATGAAGAATTTGCATTAAGTTACTAGTAAGTAACAACCGTTCGTTTATTGCAGCCATATGTTTGCATTGATAGGTAAATTAAGTATGTTAAATACTATATTAAAGTTTTAAACAATATATTGCGCATACTACTGTTTTAATATTTACACATACTTAAATTATAAAAGCGATTTCTTTATAAACACAATAAAATGTTAACAAAAACATGATGTTCTCATATTAAACATATACGAGTATTAATAAGGATTTTTAGTTTTGCATTTATGTAATACTTTGCATTGTTTAAGAGTAAAGCTCTGTTTATACAATATACCATTATTAAAACAAAGTACATTATAAAGTAAAAGGACCGCATTCAGCTGCAGTAAAGTACGTAGATAAAAAAATATATACATATAAAAGACATTTGTTATGTATAAAATGAGAATTGAACATTTAAGCGAGCATTAAAAACATTGGTAACATTGTACAATAATAATAACATTTATCTAACAAAGTTAAAAATTTGCATTGAATTTATGACGTAAGCATTTTATACATTATGCTACGACAGAACACCTTCATCACTGAATCGCATAGATATATACTCTACCACAAAACCTTCCTAGGTAAACGTCATCAGTGCATTTATGACGTAAGCCATGGTTCGTTATGTTACGCAGATGGACAAGCAAAACGGTTTAACAATAAAGTATTTTAAAGACATCACACAGCCTGTATATGCAATCGTTATTATAGTATTTACGATATTAACAATATACATTATGTCATGTTACGCCGCCTCGAACACTGAATTACCTAGATAAAGATTCTAAAACACAACCTTCCCATTCCAAAACGTAATAACAAGGAGTTGCTTGTCCAGCAAGAATATTAATACAACAAGTTCTATATACATTAAATATGAGGCCTTTCTTTGCTATAGCATGGCTTCCAATTTGAATTGTCCACAAATGTTATTGTACGTGTAAGAATAAATGGTTAAGTTTGAGTATAACATTCTGGTATTGTAGTGTTTTTTGTTTACTTATTTACTTTGCCAGTAGGCTTTTCACATTCTTATGGAATGAGTATGTTCGCGAAGCTCCTTTTCATCAGATCTGAATTGTAAATGTCCTTTAGCGTTTTCGCTATTATCGTACGTCCGATTCATGTAGCCATAAAAACCCTTATCAGATAAAGGGTGTCCAGCTAGCGGGGTGTCACTGTAACTCTCCGCAGTACTCGAGTTTGTTTCTGTGCCTTCCTCGGTACTCGTTCCATCTCCTTGCTCATTCGCAAAGTTCAGGAATACCTGGGTAAACAGAAGTATGCACATGTATAGATATCAGGGAAGATAAAAAAGATAACAAATAAACCGTTCTTCAGTAGACAAAATATTTCCTCTCGTTTTCATTTAAGACAAATAAATATATATGCTTTGTGACATTTTATAATATATTTATCTAAATTACAATAAGTTAAAATTCAAATTCTAACCAAATTTATTTTCAAAAGGATCCTTTCATTCATAACGGGATATATATTTCTTTTTCTACAACTATTCAGGAATTTGTTCAGGAAAATGCTTTTGAATATTGTCTTTGTGTATATGTGAATATATGCGGATATGCATACAGTCAAACCTATCTTAAGCAGCCAGTCAAGGGAAGGACCAAAAGTAACCTTTTAAAACAAGTTGTTGTTTAATGCAGGTTACTTTGCCCTAAAAGCATATAACTGGGAAATAAAAAATGTGGCTGCTATGGCAAGTGGATTCTTAAAAGAGGTAACTGCTTATACATGTTTGACAGCTGTAAATAATGTGTGTGTATACAGAGTAATTATTTCAAATATATATTCGTATTATTATTTGTCTAGGTCTTACCGTCTCCAGTGTTGTTTGGGATACAGTATAATACATAATGTTGTATTCGTGTTTCTCCCTCTCCAAGACATCAAATATGTCTGCCACTTTGTGAGTACTCTTTGGAATATCCAGCTGGATAACGTTCTGGTTCTGATCCTGTATTCACAAAGGGTTACTACATTTTACTATATATAAATTGACCATTGGGTCATAGTATACGGTAGTGCATAATTAAAAATAAACAAGTATCACATATGAAACTATGAAACAGATACAATTTAAATATCGACAATGAATAAAAATATCAGTCGACATATTTTTAACCCGGCAAATGTAATAAATGTCATCTATAGACAAGTAATGCTATAGACAAGTAATATATATATATATATATATATATATATATATATATATATATATATATATATATGGAAATAGTTATTTATGAATAACCAAGAGATAAATCTACACACCAGACTACGGCGAGATCGCCCAGCTACAATGCAAACTATAGACACAATATCATGGCCTCTGCCAAACCAATAGATTTGGTGTCACTCATGACTTATATGCTATGGTTTTACATGCAACACTTCTGGAATGGATGGGCAATTTACTTACATGAACTGATAGATGTATATGGGTAGGACCCAGTTAAGGATTCATGACAACTCACATGCTATATAAAGGACAGATTTATAAACCCGTTGGATCATAGAGATGCAGTGAATTTATATATATATATATATATATATATATATATATATATATATATATATATATATATATCAACTTGGTGTACTAATGAATGTGTGACATAACCTGAAAATTACCTTGATGATGATAAGCAGGCTTCGATAATTTGACACTTTCCAAGTTTATATTAATTGATTACAATTATATTTGATGAACAGTAAATATAGAATAATACCCGGTCCATAATAAAATAATGGTTCCTAAGAATTAGACAAACAATGGAAACCACTACTAAGAACACATTTAAGATGTAAGTATCTTCTAGAAAAGAGAAGTTGAGCTTAATACATGGACGTTGGACTATAACATGTTAAAACAAGAGTTTCTGTAACTGCATGTGACAAATCCAGGTAATAATCCAAAATCTAGCGTCCATATAATCAGATAACAGTAGCAACAACAGAACAAATGTAATTACCCTTATAAGTGTTCCTGGGAAATTTCTTTGCATAAGATCATATATTCTGCTTTTTGTATTGGATAATCCACACACGTTCAACGTGACTGTATATCCTTCACCGAACCTAATATAAGTTATAATAAATAAAATAAAGCTTTAATCAATAGTATGTACGATTATATACCAAAAACTATACAGGTTTTTGAATGTTTTCTCATATTTCGTAGGGGCGAATAAGTGTGGTCAACATAAAAAAGCATAGTTACATCTTTTATTGAGAAACGGAACACCTGATAAGTAATATTATTATATAAATACGTTGGAAAACATTTCATAATAGCATATCAATGGCCCTATGAACTGGGGGGTGCGTCTTTCAAGCAAAGCTCTTTTGTTTTTTATAAACACCGTTTCAGTGGCATGTGTATGAATTAATATTTCTTATACTTAAACTGATTTTATTGAATATTTGCTTTCTTTTTCCATATTTTCATAATGCACGTCGGATCTATATATATATGCCAGTGAAAGATTATTTTAAAAAAAAAATGATAACTATTTATCTGATTAGTCAAGATAAAACATATAACTGGACATAAAAGTAAAGGATGTTGCAATTAAATCTATGTCATTAAATGTAATAAACCTTATAACTCACTTGTGTTTAAGATGTTGAGAACTCCCTATGCACTTGAACTGTCCATTGACCATGATACTAATCCTGTCACATAATATGTCACACTCCTCCATACTGCGAATTATATAGAGCATCATAAATAAAATACTAGTGTATACTAAATAGCCTTTCTATACAAAACACAATATATTAAATTCTATATATTCTTTAAAACAGCTTCCCTTCAGAATTCATAGAAAATGCACCCACTTCTATATATATGAAACAGCCTTTCTTCAGAATTCATAAAACAATACGTAAATTATACATGTATGTATACTTTTAAACAGCCTTCGTTCAGAAATCCTAAAATAGTACACAAATTTTATGTATAATATGAAACAGCCTTCGTCCAGAACTGATTAAACAATATATTCGATACTGTGCATACTTTAAAACATATATCAAAACACATATCACATTTAACTCAGTACATATATGTTTGAAACAGCTTTGAAACAGAGTTAATAAAAGAAATAAAGTCTATATAAAAGATATATAAAAAAATCTATTGAATTCTTATTGTATAATATCTTATTAAAGTAAAATTAAAAAAACAGATCGCAACCATTTGAGCAGTATTTGAGCAGACTCGGCTTTATGGAGACTGCTCATGAAAGATACAGTTAACTGCACAACCACACACACCTTCACCCACCCGCCCACCCACACACCTTCAAACACACCTTCACCCACCCAACCACACACATTCACCCACCCACACACACACCTTCACCCTCACACACATTAACTTTAGCTACTCAACACTCTAATGGATCAGAAATGGGGACAACACTGAAGCACATGTATCGGTCGTTGTAAATGCCTCATATTTGGACTATATATAGGTGATTATAGTTTACCTGTGAGACGTGATTATTATTGCTTGTCCTTGTTCTTTAGCAGATATGATACAGTCCCACACAAGCCTCTTTGCCTTGGGGTCCATTCCTGTCGTTGGTTCGTCCTGTAATTTGCAGAAATCAGTAGTATAAACAACACCTCATCTTTAAATATATTTATTTTTATTTTTATTATCGACTTTAAGATTTATATACTTAACGCCTTTAAAACACAGTGCAAGGTTTTGAATATTGAACGTATCTTTAATCCAGATATGCTATTTTTTTCGGTTCGTATGTGTCTACTGTAATGAATTTGTTAAATTTGTGCTTAAAAGTGAAATTGTTGGAATATAATGAAGTACAAGGCCTTGGTTTATTATTCAGGTTTCATCACATTTGCGTTTTTAAAGGCGTTCAGTATAAAACCTCATGTAATTACACCACAAGTTATTTGTATTGATCAAATGTATAGTCTATATAATATGTTTTACCACAGTATCAAACTATATTAGATAACAACATATAAACTTGCATAAAATGTTTATGATTTTTAGTTTCTTATTCAATTAAAATAAATGAATTATGTTTTGCATTTCTTTGACATACAATGATTTACTTTTAACATGTTTATATCACATACATGCGTATCTGAAGTAGTCTAAAATGATATGAGTCAAAAAGCATTGTTTAGTGTCAATAATAAAAAATATATATATATAACCTCGCTTTTTCCCCATAACCATATCAAATGATGAGACAATGTAATTAAAAATTATCCCAATTAGACTATTCTCTAACAATCACCGCAACATGGACATGTGTATATATCGTAAATCCACGCGTATCGGGTCGCATATAGAAATTGCAGACACATTGTGTGGTACGTTTACCGCATTAACAATACACTACCTTCACTTTGTACATTGCACTTTATCATAACAAACGACGACCAATAACATAAACTCAGAGAGAATAAATGTTTTTTCATACCAATAAAACCAGGTATGGATCACCCAACAAGGCAATCGCCAGGGATAGTTTACGCTTCATTCCTCCGCTGCAGGCCTTCACAACCTTATTCTTGATTCGGTGTAGCTTCAGTGTGTCCATAACTTTTGTGATGGTCTTTAATAATTAATAACACGAATACGTATATCGATATAGTTTATAAAGATACTTAACGTAATGTACAACCACATCTTAAAACATCAAATTGAATATTTTTTAGAGCTAAGCGACAGGTATTGTTAAAAATGTCTAAATTATTATGAGAATTGTTTTTGCTGTGCAATTAAAACTTTACATTCAATCTTACACTCTTGTTACAATTATTAAAGATAAATATAGGCAAATAGCTTAATTATATAGATGTTTGTTCAGTTCCTTATTTCTTAATACTGTTTTTTTGGGTTTTTTTTTATTAAAATCAGTTTACCTGTTTTCGGTTTTCACTTGATATTCCCTTCAGTTTACAGTGGAAATGCAATGTTTCTTCAATAGACAAGAAGGGGTCAAGCGCTTCTTCCTGCGGACAGTATCCCATATTGTGTCCAAGCGCGGTGGACCCTTGCTTCACACTATAAAATACAGTATATAATTATTTAACAATAAACAGGGGGGCTATTGTGGAAATTTACTAAACATTTCTTATTTATATTTTACCTACACAGTTCATGTGACAATCGCTTATAAATGCCATTTTATATCATTCCAAAGACAATAACTAATAAAATACAGAAGCTATTCCGGTAGGTTTCACCTCTCACTGAATATACACAAACTTGTACCATTTTCTATTCATATTTATCCAACCAATACAAAGTTTTTCCACGAAGTAAAACAATGTAAATTTACATCAATTTAAAGATACACCTCTGGAGATACATTAACTATTCTGATCATCTAGGAGTGATATACACTTGTGTTGGGGATTAACATTTATACTAATCGTCATCACATTCTGGACACCCATTACAGGCATAGTACCACCATTGGAAAAGGGAAGAGCTTCCGTGGGGTTGTCGCATAATGGCGATTATAAATAATCCTCATTTATTCTTCTTTTAAAATGCATTTTCCTTATTTTAATGCTCATTCTTTTTATTTGAATGGCATTGTTGATGTATTTTGAACATTTTGAAAGCATTACCATGTTTGAAATGTGAATTAAGAAAAAAAAAATGATGCTTGGAAATTGGGGTATGAATACATGATTTCGGAAGTCTACTTTCACTTTGTCAACAGTGTACACACTGAGCAGAAAAAAAACCTTATATGACACATGACTCATACTTTTCTCATTATATTTTGATAGTGCAGAGGTTGACAAACAGTAAAAAGTAAGTTTCACTTGTTTTGTTTGTGTTTCTCTATGAATGACAAGCCTTCAAACTTTTATTATTACCTATAGAATAAAGAACAAAAAATCAATGGTGGAATTACACGTTACAATCGATGAAGGGCATCAAAGTCATATTAATTCGATTCTTTTTCTGTCAAAAAAAAAACAATGTGAATAAAAGAATTGTATGTTTTTTATTAATTATTTTACCTTTTCCCTAGAAGAGAAGCTTTCCCGCTAGTTGCATCTAACGCTCCAGTTAGGATGTTAAATGTTGTCGTTTTGCCAGCTCCATTCACTCCAAGCAGTCCGAAACACTGAATTGATAAAGATATAGGATTTATATTGCTTTATCTGGTTTGTATTAGGGTCGTTGGCCGATATTGCTACAATAAACATTGTCGTTTTCATTGTAAATACTTTTACAAGTTATTTTGAATGGCACTGGAACTGCAGTACACCGTGGAGGTTAATAAATACAAGTATGTATTTTAAAGTCTATGTTTGGTTTAATCAAATACCGACATCGTAAAAACGTTTTTTTTTATATTCAATGTTATAGATTTAACTGTTTTACATAAATAAGCCTTGTTATAAAAAAAAACAACTTGCTTATATATCACAATACACAAATGTGGTCCTTATCAATGACATTGTGATACTAGTAAAAAGACCACCCTTAGTGTGAGTTAATTGATAAAATTATCATTTATTCCAAGTTAATGGTCCTCACATTTGACACGAGCAGTGGCATTTTCCATAAACGAATGCATGTATTACATTTATATGACCCATAACATGAGGCCAATATGAAATCACTTCTTTAATGATATTATATTACAATTTTTACCTGTCCTTGTGGAACACCGAAACTCACTCCATTGACAGCATGCACAGCGTTATCTGCACCAGAATATACCTGGGAAAAAAGGAATTATATTGATGTAACCAGATGTGTTTTTGAACTCGATAGTGTCGTCTAAATATAATATATATATATATATATATAATAGCCAGTTTTAATGGTGGAGGGAGACCTCTGAATGAATTTGACTAAAACCACCGCCCTTTCAGACAAACTTTCTGACTTAAAATTTAAGGAGCGAACGCGACTTGAACCTACGACATTGGCGGTGAGAGTTAAGTGAACGTGACACCGCTTGAGATCACTCGGTCACGAAAGACCCTCATGTTTTTTAAAATGTACACAAACTTGGCATACTACATTTATACATAGCTCTTTATATTCAGCGGTAAATTTACATATTGTAATACAAGTTCAAGCTAGTGTTCATGTTGAAATGCCGGGCCCAATAAGGTCAGTCGGTAACGCGTCTGACTATCAATCCAGGGGTATCGAGTTCGAATCCCCCACCAAGCAACAGTCTCCGTGATGATTGATATACGACATTGTGTCTCATTATCATTCATCTCCCACCACTGATTCAAGCGGGAAAGTTATCAGTTATTTGCAGAGATGGGGTATGCTCGAGAACTGGTTAATCTCAGGAAACAGTGGTTAGGTTAACTGGTCGTCTGTTAGCCCTCGATGACATAAAAATGACGCTTAATATTCAATCAATCAATCAATCAATCAATCAATCAATCAATCAATTAATCATATTGAGATGCTTCTCGCTATAACAAATTAAGTTTACCAAAACTTTAGTCGAAAGGGGGCCATAACTCCTGCAAAGTTTGTCCGACGTTGACCGATGTCGAGTTTGACCCGTCTATAATCAACTATCAATTGAATACAAAGATCCTCTCCTAATTTATCAATCGGAAAGCTATTTGATGGACACACGTACGGACGGACGAACAGTCGTGACACCTAATTGCCACATTCTTAGAGATATACCTTATGCAAGTCATTAACAATAACGATGTCATCCCGGCAATGTCTTTGCTGAATACGCTGTCTCTCCTGCAGTACGTCCGCATCCTCACACGCATCTTCGCTGTCGACACTAGGGTACTTGCTACTGGTGCTGAAGTTGAATGTAACATATATGTGATGAGGATATTCATTTAATATGTTAGGTGTATGGTAGGAGAAACTACGGTCAATACTTTTTAGCGCAGTTGATTGAGTATTTGCCGCTCACGCCAGAAGGCATGGGTTCGATCCCAAGATCAAACAGATATCCTCTAAAAACAACATTAATTTTTGCGGGGTTTTTTTTTCAAGGTAAATGACCCGAGAGCAGTTCATATACGCTCTGAGCTTTCTTTCACAATCGTGCTAAAATAAAATAGTACATACTTTACAAATTCAAATGAAAAGAAATCATGTACCATAATGTAATATAAGGATTACAAGTTATCCATATAATGTACACTGAAAGGAAAAAGAAAGTATATATTTTGGTTTTTAAAATTATTTCATTATTGGCTAAGTTTATTCATGTGATGGAAAATGAACAGATTTTTTCTTATTGTTTTGCTTTGAAATGAATTAAATGTTTTGTTTTTTTTATTCAATAATATGATGAAATATAAATATACAAAATTTATATGAAATACATTTATTGTTCCTTGACCTGTCGACGTTTACAGGTATGTATACTTTCTTTTTCCTTTCACTGTATATATCTATAACGTTGTTTTACTTACATATTTACGATTTAAATTAACATTTAACTGACTCATTGTTAGTAGTGGTAATCATAACTAATTGATTATACCTAACGGAATATTCAATTTTCAGTTTTAAAAATAAAAAAATGCACATTTATATCAAAGTGTATGTGTACACTAAGCAATTAGCAAAGTATTACCTTGAGCATGGTTTTCTAGAGTCTATCACGATGGCTAGAATAAAGAAGACAAGTCCTTCTGTTCCCATGACTAAAAGGTTCCATCCAATCAGATCAAATGTGAACGGTTCGACATACACGTCAGCACCGAATCTTTCAAATATATTGGTCTTTATTTGGTTGGTGATCATATCGACCATTCCGCCTGCCAGTGCATAAGACGGGAATACGAGGAAGATGTATTTAAGCGCATTGTGAACATCGGCAAGACCCTGAAATATAACCAATCAATGGATAAGATATCGTTGTGGTATGTCACAAGTGCAATGCTTTGTTTATATTCATGAACATTCCTTAACAGAAATCAGTAGCGCATTGGATAAAATGCTGACTGCTCACGCTATAAGTCTTCGGTTCGATCCCTGGTTCGACCCATGGGTCTCTTCTCCAAAACAACACTTAGCATTGGTTCTACCAATGAACTAAACTCCACAGCTAATCATTCAAGCTATGAAACTTATTTAAGCTTTGAAACTTCTTTCAAGCTAAGTAAATATAAGGAATAAGTAGAAACAAAACTTACAAAACGAATACTTATAGAAAATAGATTGACCGTTAAAAATGATACCAAAATGTACATAAAATGAACAGTTTTATGTTAAGTAGGGAAACAATATAGAAATGATATTCATATATATATATATGATACGTACAACCCGTGCATAAATCTAAAAACACTGCCTTGCGAAGCATATTGAATAAATAAAGCAATGTTTTCAGTAGTACAATACTCAATACAAACATTGTATACTGAACGGAAAAGCTAACCCGTCACTTCTGAATTTCTAATATCTTTGTCGATATATTTAGTAGAGTTATTAAAATATGTAAACGAATCAACAGTATTTAATATTTGATATTATATAGCTTAAATGTTCTTTCTTACTCAAGTCAAAATTTCAAGGAAATACAGTTGTAGACAAATACATAAAATGTCAAGTACATAAAATCACACGTGGTGGGCAAACTGTTCCGTTCAGTATATATCAGTCACAAATAACTATGAAATAGTCTGGTGGTTGAACGTAAAGTAAGAGGGGAAATTGTCTGCTGAACAGGGAACATAAATGCTCTGGATCAAAATGGAGAAAAAAACAACACAATGCCATGCTACTTACATTGTCGTTGTTCTGAAAGTAGTTCAAGGCCAACATCAGCGTGACACAGAATACACCAAGGAAAGTCAGTATGCACAGTTGCGTAATAAACGCAGCCGACACACTCTTGAATAGTTTCACCGTGCAGTACATCAGGGGAATCGTGGCCCATCTGTTAAATTCAATCAACAGCAATTTTAGATTTATTTATAAAGACTCACACATTTTCATTTATTCTTCTTTATAGATAATGCATTTATCGTGCATGCATGACATTATTGATCAGTGAATACGACAAAGTAAATAACAAGCAGACGTCTATTTATCCAACACATAATCATAGATATATACATGTATACGATTAGTATATGTTTGCTTCACGTGTGTCATGCAAGTAAATATATTAATGCCTATATGGGTTTGCCTCTATGGAGGCTAGTCTAAGTATTAAGATATGTTTTGACTTCCTGTCAGAAAATGAAACAAGTCAATACAACGCGATAAGGCGTTGGGTTGCCACCAAAATAGTATACTCTGTATTCTTCGCTTTATTTTACAATACGGTATAGTCTTGATCATCTTCTACGATTTCTTTTCTTAAAAGTCTGTTTGCCTCAGTTTATCAAATCTTACTTTCAAAATAAATCTTGTTTATTTTAGACAGGCCATTAAGATTGGAGCGATATTAGTTCATGCTATGGAACAGTCTTGAGAGGACGTTTATTTTATTGAAAAGCAAGTGTCGGAGATGAACAAGACGAAAGATATACGGACTAATATATTTTATTACATATATTTTATAAACATAACGCTTAGCAAGATTAATATAAGAAATGATCATTCAAACAGACAAATCGTTTATCTATTTCTTACCCATAAAACAGTATGAGGCATACAGCCGCCGGTGCGTTGTTCCGAGCCCAAAATGAATCGTGTCTGAATATTGCCATGATAGCGAATGCAAATGCTACTCCGATGATCAGAATCAACTGGAAAAGAGATATTAAGTATGTAAACAGTAAAAAACATGCCAACCTATTATAACATGCTCCATTGGAATTGAATATTTCTACTCGCACGTGTTATTGCACGTGTTCTATTGCCGTAGAGGTGAATACATCCTGCTGCACACGCCAACATATTGTTAAACATCAATTTACATAATACGCATTTACAATTAGGCAGTCGGGGTGATATAAACAGCGTTGATCCCTGTGAACTGGAATCGAATACATTGTATTTAACTCAAATGCTAATGGAGATTGTAAATGTCACAACTTATATCATATTAAGACGTAGTCACATTGAAATCTTATCAATCAATCAACAACTTAATACAGTATTAATAACCAGTTATAATATTTGTGTCAAGAGTCGATTATCGGTGACGACACAATGTTGAAATATGTGTTTAGGACTGTCCAAATTTTAAGATTTCATTGTGTTAAACGAGATATGATCCTGCTATACATATTCTCATCAATAGAAAAAGACGCAATTAAGTGTAATGTTAGAATCATTTTACTGAAATTATTTATAAATCTTGGAATGAATACAGCTCATAGTGTGTTTAAAGACCCAACTGCGATATTGAAGCCGCAAGATCACCCTGGGACATGTTTTATGTAATTCTATACATGGCTAAAATCTACTTAATTACAGTTATAATTTTGCATACTACTCAGTTATTGTTAATACATTTAATTCAAATATATTCTTCTATAAAGTGTGTGTTATGTATGGTTTGCACAAAAAACCTCTAACTGCCAAAAGAAATGAAATTCTAGGGAGGAGCTTATTCATGCACTCAAAATTGTAAACAAAAACATCTGTATCTGTGTTCATACACATTTCAGCAGCCAAGTTACATTGTATTTTAAGAACACTGTACAATGACAGATAAGGACAACAGCTGTTTTACATTTATCACTCCTACATAACTGTCCACCACGGCAAAAAATGTTTGGCCTTCAGTCTTACCAAGTCCCAAAACAAAGACGTGATCCAGTAGAGCGTTGTCCCTATACCGCTGACACTCTGTAAATGTTTGTCTTTGTTGACATTTTCCATCACCATATACATTACTAATCCGACCGGAAGGAATGTGAAAGCCAATAATATTGTGACAGCGATACCAACATCCGCGGCATTTTGGTACCTGTTATAAATAGACGGAATGACTGATCAGTACAAATCCATATAAATATACGAGTATAATAAAAAAAAAGTATTCTACTTATTAATATCAATCAATTTAATATTTCAGTTCGATTGCGAAATCTGGTCAGAGCGATAGTTCTTGAGAGAACCAATACGGCTGTTGTTATTGTGAGACACACGGTTATTTTATATTATATAGAATCTGATATCTCCCGAATCAGGTCAGCGTCGGATACCCACGGGTGTCAATTCCGATACTCTCCATCCATCACCCGTGGAAAATACACTAGCTCTGCGTCGTTGTATTTGAACAGAACAGAACAAAATACAGCTTACATTAACGTCTTATCAAAACGGCGTTTACATGAATGAAACTAGCGTTGCGATCGGATAACGTTCCCTTCATGAAATTGTGAAAGAACCAATCATATGGTTTCATCAGGGCTGAAAAAAACGACGCAAAACTAGCATAGTATTACAAGTGTGATAAATGGAGAGTATCGGAATGGATAACACGTGGGTATCAAACGATGGAATCAAGTATATTAACCCCCAATTAAACAAGCAAGGAATTCTATGTCTAATTCTATCACCGTCCTCATTCTCCCGCTGTAGACCGATACATAGCAGTGAGGTAAGAGTACACTGATTAATCAGTTCCTTACGTAGAAGTTGAATGGCGTCACAGGTATGTGGTAGTGTGTATAGTGACACTAAATGATGCTAACTTTTACAAGATCTATGAATATTTACTTTTAGCTGTGTTGTGCAACATGCCAAATATGGTATTGAATATTGGAAATTATGTTATATATAATTTCATTGGTCAAAAACAGTATGAATATTAGAATTTAATTAGTAGTTAGGCAGTCAATAGTGAACTTTCGAAGCGTATCTAATAAATATGTGTTGAATACGGATTTGGAAATTTAGGTAAATGTTAATTTGATAGGAATTGTGGGAAATGCATGATTTTCCTGCCTTTTCATTGGTGTATTACAAACCCGAATCGGTAGATTTCGGTAAACTAGGATAGACGATGCATACAAATATATTTAATACAAAACGGTAAACTCATGTTGAACATATCTTTAAACAATAATGAATTAATATATCTACACTACCTGCTTACATTACCTTCATTTCTTCATTTACGTAGGCTATCTTTATGCGTTTTACGGCACATTTTAACAAACTATAAGCAATGAATTTTTCAATTTTAAGAAACTTACAGTGTGTCTCTACTAAGCTGTTCCTTCGTGAACAGAAATGGGTTGTTGTAAGTTGTTATTCCTAGAAAACAAACAAGAAATCAGTAATGCGGTTATTTAACATCTAACACATGTTATCAATAAATTTTAAATACTTGAAACATGATACTGTATAACAGTGTGTAAACTTTATCTTATTTTGAACCTGTATAAACTAAAACGGTGATTTTTTTTAGTCAGTGGCTGGATGCTTCAATTAAATACATGCAGTATAATTATCATTATCTGATAAAACTATACCATTAAAGGATACAGTGTAATTCAGAAAAGATCAAGGTCAACTCGGTTCTATTCGCTTTGATAAATATGTTCTTTGTTTACCATAAGGCTATTTACTAGTAAGGTCTGATAAGTACCATTAGGGTATTAACCAATGAGGTCAAATTATTATCACTTGGGTATTTACAAATACTGTCCGATCATTAACAGTATGATATTTACCAATAAGGTCCGATTATGGTATTTCCCAATCATTATCATTAGGGTATAAAACAAAGGTCAGATGCTATGCTTTTTCCCCTTTTTGAAAAATGGAAAAGGTGTTGGAATGCTAACATTAAAGCTACAACTGTCATATGAAAGTTGTAAGTTTGCTCCAAGAGGAATCAGTCTACCACTCTCACCCTAGAGCTGCCTTCACAACAAATTAATTCATCGTACACTTTTTCATTTCTTTTTGTATAAATATTTTATTCTAAATTATAAATGTTACATATGTTTACAGAATAAAAACAATTAAGTATACAATAATTGCAGCTACGCCATATTCTATGCTAAATACGTCATGTTATACCAGGATTGGTTCACCACATATCTCCAGCCGATAATTTCTTCAACTCATTAATCTATTCTTTATTTTAAATGGTTACGTGTTAAATAACGGTGCATAATTTCAGTCATAACAGATATTTATTCGTCGGTAAAGAATAACTCAACAATGTAAACGAAGTAATAACATTTGAAAATATTGAGTAGGAGAGGCGTAGCGTGATGTTTAGTGAAACTGCGACCAATTAATGAAACCTAAAAGAGAAAGAATAGTGTTGTCCATAAACCTTCAACATACCATATTCTGATGCAGGTCCATGATCATTTTCGTTTATCATGGACCGTAGTAGCCCATTGCTGTATGCATTGTAGAATGACGTCAAGGCATGGTGACCTTTGTTGTTGAACCAAACAAGTGCTTCCAGCTTGGAATTGTTAACGCCGTCATGGAAGGACCAGCCCCCGTACCTGCGATATAAGTCTTTAAAATGAGATGATTGTTTATTAACTTTCTGCGTCTTTAAGCAATAGATTAGCATAATATGTAATCAGTGTCAACAATTCATTTCTAACAAAAAATTCTTAATTGAAACATTATTTACACGAACACGTGATTACAGGTAGACGTAACGTGTATACATTAGTCAATTACCACTTTTACATGGGTTGTACGAATTCATTATGTAAATTTTGAATGGGGTTAACGCCATTTCCAACACATTTCAGGTAATATATGGCATACCTAGTTTTAATGGTAGAGATACACTTCAGAATGAATCTTTGTAGAACCATTGTCCTTCCGCAAGTAACTGGCAAATTTTTGGAACCTACGACATTAGCAGCGAGAGGAAAGCGATCGATCTTGAGATGGCGCCTTAGATAAGGCCACTAGGCCACGGAGGACCTTTGTAAATATTGGAATATAAGAAAATATTAAAATTTATGTTGTGATTTCAGTGAAAATAAACCTTTTTTCGATAAAAGCATGAAAGCTTTCCATCAGATATTCCTCAATATTTCTTCCTTGTAAGTCCTGCAATATATCAGTAGTCGGGGTCTTCCTTTGTCGAGGAGGTATCCCTGCTCCGTCTCCTTGGCACGTGTAGCTATAATCATTGCAGGTGCAATTTGGAAGGTCATTCGAATCATAGGTGGGTGTGGTGAAGGTCGTATCAGGATCCACACACTCGAAAGGTTCACTGTGTAATGAAAATTGAAACCATGACACATATGGTGATTTATTCTCATTGTTTGATGGAATGTCGTTATTAGTTCATTCTTTCGATGCTATTGACGATATACGCTTTTAGTTTCGTATGATCCAATATTAATTGTCGTATAGCCTTACCTTCCGACTGTTTAAATTCAATTAACTCCATTGTTGGTCAAGTTGATATACGTGTTTTTCCTTTGGTACGTATGTTACATTTGTTTAAATTTCGAATTAAAGTTTGAATGTTTGGTATCAATTAAAAAGGATAACTCTTATATAAAGCTATCCTATCAGTTTGAACTCCAGTTCATTATATACATTTAAAGTATAATGTACCAATTAGATCAAATGCACGTGTATATCAATACCTTAAATCCATCCCTGCCATGCACGATGTTCCAATTCCAGGGTTTTCCATGAAAGTTTTCACTATGGAATCAGCAAGTGAGTGGGAAGAGTCTTGTCTGTAAAACAAATGAAATGCATGATTTGGCGCCAGTAAGTGTAATAGTCTTGTCTGTAAAACAAACGATATGCATGACTGTGCGCCAGTAAGTGTAATAGTCTTGGCTGTAAAACAAACGATATGCGTGACTGTGCACCAGTAAGTGTAATAGTCTTGTCTGTAAAACAAACGATATGCATGACTGTGCACCAGTCAGTGTAATAGTCTTGTCTGTAAAACTAACGAAATGCATGACTGTGCACAAGTTAGTGTAATAGTCTTGTCTGTAAAACAGATGAAATGCATGACTGTGCACCAGTAGGTGTAATAGTCTTGTCTGTAAAACAAATGAAATGCATGACTGTGCGCCAGTAAGTGTAATAAAATACGAATCTCTAATATTCCAAACGTTTGATAAATTATGTTTCTCAAAAGGCTTAAGGCACATTCTATTGATTTAATGGTTTATTTCGTGTTTCTGTGCATGTGTGTGTGTGTGTTTTTAAATTACTATATATCAATAATTATGACTGGTTGTGTGAGTAACTATGTGTTTATATTATAATGTTATTGTTTGATGAATGATTATTTTTGTTGTTATTGTTGTTGTTGTTGTTGTTGTTGTTGTTGTATGGTGTATCGAGCGCTTTCAACTTTTTTCAGTCTTATCGTGACGGTGTTTACTTGAGACAGTATTATGAACTCTGCCACACTGGAGTATCATGCAGATACGTGATATGATAATATCCCACCCGACACCGAGCCAACCAAACTTGGCTATATCTTCTAAATGCTAATTATCAAGCCAGGAAGCTTATTGTATCATTTTTAAGTCTTTGGTATGACCCGAACGGGGATCGAACCAACGACCTTGTTTATGTATAGACTTAATCCATATGTGTTATCTTTAATATAAATGGCGTTTTATACACCGACATGAAACTAAACAGGCATATTTTATTTTCAGTTTTCAGTTGTTGTTAGTTTCATAAACTCATTTCGAAAACAATTTTATGCAATAATAAAATTCTAAAAAACTGAAAACTCACTTGGCAAATACGTATGTGTTCGGGCCATACATGGCTGGAGAGAGCAGAAGATTGACTGCCTCCGTGTCACTTGGTTTGACGGAATAGAGACCCGATGCTGTCAGAAACAGAATTAGCGGCAGCAAAAACACCGACATGAACATTCTCCAGTTTCGACGGTAATGGTGGAACCGTTTTGTCAAAATGGCGCCAAATTGTTGAATCGTCAGATTTGCTCCACTTACTTTGGGTGTCTTCTTTAAGAATGAAGGATTTCCTTTTGGTTCTATGGTAGGTAAAATAATACGAAATGCAACCAGGTTTAATAAAACATGTATATTAGTTAATATCGTATGTTCCCCTTTTACACATTGTATTGTGAGTGTAACGGAAATCATATCATATGTCACATATAAAGAAGCCTACAAAATTATGAAAATACAAAATCAACAAAAGACATAGGGTATGAAGCTAAACAGATATCTATATATTATGTGAATATAAATTAGCTAATATCCACGGCTATGTGTGGTGTCCTTGAGCAAGACACTTTTCCCGCATATGCTTAGTACTGGTTCTGCCCAGAAAGACTACGAGCGAGATTTGGCTGAGTTGTTAAAAACTGTTTCACAATCGAAATAAAATAAATAAGTTTAAATTAAGTCTACACTGGTTGTATTTGCCGTATACCGTGGCCTATTGGAGTACTATTTTGATTTAACAAAAGATTGTTTTTTAACCCACCTGCTTGTTCCATATCGTGTTTCCACTCGTTGGTTTCCTTTGCTTTACTGTCGAAATCCTGATATTTCACGGTGTCAGGATTAATTGGCCTGCCAAGGTCAGCTGCAGTACACGTTTTCAAGAAAACCTATAAAACGATGTCAAACGTGTGGATAATACCATATGAACAATCGATCAGTTAAATATCATTATCAAAATTAAACAAAGCTCTCGTTTCTATAAATAAGAACATCTAAACAGTCAGTGTTCAGCTGAAAGTAGTTGGTAAAACTCAGTTAAAACCGAACTGTCATCAAATATCAGCCACATTATCATAAAGCAGCATTTTACACGACTTGTTATCTGAAAATAGTGGCATCATTTGCAAACAAACACAGCCAATCATACACTGTCTTAGTGGAGGCGTGTCCAATCAAAACGCTTGAAACAACGGCGATGGTATTGTCATCAGGTATAGCGTTATAGAAATATATCGTCATCAAGTAGCATAAGAGAACACCGGAAATATTTTGTCCACTTAATAAAATATTAACTGTCAAATGGTTAACGTGAGGTGATTGTTTAAATCATCTCTTCATTGCTTCATTTTCATAAACAATACAAACCTCTTCAAGTGTGGGGTCAGATATTCCATAATTCAATACATTAAGTTTGTCTTTGTATGCTTCCAAATCGTGGAACACGTCACAGAAATACTTTGAGTTTACTGTTGGAAGAACAAACGTCAGGTCGTGTCCGGCAATCTGTTGTAATTTTGCTTCAGGGATTCTCTGTCTCACGCACGCTAGTATAGCTGTGGGATCGTTATCTGAAAGAAGTATTTATAATTCTATGCGTGCAAACGACCGATTTAATTTTAGCAAATGTACATACTTTTATCATATTGTAATTATTTGATAGATTTAAATGATTAAATGATCATTTGTGAATGAATATGGAAGATTCGTTTTCATTAAGTATGTTTAAGGGAAAATATCAGGGTGGGGGACGCTTTAAATGTCATAAATTTAAATTATTGTTAAAATGGATAAAAAGCATCTCACTATCAACAAAATATAAAATCCGAATGATTTGATTTATCAAATCCGCCAAACGGAACAAAATCGATATTTCAATAGAAACGAAATTCCCATTCTAACAGACAGCACTTAAATGCTGCTTGACGACCTTCACTTTATTCGGACTTTTTCTGTTATATAACTGTTATATTACTATTATTACTGTTATATTACTGTTGTATTACTAATGTATAACTGTTATATTACTGTTATATTACTGCTATATAACAGTAATATTACTGTTTTATTACTATTGTATTACTGTAATATTACTGCTATATTACTCTTGTAATTTTATAGCGTGTAAACTTATAATATTACGAATCAAATTGAAATACAAATGAAAATACATAGCTCGTCTGATACGTCACAAAATAATACTATGTTGCAATTATAAGCGGGAAATCTAATCAAGGTGCGTAGCCCAAGTTAGAAAACGTATCGTTTGGCATGTTAGTATATATAGGCTTTTAGCAATACGGGGCCAATGAGTATATAGGCATGCTGTATTGGATGTTTTTTAATAAAAATCATGATCTACTCCCTTTAATGGGAGGAAATGAAATATAGAACACCATTCACTTGCTTAAATGGTATTACACAGACTGATATCCATAGTTCCAAGAGAAATGGAAAGTATGGCACGACTTTAACTGTCACCATATATAATGATGATTGATTGATTGAATATTAAGCGTCATTTTTATTTCATCGAGAGCTAACAGACAATTAGTTAACTTAACCACTGTTTCCTGGGATCCTGAAAGGTTAACCAGTAATGAAGCACACCCATCTCCACAAGTAATTGATAACTTTCCCACTTGAATCAGCGGTGAGAGATGAATGATAATGAGACACAATGCCGTATATCAGTCATCAAGGAGACTGCTGCTGGGCGGGGATTCGAACTAACGACCCCTGGATTAATAGTCAGACGCGCTACTGACCAACCAATAAGCATTGTATAAAGAATACCACAACATATAATACACATATGGCGAGGTAATTTATCTCGATCGTAAATATTAAAAACAACGCACATTTTAGACTTGTAGAATGCATATGACTAATGTTATGACATCAACCTATGAGCAGAAACAATAGAAAAGAACTAACTTGTGATAATAAACTAACAAACCTCCTCGTTGTGGGTCCTTTGTAATGATAAGCCTGTGGCCGACAGCAAGGTGCTGTTTGAGAAATATCGGCGAGCCGTGACACAAGAGGTTGCCCTGGTGCATAATGGCTATTCTGTCACTGATCATATCTGCCTCGTCCAGGTGGTGGGTTGAAAGGAGTATAGCAGCACCTGTGGAGCGATAAACGGTGTTATTAAACTCTGAAAGGTGTATGGCAGCACCTGTTTAGCGATAGACGGTGTTATTAAACCCTGAAAGGTGTTTGGCAGCACCTGTGGAGCGATAGACGGTGTTATTAAAGCTTGAACGGAGTATGGCATAACCTGTGGAGCAATAAACGGTGTTATCAAACCCTAAAAGGTGTATGGCTGTTTGAATGTACTAATATACTTCAATAACATACCGTCCCATTTATATTAGAAGATACCAGTTTCTATGAAATTTAAACAGAATGCGCATGCAACCTTCTTGTACTTATAGGACTTGGGTCATGAGGATTAAGGGTATGATTAGAAATGTGGAATAGTATGTAAAGGTGTTTATGCTGCTTGCATTATGAACTGTTTCTGTTACAATATGTTGTATCTATAGAGTATAGTAAAGCACACATCGATTCAAATGCTTTAAACGATACAAGCAACTAACGTGGAGTGCGTCATCTAGCGGTAGGGCATTGGATTCAAGATCTGGGGTCGTAGGTTCGATCCTCCACCACGGCTATGTGATGTGTCCTTGAGCAAGACACTTTATCCAACAGCTTTATTTACTGGTTCTACCCAGGAAGACCTCAAACGTAATTTGTCAATGCTTTAAAAACTTGTTTATCAATCGATGTAAAATTAATAATTAAAACAAAAACAACTCATTTAATTATAAACGTTCACCATATTAGAATGCGGGACAGTATAAGATATGAAATACGAAATATAGGAAAAGAATAATTTTGTAAACAAAGGGTATAGCCAAAGCAACACTTTCAGTCAAAATACAAGGCCAACCCATTACTGTACCTTGTCGCGCAAAAACGGGCTCACATGTATCAGTGTTTGGAATTCCTTTACCGGATCCAATGACAAAGAAAATCATGGATTAAACAACTCTATGTCTGATCTTTCATCCCTATTTTTGGATTCGTTTGACTGTATCTAATTTTTATATGAATATATTGTGTTGTTTATATTTTTTCGTGAGGGGTGAGGATAATTTTTAGTGTGTGTTTGGAGGGTAGGTGGGTAATGAGGGTGTGTGTGTGTGTGTGTATATATATAGCATATATAGGCAATGATATTTTTCATATCAATATTATGGTGGGATGGGTGGGTAGTATAGAAATCAATTTTATTACTTTTACTTCCTACATCCGTTACGCCATGTTTCTAAAATCTGGCTATATCATTAATAGGAGGGTGTTTGGAGCATTTTAATATTTGGGACACCAAATGCTTATTTCCAGTAAACATTCAGGATATCATAATATATTGTAGTTATTTACTGTTTTTGTATATTCTGACTTTTAAAAGTATGCAGACCTATTTAAGGAGAACTGACCTACACAAACGATTTTGGTAAATGTATCACATGAATTCATTTTATAACGCTGAGTACAAGGCAGGCTGAATAAATACAGCAAAAAAATAAACGCAGTAGCCCCTTATTTAAAAGAAAGTACAGTATGTACAATATGTTACAGGCCTGGATTCAAGTATCACGTTTAAATGCTTTTTGTAAATTATTAACCTTAAGATTGTTTTGGTAAAATAATTTAAGTTATTCTTTTTTGCTGGTGAAAATTTAGGCCAGTCTCCCTCAGAGCTGGAAATGGGTCCACCTCCTCTCCTACGTTTATGTCAACGGTTATTAAAGCATCTGCGGCGCATTCATAATACCATAGTTCAACACGTGTTTGTACCTGGGCCGGCGGGTAAGTCGTGATATTCCATTGAAGGGGGCGTGCTTTGTAATAGCACCAACTTTTCAATCAATTCAATTATACTTGCTATATTTTAGGGGTCGTGCCCCAGATGTTCTGTTCGTCTTGAATCCGCTATTGAGCCGCTCTATAGTTGGCTATATTGTGATCTGTGGTTTATGGAGAGAGCCCTACCTATCAGCAACATTTATTTTAGTTCAATACAAAAGGTTAAGTGCTTCTGTGCTGCTTACTTTACACTCTTTATTTTCATTGACAAAGTCAATAAGTAAGTTTCACTTAATACCGAATGATGGTCGATAATGTACACTACTTTTAAAGGGAGCAGTAGTATGTTTTGTTGCGGAATAAAAAGACGGCGCAATTAACACAAATTGACATATGCAAAAGCAAGCAGTAAGCATTTTAGTGAATGTAATTTATAGTTTATGTACATAGAAGTTAGAAGTAGCCACTTAAGTGAATGTAAATTGGAGATAAGTAAGTTAAAAAATGTAATTAAGCAATCTGAATAATGGCAGATAATACCCTTCATAGTTATCAAATGATACACATTTATTTATTCTCGCACGCCGACTGAAATAAGCTGAAATAATCCAAATGTACCTGTAACATTTAAAAGCTGCTTTAAATAACTTACTGAAAGTTAGAACTTCTTAAAGTCAGTTGAATACGTGATGTTTTGACATACTGTCGGTCTCCATTAAATACTCGTTAACAATCATGACGTACGACGGAGTTTTGTGGTATATTATCAAGAAAAAGTAAAAGGTCAGCACAGTGCAAAAGAAATGATGACCAAGGTACAGTATTGTGATTGTTTCAACTTACTGGTCATTGGGATGATAGAGTTATATAATATGCAAGATTAACATTAAAAGTTATATCAGGCTGACAACTTAAACCAAATCATACATCACATGTGTAAATATATCAATGTTATCAACAAGCATATTGATATAAAATACAAATAACTTAGCCAATAAAGCAATTTCAATCAACCATATTCCGACGCAGTAATTGGCACATCCTCTAAAGCAAGCACTATACACGAATCTCAGGTATCTATCTAACCGATAATTAAAACAGATGAATTTAGCAAATCCATGCATGTGGGAAACATATCGCACATTTAACATTTGACAAGTATATAAAGAATGAAAGCGAATACAGGCAGAAACTGTAAAACTATTTATATGTACTGTAATACTATTTATATGTACAAGGAATCTTTAGGATTCACGACAATGTTGAAAACAAATCAATATTAATATATGAATGTATAAACCAGTGAAACCATTAATAAAACATATTAATTGAAACGTCATTTATCAAAAGGTAATTAGCACTAGTATGCAAAACTAGAGGTGACATGAATATTGTTAAATATGAGTACAAAATAAATAAATAAAAGATGACAAAAACTGACTAATAAAAACCCTATTTTGTTCTCTATGATTTTTTGTCTATCTTTCCGATAAGAAATAACGATTATAAAACATATCTTACACGTTTTGTCATTATTATTAAGTCATAAATAGAGAGCCTCTTTAACATATCGAGAGCCTTCGAACACAAACAGAGCCTTCGAACACAAACAGAGCCTTCTAACCATGTTACCGAGTTATGTCCGTTTCCAAAATAAAGAAATAAAGATCTGGATACATACTGGGTTATTTTGATTTCATTTTTACGCAATGCATGATGCCGTAAACTGTCTTCGATCAAAACCTGAATGTGATCACTTCTGAGAATAAAAAATATCGCGCACGCATATTTCAACTTCCTTCTCAAATGGCAATATCTATAAACAGTATCCACGTGGACATTGAATGCAATGATAAATATTTAAAAAATAAAGCTTCCGATAAAAGATAGAAAATCACTCTATGGTGCAGACCTAAAATGTATTTCTCATTATGTTTATTTTCATCAGACTATACTAAGCCTTGGCAAACGCTAGGTTTGTTAACGAATATCAAATCCAATCACTCCTACTGAAAACTGATTCAATACAGGTCAAGGTCTAACGTTATAAACCTTACCGACTGCGCATGTCAGAAATTACAGAGGTTCCGGAGGAGTAGCCTTCTTATTGGTTTTTGTTAAAATAAATGAGTTTGGAATTATCACAGTACCATATGCTTAATGTGGAATGGAAATAGATAAATCATTAAACATTTTGTTACAAGAGGTTGAGCAGAAGAGATGTATATATAAAGATGCATTGATTAAGTATATATTAAAATTCTTTTTTTATAAATCAGTGGTTATTTGAATGTTTTTAATAAAATTAAAAATAAATAAATAACCTTAGGCTATTCAGTGAATCAAAATTGTTATGGAATAAATCCATTGGGAAATATTCACTTATGTGAAAGGTAGCTGTTTTATCTATTTACATTAATATGCATGTCGTGTCATTTCAATTGACAACTTACGTCATCCAGTCATGTAATCGAAATCTGGCGACGCCATTTTGTTCTAAGTATATTGGAATAACCGTAATCTAACGCGACTGGTGAAGACAGTGGGTATGCATTTGTTATCTTCTGTGGCAGAAACTTGATAACTATGTTTATAGTTATTAAACGTTGTAGACAAGCATTTAGTGCCATTATCCGTTTTGCATTTGAATATTTTACGTCAAATCTTAAATGATCGAAAACTGGTAATACCATTATATGCGAAAACACACTCCAGAAACAGCGTTATCTTCATCAAAGTTGTCGTGTACCCTTTCAATTCATAATTCTGAAGACATTTCAGTACGTGTTATTTTAGTACTAGTGTTACAGTGTGTTCTTTTATGTGTCCCAAATCAATTTTACTATTTCGTACAGATGCATGAAGTTTATCTTGTTTGTATATTACGTAATAAGCACCGAAAACCATAGATCAGTGACTCATACATAAATAATGTATTCTAATCTAGTTTACAAGGGTGAAACGACTTAGACAAATTATTCTCGATGTCTGGCTTGGTAAAAGCAATACCAAGCATACCGAGATAGTGTCATGCTCATGCACATCACGCATGACACTATCTCGGTATGCTTGGTATTGTGGGGGATTGAGCTTACAACCCTCTGACCCAGGGTCCGATTATCCGTCACTAGACCTCCCACACTACCCATAAACCCATACTTAAATACGGTATATATATATATATATATATATATAGATATGGAGATAATTATTTATGAATAACCAAGACATAAATGTACAGACCAGACTACGGCGAGTGCGCCTAGCTACAATGCAAACCATAGATACAATATCAAGGCCTCTGCCAAACCAATATATTTGGTGTCGACCATGACTTATATACTATGGAATTACATGCAACACATCTCGACAGGGTGGACAAATTTACATACATGAAGTGATAGCTTTATATGAGTAGGATCCAGTTAAGGATTCATGACTACTCACATGCTATATAAAGGACAGATTTATATGTTAGCAGTTACAGTTTGAAAACGGAGACGATAACATGTATATGACACAAAACATCTAAAAGGTATAAAAGGCAACAGCCATGCACTACTGACAAACTAAAAGATAGGGATACTATCTAAGCTAGCTGTTTTGCAATCTAACTACACTATACCTTTGTAATTTTCATCTGAAATATTAACATTACTTTATTCTTGACTTTGAAATAAATACAGTGTTGATAACAATGTATGCACCTACTTGTACATCTTAACTTGATAACATTGCAGAATGTGACAAATAGTTATTTTATGTAAAATACATCATACATCAATTTGAAATGCTTGAGAGTTAATGCCACACTTTCAGATTATTATGTGATTCTACTTCCTAGATGACTGAGCTGTTATTTCACTTTATAACATCGAATTCATGCTATTAAGATCCAATCAAATATATGTTAGTATAGAGACATTAATTTCAGGACTAAAATATGTTATGCATTGTTTAGAAATTAAATATATTTATATAATACTTTCTTTTTTAGACTTTTTTAATAGCATGGTTTTAAAAAGCACGTTTACGTAAATTCATTGTACACTTATCATGAAAACGGACTTTTGATGAAATGGAAATGTTCCAACAATTGATGAAGAAAGTATATTTTATTGTCAGAATATTTGCTTTGCGTTTCTAGTGGAATTTCTTCATTAAAATAAAATGGTAAACAATGCACACGTTGTTAAGGTTAGTTTAGAATGGATAAACACGTGCTAAAACATAAAAAAGGTAAAAAAAATACAAATTAAAATTAAAATGTTTTGCTTATAGTGCGAATTTTACGTGATTTGTACAAGAGAGTACAATTACGCCATAACGTGTAAAGAAAAAACATAAAAACAGCTCAGACTTGCAACGAAATGTACATGGGTATATAAAAAACAATAACAATTTATAATTTATCGCCCCATTGGTGCAAAATGTTACCAAGTACCTTGTTTAATATACACCTGGTACCTTAGTGCTCTTATGGGACGATATATACATTTATAAACCAATCTAACTAGTTACCTGATGTTCTTCTTATGATGAGATTCCAGACCAATCTACGTCCACTAGGATCAACGCCGCTGGTAGGTTCATCCAAAATTATAGCCTTCGACTCACCAACAAAAGCAAGAGCAACGCATAATTTTCTCTTCATTCCACCAGAGAGCTCTTTCACCTTAGAGAACCGGCAAAAGTACAGATCGAGGTCCTTTAACAATCTGAAATAGTAAACAGGCATCGTTATTTTAATCGAAGAAAGACCTTGCCAAGCATACAATAACTATTTTAACGTGAATATCGCTATTTATATAATGAGTCATAAATTCGGAACTAATTGGGTGTCCAAATCTTAAACTTTTTAAAAAAAAATGTCTATTTTTTTTTATAAATGTTCCTACTTTCATAAATATGCTGATCGCCAATAATGATGTTGTGGAAGAATGGGGTTTAATAATATCTTCGACACATTACAGGTTGTATATGGCACACATGTTTTATTGCCACAGTATGGCATTGACGTGTTTCGGAGTTGGACCCTCATCCCGAAGTGACAATCTATCTCACATAATAAAATGCAAACTGGTGAAAATTAACTGCAGTACATAACATTTCGCGTTTCCGGTCTATTATACCTTATTGTAAAATCATGTAATTGTCTGCCTGTCCCATTATTCAAAGCACTTTAATGCTTTTGCCAATTTGTGACGTAATTCAGCTTCCGTCGAAATAACTGACCATTTAGCGTGCTCGCATGTCACTGCTGCGTAACGGACCATTGCGGAAAGAGCTGGGATCGTTACTACAGACTACGAATGATTAACTCAATTTCAAGACAAGAATCGGGCTGAATGTTAAAATAACACTTAACAAATAACAGTGACAATAACAATATCACGAAACGCAAATGTTTGATTACTTAACATTTGAATTCCATTCTTATACCTCATTTAGACCGCGGCGTGGTCTAGTGGTAGAGCGTCCGCCTCGCACGCGGAATGTCGTGGGTTCAATCCCCGGCCGGGTCATACCAAAGACTTTAAAAATGGCACTAGAAGCTTCCTCGCTTGACGCTTAGCATTTAGAGGAGAGTTCTAGGCCCGGTTTCAGTATAATGTGGCTGGGTTGGGTATCATACCATGTGTCTGCGGCATGATACTCCAGTGTGACAGCGCTTAGAATACTGTCTCAAGGAGACTGAAAAATTGTTGAAAGCGACGCTAAACATCATACAAGATCTACGTCATTTATGACTTAAACGAAACTCTTTGCTGCAGGAGTCAAAGTCCAGGTATGTAGACTGGTTGCTATATGGATTATACATCAGTCATGATCATGTACAGTTCATGAGTGTTTGACCTGTATTGTATAATATAATACTGTTTTAACATTCCCCTAGTCTTAGTATTGACTAGAATAGTTAAATAATAAAGTGTGTGGTCACTTACTCTTTAATTTCGTGTTTCCTTTCTTTGCTACTGTGGCTGGACTTTATCGAACTATAGAACTCCATATGTTCTTGGACTGTCATACTGAAATATTATTTAGGGCATGCATATTTAATGACTATACTTAAGCATACATTAAACAAGAATGTGAGGTTCATTTTTGTTTATGATATTGTTTGAATAAAAGAATGTTTTAATAGAACAATTCCTTGGCAGCACATAACGCGTCTAAGAAAATAAAAAATAGAAGACTCGATTTTATTAAGTCTGTTCATGCGAGATAAAGCAAATCATATTAAATGCCAAGACGGAAAATCGCAACATTTATCAAAGTACTTGATGTACTTATAGCCAGTCCTTTGTTACAATAAGTATTGCATCTAATGGCGATTATCAGAAATACATATTTTGAAAATAAGGCATTGTGTTAAATGTATAGTTATGAAACTTTGATTTATAAAAAATTGTGTATTAGCATACAGATATTTCACCTACTTCAGAGATTGCTATTAATTAAAATATTTGTGATGAAAAATTACAAGTGGAACATTCTTAAGAAACCCAGTAACAAGGTTAATAAACGCGCTAAGATTTAATATTTAAATGGAACACTTCTTTGGAAAAAGTAGTGCTATTGCAAAATCTGAGACGTATTGTTTATCTCTATTTCAAGGTTAATAAATTTAATTATTTTAATTTGAAATTACTTGTAACTATCATAAATGTTAAATATAGTAAAGTTAAATATTCACATATTTTGTAGCAATGTACAATTGTTAAATTATAAGCAGAAATTACTTTTGACATAATAACTACATTATTTATAAGTCTAATATGCTTAAATTAAATATTAATTGCTTAATTTTGTTATTTAATAATTGTATGATGTATGTTTGTTATAACAGTTACTGAATAATAAGAGTGTTATTGCAAAATCTGAGACGTATTGTTATCTCATCTCTATTCCTAATCCAATACCTACTTTATCAGAAATACCATCACACTTCCATACATATTCATACGCCTTCTTTATTTGATTGATATTACTGGTTTATTTTGCGCAACATTTTTTTTAAAAAATGACATTGTATATAGCATATGTTGATAGTTTGATTTGATTTGATTTGTTGCAATCAGAGGAATAAAAAGTAGTCCTTGTCGCGTATGCTCATTTTGGCGGTGATCAACACCGCAAAGCTTGATCCCGACGACGACAGAAGCAGGGCTATGCATTTAGCATAAAGCCCGGCTAAAATGCTTTAAAATAAATACTTACTATTCAAAGAGTGAATTGTGCTGTGGACATACGCCAATACTTTGCCTCATGTGCTTAATTGATCTGTTGAATATCGACACCTGTCCTTGTGTGGGCTCTAACAATCCGATTAACATGTTGCTGCAAAATAATTGATTAAATACGTTAGGTTAACTCATGTGACTTTATTTACACTTGTATGTGCAAATGACATGTGTTTTTATGGAAAATATAATTTTAACAACTAAATCATAAATCTAAGGTGTTACGAGTTAGGAAAATGGTGTTATGGTCGTAAACATTAAAAAGGGGCTCTCTGAATTGATTCATGCATGAAATTATTCAAGTACAACAATTTGTTTTAGCTTTATCAAATGGCTTCATTATAACAGAGTAAAATTTTAACGGAAGCATTCCAATAAACCGTAACTATAGAAAACATAAATTGTTTAAGTTACAAAACGCTAAGTATTAACTGTGTATTACTCACATGGTTGTAGTCTTTGCAGCTCCGTTGTGTCCAAGCAATGTGGTAATATTTCCTGCGTGGATGTCCAGGGAGAGATTCTTGACCACCGGCTTTCCTCTGGTATATTCCTTTGATAAACCGTTTACTGACATAACGACAGGGTGGTCAGTGGTGAAATCCTCCGAAAATACTTCTATAAAAATGCATTTAAAACGAATAAAGGCGTATAAAACAAAAATGTACATATAATATTCCTTTTGAAACAACAACATTATCATGATACTAAATCAACAACTTTCTTATTAACGTAAGATTTTATTTCTTTTAAAGACGAAAAATACAAATCAATTATTCAGATTGGTAAAAAAATTTTTTACCCAAATTTAACCATATCAGTTAGAATTATGACAATGCCATCAACTGAAAAAAAGCTTGTTTTGTCTTTATTAATGCAATTCAAAGAATAACTCTACTCTTATAAAGCTAATTGTATAGAATAATACAAGTATGATGTTTGCATGATTAATCTTAAATTAATCAAGTAATTAATTATAACATTTCACACTGACCTTTGCGGTTCGATCTGTATTTGCTTCTTGTGTCGGCGCTGTCGGAACAACCCCAATAATACGGGCTCACAGGAAAATACCAAGGTTCTGATACACCGTACTTTCCTAGATAAATCAATGCAAATTTAATATAATATTTTTCGCTAAAACTGATTAAACAAAATTAAAGTGATATTTATTACAATGGACATAATGCTGACATTATCCTTGACGCGTTGATTGCAAAATGTATTATAGTATTACTGGTTTAAACAATGTTTTGTTCAAGAACAGTATTAGCGTGTAGTTCGGACCCATCTCTCCAGATTGGTTCCCTTAAATAGCAATGTTGGAAAAGTCCCATTTGAGCATGTTGATTGGTCAGTAGCTTTAACTGAAAGTTTGAAAGACATAATAGTTTAATAAGCGTCCAACTGTCATGAATTGTGAGACAGGCATAGAATTCCCTGCTTTTTCATTGAGGGTAAATAGACCTGATTCGGGACATATCAGGTTCTGGGATATACTAAGAACAGTGTATGGTGTATTAAATTCATTTTTCAATTCATAACCAAATAACTCTCAAAATTTAGATTTTGGGTAAAAAGGCTATTCTGCTTATATACAAATGTAATTGCATATTTTTAGTTTCTCATAAATGCATATTATTTTGTAGGAGCTATGATTTAGAATATATATATATATATATATATATATATATATACATGTATATATATATATATATATATTCCCTTGCGCAGGTCATCTAGTATTTATAATTCCATTTCAAGTTAAACTGACTGTTTTAGAAATACATCTAACCTACCTGGCTTCACGTTTCTGACGTACCATCCAATGACCATGTATATACATCCGTCGATCAGCATCATGAAACATGTCCATGAGAAGGAAAATTCGTCACCAGCGACAGGACTCTCTTGTATGTTAGACCACTGTATTCCAATCTGTTGCTCCTCGTAACGGGCAATAAATGTTGCCGCAAAACTGAAAGCCGTTGTAGAGGACAGACACTGAAAATGGAAATAAAAGTAAACAAATGAAATGAACATCGAGAATAAAATGTAATGTCATAAAAAGCAGATAAGTATTAAAAGATTATAGTAAAACTGCAATGAAAATTGAAAAAAAAAATTATTGATATGGAATATCGAACCTTAGCGGTGAGATGCAAGTGATCTTTAGGCGGCGCCTTAGACCACTCAGCAACGGAGGACCCTCACGGAATGTCATAATTAGCAGATAACGATTAGTTTGAAATTATTTGTTTAACTTAGATTGTGAAACAAGTTTTTACAACGTATACAAATCGCACTCAAATTCTTCCTAGATACAACCAGTACTAAGCATATGCGGAAAGAGTGACTTGCTCAAGGACCATACACTTAGCTGCCACTGGCGGATGATTGAAACGACTACCCTCCGATCACCGGTTCGATATTCTAACTTAAACTGGACCACTAAATAAAGATAAACACTAGAAGATCATGTAATGAAAATTGAGAAAAAATGCAAAACATTAACAAATGTCTGATAAATTTCAACATTGAATAACGTCTACGCAATAATTCATAATGATATTAATAAATAATGAATATTTTATGAGTAAGCCTACTTAAAAGTTCTATTTCCACTGACTTCACTTTAAAGTCATTTCATTATTTTAATTCAGCTTTGAGACAATATATCTCAATATCTTTTATACAATATCTCTATACATCATTACCGCAAGTGTTTTCTGCCAGAATTCCATCTGTACTTCCAATGTTAGAAGAACGGCAAACGGGAGAAAGCTTATCAGGTAAACAATCAATGATGCTAATATTGCAAGTGATGTTCTAGTGAAGAACGCACTGACAAAATAACTGAAACAAAGACAAGATAACTATGTTACATCAGAAAACAAGAATCCCATCGGCCTTAATGGTCACCTGCATATAAAAAAAACCATTCACATAAGTCTATTTAGTGATAAGAATTAACTTCTTTTTGTCGATTCCATTTTATATAGATTTAGTAAGGTATGCCCCACCCAGCGCTAATCTATGACACCCAGGAACATGCAAAATACAATTTTTAAAAATGCCATATACGTCCACACTCATGCTCACCATTGTTTCCCTGTGCTTCCGATAATGAGAAGATTTTCAAAATTAACCTTGAATTTGACGATTTTGGCCCCGCCCATGTGGCGTTGGGATCATGCATTTCACAATTCACCCTTAGGTAACAAATCTGCATACAACGTATCATTACGATTGAGCTGAGGATTTTTGAGAATAAGTCGAAAATGTCAACGAACTCACGACGACGGACAAAGGGTGATTAAAAATGGCCCCTGAGACAAAGTCTCAGGTGACCTAAAATACGTTTGTAATATCATTACTCTCGATTGCAGACATACGATTGGTTGCTTTGTGTACTTGTATACATTCAATTATTAAACCAGAAATACATTCTCATTGAATAAAAATAATTACCCTTACTTTAACGATAATAGTCTGCTTGTTTGTTTGAATGTGCAGCGTCATTTTATGCCGCCGATTGTTAACAGACGAAACGATGATAGTATTTACTATCTAAAACTTAGAATATTTCTGATATGATTACCGATTCTAATATACGTGATTGCTTCTCAACAATATACAATGTTAAGCATGCCATAAGTTAATAAAAATACAATAAGTTGGATTCTAATTTTGAAAACATTTGAATAATTTCCCTTACCATAACATCAGTGACGAAAATAAGAAGTCGATGAAGTATAGATAGATGATTCCAAAATTGCTGTTGCTGAATATGTTCCAAAAGTGGAGAATAAAGACGCATAACAAGGCAACAATGGCAAACGTAAACATTGTGCTGATAAACCATGACCACCAGTTCAGGACAGTTTTCATACCCATAGCTCTCAGTGTCTAAAGAAACAAATCAAAGTTGTTTAATGGAAATAACGTTAATTAATGATCATGATAATTGATAACTGTTTTAATACAATTAAATGTTAACATATATTGTATATCTCTATACATCATCTGTAATGAAATTGTTTACAAATATTGTATATATCTATGCATCATCCGTAATGAAATTGTTAACACATATTGTATATCTCTATACATCATCTGTAATGAAATTGTTAACACATATTGTATATCTCTATACATCACTGTAATTAAATTGTTAACACATATTGTATATATCTATACATCACAGTAATGAAATTGTTAACACATATTGTATATCTCTATACATAATCTGTAATGAAATTGTTAACACATATTGTATATCTCTATACATCACTGTAATGAAATTGTAAACACGTATTGTATATCTCCATACATCATTATATATATCTATAATGGAAATGCTAACATATATTTTATATCTCCAGACATGAACTGTAATGAAATTGTTAAAGCGTATTGTATATCTCCAACATCATCTGTAATAAAATTGTTAACATATATTGTATATCTCTATACATCATCTGTAATAAAATTGTTAACACATATTGTATATTTCTATACATCATCTGTAATAAAATTGTTAACACATATTGTATATCTCTATACATCATTTGTAATAAAATTGTTAACACATATTGTATATCTCTATACATCACTGTAATAAAATTGTTAACACATAATGTATATCTCTATACATCACTGTAATAAAATTGTTAACAGATATTGTATATATCTATACATCATTTTGTTATAAAACTGTGAACACATATTGTATATTTGTATACATCACCTGTCATGAAATTGCAGAAGAGTATTATCCGATTCAAATTAATATTTCATATACCAATTGTGTCTCGTTTGACATATATATATATATATTTTATTATTATTATTATTATTATTATTATAAATATAAAACTCTCTAACCTCTTCTTGTCCTTGTTCCCGGTCGTACACAAGATTATTCACAGCAACAGAGAGTCCAGCTATCCACGCTACTGTCATGACAACTGGCAATAAGTATGCTGTAAATGCATTGATGAATCTGCAAGGAAACAACGAAACAATGCCTTTCCAATAACGTGCCGGATATGTTACAACCATTTATGAATCGTATTAATATCACTTATAGCTTCTATCTTACATGGAAACAATTTATTTTTCAATGGAATGTCCAATCAAATTTGATAACTCGAAATATTGATCGACACCTGTTTAGAATAGCATCTGATAAAAAGGGATCACCCTTATAAGCACAGAGGGAGAAAACATCACACTGTGTTTTATTGAGTATGCATGTATTGCATTAATTATGATAATAGCATGTAGTGAGTGTCTGTGCTTTTGTGGTTTTGTGAGTTTTTTTCATTCGAATTATCCTGCTGTACGAGGTGTGTCAAAGTATATCGTAAAATTTGCATATTGCATCAAAACTAATGAATATATTCAATTTATTTTTTCAAGGAAATTTAATACATAATTGTTTTAGGTACGCAGCACAGTTTGAATTATAATGGAATATCTTACTTCAAACACAGTATTTTTCATATATATTTGACAATTTGCTTTATACTTTAATGTAGTTTATGCGCATCTGAAGGCGCACATCATGATTTTACATTTTAAACAATATCATTAATGATCTTTTTTTATTTTCATCCCCTGTAGAAGGAATATATATTCCTAAAGCGCTCTCTTATATATATATATATATATAATTATATATATATATAAAGATAATAATTTGTGAATAACCAGACATAAATGTATGGACCAGACTACGGCGAGCGCACCTAGCTACAATGCAAACCATAGACACAATATCAAGGCATCTGCCAAACCAATAAGTTTTGCGTCAGCCATGACTATTATACTATGGCTTTACATGCAACACATCTGGACTGGACGGACACTTTACATACATGAACTGGTAGCTTTATATGAGCAGGATCCAGTGAAGGATTCACTACTACTCACATAAGATATAAAGGACAGATTTAGAAACCCGTTGGATCATGAAGATTCAGTGAAATCATATGTATTTTATATAATAAAGGGAGATAATTGAAATCACAATAACGGAATTTCCGATTTCTGTGATATTTTCAGATGCACATTCACAATGATATACGGAGATAATTATTTGTGAATAACCAGGCATAAATAACCGTTAAGAGTGGACTTACGTGTCAACCTTATGGCATGGGAATGGAAACTGTTTGGTTGTCACTGATGGCAGTTGTGTTTCGTTCGAACCAGTTTGCATAGATATAATGGCTGTATCAATCATATCTTGTAACTGGATGAACCCTCGCAAGTATCTCAAATCTAGGCCAAAATTGTCTTCTGGTACCGGCCGCCACATTCTACTCTTGATTCTGTTTGTATGGGCGACGTTATCTATGTCCATTCGGAGTTCATATTTTACATGCCGTGGGAGTCCAGAGGACGTTACGTCACGTCGTAAGCGCCCTGCGCCCCCAGGAACATTAGTGAAATAAATTCCTGCAAAATAATAAATTTATTTTACATTTTTATAATTTATTATATTAGTTTTTATTCATATCGTTAGATTGCAGATATCAAATATTTTAATTTATAATGTATTCGACAAATTAACCTTAATTGCCAAATATGATATAAAATGTGTTTTACTGTACAAAATAATTACTGACATCAACAGCTGTTGACCAGTTAACGTTAACCAATGACAAGTAAACTTCAGATAGATCCATATAAACAGATCTAGTTCAGATGGTGCTGGTTTCATCAAACGACTTACCAGCAAGAAGATTATTCGTATCATGAAGTTTGGCAGCTTCGGCCATCAGTTCATCTTCTGAAGCAAACCCTACAAATCGGTCAAGCTCGATACATTTGACATAATCGGAAGCCATCTGTGCGACATTGGTCAGACTCGCCATCAGTTCGGCATCAGTAGAATTAAATGAGTATAACATGGATTCCAAATCAGCCACTGAAACACCCGATACTTCAGTAAGCATACCCTGAACAAGAGGGCTTTTCATCAAATTCTGAAACACAACAAACGTATATAACAATATGAATGAAGTTCAAAAATTAAAGTCAAAATTGAACTGATCTTCGTACTTCTTCTAAACACTTGTGTTGGAAAATACTAACATCAAATAAACATGTAATTCTATGTGGATTTTCTGTTTTCCAATATATATATATATTCATAAATTCTAAATGGCGTCCAGTTTTCTTTTGATGAATGAGATCCATGATGCATGCACATGTATCTGAGTGCAGTGACCATCCCCGTCCCGTAAATAAATGGCATTAAATATATAATGAGAGCTGGGTTCACACACACGGCGTCAGTGGCAAGTATTTTAACAACCACTCGACCATGGCGAACTACCGTTTAAAGAAATAAATATAACGGTGGAGCATTGACATTGGTACTACGTATTGTTCCAAAACAGAACACACAAGAACAACCAATGTAGGAAGTATATGTTCCCGCAACAGTACCTACCTGAATATCAGATGTTTGGTCGCCTGACAAGTCTTCGAGAAACAAAGATCCTTTGGCCCACTCTTCAGCCATGGTTGATGCATCTTCGAGGCTTGAGAATGTCGTATTAATCTGAAAATTTATTTGTTGACATTGTCGATATCTTATACATGTATGAACATAAGTACAGTAATAATAAGTAATATAAATTGATTCATTTGATTTAGATGTACACATTTCAAAGTACGCATTCAATTCACATAAAAACACAATTGAAAAATAAACATTGTTAATGTGTAATCAAATGAGTTGTGTTTATTAGAGTTGTCAAAGTCATTTCATTTTTAAAACAACGTATCCTTAATCATGATTAAAAACACTTGTATTGTAACACATTTCAATTAAATACTAGAACATTTCACTTAAAAAAATTACACATATGAGAACAAATGCTCAGGTGAATCTATCACATAAAATCTTAATAGAATGTATATTCATTTGAAATACATCTTCGTTGCAATTTCAGACATAATTCACATTTGGACAGTGAACAGTATGTTGTTCTCAATTTCAATTTCAATTTCTCTCTCTCTCTCTCTCTCTCTCTCTCTGTTACGTACCTTTTGTATCAATTTCATAACTACTGGTGAGTTAGGCGCGAACAGTATCTTTCCTCTCACAAGCGGCTTGAGGTATCCCCATATGATAGGACCATTTTCATCCTTCATGATATCTCTGTACATGTCCTGGCACACTTCACCTGTTTTAGATACAACCGTCATATGATATTTCACCACATAGCTTAGATTATATATTCACGTTCTGTACCTATATATGATATCGTACTAAAGGACGTTGTACTCGTAGATATACAACGCTGCATCGATCAACCTAAATCATATTTGTTTAAGGTAAATGTACACACATTTATAGTTGCAATGACCACACAAAGGGTTTCTTCACATAGGCTTGATGTAGAAAAGGGTAAATGGAAGCAACCGAGCACATTTTTCCAAAATGTATTATGTTATACATGCTGAGCTCTTGAAAACGAGTATCATTTTTATTTGAATGTCGTTTATACAAGAACTTAAGGCCTATATATTTTGAAAGTTATTATTATATGAATCCAAGTATTTTTATAACTATTGAACAAACTGACAGCAAACAAATTATACGAAACCTGTCTGTTTATTTATACAAAAACTAAAAAACGAGTCTATAGTAATAGACAGAAATCAATTGTAAATGAAATGAAATCGTCATTTAATATATATTTGTAATACTATTTTTCTGAAATGTTTGATAACGGCTCGTATTGATCTATTTCTAATTATGTTGTATAATGCACTATATTACGATATAAAATATATTCTATACAAATGGAACCAAATCTAACATAGAATCTACCAAAATGCAACCTATTTCATTAAAACGCGACTTAACTTAAGAAACTGTCTCATAAAATTTCTCGATAAAATAAACAACTGGTTTCGTATAAGAGTCAGTTAATAAAATATTTGATACGAATTCCTATGTTTTTCATTGAAACATTGAGATATGTCGTAACGCATATACATCACCATTCAAAACTTGTACAAGCCATTCTCACTTCTTTGTTCCTATTCGAGTATGTGTTGTGTGCGAAAGTGACCACGTGATAGTATGCCTTGGTTTATTTCTAACTATATAATTATATTTGGTGAGCTACTGTATTATATAACAGTATTAAACCAGTCAATACATTATATATAAATATATATATATATATGTATGTGCTTTGAATACCGACAAACTTGGCGTTTTATCTGTCTTCATTGAATCACAATTATCTTACCTGGCAATGATTCCATATCTTTGGTTTCTTCGTCCGTCAGTTCAATTGCCGGTGATACAACTGTGTTGACGCTTAGGTCGTCTGATATCTCCGCAATGGGATCGCCGCAAATCAAAGCTGATAGTGACGTCATATCAAACGATCCTATTTAAAACGGTAAATATAGCAAATATGAGGAATGGATGATTTTATAAAAGAAATACACTCTTTTTAGTATTGTTTCAAATAATCCATTGGAAAATGAGAAATTTTAATAGCATGCATCTAAATGCATACATTTATATATGGAAAGGAACTCAATGGGCATTATTCTTTCTCTCTAATCCTTATATGTGTTGTCAGTTGTAAATATTATGAATAATATATATGTAAGCTAAATGTTATTTACCTTTCTGGGCTTGTGCCAAACTTGCCACAGCATTTGGAATAGCTGCTGTAAAGTTATCTACTGTCTTCAACAATGATTGAATATCACCTTGCGCTAGCTTTAAATTGTTCAGAGCAGCGGTGGTTTCTTCTATTGTTACATTTGCACTACTCACAATCGATGACAAGCCGTTTAAAGCCAACTGAAACAAGCATAAACAAATAATAGATTAGATGTTTATTATAAAATATTATCCAATAAAAAGTATATTATGCTCTGACCGATTAAGATATCACTATTTGTGTGGTGGTAAGGCATTTATTGGTTTACACGTTTTTGTTGTATGATACGAAAGAAGTTATTACAATTCATACAAATTACGATCGAAAAAGCAAGGGGGAGGATCGGCCCACGTCAGTCAGATCATGGATTCAGTGCTCTACCACTGAACCACGTGCTCCAGATTAACTACTTACGTTAGCAAATTATTGACCATATTACATTCTACATGTTTTAGAGATATTATGACGTTATGTTTCAACTTAATGATTGATATCAAGCGGGGCGGTAGTGTAATGAGAGTCTTATGGGTTCGATCCCAAGCTCGATCTGATGCCTCTCATAAAACAACACATAGTACTGTTCTGGTTCTATCCAGGATCATTACTCGAGAGCGCTGCGTATAAACTCTGAACGTTCACCGCAACAGAGCTAAAATAACTTAGTATAAACTTAATATTTTCTTTCTCTGTAATGTAAATCTCCCGATCTATATTTACCAAACAATAAATTGAACGATAATTACTTAACTAAAACATTAACGGAAATAATATTGACCTTTTTAGTCATGTTTGTATCATATACACAATAAACTCCGATAATATTACTGGCCATTATATTTTTGTTTTACTTCAGTTCAATAAATATCAATTACTCACACAAGCTACAGGTAACGCCTCTTTAAATGCTTGTTATCAATTAATAAATTAGTAATTACCTCTTCCATGAGTCCACCAATATCTAGTTGCATCATGACGTCATCCAGTAGCTTTGAGATAGTGGAGCTGCTAAGCTTGCAGAATTGACCACTGACAGTGACTGGGTCGGTTTGAGAATCTTCCTGGACCTTGATTAGTTTTGCCAGGTTGGTACTATTACACACCCAGTCAGAAACTGTAGGCTGTGCTGCGCTCAATAGCTAAAGGAAAGCATTTTTTTTGTTAGGTAAACTTAAAATTGATTAACAAATATTATACATTGAGATTTCCGGAAAACAGATATTCTTAATCTAAAAATGAACCAAATCTCATTGGTTTCTCTGCCATCCGAATGAAAGCACACCTGGTGTCATTTATATTGTTAATTCATTATATTAACTCTTTTTAGTTGATGCCACCTACAAAGTTCCAGGTTACCTCAAAACAATTTAGTTTCTTGCCTGATAACGAATGCATTGCGCTTCATTCTAAGTATATACATTATCGGACATGAAATTCAACTGTTTTGAGGTAATCTGGAACTTTGTAGGTAGCATTGATCTATATACGTCCCACTACACAGTCACGCCCCTTTTTTCCTAACGCTTAGAAAAGGTCCCTTGTTATTTGGTTTTGAAATGTTTTCATAATTGTTCATAGTGTAAGCGATTTCTTGCTGCAGATGAATAATGCAAAAGCTGGCATAGCATATACTGCAATAAGACATCACTGGTGTTAAAAAAAGTTACTTTTATAGTATTTCAACATATGCATGCATTTATGAGCATTTGAGGACATCTTTTTTAAAAGATATTTTAGTGTGTAACTGCACCCTCTTGAAAAAGAAAGCTTGTTAACCTACCAGTTATTGTGCAATTTTATGTCGGGATACATTCCTGCTATAAAAAAAAATCTATGTAAAAAAAACTTTTTTTCCGTGGAAATCATAGACCTTATTTTATATAGAAGAAAAAACAAAATCCAACCGCGTAATGAGACCTTATATTGGTGAAATAGATACCTCTTATACACAGACGGTCGACGAAAACTATAAAATCTGCACTTTGATTGTACTCTCTGATAAATACACGCTGTCAAGTGGATCAATCGATAATGTTGAAGTATAATTGGTCATCACATTACAAAATTATACATATATCTATGTGCAACCCTCCTGCATATCACGTAGTAACTTTAGGCACAAGCTTGCAAACTTACCATTTCAAAACTTAGCACTCCATCTATTATAGCATCTGCTACTTCAGGGGAGATGTTTAAGGTCTGTGTCATGTATGCATGGAACACCGCTTGATCCTTCACAACATCTTTAATTTCAACTGAAACAGAAATATAAAATTGGTCAGCATATCGGATTAACTTCGATTAAATGAGAGAGAGAGAGGCAGAGAGAGAGAGAGAGAGAGAGAGAGAGAGAGAGAGAGAGAGAGAGAGAGGGGGGGGATGGAGTTGATGTGATGTAGCTAATGAATGATACGTATTTACAAAACAAAGCAAATTACGCATCAGCTTTAATTATTGTTTATTATTTGTTGCCATTATTTGTTTTACACACATAAACAATTGATTAATGTCGTTAAAAAGTAGCATGCGCGTAGATATAATACGATATAGACACGAAAGCGAATAGATTTGAAATGATATAGACGTTACACGAACGGTTTATGGAATGTCATTAAAACACATTTAAACATTTACAAATACACTTACTACTTTTAATAAAGGTATTCCGTAGTGACTGGAAAGCAAATATTCCGTTGGCTATTATCTTGGCGTCTTGTATAACGTCGTTAGTCATTTGGGAGTCGTCCAACAACTTAAAGTTGTCAAGTACTGCATTAAGACTGGAACAAGTTTGAAATAAAGAACCATGAAACAAACACAAATCATTGTTTCGAAATGAAAATATCAAATGTATTTATTCTAGGTTTAAAGCAAATGAATAAATATACGTGTAATTTTTAGTCCAGGGTATAAAGCACGAGTAAACTCGTGCGATACAGTCAGTATATAAGTAATATACAATTGTAGACACTCTCCATTCGAAGTCATTGCGTTACGTTGTTTACACATATCTTCATAAGAGCCCCCCACCTCATCCAAAAGCGGTCAAAGTAAAACACAAAAAAGGACAACATGGTGTTTATTTGGTATTTTAAACTTTATACACAGTATTACGTAGATATTGTGGTTATGTAGTAATTATATTTGAAAGTTGGTATATACTTTCTTTCAGATGTTGGTCATTTTTGATAAGGTTGTAATTTATTTGAGTTTGTATATTGACGGATAGCCATTGCAAGACAAGGGTGCTACATCCGAATAAAACCTCCAGGGTATCAGCTGTTGCAGATCATCTTATTATGACAGGATGATTGACAGATTGCTTTGTGCATCTTTACTGTAAAACTATGTTATAACGACAATGCAAGTGACAATTCCTTTAACATGTCTTGTTCTCTTGAATTCCCTGAGTTTACTTTGAGAAGAAAACAAATTATTTATTTTCGTTTGAGCAAAGCGAATTAATAAATAAGTAGTATAATATACAATTGACATTTTATGGACATTCGTTACGCAGCAAATCAATGTTTACCCCATTGCTGTTAATTTTGAGCAGCAGACATGTTCTTCTTAAATTAAATATTACTTTTCTTACGAGTTCGTTACACGTAAATCGATATACTATTAGTTTATGATCATAAATGAACATGTATTTGGTTCAGTCTTCCACTGGTGTAAAACAATGACCTAGTTCAGTTATATTTTATCTTAATGTCAGAAACATTTCTTACCTTGTCAATAGATCATCGGGGCCATTGTCCACTAAGATCCTTTGTAAAGTTGACAGCAATGCTGTGTTGTTGCCTAGATTTGTGATGTCGATGTCAGATAGGCTATTTACCATACCTGCCAACTGACTCAAGCCTTCTATGTTCTTTACGAGCTCAGAAATGTCTGTTGTGAAGGTTTTCCAGATTGCATCTGTGTCCGATGATGGTAGCTCATTAATCTACGAAATAAAGAGATATTCGCACAATTCAAAATTCGTGCAAAATCATGATTTCACATGTAGATATTTTCCGGTTTGGTAAATGAATATCCACTTAGAAGAAAAATATATAATATAGAGTGCTAGAATTCGACAATGATCAACTGTAATAGTGTCTACTTAAGACAAAATATGCGTTTGAATTCACTTTAGGTAGCAAATAAGCATACACAAAGGCAATGATATTAATAAAGTATATTGTTATCAATTTAGTTTGATGAGGAATATACTTAAATGTAACTTGTATTATTAATGTTGCTTTAAGACATACCTTTGTAGCCAAATCTGCTAATCTAAGAAGATTATCAGCAACTGATACGGACATTTCGCGATCTGGTCCACATAACGTCGTGTACAATAAAGTCAAGTTGAGGCTTCCGTCATTTAACCCAAACGCAGATGAAATTACTCCGGATTTGCACATTTCATTTACAAGTTCTTCTGCAGACATATTGGCCTGTAAGTATATATATGTAAAACAATTTAACTTGGTATAAGGAATACAAAAGGACCATCAGCCTATTAATAAAATTTAATTTTTGACCTGCAGTTAGTGGGTCATCCGTTGTCGAGTTGTCCAAGGTGCTGTCTCAAGATAACTTCTCACCGGTAAGGTCGTAGTTTCGAGTCCCACTCTCTCCAAACACTTTATATAAAAAAAGTTTACCAGTTACTTGCGGAAGGACGGTGGTTCTACTCATATTCATTCTGAGGTCTTCCTTCACTAATTAAACTAGATATGCCATATATAACATATAACACGGTAAACCCCATTCAAAAAAATTGCCATGCAGTTATAGTTATAACTGTTGTTTAATGCGTTGTGTCTTTTTAAATCAAACAAAGTTGTTGTCGGTGTTAACGTTTGCAATTGAGTTCTAATTAACATAAATAAATGTACGCTAGGCGGAAATATTAGCGCAAGTAGAAGACACCAACCACCTTGTCGAAGTTCAGTTCTACATTAACTAAATTATTGAACATTAAGCAGTCTGAATACAATGCCCTATTCCGACATCTTAACGTCAAGCATATAAATCCAGAACTTGTTAGCTCAGTTTGATGACCATATGCAGTAATAGATGATTTTCTCTATTGCCAACATAAATTTTAAAGTTTAATCGAGTTATATAACACATGTTGTCACTTAAATCCATCTTACCAAATCTAATCCAAGTGTAGAATTGAGCAATGCCGCCACTGACTCCTGACTCATTTCAAAAGTAGTCTTGAAATATGTTTCAACATCAGTAATATTTTGTGTTAAGGCCTTCTCGACAGAACTTAGAGCTTAAAAAATAAATAAGAAATATTTAGAATAATATTTTTACATTATTAATTAACGGAAAAATCACTTGTAGTATGTTAAATAAAACAAAAAAAGTTCTCATATACTAACACAAATCATGTATGAGTAAAAAAATGGGAAATAATAAACAGAAATTAGTGATACTTGAAACGGTATGTTAATTATTTGTTGTGTTAATTTAGGAAAATGGATTTGAAATACCAGTGATGTCTTACATCACAACAGTATTAACAATAAATGTTATTGGAAAATAAAGTTCGGTCCAACAAACAACAGTTTACTGTATGTGAGAAAAAATCCCGTTTACTTGCAGGGAGATGATGGTTATACTCAGATTCATTCTGAGGTGTTGTATCATCTATACAACTGTTGCCATATCAATAACCAAGATTGTGTGGATGTGACATTAAAGCCCCATTTGAAGATGGCGCTGAGGCAGCTTTTACGTAATTATAAACACGATTCAAATCAGAAATCCCTTTCCAAAAATTTGAAGTCATCACTGCATTGATTTTGTTATATTTTGCATACTACTAGAGTATTGTTGGTCAATTTAATTCGCAAAAGGATATTTAAAAAAAGCGTGCGTTGTATGCAGTTTGAAAATTAAGTTAAACTCCAACTGGCAAATAGTTGATATTCTATGGAGGAGCTTGTGAGATGGTGCAACCCAACAAATACAGATGGAACTGTTTTTAAACACATTTAAGCAGCCGAGTGATGGTGTGTATTTTAGACCACTGTACCATAACTGACAGGTAAATAAATCAGCTGTTGTATATTAGCCACTGCTATATATATCTCTGCCCAGGTAGAAAATTTTGAGCCTTTAATAACGTTAATAATTCCATTATAAAGTAACCTGTTTGTTGCTGGCTGTATAATTCTACAACGCTATTTATGACTTCAACAATTTCGTCCGAACCAGATGCCGTCTGTAATAATTTCTGCAATTGAGGGTCTTCAAGAATCTTCATTGCTTCAGTCCCGAGAGATAGGAGTCTGATAGAAATAACGATATTAATTGTGTACTATAACATATAAAATTGTGTAATTACAGTTTCTTTTATAATTGTATATCATAAAATAATATAATACATAGTTGTGGTGATTGCAGCTTCTATGACGTGTTGAGTTTCAGTACACAGAAAATTGCAAGAGTGTTCTTCGTAGCCGAGTGATCTCATGAAACGGTGAAGTCGTGGGTAAGAGCCAATCTCGGGCCAAATACTTTATGTGGGAAAGATAACCAGTTCTTTATGGAAGGACAGTAGTTCTACTCATTCATTCTGAGGTAGTTCTCCACCAGTAAAACTGGATATGCCATACATACCCTGTAGCGTGTGTGTGTTGATTTTTTTCAAGAAAACGCTGTAGAGAATTTTTAACAGATAACAATGAATCTCATTATCTAAAATGGAATTTAGAGAAATAAAAGCAAACCAAAAATAAGTTTGAAGAAAATATAAACAGTCGAAAATGTATTTAGCGTTCAGAATCACATTTTCGTCACTGTAATAGTTGTAATAGAATGCTTACGTTGAAAAAAGGAAATAAATATGTGTTGGGGTTCATTCAAATAAATTGAAACACCATTATTCATACTTACCGAGTAATATCTGTTAGAACGTGCTGGGATCGCATAACCATATTACCGATACACTCGAGGGTAGTGTTCGTGTTGTTTGTAAGGATTCCGACTGCCGTTGTCATAAGCTCATTTATACTAGCATACGAGGTTACCGCTTTTTCACAAGAAAACTCCATGTCTGTATCCTGACTTGTAATTCTCTCCGCCAACTGTAAAAACATATTACGATTATTATGATATCCCATGAAAATAACTAAAATGATCCCTTTTACATAGTGGAACCACAGAACGCAATGAAGACTTGGTTTAATGGAGTCCATTCATGACGCAATGCTATAGTTTCCAAACCAGATTTCAACCGGTAGTTGACTAATACCATACATTATCGAGTCGAAATATTAGGTGACACTTTACATCCACCAAGCGGCACATATGATTACTGGAGGATAAATCAATAACCATGTCTGATGAATAAAACCATTTAAATACTACTGGATTCAATAACATGTGTTTTCTAAAACTAAATACTTTCCTTAAACGTGTCAATAATATCGTATCTAAACACACTCAAAATATTTAAATATGTGGCATGATTCATCCGTCGAGATCGCAATCAATCACTATTTGAAATGTGTAGCAGACCACGACGTGCAGTAGAATATCTACTCACCTCCGACCTTTCGCTGAATCTATTTTTTCTTTATCAAAGATTTGTTTAAAACTTACTTATTCTAACTTCGATTATTGAACAAGTTCTTACAACTCAAATTCTCCTGAGTAAAACCAGTATTAAGTATATGAGGATAAAATGTCTTGCTCATATTTAAAGAATTATAAACTGTTCTAATAGAATATGTTGTTCTCAGTTGTTCGGAACATATCTAATAATTTGGACATTTGATGCTTGCCATGGAATTAAAACGTCGCTCATTTTGTTATCATTGAAGTTATAGTAAACCTAAATATATTATAAATGTATTTATCATGTACCCATTTAAGACGTTCAGGAACATTTTTGTCCATTAACATCATCACCAGAGACGTGAGGTTTGTCTGATCGCTGCGACATACAATATTGTCGACATCTGCAATGATAAAATAAAGATTCGTACTGTTAAAGTATTATATTACAATTGAAATCGAATTTCAACAACTGCAACATCGAATCAACAATGTTTTAAAAAGCAGTTTAATGACTTGAACGATATGCAATGTCATTTAACTTGATTGTATCAAATATTTTTAAAATGTAAATCTAGTTCTTCCTACTAGAATCTTTAAACAGTATGAATGATTTGCAATTGCTTGTATTTAATAAGTCAAAATAGTTTCTTATTTAAATGTTTTTCTCTTTTTTTCAAACAATATTTATATGAACATGTGACTGTATAGTTTTACAATTTTGTTTAAGTGTTCAATATAACGACTATATTATGTGATCATTTAAAACACATGTTCACACCATACATCACAAATATAAATCTTTAAACAAACCTATTTCTATAGATAAGACATTTCTTGTGATTTCTTCAAACGTGGTTATTTGATACAGATATGGTTTGATGACATCTTGAAACATTGCTGTGTTCTCCATATACCGAACTGTGGCATTACACGTTCTGATCATCCTGAACATACAAAATAAACACACCCAGGTTTAATGTAACTTTTTATGGAATAAACGTTTCTATTCGCTGTCGGAAATATACAACATGGGTTTATTTTGTAAGTGTATTTTTGGTATGGGAGTTATAATAACACCTCATGAAAACAAAACGCTGACATCATACCGCTTATACCTTGAACACGATGTTACGGTTACTTATTAATTAAAATGGTTTGTATTAAAACAAAAGTACATGTTTTCATTCCAGATGACATCTTAAACAGGGGGGGGGGGGGGCGGAAATTCTTGACAGACAGACAGACAGACAGACAGACAGACAGACAGACAGACAGACAGACATTCAGACAGACAGACATTATATGTAAATTTTACGAACTGTTCTGTGTTCTGGTCATTGACACCTTCAAGTACTTTGACTATTGGCTCGAACCACGCCCCAAGGTCGATCGACGTATTCGTCATGTAGCCCAATATCTTACTAGTGTAAGAACTAAAATCAGTCAACAGCTTCGTCATATTTACAACTGACGTGTTGGATAAAGCGGCCTCAACCTGAATCAAGATATGGTTCATATACGTTGATACAAATAACAGGATATGTCGTAGTGAATCCATAAACATGATATTTATAATAAAAAATTGAAAAGTAACCATTTAAATTCTTATTATATTTTAAGTAAAACATAGCATGTACATAACAAACACAATACTGCTTGATTAAAAAGGAAAAGAAAAGAAAAAGAAGCTTGCTTGCATCAACTATTTGAATATATTTCATTTTTTTAAGTTTAAAATTAAAACTATTACAAGATATAAAATAGTTCACTAGCAATTCAACAAGTTTGATCGACAGTATGTAAAATATACCCCTGATAAATTTTGTTACTTCATAAATTAGGTCAATATACATGGTACGGGCTGTCAATCAAACAAGTCGATACTCCAATCAGCGATCGACATTGATTGCTACACTGTCATCTTCCTTAGACAAGCTAACTTACTTAGACACACAATGCCACCTGGTTTGGCGGAGCAATAGTCATTCTCGCATCAAGTTACTTCTTAATGTTTTCTTCATTATACATTGATATACTCATATATGACTTAAACTGAAACCAGAAAAACTCACTTCTTTAAGAATATCTCCGATATCCAATGTGTCAATGACATTGCTAAGGTCGGTTCCATTGCTTAAAGTTTGTGCACATAGATCTTGCTGCAGTAGCTCTACATCTGTCCCATCTGGGAAGGTGAACATGCCACGGAATTTATTTATGTCACACACTGTGACGTTCCATTGACCGCTCACTAACAGTGTCATGAACTGTTCCGGGTTAATGGTGGCCACCATTATTTGCGCAGTGGAAGGAGCTCCAATCATATCTTCGAGAAGTGCCGCTACGGTATTAGAGTCCGGAAGTATAGAGCGAAGTGTCATTGCAGATCCGCTATCTGAAATAAATAGCGATAATTATAAATCCCATGACGGTATATGTTGAACAATTATTTAGCAGATTTGCTATAATCAATAATTAATATTTTAATTTAGTTTATCCTAAATAATCAAACACATGAGTCATTATGTTTACAATTGAAAAACAATGACCCAGACAGTAATAATAAAGTCAGTATTTGGTTGATAAAGTAAACATATTTGGCAATTTAATTGCAATATCTCAAAAAGCACTTATATGTTGAGCCCGTTAGTATACTAGTGGGAAATTAATGTATACAACTTGTTGTTTATATGTCTTGGAAACATAAGTTTTTTTTAGTTTATATAGAGAGAACCTGAAAAATAAATGTTATATGATAACATAAATCTAACATTCCGTGATTCATGTTCACTAAATATGAGATGTTTCATCAAATTCGTTGGCAAAATTGATATTATGACCGGCATAAGCTTTGCATGATATAGTTTTATCAACTACAGCAGAGCTTCGAAGGCGAACCCGATGGGACTGGACAAAATAGTTCGAGTTAATGGTTGTTCGAGCAAAGTATGTTCAACATCATACCATATATGTACATTTTACTGTATATACATCGAAATAGGAATTCGGCCGGGGCCAGGAAAGTGGTTCGAGCTATATTATAGTGTTCCAGCCATCCGTGTTCGAGCCAACGAAGCTACTGTATTTTCATAAGTTAAATATTAAACGAACACTCAAGTAAGATCTCTAAATATACAAAACTGCTAGTTACCCTGCTAGTTCATGACAAGTACAATTAGATTGATTGATTGATTGATTGATTGATTGATTGAATGAACGAATAGTTAGCGTTATTTTATGTCATCGATGGCTCACAGACGATCAGTTAATCTAACTACTGTTTCCTGAGATCCTGAAAGGTAAACCAGAACTCGAGCACACCCCATCTCCGCAAGTAATTGATAACTTTCCTTCTTGACTCATCGGTGAAAGACGAATGATAATGAGACACAATGTCGTATATCAATCATCACGGAGACTGTTGTCGGGCGGAGATTCGATCTCACCACCCCTGGATTGATTGTCAGACGCGTAACCGACATAACTTATCGGGACCGACCTCATACAATTACAAAATAAACAACAATACGAATAAAATATACATCGATAAATTACATTGTATAGATATTATATGTATTTTAAGAATCTTACTTGCAAGATCTTCGAATCGTTGATAAATGTGTTTTTGAACTGTCACCATAACTGTAAATATCTCGTTGAGTTCCGAAAAAGTGTCATCCTCAAGAATTTTCAACAGCGCCATCATCCTATTACAAACATTTATATATAATAACAACAAACATAGAGTCGATTTTTTTATCGTTTTAGATGCTTGTCCACAAGATATGGCGCATGTATATATATATATATATATATACTGCGGCGAGCGCTCTTGGCTACATAAGTATCTTCCCAGCGGGTTTCCATCTTTGTCTTTTATATAGCATGTGCGTATATAGTAGTTATAGATCCTTAACTGAATTCAACTCATATCTATAAGTTATCAGTACATGTATGTAAATTGCCCATACAGTTCAGACGTGTTATACTTTAGATTATTGTATAGAATCTAAACAATTTCTATAAAATTTAATTTATTTATTATTAACTTAAATAAAACACGTTCGAAGTCTTCTCGAGTAGAACCAGTACTAAGCCTATGCGGAAAAGGTGCCATGCGCTCCATTGTAATATGGTGAATTTTGTAGTCTGGTGTCCTTTGTTTGCACTGTAACTAGGCGCCCACCTTAGTTTGGTCTGTAGCCGCACTGCTCATAATTAATACCCATATATATATCTATTTTATTTATGTCAATGACTTACAGAATCCATGGTAAACACAGAGTACATCCAAGAACAAAATAGCCGACCTTTATTCGGTCAGGTCATGTGTGATAAATCATACGCACCATTCACGGTCTCTGGCACCGGCATTCTTAAGTCGTATTCAACTTTCAAACAATTGAGAAAGAATCCTATGTTTCCAAGGAAACAAAAATAATAAAAGATAATAACAACACTGACTGTGAATTCCTTATGTATATTTAAAAACCTAAAACTTACTAGTAATGATGATAGGAAATGTTACCAATAAACATATATTCAATGGTTGTTAAAAGTATTTAATTACCCGTTTAGTCCTACATCTTGGATGTTCATCAGGCTAGATTCTAGTGTTTGATTGGTGCTCAAGAGGTTAACAACCGCATCCATTGAAGCCAGAGAATCCATTATAATGTCAAGTGCCATAACAAAATTAGAGGTTTCATCTGACAAACTGAAATTACTCATTCTGGTAAACTGAAATGAAAAACAAGAAATGAGTCATCAATACTCATTTCAATATTCGTTTACACAGAAATTTTAGAGATGTTTATCTACATGAAGCAAATATGTACAACACCCTATTACGATTACGCACGCAGGCCCTTAAATTGTTTTCTATTTAGACATAGTGCTGGTAAATTATTTAAAAGCATTTACTTCGCAGAGTCGCGACCATACGTGAGAATTCTTCTTTTTTTTCAAAATATTTTATCGGTACGATAGAAAAACATCGAAGAAAATACCAATTTACATTTTTAAAATTGTTTTTTTTTCTCATATGTTATGGTGCTAGTTTTATTAACAAGAGGTCCAAAATTTGCCTTAGTCGCTCCTTTAATTTCACCAGTCACTTCTTTCCAAACTTTGAATGAACTCCTATGAATAGTTATCATTCGTAGCAAAGTTATAGATGAGAAAATGAGAGAAAAAAATGTCGCCTAACTGGCCCCAATGGACCCTAGCATTGTTTTAACAAATTTAAAATCCTAGAGCATATAGATATTTTTATCGAATATTAACACATTTAACTTTCAATCTTTGAGAAGAAAAGTTTTAGATTGAAATAGTATATATTAGGTCAATGGGGTGGGGCCAATTTTTACCCAAGGGTCATGGCTTGAAAAACCTCATAGAATCCAGGCATTTCACTTCCGATGAAGAGTGTTGAAAACTACACCAATAACGCCCAATGTCAAATTTGACTCAATGGTCATGATTTGATCAAACTTTGATCAAACATAAAGTAATGATTGACACAATATTTGGTGAAGAAATGCCAAACGGTTTAAGAGAAGAAGTCGAAATTTAACGAAGGACGGCGACAGGTAGACGGACGATCATAATAGTTCGCAGTTAATGTCCTAACCCCGGTGTTGGTGGCGTTGATATTCCCGGCGCTTACTCCCTCATAAAAATCAAAATTAACTTACCGTACGCTGTATAATCATTATATCCTGTGCTGTAAAACCACTATCCACCAGTTTGTCATACCACTCGGCTGAATCTATACCACAGACGGCATTCTTCACTGTGCTAACGGGTTTGCTGAGTGGACCGTACGTCTTACTCCAACTCTCAATTTCGGCTGTGATACAAACCAGAAGTGCCATCTCTTTAGATTCACCAGCGTGTGTAAGCTATGGTAAAAACGTTTGTAATGGGTTATACTTAAACAGACGAGTGTTTAATAAAATACATTCAAAATAACAAGCTACAAATATCAATTTTAAAAACAAACGTTTTAGTTTAAACTCATTTATTTCATATCGATTGTTAAAAAACTAAGACAAATCACGCTCGAAGTCTAGGTAGAGCCAATACCAAACATACGAGTATGTGGATAGACTCATCGCACACATGACTTTGGCAGGTTATCGAACCCGTAATGGTTATTTAACCGACTCTAACACTATGACATGTGCTTCAATGTTTAAACTGTTTTTTCATACCATGAATTTGTTATATCCTTGTACTATAGCGTTCATCCATTTTTCCACCGATCCGAGTGATTCAATAACGGCGGTCAACTTTTCTGGATTGTTCATCAGAGTTTCTATATTGATGTCTGAAAATAAATTCAGAACTGTGGTACATCAAACATATAATACTATATATATATATAAACTGAAAGAATAAAGAAACATCGGATGAATTTCAGAGCGAGATTTTTAATCTACTGTAAGCGATATTTACAGTTTTAGAATATGTATGTAAAGGTGTTTCGTTAAGGTTATTTTCAATACGATCATAATTATTGTCAAAGTCATTAATGAAATACCTATACATACATATTCTAAAACTGTAAATATCGCTTACGATAGTTTGATATTGGCGCTTTGACAATTCACCCGGCGTTTCTTTGACTTTTCAGTATATTACCTATTACCTGTCCGGCAATACAGTTATTGATGAAATTTAATTAATGCTATCACTCTTTAATATTTTTCTACGAGAGTTATGAACAACTGACACCTGACACAGCGTATAGATCGCACTTATCAATTACCAAATCATGCTCAAAGTTTTCCTGGAGAGAACCAGTACTAAGCATATGCGGAGAAGTGTCTTGCTCAGGGACACCACACATTGCCGTAGCGGAGGATCGAACCCACAACCCTCCGATCATGGGTTCGGTGCTCTACCACTGGACCACGCGATTGATTGATTGATTTAATATTTAGTGTCATTTTATGCCATCGAGGGCTAACAGACGATCAGTTAACCTAACCACTGTTTCCTGAGATCCTTAAAGGTTAACCAGTACTCTAGCACACCCCATCTCCGCAAGTAATTGATAACTTTCCTACTTGACTCAGCGGTGAGAGACGAATGATAATGAGACACAATAATGTCGTATATCAATCATTACGGAGACTGTTGCCGGGCGGGGATTCGAATTCACGACCCCAGGCGTAACCGACTGAGCTAATCAGGCCCGGTACGTAGCATTCAAAGGACACAGGTAAAACAATAGCGGAAACATTATCATTATAAATTAACTTCAAATACAAATACTAAATTATCACGCCTTACCCTGCAGTTGTGCGAATAATGGCATCATTCCTTCCATTAGCAGATTCATAAGCTCAGTAGTCTCTCCCGACAAACCAAACATCTGCGGTAGGCCAGAGAATCTGAAAATATAAATAATTTTGAGGCTGTAAACAAACACATTGCCTTAAAAAATATAATTCAAAATTAACGATGTGGTATTGATTAAAGATGGAATTTTAAACTTCCATTGTTAAATGGGATAATTACTGTTTTTAATTGTATTTAAATTTGTCTAAAACAACACATTTTAATATGTTAATGCAGTTGAATGGTGTTTGCATGTTTAATACTTTGTATCAACGACTTTGATTCATATACTAACTAACCGAACAATTGAGGTTTTATTTCGACATACATGTCACATATACACATACACTTACAATTTAGGATCTGCGTATATTGTTGATAGAAAATTCAGTGTAGAATTAAAGTCGAGCCAGTTCATTATTTCACTGCTCACTCCTGGTGGACTTTCCATAAACTTCACAAGAATGTTTGTCAATGTTTCTACTTTTGTGGTCACTGATTGCCAGCCTGCTTGAGATGCTGCGCCTGTATTGTTCCATATGTCATTCAGCTGAAATAAAAAGCAATTAGATTATACATTTAGTATATAATCTCCTAAATAGCCACTGAGCATACATTGTACCGACAATTAAACTCTTAACAGTGCTTACATTTATATTTAACACCATTATAAACTTACTTAGCAAGTTGGCATATAAGGCGTGATTGTCAGTGTAGCCATAAACCGTTACATATTTATTGATGAATTGATGATTACTATTCTTTACTATAATTCACATAATAAAACCATATTATATAATATTTCAAGATATATAAAAGAGGCATTAGAAATTATAAAATCGTGCTTACTGTTTAAGCATAGTGTTCATCCTCATTTCATTTATTAACATTCATTAAATATTTTGTTATATACGCTAATGAATTTAATCATTGCTGCTAAGTGACTATATGTTTATATTGATTGTATATTGTATATAGTATGATGATGTACTTTTTACAAATCCTAATAAAATATATGTTCTGTTCTGTTCTATAAAATGTTTTATTTTCTTCAGACACAACTTAAATTAACTAAGCCACACAGACCATACTGATATATTATTTTACAACAATAGCTTGTGTATTATTAGTTTATTATTTAAAAAATATTAGGTATTATATAAAAACGACATCATTTAAACAATAAAACATACCTTTTGCGCAAATTCATCCAACGAGACTATGTTTTGAAGACTTTCTACAAATGCCGTTGGGTCAATACACATGATATTCTGCAAATCAGTGGATACTTCTGTCCTGCTTCCAGTTGGGGATACATAGTCGGCAAACGTATCATTTCCACAAAGCTGCATTAACAGGTCAGGTTGGGCCAAAACCATCAGTATCTGAAATAAAAAAGTCATTGTCTAAACCGTCCAGAGAAACACCTTCCATTCTGGGTCCATAAAATATGTTGTAACATGACGATTTTGTATATCTACTTCTGTTGTCATGGTGACAAGAAACGCAGATGGCACGTGCATTATTTAACATTTCGAAACAAAAACTGTTGTCTAAAGATAGGGTTAACGTGAAAGTGTCATATATACCATTTATATACAATTGGATATTTCTCGTCATGTATATACCATCGAGAGCTAACAGACTATCAGTTAACCTATCCACTGTTTCCTTGAATACTGAAAGGTTAACAAGTACTCGGGCACACCCTATCTTCGCAAGTAATTGATAACTTTCCCACTTGAATCAGTGGTGAGATATTAATGATAATAAGACACAATGTCGTGTTAAATATAAAGGTTGAGTGTGGTGTAGATGCATTTGGTTAAGCTTAGGATATCATACTTGTGGTTAAGTATCTTTAATAGCTTTAATCAGCTATACACGTTATCTGCTGTTTTTGTTGGATGTGGGTTAACTAGGACTGCTTATGGCTTGGAGATTTTGAATATATATATATATATATATATATATATATATATATATATATATATTAAAATATAATAAAAATGAAAGGAAACAACACCTTTTCTTGGTCAATTGTAGTGTTGAGTGTTGAAACATCCTTTAAATTATTCAGTCTACCAATCGATCCCAACATTGCTATGAGGTATGAAGAATTTCTCGTCAAACCTTCAAGTGTTACATTTTCTGAAAATAGATTTTAATTCGGTTAGTTTGAGTCCGGCATAAACAGCATATCATTTAATTAATGTTTACTGTCAAATATGCTGTCAATCTAACATCATGTAGTTTCATTCACTATTCAAACATTTCCTATTTAATTAAGAAATGCAAAATTTCAAACTTCCATTTTTTTTCAATTAATTTACTTATACTTTCTATAATTTTCGATTTTTTAATTATGGAAAATTTTCATAAATATTACATTAATTTACCATCGACACGAATTTCCAATTAATAAAAAGAGAGAAACCAATAATAAATTAACAGGTTGGACATGCAAATAGCAGCCAAAAAGCATGACTACCTGCCCAACATTTGAACAAAGCCTGGTTTTTATATGGGTATAGTACTGTTTCCACTTTTAGATAATAGAAATATTAGTATAGTCCATGTGTGCCTACATGATACATCAATTAGAATATGTGATAGTTAAAGGAGAATTTAGATTATTATTGGAGTTCGTGTGAATTTAAAATAACATTTCTTAAATTAGATAAGTGTTCCTTATTTAAATAATTATCTATTAATGCTACAACGGAATTTTGATAGGCTAACCATACATGATAGTATAACTCTAACGATTACATATTGAACATTACAAACGCCAACATCCTGTTGCATTTCTAGCGTTCAGTGCAACACTGTTTTATCTACATATAAACAAATAAGGAAATACAGCGTTGCTTTTAACCACCGATATAATCAATACCTGAGAGTGCATGTAATCTATCAATGACCATATCTAATACTACGTCGATAGTAGCGACCACTTTTGTAATTTCCATTGGTAGACTAGCCATGGATATCGCATTTGGGCTCCTGCAAAATATAAACGAGTAAGCTAAAATACAGCAAATAGCCTATACATGATGTCTATATCCTAACATATATTGTATACTACGAAAACGTCTTAACGTTTATTTTTATATCCGTTTTTTTCTCTTTATTCTCCTCTCTTTCCTTTTTATCTGAACTCATCTCGTCATTTTCTTCCTTAATATTATTATAAAAATATATCTTGACAATTTTTAATTTTCATGATTTTTTCCCCATAAAAATAGTGTATATTGAATATAATTCTTATAACACTTGCTAGTATGTACAGCACGTTTATCTAAATTTTGTTTCCATAAAAAAAATGTTCACATTAATATACATGGTAAAAAATTAAATTCATATGTTTTTAAAAAAAGAATCTAATCATTAAACCGAAAGACAATAAAGATAAACGTCATAATAGAACTTACTGCATTAATGCTGCTGTGTTCATTAGAAGAGTATTAATATCATTTGTAACTTCAATCCATAGACTAGTATTCATGAAACGCGGTAGCATGGAACCAGTCGTTGTGTTGAACAGGTCACTAACTTCTGTCGCGAGGGATGCATACCTCTGAAGTAATGCAGCCACGTTGGTTGTTGTTGTTACTGTTGTGGTGTTATACAAGGCACCCCACTGAAAGGCAACGAGAAAGTTATTCATAAGTCATAGTGAACTAAACTGATTTGAACGTGAAACACACACACAAACACACACACACAGCAACAACAACGACTGAGTGGGGCTTAAACCTGGTTAACAGAAGAATTCATAACAACTGTTGCGTATAATATTCAAGAATAATAATAATGATAATATTTTATTTGGTAATATAGGCCTCTGGCCCAAAATACAAGCCTACAGACAATACAATTATAAATAGAATGACAAACATACAAATAACAAATGTAGTTGTAGCATTACAATGGATATTATTAAAGTTACTATAGAATATTAACTTCTAGTTTTCTAGTGTTCATTGCGTGATACAAATATTTAGCGATTGACAAAATTTCATCTGATTTTGAAGATAACATAAGGGAATAGAATAAATTATGGGTGCTGTTTCTTTACCATATATCTTTGAAATAAGTAGCTCTCATGTTGTTATGCAATGGACATTCGAAGAAAAAATGATATTCATCTTCAATAATATATGTGTTTGTCCTTAATCAGAAAAAGCAGTATCTTAAAGGCCTATCAATTCCTATATGTCTTCCCTTCTTTATCATTAGATCATGGCTTGAGCAAAGAAAAATTAGACATAGCTTTTCTATATTTATATGGTAAGTCTATAGTTAAATAATGCTCGATGTTGAGTACAGACTTATGGTATTTATAATGTAATGCTTTTGGTGAAGATTCAACATCATCATGCCAATTTTGTGCAATCAATTAAGCGTTGCTTAAAAATATTAATAAACCCTTCAACATTCCCTACGTCATGGGATATCCACACGTACCCAAAGCCAAATTTGAAAAGCATATTGTTTATACGTAGACGTTTTAGCATAACATAACAATGTTTTGGATACCTGTGGTCTTCCATGCGTGTTAATTTTAACCAATATTTAATACAGTTTGACATATAAATAGTACAAAGTGGTACTCTTTCACATTCACCAGGAGCAAAATAGCAGGCAGTATTTTGAGACAAATTGCAATATTGTTTGCAAAATTTAACTTGTACAAATTCTATTTTATCAACATAACTATAACCCCAAATTTCTTATGCATAGCATCAAATAGGCTTAACCATTGAGTTAAAAACTTTAAACATATCAATAGGATCAATATGACCGAATTGTCGTTGAAAGTTAAAAATACAGACAGATGCTTTTAGACCCTGTAGTGAAAGTGTCTCTTGGGTTTTGGACCATACTAGCTTGGATGTGAATAATACACCTAAATATTTATAGAAATGAACAACTTAGATAAGTTCGTTGTTGTAATACCATTTTTCAGTTTGTTTTAAAACACCACCATTTCTGAAAACAACAACTTTTGTTTTACTTAAATTTCTATTTAGGAGGACAATGTAAATGTAACATTTCATTTTATAATCATCTTGAAAATCTGAAAAAAACCAACATCACATTTTAAGTCCTCCGACAAAATCATTAGCAAAGAAACAATATATTGTCGACGCGTTATTTCAAATTAACACTTACCAATTCTGAAATGGCAGGGGCGTTTGTGAAATTGTTATACTCTGTCTCGAGATTGGTCATATTGATTGAACAAAAGCTGCTAAAAAACGAAGCAAAGTCAAACGTGCTTTCAGGAGGCACTGTCATCAATGTTGCCGGATCTGCCGAGCATAGCTGTGGTAAACCCATTGCGATTGATTCAGTAAATGTCGAGATCTGAAAGTAAAATGAAGGAATATTAATACAATTGATATAATCGATATATGTGGTACGAATACACAAATTAAATGTATTTTTGCTGTTAGATGTGGTTCGATATGACTGAAGTCCGGAGAACGTAATATATATTAAATGTGTTATAAATTTGACAGAAGAGAAAAGTGAAAAATGGAAATAGCCAAAACCATATATTTTATATTATCATTATGTCTCATTCCGTAATTACCTTCGATGGGTCTGTATAAAAGGTGTACATGTACGTGTGGTACAGCTCTGGTAGACTGTCCATCAACTTCCATAGTTGCTCCAAAGCAGGATAAGCCGCAAAACTAGTACCTTGACTCAGCACTGCGAAAATCCAAGAAACATTCGAATTAGCACTGCTCAATAAACACTCGAATTAGCACTACTCAATAAACATTCGAATTAGCACTGCTCAATAAACACTCGAATTAGCACTGCTCAATAAACATTCAAATTAGCACTACTCAATAAACATTCGAATTAGCACTGCTCAGTAAACACTTGAATTATCACTGCTCAATAAACACGCGAATTATCACTGCTAATTAATCATTCGAATTAGCACTGCTCAATGAACACTCGAATTAGCACTACTCAATAAACATTAAAATTAGCTATGCTCAATAAACACTCGAATTAGCACTGCTCAATAAACACCCGAATTAGCACTGCTCAATAAACATTCGAATTAGCACTGCTTATTAATCATTCGAATTAGCACTGCTCAATAAACACTCGAATTAGCACTACTCAATAAACATTCGAATTAACACTACTCAATAAACATTCGAATTAGCACTACTCAATAAACATTCGAATTAGCACTGCTCAATAAACACTCAAATTAGTACTGCTCAATAAACATTCGAATAAGCACTGCTCAATAAACATTCGAATTAGCACTGCTCAATAAACATTCATTCGACTTAGCACTGCTCAATAAACACTCGAATTAGCACTACTTAATAAACAATATGGTTAAATAGCAAATAATTCTAATTTTAAAACCTAACAATACTATCAGAAGTATTTTAGTATTTTGATGTGACAACATTCATTATAACCCAAACTAGGTGCAAATTATGTCATGATATGACAATTTAAATACTTACATTGTCCTTCAGCGACCATTCGCTCCAAGATCGCAGCATACATGTTTAGTATCTGTAAAAATGTATCGGTCCCGGGCACCGACATTTGTAACGTCACTATTTGTTGATATATTTGGCCTTGTTGTAGATCAAGAAGTGATCTGTAAATCACATATAATTGTATATAGACTAGTGTATTCTATATATCAATGTCTCATATTACACATATAGAGGATCATGACCATATGACATCTTAGACTAGAACGCGTCAATGATGCTGATATGGTCATCTATATCAGTAATCAAATATATTTCTTGAGTAGTGAAAGGAAACGCTAACGCTTGTATGTATTGTACCTAGACGTTTCCAATAGCTTGTTTAACCATCGCAGCATCAAAATACTCCCGCTTCAGAATTTTGATTCCGGTATGTGCAAAGTAAAATGTTGCGTGTTTCGGTATGCTCTATATATTACGTAAATAGTAATGCCAAAAATGCCCATTTAATATTTTACGAGAACACATATAATTCATAGTTTAAATCTGTTTTACGCAACGGTATTCATTCAATGCAATATGTTATTATATTGCTGTTCCCGCATGTCCGAGTGGTCTACGGTGCCTTCTCAGGATCACTTACCTCTCACCGCTAAGGTTATAGGGTCGAGTCCTGCTCACTCAAAAAACTGAATGTGAGAAAGTTCGCCAGTTACTTGTGGAAAGATGATGATAATACTCAGCTTCATTTTGATGATTCACCGAGAAAAACTAGATATGACATATTTAACATGAAATGTGTGGCAAATGACATTAAACCCCATTAAAAATAAATATATCGCTGTTGGCGTTGTTGTTTTACATAAATAAACTCAGCGAACGGAACGCTACTTACTGCATTAAAGCTGTTGAGTTCATTAAAAGGTTACTGACGAACTCCATGGATTCATCCCAGAGCGTAGCGTTCATGAAACGCGGCAATGTCATGTTGGTGACGTCATTGAAACTTGCCATTAGCGATTGAAAACGCATGAACACCTCCGTAAGGTTGGTGGTGGGTGTGGCAACAACTGTACTGTTATACAAGTCTGCCCACTGATAATAATACAGAACATAGAATTGTAGAGATTCATTTTTATTAATGCAGATATGAGTTCAATGTAAAATCACCGAATATAATTATCCATAACACAGAATTGTAGACAGTCGCTATTATTTATACAGATATATTGATGCAAGAATTGTTCAATGTAAAATCACCGAATATAATAATCCAGAACATACAATTTAAGTTAACAGCTACAAACAGCCACCATTTGTTACAAATACACAGTAATTGAAGTATCAAAATGTATATATTACACACCATAAGACACTATTATATTCATTTATGTTGATATTCCTTTCATAGATTTCACATTCTGTTTTGCTCAAGATATTCGACATTTAATTATTAATTATTATTTAAAAGGGTAACACTTCTGGACTGCGTTTCCAAAAAAAAACTTACGACAAAATTCGACGTAAACGTAAACAAACAAGTATTCATAGCAATTTTAATATTTATTCAAATGAACCCAAAATTGGCTCAACTCATGCAGAGAATAATATATTTTCTGGAAATACAATAATTTTAAATATCAATCAAAATTTAAACATTCCGGGAAAAAAATGTCAAATTTACTTACGGCGATTTTTATCGTAAGTTATTTTGAGAAACGCAGCCGTGGTTATATACACCTTTAACAATAAAAGCCAACACGGGAGTAACAATGATCTATGCGATAAAAGCGCATAAAAATCATTAACAATATTCCGTAACTTACCAGGCCTGAGATTGTCGCTGCATCCGTGAAATTATTGTATTCGTGTTGTAGATTAGTCATGTTAATGGTGCAGAAAGTATTAACGAATGCAGCAAAGTTGAATGTGATTCCTGGAGGCACCGTCATCAACTCGTTCGGATTTGTGATACAAAGCGTTTCTAAACCCATCATCAGGGTCGATGTAAACGTTGAGATCTTTAACATAGAAACACAAGCAACAGTGTAACATTGTATTTAGGATTTAGAGGTTACCATATTTAGAGTTTATCTTAAGACTATCAATTTTATAATTGTCGTATATATCATTGCTGGATATAGTTTAATAGAAATAATGCCATTGTGGCACTATAGACAGTTTTAATGAAAGTGTCACATAGTCTAATACAATGCCCAAGCAAATACATTATCATTTTACCTTCATCGGATCCATATATGTGGTATATGTGAAAGTGGAATACAGCTCTGGCAGACTGTCCATTAACTCAACTATTTTCTTCATCTCTGGATATCCATCAAAAGCTTCGTCCGCCACTGCAACACCGTATAATACTTATAAGTGATCAATATCGGTACGGTGGAGGCAATTGAATGAATATATCGTTTCGACAGGGCGATGTACCATCGCGGAACACTTACATCAATTGTAAGAGTAAAGCACGTTGTATACAGTGAAAGTGAAGCTCAATCAGACAATAGATATAAATTAAAATATTGTTTTACTGATATATATGTTCTTTAAAATAAGTAGTACACGATGAGAAAATAATAATTAATAATTGAAAAATTATGTTATCACATGTATGTACTGTTGCATGAGGGGCGTAGTGATATTCTTTACAGTATGAAATGGGATATTTTTATATACATGTCTTGCAATTAAGATTGTTGATACCATAGAATTACCACGGCTAGCTGAGTGAGAAACGTGCCTGACTGTTAATTCCAGGGCCATAAGTTCGCTTTCCCGATCGGTCACAATCTCACTGATACACAGTATCTCGTACGTACTGGCGGACGACGATTAGAACACCATTTGCTCTTAAATAACTTCAAGTCGATTATGAAAGGCAAACAAAACATATACACAAACCTGTATAGCATAAAACGTCATAGAAACATAAAATCTAGTTACTTTTTCGCTCGGATATCATTCGCTCCAGTAATGCAGCGTACAGATTGAGTATCTGTAAAAACGTGTCCATTCCAGGGATTGAATACTGCAGAGACATTAATGACTGGTAAACTTGACCTTGAACAGTTTGCATTGTCCTGCAAATATATTAGTCTGATGTGAACATAATACGTATGCTACAAGTGTGTTACACAATCATTACAAAGTAGGTAGTCCAAGTCACGATGTTGGAGAAGTTTAAATGGAAGTGTTCGCTAAATTTGAAAAGGTACATGCTGGTTTTACCACCATTCGTATTATTATAGGCGACTCATTTGGAACAGTTTCATTTAAATAAAATAATTTGTTGTTTCACTTTTTTTCACTTTAGGGTACACAGAATAATTTTTAAATGTGTTTTACGATGCAAAAACTAAACAAAGTCTTGACGCGTGATTTTTATTTTAAACGAATTTTGAAACGTTGAGAAAGTTAGAAATATATCAAAGTACATGAGTAAAATTTAAAGATTACATCATTGCGATATAAAGACTCTTTTTTTTAATTTATAATTGAATATATGTATGAAGATACGCTTCTGTGGCTCTACTCAGATTCATTCTGATGTCTTACTCTATAAAACTGGATATGCCATGTTTATTACCTGAAATCTGTTGAAAATGGTGTTAAACACCATTCAGTAAAACTATAGTGCTGTGGGCGTTGTTGTTTTACATGAATAAACAGAGCGAACGAAACGCTACTTACTGCAATAAAGCTGATGAATTCATTAGAAGGTTACTGACGAAGTCCATGGATTCCGTCCAGAGCGTAGTGTTCATGAAACGCGGCAATGTCATGTTGTTGACGTCATTGAACCCTGCCATTAGCGATTCAAAACGCTTGAACACCTCTGTAAGGTTGGTGGTGGGTGTGGTAACAACTGTACTGTTATACAAGTCTGCCCACTGGTAATAATATAGATCATAGAATTGTAGAGAGTCACTTTATTAATTCAGATATAGTCACGTGTTCAATGTAAAATTACAATACAATAGTAATTCATTACACAGAATTGTAGACCGTCACTTTTATTTATACAGATATATTGATACAAGAATCACCGACAATAATAATCCATATAACAGAATTGTAGACAGTCACTATTATTTATACAGATATATTTATACAAGAATCACCGACAATAATAATCTATATTACAGAATTGTAGACCGTCACTTTTATTTATACAGATATATTGATACAAGAATCACCGACAATAATAATCCATATTACAGAATTGTAGACAGTCACTATTATTTATACAGATATATTGATACAAGAATGACCGACAATAATAATCCATATTACAGAATTGTAGACCGTCACTTTTACGTATACACAGATACACTTATAGTGTTTCAAGATAAAATAATAATCAATAAAATATATTAGTGTAGAAAGTCACTTTTAATTGTACATGCATATTGATACAAGATGTGTTCGATGTAAATTCACAATACAATAATAATCCATAACACAGATTTGTAGACCATAACTATAACTTATACAGATATATTGATACAAGAGGTATTCAATGTAAAATCCCTTACAATAATAAGCCGGAAATAAAATTTAAGTTAACAGCTGCAAACAGCCACTTCTTGTTACAAATACACAGTAATTGAAGTATCAAAATGTATATATTACACACCATAAGACACTATTATATTCATTTTTGTTGATATTCCCTTCATAGATTTCACATTCTGGTTTGCTCACGATATTGGACATTTAATTTTATTATTTAATACTATAGCCTAACACTTCTGGTTTTGTTATTACACCTTTAACAATAAACGAGAGTTAAGTTAATAGATACGATAAAATCTCATAAAAAATAAATAACAATATTCCGTAACTTACCAGACCTGAGATTGTCGCTGCATCCGTGAAATTATTGTATTCGTGTTGTAGATGAGTCATGTTAATGGTGCAGAAAGTATTCATGAATGCAGCAAAGTCGAATGTGATTCCTGGAGGCACCGTCATCAACTCGTTCGGATTTGTGGTACAAAGCGTTTCTAAACCCATCATCAGGGTCGATGTAAACGTTGAGATCTTTAACATAGAAACACAAGCAACAGTGTAATATTATAATTAGGATTTAAAGGTTACCATATTTAGGGTTTATCTTCAGACTATCAATTTTATAATTGTCGTCTATATCATTGCTGGATATAGTTTTATAAGAAATAATGCCATTGTGGCACTATAGACAGTTTTAATGAAAGTGTCATATAGTCTAATACAATGCCCAAGCAAATACGTTATCATTTTACCTTCATCGGATCCATATATGTGGTATATGTGAAAGTGGAATACAGCTCTGGCAGACTGTCCATTAACTCAACTATTTTCTTCATTTCTGGATATCCATCAAAAGCTTCGTCCGCCACTGCAAAACCGTATAAAACTAATTAGTGATCAATATCGGTACGGTGGAGGCAATTGAATGAATATATCGTTTCGACTAGGCGATGTACCATCGAGGAACACTTACATCCATTGTAGGAGTAAAGCACGTTGTATACAGTGAAAGTGAAGCTCAATCAGACAATAGATATACATTAAAATATTACATTTTCTGATATATATGTTCTTTATAGTACACGATGAGAAAATAATAATTAATAATTGAAGAATTATGTTATCACATATATGTACTGTTGCATGATGGGAGCAATGATATTCTTTACAGTATGAAATGGGATATTTTTATATACATGTCTTGCAATTAAGATTTTTAATACCATAGAATTAGCTCGGCTATCTGAGTGAGAAACGCGCCTGACTGTCAAATCAAGTGCCATAAGTTCGCTTTCCCGATCGGTCACAATCTCTCTGATTCACAGTATCTCGTACGTACTGGCGGACGACGATTAGTGCACTATTTGCTCTTAAATAACTTCAAGTCGTTAATGAAAGGCAAACAAACATATACACAAACCTGTATAGGATAAAACATTATAGAAACATAAAATCTAGTTACTCTTTCCCTCGGATATCATTCGCTCCAGTAATGCAGCGTACAGATTGAGTATCTGTAAAAACGTGTCCATTCCAGGGATTGAATACTGCAGGGACATTAATGCCTGGTAAACTTGACCTTGAACAGTTTGCATTGTCCTGCAAATATATTAGTCTGATGTGAACATAATACTTATGCTACAAGTATGTTACACAATCATTACAAACTAGTTAATCCAAGTCACGATGTTGGAGAAGTTTAAATGGAAGTGTTCGCTTTTTTTTTTTGGAAAAAAAATCATATTAGTATTACCACCATTCGTATTATTATAGGCGACTCATTATCATTTGAATAAAATAATTTGTCGTTTCACTTTTTTGTCACTCCTGGGTACATTGAATAACCTTTAAATGTGTTATGCGACGCAAAAACTACACGAAGTTTTGACGCGTGATTTTTATTTTAAATGAATTTTGAAACGTTGAGAAAGTTAGAAATATATCAAAGTACATGAGTTAAATTTAAAATTTACATCATTGCGATATAAAGATGTTGTATTTATAATTGAATAAATGTATGTAACATACGCTGTTTGTTCTCCCATGTACGAATTGTTAAGACTTGTTCCCAACTTCTCCAGCTGTTTAAGCATCTGTTGGAGCTCTTCTTCAGGACTTAACCATGGCAACGTAAACATGGGCGGATCGGCAATCACTGATTCTAACAGTTTCACGTACAGATCATACTCTTTGACCAGTACCGTGTAATTGACAGGAAATGTTGTTATGCTGCCGTCGAAAACACCACTCATCTGTAAAATTGGACAATTTCATTTAATGTGAAGTTTATATTACAATAAAAAACGACATATAGACTTGAATAAATGGAAAGTGAAATGCCATTCTAACATAAATAATTATATATAAAGATGACATACTTACTGCATTAACCAACTCTTCAAAACCATCAAGACTTGTTTTCAGTTCTGTAAGTAGTTTTTCGCCATCAACATTTGCTCCGCATACCATTGTTCGTACTTCATCTGCGGTGATATTTGAATCCGCAGGCACAACAAATATTGAAGCGAACACTGACGTATCGCTACACAAAGTACCAATATTTGACACAAGTTTGGTTATCTGCAAGATGAGAAATCAAATGCATAAAAAAACAAATACATTTTCTGCATAAGCATACACAGCTCATTGTTTTAAGCCATTTGTTCAACAAGTAATATGTCTTCATTTGATCAGTAATACCATGTTAAATAATTCCTCTAAAAAATTGTGTTTCAAAATAGTATTTTATATAGTTTATAAAAAAAATGTTTCAAAGCATGTATCTGTTATTTATTTACCTTGCTCGAGTCTTGCATCATGTCTAGCAGATTATTTATAAAAACTTCATTCAGCTCTGCGGCATTGTCATACAGATTAAACCAATCATTAAGTACTTCAGAGTTGAGATACTGCTTGATGTCCACATTATCTGTACCTAAAACAATCAACATGAAGCATGTATTAGACCATTTCTTTGTGTTTGTTTACGGAATTCAAAGTCCACATTTCTTTTTTCATTTGTTTTTTAAAAAAATTATTTTATTAATTCACAAAAAAATACTATTTATTGTCATTCTGTGATTTACACTATGCGAATGTGCATGATGTCGTAATAGTAATAGAAGTGATAATTTTATTTATGTTATGAGGACTGACGTGGTACTTTTATTTTTGATATGAGGATGACGTGGTTCTTTTATTTATGATATGAGGACTGAGGTGGTACTTTTATTTATGATATGGGGAATGAATAGGTACTTCTATTTATGATATGGGGAATGAATAGGTACTTTTATTTGTGATACGAGGACTGAGGTGGTACTTTTATTTGTGATACGAGGACTGAGGTGGTACTTTTATTTGTGATATGAGGACTGAGGTGGTACTTATATTTGTGATATGAGGACTGAGGTGGTACTTTTATTTGTGATATGAGGACTGAGATGGAACTTTTATTTGTGATACGAGGACTGAGGTGGTACTTTTATTTATGATACGAGGACTGAGGTGGTACTTTTATTTATGATATAAGGACTGAGGTGGTACTTTTATTTATGATATGAGGACTGAGGTGGTACTTTTATTTATGATACGAGGACTGAGGTGGTACTTTTATTTATGATATAAGGACTGAGGTGGTACTTTTATTTATGATATGAGGACTTATGTGGTACTTTTATTTATGATATGAGGACTTATGTGGTATTTTTATTTGTGATATGAGGACTTATGTGGTATTTTTATTTGTGATATGAGGACTGAGGCAGAGCGAGGTTGGATGCATTGGTAAACCACGGCTGCATTTCTCAAAATAACGATAAAAATCGCCGTAAGTAAATTTGACATTTATTTGTTGGAATTTTTAAATTTTGATTGACATTCAAAATGATTATATTTTCAGAAAATATATATATTATTCTCGCATGATTTTAGCCAATTATTGGTTCATTTGGATGAATATTAGAAATTTTATGAATAATTGTTGGTTTACGTTGAATTTTGTCGTAAGTTTTGTTTTTTGTGAAACGCAGTCCCGGACTTACACTCCCCAGTGTCGCCTTTTGTTACTGCACATTACAAATCAGTAAACCCTATTATCAGTTGTTATATAAGTACTCCATATATCAAGAGTGTGCATCCTGGTTTGGTGGCGGTCTGATCCTTTACCAGGTGGTAACAACATGTGTAATGATACATCGCACAAGTTTATTTTGTTACAGCCCGTTTGATTCCGGCTAAGAATAGAATCACTGTCGATCTCTACAGAGGGGTAGGAATCCTCCGAATGGATGTCATGTTTATTTTATCATCTTTTGTCATGTTCATTAGTGTGGTTAAATTACCAGCCCCTGTGTGGTTCCAGGGAGCCATATGAGTGATGGCAAGCACAGGATCACTGTGGCTCATGCATGTCGTAAGAAGTGACAAATTGAGTAATACGACAGAATTTGCTGAAACTCTGCAGTTTTGCAGATATCAAGGTTCTAGGTTCATTCTCCATATTCATTTGTTGTTTTATTTAATCTTTATGCTAATTTGTTGTTTTTGTACATTTAGAGTGAACCTGGAATCTTCTTTCCTGTTGACGTCGAATAACCTATAATGTGTTGGTATGCCATAAAACCCATTCATTTCATTATTTTGTTACACCATATCAATATAGTTAAGAAAAACATACTGTTCAAATACTCCAACTGTTTCCTAAAGAAAACAATAGTGTGGTAGTTTAAATACGACTGCATTCCAATCGAATATTGTAACGCCATCGATATTGAATCGTTAGAAGCAAAGAGCGAGGTCAAGAGCTGATCCATTCCATTTGCTAATCCAGACAAGCTACAATACAGAAATATTATCATTTAGTTTGCATTAAACTAATTCAATATGTAACTGTGTAATTTGATTTTGACTATTTATCAATTTTATTCATTTTAATGAATTTTTATTCAGAGAACTATTTACAATAATTCCACTATTTATAAAATCATGTAATAAATCAAAACAGTATTAGTTTCAGAAAAATATCGCTCGTGATCATAATACGTTATTTCCTACGTTATACTAATCCTATTTGTACGTTATCATAATTTAAAAAAAAGCATATGATAGATAAGCATGAAGTCGTTTTTCAACAAATTATAACAATAATACAATGTTAGACAACGGCGTTTGTTAAGCAGGACTGTAGTGAAGTGGGAAAGTTTTGGCCGCTCACGCTGGAGGTTGCGGGTTCGATCTCTAGCTCGACCCTATGATTAAGAAAAACAATTCTCAGTCCTTATTCTACTCAGGAAGCGGGATCGAGAGCGGTTCATATAAGCTCCGAGATTTCTTCGTAGTCAAGCTAAAATAAATTAGTATAAACTTATAACGGCGTTCATTCGTCCAACTCTTTAAGGTGTAACCATACAAATAAAAGTAATATAACTATATTATGTAATAACAAGACACATACTGAACGACACAGCTTACCCGGCATCGGACATTTTAAGAAGTTGTATGATTTTTTCTTAAAAAGTCTTAACGCAATTTCCTTGAAATTTGGACTTGGGTAAGAAAGATTATCGAGGCTATATCAAATCAAAGAATAAAAACTGTTGATGAAGTTTATAAATGTTGATAATACTACTCAATATACCGACAAAGATAATGGAAATACAAAAGTTGCGGGTTAGCTGTTCCGTTCAGTATATTATTGGGGTTTTGTCAAAAGATAATAGAGGACATGCTTTAACATACAATTCTTAAGAAGCATGTACATTTAAAAGTGGCGTATATTATCAGCAAATTAGTTGTATATATTTCAGGCCACAAACAGCACTAATAATAACTCACTCAGCCACAAAACAACTTACCTCGTTGCATCTGTGGCCATTGCGTTTTGTAAAACGTTGGTTAGCGATGCGTTGAGTTTCTCCATATCGAGCTGAGGTAAGTGAGTATCGATGGGTGTGCTATAAAACACTCCAATATCGTTAAAATATGTGACAGCCGTGGCAAGGACCTCTGTCCAGTTTAATACAACGGTAGACATGTCATCTACAATCACCTTTTCAATCTGTAAATATACACGAATAATTTATATTGTAAACATGTGATGATGTGTAAATCAAAATGCACAACAACAAACGATTTGAACTTCATTAAGCGAAGTTACAACAGGTAAAATGTAGCTTAATGAACTATTTACAAAGATTATTTTTGATTCGACAGCGGCGACTAAAACCCATTTACAACAACTTTTTGCTCTATTTTTCCAATAAATGGAAATGGTTAAACAAAAACGCTAAATCTATCTTTTGTATAGTACTTGGATGTAATGGATTCTTTTCATGCATACGAAATAAGGATATTTGAATTTTTTACTAAAGTAAGATATTTCTATCTCGTCCTAAGGCTAAATTCCCGCGCTGTGATGTTGTAATCAACAACGTCACGTGTAAAAATATATCACGTAAATTATAATGCAAATTTACAATCTGTGTAAGCTATAATGATGTATTTTTGTCACCTGCTTTTTACAGAAAGGGTGAAGAACAGATGGTCTATTTACAGAATTTCTTTATAGAGAAAAAACAGTAAAAAAGGTAAACTTTGTCTTATACTGATAACTACCATGCGACTAGTTTAAACATATTTATTTTACTCTGATAGTGAACTTACAACTTAGACAAATTAAGCTCGAACAATAACCTACGTAAGCTATTACTATCATTTTATTGTACTGATAAATCTATTTAGTTCCATAATCAATCCCGCCATACACTTACGTCTGACTGCAACTTGGCTATTTCGTTATTTTTCCAAAGTTCGTTTTCAATTAAAGTCCAGTTTAATTGGCATACATCTTTCTCGAACATGGCCACTTCACTTGTCGGCGATAAACCTAGTAAATCACTGATACTTCCGTTTGAACATAAGCTGCCCATTTCCATCATAGATATCATATCCATAATCTGAAACGGAGTTAATAACATTTAATGTGTATTCATTGAATGGAATAATATCTGATAAACGGATACATTGAAAACATGTGTAATTTTAAATTGTTTCTTTTATTTAGAAATATCAGATTACTAGCTGAATGATCTTATGGATCCGTCTTTAGTTTAAACAGCTAATATCAGCTTCTTTTAGAAATTGTATATGTAGTATCAAAATGCCCAAAAATTGTTGTTTTTTTTATATTTCATAGTCTTTATGAATGTCACATGTATATATATATAATGTCATGTGTATACGGAGGATATCGTTATACAACACAATTGATTAAAAACTACCTTTTGTTGTTGTGTTAAAGTGCTCTGGAGACCCTCAATAAGCTTGGGGAGTTTTTGCACAGAGTCGTTCAGGAACTTGCCAAGTGTTGGGGACAAACCGTTGATGTAACCTATCATATCCACTCCAGTAGCTGAAACAAATATAACACACACACATATATATATATTATATATCGCTTTTTCCTTCATTTAATATAGCAGAGTACAAGTAAGAGGCACACATGCACAATTTGAACGATGGCAAGTAAAAAACCACACATGATGTAAAGATAAAGATCCAAAGAACGAAAGAAGTAAACATGTATCCACCTTTCTCACTTTAAGCAAACGAATTCAACAAATTATGCAGCAAGGCCAAGTTCATGATTATTTTCTCATTAACATCCAGATAAATATCAAAATCAGTTAACCCATAACTTATAAACAAATTTAAATCGATTTGATTTCATCGGTTTTGAATTAAAGCAACACGAAATATGTACACGAGTATAATAAGTTAGTTCAGCGACCAAATGCTTAACATCAAACATATTTAACGTAAATATACTACTCATGCATACTGTTAAGATTATATTTTAATACCCAGTTGAAAGTTGCTGAAAATGATTTCTCACCTTTGACTTCTTCCAGATACGCATGTTGAAGTTTAGCCATTGACATCCACATACTGATGTATCGTTTTGCACGGTTCCAAAATTGCATTTCTTGTAACGCCATATCCAAACTCTCCATCTGTGTTGACAGGTCGCTTGTAAAACTAGTTTGTGAAATAAGAGAAAACAAACAGTAAATATCTATTGAAAGGATTCACTGGATATAATAAATACAACAAAGGAAATAATATGGCAGTACTATCATAGATAATTATCAATATGTTTAAAAACTGTAATATTTAATCTCATATACTGATCCTAACAGCAATAAAAAAGCAATGTAGTTGTAACGGCAAAACAGATATTCAATATCTGAACTTTAATTTGGGTACAAACATTGAATTGACTTACGAGCATAAATGTTCAACTAACAATGTAAATGACCAACCTTTTCTATTCCACTACCCTCGTAGTAGCAAATGTGTTTGTACGCATATTTTATAAACTTCCATTTGATAGTCGGATATTTTCTATTAGAAGGTTTAATATTTATCATTTTTAATTTGGACTTTTCCATGTTCACACATCAGCAAAGCTATCTGAAACGTGTATTTCTATACCAAACATAATATATACAAACCTCGCCGTTTGTTCAGCTGTCATATTGAACAAAAAGCCAATACTATTTTCCAAGGTCGTCATCAATGCTGCCACATCAAGCTGAGCTCGACTCCACAATTGTATAAATGCCGAATTGTACCCTGTACTAAACATGTCAAACACATGCTGTACGTTGCCTATCATCCTTGACCAGTCTATTCCCATTTGAGTGTTATTGTTAACCACTCGTTCAAGCTGTAGAGAAATAATATAATTACATTATTTAGATAAGGTACAACACTCATATAAACGATAATGTTCATTATTAAGTTTAGAGTTACTAATGCTTTAAGCTTCTAGTTATATAGATAGTTACAACTTTCAATCATCAATGGTAAACATTAACAACATCATTTACTTACATATTTTTTCACTGATATATGGTACCAAGAAATGAACTTTAGACTGTATGAAGAAATGTGCATCAGAATTAATGATCCAGCTAGACATGCAACCAAGCGTATATACATTATATAATTTATATACTATTCTTCTACAAATAACTGGCTAACTTTCTCATATGATGTGCTTGTACCGAACTTGGCTCTAACCCACGAGGTGAGAGGTTACTATTTTAGTGATCTTAAGACCAACCACGATTAAACGCCTTTTTCACATGTCATGTTAGAGTGTGGACCGCTTACGCCAAACATTGTTCAGTTGGTCCCCAGCTCATCCAGATGCCTCTCAAAATAACAACACCCAATGCTGGTTCCATCAAAGAACCGGACTTGAGATCGGTTCGTAATTATAAGCTGTGAGCTATCTTTGCAATTGAGCTAAAATATATTGGTCTAAAATGTCACCTTAAAGTACAACTTACTACAAGCTTTGTTTTCACATACGAATAGAAAATATAACGAGTACAAAAGTGTGCGTTTTTCCATTATTGGACTAATACTTACATCTGCCAGCATGTCTAATGGGTTCATCGCTGTTAACGTGTCAAACAACGCATAAGTCCAGTTGGAAGTGCATATGAACGCTTTTATCTCATCAATAGGAACGTTGGATGAAACTTCCAGAGTGTCCCATTTAATTGCGTCGCACATGAATTCTGATAGTTGATCCATGTTGGTAAAGTTTAAAGATATAATACCAGCCGGCTACAATTGATAAAGTGATCTTAATAATAATTCATATTATACGCTGGATTGTTTTTATATCACACGCCCGTATTCACAAAATATATCTTAAAATGAACTTGGGCTTTACAATTTCTTTTTTTTTTACCATTTGATCTTAGAAACAAACGTCTACGTACTTTTATTTATTTCCAATGGTTATTTTAATGCATTTACTCGTATGAGTTGTCACACTGTTGAAATTACGTCTCACCAAAATTAATTAAGCTATTTTGTATGTGATTATCTGTCAGGAAATGCACTTAAAAGCAAATGGATAATCAATAAGGAACCCATTCAGAGGATCTTCCGAAGTCTAAAATTTATTTTGAAAAGGATAAACAAAAGCGGTATTTTTAAACAAAAGTATCTATTAAACAAACAAATATCTCGCTAAATGAGATCAAATACAGACAGGGTATTACATTTCATACCAAGAATATACGGATACTAACTTTGTTTATATCAGCGCCTTGTTTAGCCATAGCGTCCATGACTTCAGGCATGTATTCTAGATACGTAACCATCAGATGTAGAGCTTTGCCCTCTTTGGATATATCTGTAATGTATGTTTGTTTTCAACTTGAGCTGATTCAAATGTCAAAGAATATATTGTCAAACATAAAGCCATTTAAATTTGTTATAATATTCATTAGCATTGTTTTGAGCAACATAAAAATTAAAAAATAACATTTGTGCTATTTAATCATGAATATAAAGACATATGCATTCATCCATGTCCGAGTGGTCTATTGTGCTGTAGTCTAACGGCCGTTTACTCTCTCACCACTGAGATTGTGGGCTCGAACACAATTTGATCAAAAACCTCTGTAATAAATGTTTGCTAGTGACTTGCAGGAGATCAGTGGTTCTGGTCAGATGCATACGAGCTTTTTCTCCACCATTTAAACCAAATGGAGATGTCATATACATGTACCTGTTATGAGTCGGAAATTGCGTTTAACCCCTTTAGAAATAAGAAAAAGAATAAAACGAATAATTTTGCTGCAGTATTATCAACTGTAACTCGCTAAAATGTTTACTAGTATACCTTCTACTTTTTTTACTACATTCACAAACGATTCCAGTGTAGCGTCAACCAAGTAAACCTGAGGTCCGACTGAGGTCCATATAACTGAGGATTCCATACTTTCACCCATAAGAACCATAGGCAGCATCAAACTGTGGAAACAAAATATAGTTTTTTTATTTTGGTTAAAATTGAAGATTTTCAACTGCTTAATTATAAATGGCAATATATATATATATATATATATATATATATATATATATATATATATATATATATATATATATATATATATATTTATATATATATATATATATATACTTAAAACAACGACAACCAATTCCATAAACTACTGAACACAAAAAGTGTATATATGTCAGAATTATATGTCAAAAATTAAAAAAAATACCATTACCTGCACATATCTATACTGAACGGAACTGCTTACCCGCCACCTGACATTTTATGTACCTGACGTTTTATGTACTTTCTCAAAAAGTATTAAAGCAATTACCTTGAAATTATTTTGAACAAGTAAAAAATTTAGGCTTTGTAAAATACACAATTGCCTGTTAATGGCATATACAACTTTTAATAGTTCTACTCCATATTTTGACGAAGATATTGGAAATTTAAATGTGGCGTGTTAACCATTCAGTATATATATGAAGCTCGACTCGTGTTTTTTTTTAATTTTTATGATAACAATGTTACAATATATGCTGAAATACGCTGGATACTTGATATTACTTACTTGGACTGCATCATATATTGCTGTCCAACATTGTTCCACACTTCATACCACTGGTAGTCCATATTTGTACCAGCTAACACGTTGCTCCACAAGTCCGTCGTATTTACCTGCATGGCGGTGGTGGCACGTGTAATTATATTTGTTACACGTGTGTTCATTTCCGTCATGCTGCTGTTCACAGGTGTTGACGAAGTGCCTTGCAACCGCATGTTCATCTCTTGAACAGATGATTGCATCTACAATTGTATATTAACGTACGAATTAACTATGAATATGTTACGAAACCAATGATATATCTTAGATCGAGTTGAATTATAACACAATAACCATTAGATAATTATGTAAAGCTATTGACCGATATTTACATGAATAAGCAAGTTATGGATTATACAAATCATCCTATAAGTTTATCACATAAATCAGTGACTCAGTTATAAGTGTAACTAAAGCACTGTTAAAATGTGAAACCCAATATAACAACAAACAAGTATACCTAAAATGCTACATATTCGTCAATGTATTTATAATAAGAAGATGTGTAAACCATGAAAATCATAGATTCCACCAACTCACTATGACATATGTATATGTTTAACATTGCAGTTGACTATAGACACACCTGGCTTACTACGTTCTGTTTATATACGTTTGACAGATACAGGTCAATATATACCTACAAAAAGATTACTTTTCACATGTATATAAACCCGTAAATGGACTAGGTCTAATGACCATGCACACACAAATATACTACTGATCACCAAGCATTAAAATAAACTCACACAGAGACTTCTGACCACTACATGTTTATATAAACCCAGAAGTGGACTTCTGACCATACTCACACAAATATACTACTGACCACCACGCATTAAAATAAACTCGCACAGAGACTTCTGACCACTACATGTTTATATAAACCCAGAAGTGGACTTCTGACCATACACACACATATATACTTCTGACCACCAAGCATTAACTCACACAGAGACTACATGTTTCAATAAACCCACAAGTGGACTTCTGACCATACATACACAAATAGAATTCTGACCGCCACGTGTTTACATAATCTTCCAAATAGACTTTTGATCAATATTTGTTTACATCCAGACAAAAATAGTCTTCTGATCAACAATCATCAACATAAACCCACATATCAGGACTTCTGTCAACCATCTATTTATATAAACCCACATATCAGGACTTCTGTCAACCATCTTTTTATATAAACCCACATATCAGGACTTCTGTCAACCATCTATTTACATATCAGGACTTCTGTCAACCATCTATTTACATAAACCCTCGAATATACTTTTGACTAGTGTGTGTTACACAAAAATAGACTTCTGGCCACCACGTGTTTACATAATCTTCCAAATAGACTTTTGATCAATATTTGTTTACATCCAGACAAAAATAGTCTTCTGATCAACAATAATTAACATAAACCCACATATCAGGACTTCTGTCAACCATCTATTTACATAAACCCACATATCAGGACTTCTGTCAACCATCTATTTACATAAACCCTCGAATATACTTTTGACTAGTGTGTGTTACACAAAAATAGACTTCTGGCCACCACGTGTTTACATACACCTCAACATAGTTTATAAAACTGCTTTGAATTCCACGGACAATGAGAAGAAATGAAAAACTCGTAATTTTAACTACTGATGTTTGTTCCGATCTATTTGTAACAGTATAGTTTATTAGTATTACATGCGTCAAAACAGATAATAAATCCATAAATACAAAAAAACATTCAATGCAAATAATGGGATGTACAAAATACAATTTAATCACGTGACATAGATATTTTAAAGAAAATGTCAACATATATAATACATGTACGTATACCTTAGTAGTAAACGCTTCGTATTTAAGCGGTCCCATCACACTGTTAATTTCGTCTGTCAGACTCTTAACACAAACATTACTAGTAAACTCTGCAGTCTCTGCTGATGTCATATCGGCTAATACTTTCTTAGCAGTGTCTACGCAAAGGGTGTTCATATCAAGATCTCCTGTCAAGATGTTCTGTAAGGAAAAAGGTAAGGATACAAATAAAAGAGATACTATTAGATGTCATAACATTTAGATCTGTTAATCGTCTCCATGGGTAGTTAATTCTTTGTAATCGTTTATAGGTATTGGTAACAGCGCACAGTTAACTTAACAAAATAGTATTCGCGGTATTTATCTATTATGATCGATAATCGATTTTGTTTACAGTATTTTAATGCTGTTTAACGCCAATTTCCATGTGTCATATCCAGTTTTATTGGTGGTGGAAGACCTCAGAATGAATCTGAGTAGAACTACCGTCCTTCCGCAAATAACTGGCAAACTGTATAGACGTAAATCAGTGATTTCCTTTACGCAGATATTACTTACATAAAAATTATCGGTTTTGACGATATCCAAAAGAAATTCGTTTGCCTTTTCTTGTCCAACTGCAGCCAGTTGATTCATGACTTCTTTCGTTTCAGCATTATTGGCGATCGTGTACTTCAGTTCTTCCCCCATGTCTTAATAAAATGTCATTTAGAAATGTCATCAAGAAATATTTTTAATTATTGGTATATTATTTAATACTCGTTTATATAAACAAACATAACGTTGTGGCTATTGTTTTAAAAGATGCCGAAAGCATATAAATGAATATATTAATACAAAATATATACAACCCTTGTTCTAAGGCTATAAAAACTTTGAGTTCATAGACAACTGAGTTCCACTCAATGAATCCAAATCCATCCGTAATTAACGAAATGCTGGCATTGGTTAAATCAGATTAGCATGAGCTCTATATCTTTACACGGTAGACATGCTTAAATGTGCTAGAACTCACAACGCTATATAATGTTACTTTTTAATGAAAAATATAGTGAAAACTCGTTATGCTCAGCTAGACTCTTCCCAAGTCTCCGTCTATCATTATTTTGTACCGCTCATATCCTAAGAGAGTGACAGGTTCCCGATAAACGACTTTACGCCCCATCAAATACTGTACTAGTGTTACTGACGTTATCATTACAACATGGTACTACCATATTAAAAGAAGATACTAATAATTTTATAGATAAATTCCTACTTACAATAAGATAAGGTCGTAAACGTTAAGAAAGTATGTTTCATAATATTTTATATATTACTCCAAATGAAACAAAACTTAATTGAAAAAAACAGAAAATTGTAAATTTTCTGAAAATACAATCGTAAATTTATGTGGATAACTATGAAACATATTATGCATACTTGTTACTTTACGTTTAAGGTTGATTTTTATCTTAAGTTTTTTGTGAAATACTAACCAGTGGTGAAGCTCATGGTGTCCTCCATCATTCCCATCACACTGTCGACGACGCCCATCACGTCCTTGCTGGAGTTGCCTACCAGTGTTTCCAGCATCACCTCCATGTTCCGGGAACTGAAATCCATGATCCTTAAACCAGATACTGATGTTCAGAACAAGTACACTGGGGAGAGGTTTAGGTACATACTCGTACAGTGTAGACTCAAACTGTCAGTCGTGTATTGAGGTTCATTGACATTATTACTAGGAGAAATACATATGCTAGCCAAGTACGTTGATCGAGAGGTCATTCACTCATTCATTAATTCATTCATTCAATTATCCATTCATTAATTCATTCATTTATTCTGTTTATTTGCCTGTGCTCTATGTGTCGAATTCCTTAACAGATTAATTGGGGTTTTATCAGAATCGATCAGACACGACGATAGTAAGAAGTGATTTAAATTTTAGCTAAATCGGTCAAGCCAGGTCATGTTGCCTTGACATGCTTATTTCAATAGGTCAAGATTGGTCATGTTGCCCGACATACTTATTTCAATAGGTCAAGATTGGTCATGTTGCCCGACATACTTATTTCAATAGATAAAGATTGGTCATGTTGCCCGACATACTTATTTTAATAGGTTAAGATTGGTCATGTTGCCTGACATACTTATTTCAATAGGTCAAGATTGGTCATGTTGCCCGACATACTTATTTTAATAGGTTAAGATTGGTCATGTTGCCTGACATACTTATTTCAATAGGTCAAGATTGGTCATGTTGCCCGACATACTTATTTCGCTCTACTCATATCAACTGCTGATTTACAATCCACAGGGGTAAAATGTTTTACAGTTGAATATGCAGTTATTTCCCTTTTATCAATACCTATATTTTAAGAAGTAACCAATAGCCAATTTTAAGTGATGAGTTACGTCATTTTACAGCCGGATGTCACACAGACTGTCGGTATGGACTAATCAACCAGTGTAAACCAGAGGCCCGTTTCACAACGTTCATAAGTCTTAAGATATTCGTTAGAACAAAAATTGACACATAGGAACGTGTCATTTGAGCAGATTTTTTTGCATTTTTTAAAAATGATATTATTTACAAGGCTTACGAAACTTCGTAAAATGATGTAAGCGGAACACACTGTTACAATGTTACACTGTTAATTTTATCGTAACTTTAAATTTTACACTAAGAATTTCGCAAACTTACGAACGTTAGTGAAATGGGCCCCATATTTTTGTTGCAATAAAAACATCATACATTACATCATACCTATCACTAACATCATGCGTTGTTTAATCTCTACATTATCTAACACCGGCGTCCTCGAAAATAAATTTGCAAACCAATTAAAAATTAAAACCAACTTGACCGATCTAGTTAAATTTCATTGAAAACTCAATAAAAACATGGTTATACCATTTTTTGAAGTGATATATGAAAAACGGAGTGGTGTCAGATTTCATTAGAACCACTATTCTTGGTCTAACCCAAAAAGACTTGTTAATTTACAATGCTATGACACTAGCCCAATAACAATTAAGAAAGGCACACAAAAGGAATCGAAATATTGAGTTCAGCTCGAATTCAACACAAATATTCATATCAGGTTATAAATCATGACCAAAATTGTAACATGACCAAAACATTACTATAATTTAACTTGAGAGAGACATCTTATGTTATTAGATCCAGACAGATGATGTAAAGTTCAAACGCAGTACAGTAACAAAAACTCACATTGATGTCGGATCTTCTGTATTTGTACCATTCATCAACATTCCCAGGATGTTGGCTATATCAGTAAAGGGAACCTGCTCAAGTATCGGGCCAAGGGTTTCGGAAAAGGAACTATTTCCGAGCTGCTGCACTAGAGGCATTATGTCCTTCAACATTGTCATCAAGTCAGTATCCGAACCTGTAATCAGTAGATATAGTGGTGAATACATACTGTTACTGATATTCATCATGCTTTGTACATGGTTTATCATCAATTAAATTGTGACCATTTACCGTAACTTTATCGAATTTTCTGTACGTGATCGCTAACGTGAAAGCAAGAATGCAACAGCATAGCAAAGTTTATTCATAACTAGATGATAAACACACCCTTTTGTTATAATGTCATTGTGAAAATGATGGGCGGGAATTAACATCATTCTGAAACTATTATAGATTATATAATTATGATGTTCAGTTTTATTGGTTGAAAATGAAGCAGATTGACCACTGTTGTTGTTCGAGAGCGGCAGAAAAGTGACATTGAGATACCGCAAGGGACTATTCAACCACCAGAGACCTACATATTATTACAATAATATTATAAGATGGAATTATTGTATACTACTGATCAGGACTTGTTTCATGGCAAAAATACTCAGAGAATCACAAAATAAAAGAATTTAATTTATAAAAATATATATTTATTTTGAAGCCATTATTCTACTTCTACAAAAACCCAAACATGAATACTCATTTTCAAACTAATTTTAAGACATACTTCAAGAAACGTTTAGTTCTGTCAAGGACCTATATACTTCTTTGGTTACGTCAAATTCAGATTATATGTGTACCTGTGGTAAGAGACTCTCCTATGGTTAAGACTTGTTTCAAGGCTTCCGATATCCCAGAATCGTTAGTCAAGGATCTCAGCATGGGATCGATAATCACATACAAGGCATCAAGACTGAAACATGAAAAAAAACAGTTTCAGTTTTCTTGAGTATGTTTATGAGAGACAATGAAACATGCAATATTGCTCAATATCCTGGCATCGGCCATAGCGGAATCCTGTGCTCAAACAGCAACAATCCCCATGATAATAGGGATTCAAATAATGATTAAATCAATTAACAACAGTAGTCAAAGCTGCAACTTGAGTACGGATTTTTTTTAGGGAAAAATCAGAATCAGTGATGTGTAACGTATAGGTATATACGATGCCATTCCGGATTAAACCGCTTGAGTTATTTATAGTCGTTGTGAAATGCTACACTACCTGTTTAACTTGACGATGGAAGCAGACGAGATTACATTACAGTCTAAAAGCGCTTCTGCATATCAAAGGACCATTTATATAAGTTTCGCTCTTCATAAGCTACCGTTTTGTTCATCGTCATAGATAATTATTGTATTTTGCATTATTCGGCTAATTTACGCACAGACAGCCAGCTGTTGAGATGACCTATTGAGAGTATAAGCATTATAGACGATACTGACTATAGGGTAAGAACGAAAACATTCAACCTATCAAATTATTCATAAGCGATTATGGTGTATATTGTACTAGTATAGTAAATATATTTCATAATCATTGTATTATTGATGTTTTACTGTAAGCATGTTCATTTTTATTTCTCTTTATCTGTGTTTATACAAAATATAATTATGAATAAAGCATACTGTTTCACAACGACTATAAATAACTCAAGCGCTTTAATCCGAAATAGTATCGAATATACCTATATGTTACACATCACTGATTCTGATTTTTCCCTAAAAATATCCATACTCAAGTCGCAGCTTTGGCTACTAACAAGAAACAGAGAAAAAATATTAAAAATGTATTTCTCGTGTCAAACTCGATTACAAACAATGCTTCAAACAGAGTAATTAGCGATCTAATGCAAATATAATTATTTAATCCAACTTGTACTGGAATCACAAATATGTATATATTCAGTTCCCATTCTCATGTGTGTTTACCTTGCAAAATCTATGTTCTGTAAATCGTCCATCATGGGAAATAAAGAGGACATTTTGCTAATCAAATCCGGGATGGCAGTCAAGTCTGCCATATCTGTCAACGCTCCAATAAGGTTTGACGAATTCATATACAAATCTACTAGCTTGGCAATATCTTCCATCATTACGGCATAATCGACAGCACCTGTCATGCCCGCAAAATCTTCACCCTAGAGATATATAAAAAAATGTTTAGATTATATTAAAAGAAGAAGATGTCGTTATATTGGACTCGTGTTATGTTTAGTTGTTGTTAATTAAAAGTTTGTAAAACATCTAATTTCGTTTTGATTGTAGAGATGCAAATGCATTTATTCAACGATGCAGCAAAATCACACGGTTAGCTTATATTTGTCATTTAGACTAAACACAGTCCATGACCTAGCTGACCTTACGCGAGGTTGACGATCGCTCCGCCCACTGGTCACGTGACATCGTTAGTCTTGGTAAATACAATGTAGTGTTTACTTAGACATCGTTTGCTTGTCTAAGGAAAAGGCAGCGTAGCAACCAAGATTGATCGCTGATTGGATTATCTATTTGATTTATTGACAACCCACGTCAGGTCATTTGAATAGAAAATGTTTGAATGCATCCAGCAGATATACACTCATGTATACGGCAATTAGGCAAGAAAGTTGACAAGTTATATGATGAAACAAAGGTCGACAGCAACTATATTATAATATGGTTTAAGAAAGTATATACTACAGTTATCAAAATATAATTATTAGATGGATACAAACCTACTATAGTAATCATAAAATATCAATGAAATTGAAGAAAGAAAATTCTGTAATTATCATGGCAAAATATTGAGATGGCAAAGAGTAAAGAAGGGTCTATAATAGTATAGTACGTTGGTTATTCTAATTGGATGGAATATAATAACTAGGGATGGAATAAAGCAATAACAACTAGAAATATCACTGAAGGTGATGACTACCCCCAGATGGCGCCCAGACACAGTTATTGCACCCTTTTGCTGCCCGCTTTAACACAGAGAACCAAATAGAGTAACAGTTGCGAGTATTTGACCCTCGATTGTAGGGTCACAAGAAAGGTGATGATTGAACACTTTACACATGAAAAACTCTTTTATAATTTTGAATTTTATTAGGGCTAAGGGATATTGTCTGACGACATATGGAGCTCAGAAAGGGCCATAACGTATTCAAAAAAATACTCGGGCACAACATGCCGACGATATGCACAACTAGGTTTGGTACCAATCACTTTTGTGAAGTGTCATTGAATTCCAGCCAACGGTTGTCGAGAAATAGCGACCACAAAAATATGTATGAAAAATGCTCAGCGCCATAACTCACTGAAAAATTGACAGACGGACCGACCGACCGACGAGCTTGACTCCTATATAGCCCCATTTTGTATCTGGGGTGTAATAATATACTAACGAGGTGGAAGACGTGTCTAATGATGAAATATAGCATAGCCATGATATACTAGCGAGATGAAAGGAGTCACTAGGGATGGAATATAGCAATACTAGTAACAAACTGACGAGATGGAAAAAAGAAACCTAGATTATGCTGTAATAAATCATCATGATAAAATAATGGAATGAAATGGATCTTCTACAATAGGGATGTTGTTGCTAGACCTACCAGACGAATCAAATTGGCGACATCCAGCTGCCTGGCGACATCGTTAGTTATGTTTGATATCAGTGTGTCATCTATTGCACATATGCTTTTTGAAATAGCGTCGACATCAACCTCCTTTTCGAAAAGTATATATTTACTTAATTGGTTCGGATCACATGCTATTCCTTTGAAGTCTACATAACCAACTGCCTTGAAAAACTGAAACAGAACGACATATCTGATAAAATGCATGCAATATCAGAAGTAGATATAGTTATAGCAAACCTGTAACACACTCTCCAGTATAATTCAAGTTAGAAAATAGAGAAGATTTGGTATTTGGAAATGCTGACTAGATTTAGGTCGTATTTCGTTTTTCAAAAAAAACAAAACACAACTAACATTAACACTGGTCTTGTTTTGCCTCAAAGTTTTAATGGACCAGTCATCGTATACAATACAAACGTGTTCTCAGATAGATAATAAAATGGTTTGCACTCATGAAAAAATCATTATTGTATTAAGACATGTTCATTAACTAAATTACACCATATTTAACGCACATCCTATTATTATAATGTGTATATTCATTACATAGTTTGGGGTAACAATACGGTATATTATATAATGTTGCTTAATATTTAAATTATCAAAAACATACTTATTTTATACCTATAAAGAATTGGTTCATAATTTATAATGTAAACTAATACAAAATGGGTATCAATCGGGCGGCGACAAAGTCTAGATTTTGATTTTGTTATTTATATTCAGAAACAGTTCTTGTAAATATTTTAATAAACAAAATGCATAGAAACGTTAAAAATTGAATGTAAGCACATTTTACTTTACATGACAGATATATAATAGCCATAAGGCTTAGTAATTAACAGACGACAAACAGTCTGATAACATCAACGTTACGTAAGAAACGAAGAAGAGGTATTCGTTCTTCACATTAGATGAAATAAAAGCTCATTACTAGAAGTGTGTATTACATTTGGTTGAGTCGATTAACCCGAAGAATATTCGGAGATGGTATAAATATAATACCGATTCTGTATGGAAAGAGATATAAGAAATAACATTATAGGAGTTACGTTGTTTTTTAAAATGTGGTCATATTTACATTAATCATACAACATGCATTGTGACGTCGATATTCGTAATACCGCATAGAATGCAGGACAATTATAGTAGACATGTTACACGGATATTGAGTCAGGACATGTTTACATTGTTATTAACACTCGTAATATGTGTATAGAAAAGTAATTACGTGGACACTACTTATATCATTATTTTAATATTATAAAGCAAAGTGGATACAACTAACATCATAACCTGCCATTTGGTTGTGAAGTGAGAACTATTATCGTCACTGTTATTTTGTAGTATACATTGTCTGTTAACAATTTTTAGTGAATAAAACTATGAAGAAACAATCAGTATTAAGTTTGGTATCATTACAACAACATACATTATGTAATAGTGCAAAGGAAAAATTACACATCATAATAATATCATAAATATTATCGTAACTGAATTACTCCTTGTTACGCACATCCTATCATAAAGCATATGAAATAACTGAATAACTCTATGTTACACAGATCCTATCATAAAGCATGTGTAATAACTGAACTACTCAATGTTACACACATCCTATCATAAAGCATGTGTAATAACTGAACTACTCAATGTTACACACATCCTATCATAAAGCATGTGTAATAACTGAATTACTCCATGTTACACATATCCTATAATAAAGCATGTGTAATAACTGAATTACTCCATGTTACACATATACTATAATAAAGCATGTGTTATGTCTGAATTACCCTATGTAACACACATCCTATAATAAAACATGTGTAATAACGGAATTACATGTACTCCATGTAACACACATTCTATAATAAAGCATGTGTAATAACTGAATTACTCCATGTTACACATATACTATAATAAAGCATGTGTAATAACTGAATTACTCCATATTACACATATCCTATAATAGAACATGTTTAATGTCTGATTTATCCCATGTAACACACATTCTATAATAAAGCATGTGTAATAACTAAATTACTCCATGTTACACATATACTATAATTAAGCATGTGTAATATCTGAATTATCCCATGTAACTCACATTCTATAATCAAGCATTTGTAATAACTGAATTACTCCATGTTACACATATCCTATAATAGAACATGTTTAATGTCTGATTTATCCCATGTAACACACATTCTATAATAAAGCATGTGTAACAACTGAATTACTCCATGTTACACATATTCTATAATAAAGCATATGTATTAACAAAATTACCCCATGTTATGTAGTATACTTTCTTAAAAAATAAAAACAACAAGTTTGGAAAATTCTTTAATACCTACCTGAACCGCATTTAATGACGAATCAAGTAAATCCCCGGCCTCCTTCACAGACATGATTTTGTATTTGTCTGTCAGGAGGTAAACCATCACATCAGCATCATTGAACATGGTTCTGAGCTTCAGTTTGTCGTCTGCAATATAAATATTTAATGAAACCTTACCAAACGGTCCTGAACATTAGTTTGTCGTCTGCAATATAAATATTCAATGAAACCTCACCAATCGGTTCTGAGTCTGCAATATAAATATTCAATGAAACCTCACCAATCGGTTTTGAGCTTCAGTTTGTCGTCTGCAATATAAATATTCAATGAAACCTCAGCAAACGGTTCTGAACTTCAGTGTGTCGTCTGCAATATAAATATTCAATGAAACCTCAGCAAACGGTTCTGAACTTCAGTGTGTCGTCTGCAATATAAATATTCAATGAAACCTCAGCAAACGGTTCTGAACTTCAGTGTGTCGTCTACAATATAAATATTCAATGAAATTTTACCAAACGACGCTTCTAACGAACAATCGCCGCTCTGCATCATTAGTTTAGTCGTGTCCATTTTAATGAAATAATTTACACATAGTTCATCCTCCAAGCAATAGTTCAATGTTCAGCCATCTATTGAGGATGATAGTAAAGATATGTTTTACAAAATAAGACAATTCTGCGTCCACTTTCCCCCCAATACCTCACCACTTCTTTCTAGGTGTTACTGTAATTCGAGTCCACTCAAATCACTGAGTTATCAGTGAGACATCTAATTGATAAAAAAAAATTTTAAGATGTCACAACCTATATTAACCAGTAGGAGAAATATCATATTTTAGCCGACATAATGCATATTTGATTTTTTATTGACATTTACAGAGGTTAAGTAATATTCGGAAAGGCTTCTATTTTAAATGTGTTGTATGTGGACTTCTTTGCAAAAGTATTTGTGTCATACGCTACAGTAATGAATGTATTTGCCAGAAAAATAGCAACTCGGTATTCATTCATTAACACATACACGTGTTTGTGTAAAGCTTTCATTATACCGTAGTAATACCAGGGACCAAAGAAACATATTTAATAGGAAATGAAACTTAACATTTTTATGTTATTTATATTCATGGTATTGAACTGTACTAATTTACATTTGCAGGTTACTCGATATTTGATAAAGTTCACAGACAGTGTTATAAAACTGGAATGATTCAGCCACACCCGTGCCACACTGACGGTCTCATTTAAGGTCACTGATCCGTAGTGATATAGATAAAAGTCAATGAGACCAGTGTACAGATGACGTGGTGGTTAATACGTTACATCCAGCAGTGGGTTTGTCTGTCAAGTCACACTTAGAATACACACAATCACTCTGAATGTTAAACAAGTTTTTAAAACAAAGAGGTCAGTGACAGATATATAATCAAGTTTATAGTAACGAGTGTATACCGCCCGATTCATATATTTGACCAAAGCGTGGATGACCTTGTAATTAACATAATATGTTTAAGTAGTCCACTTATATATTAAAGGGCAACACGATGTACAATTGTTTTCCTTTTTTTTCTTTTTAAATGGGGTTGACCGCCATTTCCAACATATTTCAGGTTATATATGGCATATCAAGTTTTATTGGTGGAGGGAGACCTCAGACTGGATATGAGTGGAACCACCGTTCTTCTGCAAGTAACTGGCAAACATTATCACATAAGGTTTCTGGGAGCGAGCGAGACCCGAACCCACGACCTAAGCAATGAGAGGTAAGTGATCTTTAGACGGCGCCTTAGACCACTTGGCCACGGTGGATCCATAATGGTATTCTAAAAGCTAACCATGAAAAATTATTTGTATTGACATTCACGTACCAGATTACTCGTAAAATCATGTTGAGGGCCTGTATACATACTGGTATGTTTAAATTTTTTGTTTGTATCAAGTAGATATGTAATTATCAGAAAAAACTGTTAAAAATAATAAATAAATAAAAAACGTCGGTTATGAGAAAATAAATAAAACACAGAGTTAGAGCTGCTTCAACGACCGATGCAGTGCTCACTACTTGAAAATCATTTTAAAATAGACAGAAAGGGAAATCAATTTGCTGATTTCCAAAAAAAATGTCATTACCCAATTTTTCAATATTTGTTCCATTTGTTACGTTTTCAATGGCAGATATTACCAAGGTGAGAGTCGGTAAAGACTTAATAGCTTCGACTGTCGTGTTCTTGCTCAGCAATGGACTTATTTCGTCAATCATACTCCGCAACCTGGAAAAGAAATGGAAATGCAGTGTTTATCATTTTTCATCATGTTCACTAACATACATTATACAAATATTTCAACTAACGTGTTCCCATTTTTTTCTTTAAACTATACAATGTTCTACTAACCTCGAACACTTGAAATGAAATTTCTGTATATGAAATTTAAATGACAATTGACAGATTGTGGTTAGCTCAAAGTTTAACAAATGCATATTACGAAGTCGTAGTATGAAGAGTTCTTTGGTCGGTTATTAAACGTTCCGTATAAAATGAGTTTTATTTAAATGGAATAATAAAACTTTTGTTTTGCAATGTTTAAAGGTGAAGGCAACACAAAATGTTTATATTTCTAATTAATATGATTAGAAATATTGAAAACAAAACCGTTGTCAAAACTTGTTAAAACTTACAACTTGTCGCGGTGACGTGCTCTAAAATATTATGGGTATTAGAACAAGACAACATTATGCTGATCATTGCAATGCTATAAAGATTAACGTCTCACAGAGTTACGGCCCTTTTTGGTGGTATTAAGTCCTTAGCGGTATTCACCAATCATTCTTAAGAATATTCTTAGATTTGAACTCAAGAATGAATTTTGAAAAAGACACTTAGAGATCATTTTTGAGACCAAGCATGTAGGGACACCCACTAGTTAGTCAAATAGACTCACACAACTATTCTATCTGTCGTGGTAAACTTGATATCTAAGATTGAAATTTGGATTTTCAAGCTTAAGTCTAAGAATATTCACAAGAATGGTTGGTGAATACGACCCCAGTTCTTGTGCCTAAAGACGTTTGTATATTTTTATTTGGAATATTTTTAGAATGGTAGTTTATATTATGCTTTAGAATTGGACCAACAGAGAACTATCCATGAGGCAGTTTTAAAATCACTGGTGCGTTCAGTGTTCCAGAAGTGCATGCCACTATATTTATGACAGTGCAAAATTAATTGTGCGAGATGTGTACAACTACGTTTATCATAGTATATACTTACATTTAATAGTAATAACAGAATATATTTGTGTGATAGTTAAATGTAGGAAATAAACAGATGTTTGTTTTATTTTAACATGTTCTTTTTTTTACGTTTGTAAATAACGCGGTAAATGTTTTTTTGAAGGTCATGTGGCAGACGACTTTTATGCCGTTGTATGATCTAAATATTACCTTCCTACCAGACAGTTTTTATTATCATTATCATTATTGTTATAATAATAGTATACCTGGTTCCACATCAACACAAGTCAAGCGTAACGATTATCTGGTGGAGGATGACCATCAATAAGTATCGCAAGATTACAAAAACAGGGCCCAGTTGTTCAAAACTTCGTTGGCTTAATCGTACGAAGGTTAAGTAATATTTTCAAATTACGATATTTTGAGACTTACAGCATTTTAGGTTATTATTTTATTGAAAATTATGAAAACGTGCCATTTTGTTTCGTCAAATGCATTTAAATTGCCATAAGTCAATAAGTATAGAAAATATTGAAGTTACAAAATTTCACTTAACAAGTGGTAAAGCTAATAGATCTTTGAACAACTGGGTCCCGGCCAAAACTTGACCTTCGGTACTGTGCTAACAATTCAAAAACTGAAAGTGGTAGGCGAAATCTTATATTCACACATTGTCGCAACTGGACAAATGTGACGCTTTACTGAGTATGAATAGTGAACAAATATTGGATATTGAACATTAGAAAAATCAATATACATATCGCAAATAACTGTTGTGTAAAGATATTAAATTACTACCCCCGCAGTATTTATATATCAAGTATGAATGTATGAAGAATATATTATAACCTATAAAGGTCAAATGTCGTATTACGCCATTTTAAAGCATCATGGAAATTGATTTTTCAGTTCATTTATTAAACATGGACTGTTCTGTTCCCATTATCATTACCAGTATCATTGCTCAGTGCTCCAGATAAGCATTATTTCGGCGTATTTAAGTATTGAAATTTTTGAATAAAGCATCGGAATTTGAAGTAAGGGGTAAAATAAGCATTGAATATTGACAATTCCAGTGTTGTTTGGTTTATTTTAAACAGCAATTTGATTAGAATCTTCATTTTAACCCTTTACATTTGGAAAAAAAGGCAAATACTCTTTTGAAAAAAAAGCTAATCTGGAGCCCTGGTTATTATGAAACATTAGGTAACGCGTCTCACTATCAATCCAGGGGTCGTGAGTTCGAACCCCCGCTCGGCCACAGTTTTGTGATGATTGATATACGACATTGCGTCTCATTATCATTCGTCTCTCACGGCTGATTCAAGTGGAAAAGTTATCAGTTACTTACATAGATGGGGTGTACTTGTTTACCTTCCAGGATCCAGAAAACAGTGGTAAATTTAACTGATCGGCTGTTACCCATCGATGGCATAAAATGATGATAAATATTCAATAAATCAATCAATCAAAATAAAACATTAATTGTCATTCAGTCCAGTTAACTAACCTTTGTTGAGCGTTTGCCTTTTCCAGTATTTGCTCAGATCTCTGACACGTGTTGCTTAGCGTACACACTGACGACTGTAGAAACGGAACCATACCCGCACTGGGCAGTGCTCGCTCTGGGTACGAACCTTTAGGAAACAGAAAACAAAAATTATAACATTTTGTCGCCACTGAACATTACAGAAAAGAATAAGTTTAGCAGTAGTTACATTTGAACATAAACAGTATAGTCAGTACACAAACATACAATGGTATCTCAAACTAGTACTAAAAACAATGATCAGTTTCATATAATAAGGAGATATACTGCTTGGTCATTTGAACTTTTTTGATAAACATATTTTTATGGCATTCGACAATGTTTACCGTTGTTAGGCGTGTCAAAACTCACATGTTTCTTTTTCGGTGGGTGGGGATCCTGAGCGCATCAAACCAATCACGACAAACATGAGAACTGGCCATATCACTTCCAGTACCACTATCACCTGCAATTGTAGATATTAGTGTATCAATAGAAATAGTGGTATGATGCATCAATAGAAAATCGCTAAGTATTTCAGACCCGTTCCCCTTGTACAAATACAATACAACACACTGATACAAAAATAGATTGAAATAAGGTCAGAATTAAAATGATGTTTGTTTGCTGTTTCCCGGTTCTAGTTTTGTTCAAAATTGTGCAGGTAGGTTTTTTATACTTTTGTTCCATATAAAATATCGTTAAATCACAAGAATTGACACACATGCACACAATCATACATACAATAGCCAATGTGAAATATAACAAAAACATTTTCAATTCTTTTTAATTAGGTATATTGCTGGATGAGTAGGTAGGGCAACAGCAAACACACACTATTTAAATTGTGGCCTAAACTACACTCATTGTAGTTGATGAATATACAAGGTGACTACAGAACCCCAACGAAAAGTAAATAGAAAAAATATGTGGTTATCTCTTAACCAATCAGTCATACGTGACGTGAACTCTTTGACATGATATTCAGACAATCTTTTGCTTTCTCTTGTGTCCTATTTTTTCGGAAATATAAATTTCTCCATTGCTTGCATATATGTACATAGCCATAGCTATTTTTTTGGTTTCTAGTTGTTTTCCACTATCTTATGACACTTACTCTGAATATAATAAAGCTGTACATGACACTGCTAATTATTTATGTTAGTTATACTATTTGTACAAACAAAATAAACATACTGGATAATCGAACACGTGTCGTTATGTTTACTTGAATCATATACTCGGTGTGTGTATTGGGTTTCTAGTGCCTGACTTACTGAGGATGTTCTTCGAACAAACTGTTAATATTTGTACAGTCTAGTTATACATACAGATAACAATTGAAAATGTACACTTAAGCTTAGCATAATTACTTTCCATAACAAAGAAAAATCAATTTAAATAATCATTACTGATATATACATGTTCATCCGATAAACTTAGTCATGTATGTACCCGCAATGTCCGTCTGTGTTCTCTCTCTCTTTATGAACAATCAGTTCAACATTATTATTTTTTTTATATACAATATATCAGTTTTTCAAACAACTGATTTAAATACTGTTGTTATCGCAGCGGTGCATTCCACTCTCTTTATCCTACGACGATCTTATTCTAAATTGTTGCCAGAATATATGGCCAGATTTACATAGAAATTTTGATGTGGTGTATTTTATCAGTATATATTTTATGTATATATTGTATACTTATTTTTGTAACATAAACCAGTTATTTATTTTATATATATTGTAAAACCAGCATAAGCCAGTTTAAACGGATTTGTAGTGTAGGATATACAGTGTTGGCCGCTCATGCCAGAAGTTGTAGGTTCGATCCCCAGCCCGATCCGATGTTTCTAAAGAACAACACTCAGTTCTGGTTCTACCCAAAAAACAGACTCGCGAGAAGTGCATATAAGCTCTGAGCTGGCTTAGCAATCGAGCTAAAATAAATTAGTAAAAAACTAAGCAATTATGTCTGAACTCGCTTGCACTAACACACAGGTAAATAGGATTTGGTAAAAATGTTAAAGGGATTATATTGGCATATTACCGTCAATTCCCTGTCCTAAATACACACGCCCAGCATGAAAATACACTTATAACTTAGAGATATACGCGTCTAAAGTGTCTAATTGCATAACCTCGATATTACAAAAATCGGGTTTCTGAAGCCACATTTTTTGCTTTTGTTTACATTTGCCATTTTCAACGAACAGCTTTCGGGTTTTCGACCAATCATCGGATAACAACGTGAAGACTCGTTTCCGATCTCGTTTTCGAGGCTTTGTTCGGGAAGTTTACGGAGTTCAATATAAACATTGCGCAATACTTTATTGTGGGATGTATTAAAGTTTTGGCCAATATTCAATTACTGTTAATTTGATAACTTTCAAATAAATGAAGGTTATACGTCAATACATAAGCATTATTTTGTGCACACTGCGTACAGGAAAAGTCTGGATGAACAGCGTGTTTGTGTTACTTGCCAAAATAATCCCTTTAAGATCTAAAACATAGCATAAAAGATAAATACAAAGGGTTGAGGTCGTTGAATACATCTGAAATTAATCTTATTTTAATTTTAGTTACGGGGAGTACTTTAAATATTCCGTTTACAAAATTAGAAACCAGATCGTATATAATTAAATCCAAATTCTATATTCGTCAGTTAAGTTCTCCCACAAAGTGAATGAGCCAGTGTAAAAACCAACGCATTAAAAAGATTTTACATAATCAGCACGTAGGATGAAATGTGGCTAGCACACTTCTTTTATATCGTAACAATTGATGTTGTATATGAGATTTTCTTATTTACAAAAGAGTAACATGACCGTATGTATTATAACACCAGGTCTCGATGTGGCTGAATGGAGTAGCATAATATATAAACTCATGGAAACCAGTACATAGAGACCCCTAACAACAACGTATTTATTAGCTCATGGAAACCTGTACATAGATACCTCTAACTACCACGTATTTATCAACTCATGGAAACCAGTAGATAGAGACCTCTAACAACCACGTATTAATAAACTCATGGAAACCAGTACATAGAGACTTCTAACAACCAAGTATTTATTAACTCATGGAAACCAGTAGATAGAGACTTCTTACAACCACGTATTTATTAACTCATGGAAACCAGTACAAAGAGACCTCTAACAACCACGTATTTATCAACTCATGGAAACAAGTAGATAGAGACTTCTAGCAACCACGTATTTATTAACTCATAGAAACCAGTATATAAAGACCTCTAACAACCACGTATTAATAAACTCATGGAAACCAGTACATAGAGACCTCTAACAACCACGTATTTATTAACTCATGGAAACCAGTAGATAGAGACTTCTAACAACCACGTATCTATTAACTCATGGAAACTAGCAGATATAGAGACCTCTTAAAACCACGTATTTATCAACTCATGGAAACTAGTACAAATAGACCTCTAACAACCACGTATTTATCAACTCATGGAATCCAGTAGATAGAGATTTGTTACAACCACGTATTTGTTAACTCATGGAAACTAGTAGATAGAGACCTCTAACAACCACGTATTAATCAACTCATCTAAACTAGCAGATAGAGACCTTTTACAACCACGCGTTTATTAACTCATGGAAACTAGCAGATAGAGACCTCTTACAACTACGCATTTATTAACTCATGGAAACTATTAGAAAATACCCCTAACAACCACGTATTTATTAACTCATGGCAACCAGTACATAGTGACCTCTAACAACCACGTATTTATTAACTCATGGAAACCAGTACACAGAGACCTCTAACAACCACGTATTTATCAACTCATGGAAACCAGTACATAGAGACCTCTAACAACCACGTATCTATCAACTCATGGAAACTAGTACATAGACACCTCTAACAACCACGTATTAATCAACTCATGGAAACCAGTAGATAGAGACCTCTAAAAAGCACGTATTTATTAACTCATGGAAACCAGTACATAGAGAGCTCTAACAACCACGCATTTATTAACTCATGGAAACTATTAGAAAGAGACCCCTTACAACCACGTATTTATCAACTCATGGAAACCAGTGGATAGAGACCTCTAACAACCTAGTATTGATTAACTCATGGAAACCAGTACATATAGACCTCTAACAACCACGTATTAATAAACTCATGTTAACTATCAGATAAAGACATCTTACAACCACGCATTTATTGACTCATGGAAACTAGCAGATAAACACCTATTACAACCACGCATTTATTAACTCATGGAAACTAGCAGATAGAGACCTCTTACAACCACGCATTTATTAACTCATCGAAACTATTAGAAAGAGACCCCTAACAACGACGTATTTATTAACTAATGGAAACCAGTACATACAGACCTCTAACAACCACGTATTTATTAACTCATGGAAACCAGTACATAGAGACCTCTAACAACCACGTATTTATCAACTCATGGAAACCAGTGGATAGAGACTTCTAACAACCACGTATGTATCAACTCATGGAAACCAGTAGATAGAGACTTCTAACAACGACGTATTTATTAACTCATGGAAACCAGTACATAGAGACCTCCAACAACCACGTATCTATCAACTCTTGGAAACCAGTAGATAGAGACTTCTAACAACCACGTATTTATAAACTCATGGAAACTAGTAGATAGAGACCTCTAACAACCACGTATTTATCAACTCATTGAAACTAATACATATAGACCTCTAACAACCACATATGTATCAACTCATTGAATCCAGTAGATATATAGACTTCTAACAACCACGTATTTATTTACTCATGGAAACTAGTACACAGAGACCTCTAACAACCACTTATGTATCAACTCATGGAAACCAGTAGATAGAGACTTCTAACAACCACATATTTATTAACTCTTGGAAACTAGCAGATAGAGACCTCTAACAGCCACGTATTTATTAACTCATGGAAACTAGTACATATAGACCTCTAACAACCACGTATGTATCATCTCATTGAAACCAGTAGATAGAGACTTCTAACAACCACGTATTTATTAACTCGTGGAAACCAGTACATATAGACCTCTTACAACCACGTATTTATCAACACATGAAAACCAGTAGATAGAGACTTCTTACAACCACGTATTTATTAACTCATGGAAACTTGTAGATAGAGACCTCTTACAACCATGTATTTATCAACTCATGGAAACTAGCAGATAGAGACCCCTAACAACCACGTATTTATTAACTCATAGAAACCAGTAGATAGAGACCTCTAACAACCACGTATTTATTAATTCATGGAAACTAGCAGATGGAGACCTCTTACAACCACGCATTTATTAACTCATGGAAACTATTAGAAAGAGACCCCAAGCAACCATGTATTTATTAACTCATGGAAACCAGTACATACAGACCTCTATCAACCACATATTTATTAACTCATGGAAACTTGTAGATAGAGACCTCTAACAACCACGTATTAATCAACTCATGGAAACCAGTACATATAGACCTCGAACAGCCACGTATTAATCAACTCATGTAAACTAGAAGATAGAGACCTCTTACAACTACGCATTTATTTACTCATGGAAACTAGCAGATAAACACCTCTTACAACCACGCATTTATTAACTCGTAAAAACTAGCAGATAAAAACCTCTTACAACCATGCATTTATTAACTCATGGAAACTATTAGAAAGAGACCCCTAACAACCACATATTTATTAACCCATGGAAACCAGTACATACAGACGTCTAACAACCACGTATTTATTAACTCATGGAAACCAGTACATAGAGACCTCTAACAACCACGTATTTATCAACTCATAGAAACCAGTAGATAGAGACTTCTAACAACCACGTATTTATTAACTCATGGAAACCAGTACATAGAGACTTCTAACAATCACGTATCTATCAACTCATGGAAACCAGTAGATAGAGAATTCTAATAACCACGTATTTATTACCTCATGGAAACTAGTACATATAGACCTCTAACAACCACGTATGTATCAACTCATGGAATCCAGTAGATAGAGACTTCTAACAACCACGTATTTATTAACTCATGGAAACTAGTAGATAGAGGCCTCTAACAACCACTTATGTATCAACTAATGGAAACCAGCAGATAGAGACTTCTAACAATCACGTATTTATTAACTCTTGGAAACTAGCAGATAGAGACCTCTAACAACGACGTATTTATCAACTCATGGAAACTAGTACATATAGACCTCTAACAACCACGTATGTATCAATTCATGGAAACCAGTTGATAGAGACTTCTAACAACCACGTATTTATTAACTCATGGAAACCAGTACATATAGACCTCTTACAACCACGTATTTATCAACTTATGGAAACCAGTAGATAGAGACTTCTAACAACCACGCATTTATTAACTCATGGAAACTAGCAGATATAGACCTCTAACAACCACGTTTGTATCATCTCATTGAAACCAATAGATAGAGTCTTCTAACAACCACATATGTATTAACTCATGGAAACTTGTAGATAGAGACCTCTAACAACCACGTATTAATTAACTCATGGAAACTAGTACATATAGACCTCGAACAACCACGTATTCATCAACTCACGGAAACTAGCAGGTAGAGACCTCTTACAACCACGCATTTATTTACTCATGGAAATTATTAGAAAGAGACCCCTAACAACCACGTATTTATTAACTCATGGAAACCAGTACATAGATACCTCTTATAACCATCTATTTACAAACTCATGGACACTTTACCAACAATACAATACCAACCAAATGTTTGTAAATTCATGGATACGAGTACATTTACAACCAAAAATTCGTCAACTCATGGAAACGAGTACATTAACAACCAAGTATTCGTCAACTCATGGAAACGAGTATATTAACAACCAAGTATTTGTCAACTTATAATAAGAGTTTTTCAATACATATATATTATGCGAATTGTACCTAACAACAAATTCCTGTATAAATGCAACATATGTAATACAAATTTATGCGATTTCTGTGCCATGAATGTTGAAACTAATAAACATCTATTTCGGGAATGTCATTGTTCTAGAGCCTTTTGGCCAATCTTGAAGAATATCTTAATGAAAAGCAGTTTACAATAAATTTAAATTATATGATAATTAATATCTCTTGGAAATGTTGTCTTGAATGGAGCAGTTATTCAAATTTGGTAAATACTATTTTGATTTATGCTAAATATTTCATTTTCAAAAACTTTGATAAGTATGCAAAAACAATTCCCGTGTTTATCAATTTTATCAAATATTTAAAGCATATTAAAAATATAGAAAGAATAAAAGCAACGACAACAGATAAAGTTGAACAACATAACGACAAATGGGACAAACTACAACTGAATCAATAACGTCATCAAACAGATTTCAGATTTAGAGTGTCAAGTATTCCTCTTATTTATCCTAACCTCCATTTCCTTCTCTCTCTCTTATCTACTCTCCTTTATCTGCTGTCTACATACAACTTATTTCTCAATTAGTACATAAAGGCATATAATATTTACAAAGACCATTGTGACAATGCTTCATTATAAAACACTAACAATACTTAATGCTAACATATATAAACATAGCCAGAATATACTTACTATATAGAAGTTATATATCTTATATATATCTTAACATGCTTGTATAATATCCACCCTAATCTTTCTTATTGTGTTGTGTACAATGTGTTTGCTTGCTAATTACTTATATGTAAAAGTATAATGAGAAAACTATTAAAAGACAAAAAACAACCATGCATTTATAAACTCATTGAAATTAGTACAGATAGTAGCACCTGGTCGCTTCTGACCTCTAAGAACCAAGTGTTGATGGACGTTTGGTAACTGGTGGTTGCAGGACTTTTAACAACCAAGTAGGAACAGATTTGTGATAACTTGTATTTGTAGCCCTCTGACAACCAAGTTTTGGTGAACATGTGATTACTATTACTTGCCGACCTCTGACAACCAAGTATTAATGGACTTGTCATAAGTAATATTTGCGGACCTCTGACGTCCAAGTATTGACTTGTGATAATTAGTATTTGCCGACCTCTGACAACCAAGTATGAATGAACTTGTGATAACTTGTACTTGCGGACCATTGACGACCAAGTCAGGACTTGTAATAACTAGTACTTCCAGACCTCTGACGATCAAGTATTGACTTGTGATAACTAGTACTTGTGGACCTCTGACGACAAAGTATAAATGGACTTGTGATAACTAGTACTTGCGGACCATTGACGAACAAATTTTTATGAACTTGTGATACCAAGTACTTCCAGACCTCTAACGTCCAAGTATTGACTTGTGATAAATAGCACTTGCCGACCTCTGACAACCAAGTATTAATGAACTTGTGATAACTAGTACTTGTGGATCATTGATGACAAAGTCAGGACTTGAAGTAACTAGTACTTCCAGACCTCTGACGACCAAGTATTGACTTTTGATAACTAGTACTTGTGTACCTCTGACGACCAAGTATTAATGGACATGTGATAGCTTGTACTTGTCGACCTCTGACAACCAAGTATGTATGAACGTGTGCTTACTAGCACTTGCATACTCTGACGACCAAGTATTCATGGACTTGAGATTACTAGTACTTTTCGACCTCTGACAACCAAGTATTTATTGACCTGTGATTACTAGTACTTGCGGGCCTCTGACAACCAAGTTTGTACGGACTTGTGATTACCGGTACTTGCGGGCCTCTTAACGACCAAGTATTTATGGACTTGTGATAACTATTACTTGCGGGTCTCTGACGACCAAGTATTTATGGACTTGTGATAACTAGTTATTGCGGGCATCTGGCGACCAAGTATGTATGGACTTGAGATAACTAGTACTTGCCGACCTATGACGACCAAGTATTTATGGACTTATTATAACTAGTGCTTGCGGACCTCTGACGACCAAGTATTTATAGACTTGTTTTAACTAGTACTTGCGGACCTCTGACGACCAAGTATTATGGACTTGTTATTACTAGTACTTGCGGGCCTCTGACGACCAAGTATGTCTTTACTTGTGATAACAAGTACTTACGGACCTCTGACGACCAAGTATGTATGGACTTGGCGGGCCTTTGACGACCAAGTATGTATGGACTTGTGATAACTAGTACTTGCGGACCTCTGACGACCAAGTATTTATGGACTTGTGATAACTAGTTCTTGCGGACGTCTGACGACCACGTATTTATGGACTTGTGATAACTAGTACTTGAGGGCCTCTGACGACCAAGAATGTATGGACTTGTGATAACTAGTTCTTGCGGACGTCTGAAGACCAAGTATTTATGGACTTGTGATAACTAGTACTTGCGGGCCTCTGATGACCAAGTATGTATGGACTTGTGATAACTAGTTCTTGCGGATGTCTGACGACCAAGTATGTATCGACTTGTGATAACTAGTTCTTGCGGACGTCTGACGACCAAGTATTTATGGACTTGTGATAACTAGTACTTGAGGGCCTCTGACGACCAAGTATGTATGGACTTGTGATAACTAGTTCTTGCGGACGTCTGACGACCAAGTATTTATGGACTTGTGATAACTAGTACTTGCGGACGTCTGACTTGTGATAACTAGTTCTCGCGGACGTCTGACGACCAAGTATGTATGGACTTATGATAACTAGTACTTGTGGGTCTCTGACGACCAAGTATAATGGACTTGTGATTATTAGTACATGCGGACGTCTGACGACCAAGTATGTATGGACATGTGATAAGTATTTGCCGACCTAACATTAATTTGATTATAAAACAGTGAATATTTTAATTTAATATTAAGGATAACCAGACCCCTAATAACGAGAAATATACGTCAAAACGCACATACAACAGTCTAGCTGATGTTTTATTTCGGGGGTGGGGGAGCATGCCCCGGACCCCTTCAAATGTGCATACGTTAAGCTACGAACCTGGTCGCCTTTCTATGATAGCAAAAAAAACAAAACGATAAGTACAAAAAAAAACCACAATGTTGCTTAAATGTGTAAAAGGAGTAAATAAAGACTTACATATCAATCTATTTATTCAGGTAATGTAAATGAGACCAAATATCAATAGACGGACCAACTACTGACAGTTAATACAAACATATATGAATTATGCGCTTACGTAAGCTTTCTTTGTAATTGAAAAATAAAAATAATTTATGTCGCACGTGTTCTAAAATGCGAGTATTGACCTACGGCTATACAAAAAAGTGTCAATCATTACCACGGTATTTGTTCTTGTAGACTGAGCTTCTATATATGTTTAGGTAAGTGTGTGCCAAGGTGTCCAAAAATAGAATGTAATTAATTTAAACTTGAAAGATTTAGTTCAAGGATTCTGATTATTTCTAAAAGTTAGGCTGTCCTTAAAGAATAAATTGTTTGCCGTCCAACTCACTCAAAATTGCAGCTACCCAAACATTTTTATTGACTTTCAAAGCGTTTAATTTTTGTTCATGATTTCTGTCTATTTTTCTTTAAAATGGTTATGCAAAATCAAAATTAGGACCAAAAAAACAGCTACCTACCTACTCACATGAAAAATACTGCATAGCAAACAAATATTTTTAAAGAACAGAACAGAACAGAACATATATTTTATTAGGATTTGTACAAAGTACATCATCATACACAATATACAATCAATATAAACATATAGTCACTTAACAGCAATGATTAAATTCATTAGAGTATATAACAAAATATTTAATGAATGTTAATAAATGAAATGAGGATGAACACTATGCTTAAACAGTTAGCACTGTTTTTCTAATTTCTAATGCCTCTTTTATATATCTTGAAATATTATATAATATGGTTTTATTATGTGAAAGGATGGCCTTAAAGTAAAATAAATGAGTTAAAATCAAACCAACTGTCAAATTTTTATTGGACAGTTCATTATGTATATTAAAAAAAGTACGCACTTAATGTATTAGTTTGTAACGATCAATTTGCTTGAGTTAGGACAAACTGACCTTGTTTTGTATTAGGGTGGTGTGGGGGAGGGGGTATGTGTGTAATATGCATCGCAATTCTGAAGATATTACACTAGACCAGCGCACATATACTAGCGTATTCCTTAGCATACATGAACCATAACTGGTAATAAACTGGGATTAGTTTTTGTTGAAAATACAGCTGCTTTGTTGTATTTCTCTCCATGTTCAGTCTGATACTATAAATCGTCATTATTGCTTAGAGTTTAGCCGTCATGACTATATTGTTATACTAACTGTCACTGATTTTTTGTTAGTTACCAACACAGTACACAAACGGTAGTTATTATATTACAGGGTGAGGCGAAATTGCGCTCTTAAAACTTATTACAAGTATTATAAATTCATTGACTGTTACTATTTATATGATTATTTATACTAACAATTGATATTTAATTTTAACACTATTACATAGCCATTTTCTTAAACTATGCTTGTACTTACCTTTATTACATGTCGCCATTATGTTATAGTAATACAGAAATGTGTATATTGATGCTTATGCTGTTCATATGAACCTAAGTATAAATAAAGAAAATTGGACTGACCATCTGTGTATACTAGTATATACGAACTGAGGATGCGATCACTTGTATCTCTGTACAAGAGCTGCGGTCACTAGTATTTATAATTGGCTGCATTGAAACAGCAGGTTAGATTAATTAGAAAACAATGCAAACAATGCGATATCTCTTATATTCGTAACCCCGTCCTACCTTTCAATCGGTTTCGCCAAAAAAGCATTAAAGTGTAACCGTGTATCCGAATAGCACGAAATAGTTGTCATTTCTTTTAGCACGCCGTGGTATTGTTTTGTTTGGTAATTTCGGTTAATTGTTTTCTTGACGCTTTCTAAACGTTGTAAACGCTAAGTCATATTAAGTTTACATCCTTCTACAAAATTAAAAATAGATCTATTCCGGAAGCAGGAATAAAACTTTGCATTTCTGTGGTATTTGAATAAAGACTACATGTATTTCAAGGCTAGGCTGGAATGTCGTTATTTTTGTCATATTTTGTTTCCTTAACTTTGAAGACTTTAGCTTTCAAACGAGTAGGTGTCAAGGAAATGGTCGAATAAAAAAAAATGTTATAAGTGTACTTGTCTTCTTTCGGTCTGGATCCAAAAGTACGACTTGCTTATTTTTTTACAAGTTTCTGCCTTTCTTTGATCAAATAGAAATGCGAAATATATTCCTTTTCATCAATAAGCTTACTGACTTTTAGTTATTAAGAATGAAACAAGATGTTATTGCTTTTTTAAATCTATCAAATTATTTTATTCCGCATATGTTTTTAAGGCTGTTCGAACATGACTATTGAAATATGAACATACACAAAATGGTTTGAAAGAAAATCCATTTAAGAAAGAAATAACACTTGTATAATGACCAAATTCCAACCGTGTGATAAAAGCATAAAAGGCATATATATTGTTTGTGTATGCTAAAAGAAAACATTTTTTATTTTTCTTTCACGTAATTATAGCCACACTATATACATGAACAGGTTAATTACATGACAGGTGTTTTGTTACCTGTACGATGCTCGAAATAAAAAGGAATGTCTAGATACCATATTATCTAACTTTATTCTGTTAAAAAATGGGAAAGGTACTCCTTCAATATATATCCACGAAGGTAAAAAAATGGGAAGGGTACTCCTTTCATATATATCCTGGAAGATAAAAACTTTCATATATATCCTGGAAGATAAAAAATGGGAAGGGTACTCCTTTCATATATATCCTGGAAGACAAAAAATGGGGAGAGTACTCCTTTCATATATATCCTGGAAGATAAAAATGGGAAGGGTACTCCTTCCATATATATCCTGGAAGATAAAAAAATGGGAAGGGTACTCCTTTCATATATATATCCATGAAGGTAAAACAGACAGACAGACAGACAGACAGACAGACAGACAGACAGACAGACAGACAGACAGACAGACAGACAGACAGACAGACAGACAGACAGACAGACAGACAGACAGACAGACAGACAGACAGACAGACAGACAGACAGACAGACAGACAGACAGACAGACAGACAGACAGACAGACAGACAGACAGACAGACAGACAGACAGACAGACAGACAGACAGACAGACAGACAGACAGGACAGAGGGTGGGGTTCTTACCGGTTGGCGTTTCCTGACGAGGTAATTTTTCCAAAATAGTATTCCTAGTTGTTTCAGCCACCCCATGGTCGGGTGAGAGGGGATTACTCCGGATACTCTCTGTCTAAAATAACAACATAACGATTAATGGTAGTCTGTGCACGCCCAGTATAATGACAAACATGGCTCAGATGATACTGCTATAAACCCAATACAATGCTATACAACTACGCCAAGGAACCAATCGTTGTGTGAATGTTTTGTAGTAGGACGGCAGATTTATCTGTTACACAAATTTTACAATAAAAATAAACATAAATATTTAATGTGTTACCTGAATTGGACGATTCTAACTACAAATAGAAGGACACCATTTCAGATAAGATAACGTTTTAAATGGACGCACAATATTGGCATGTTCACACTTCGGACCAATCGTTACATCCACAGGCCCTATCTTACTATAACTTTTGGATAGCTATATATAGTAAATAATGGAAAGGTAGGACACTTCAAAAATAAAATCTGAAAAATAAGATAGGGCCTGTGGTTACATCTATAAATGTGTAACCAGGTAGAGATAGTAATCGTTTAGGCTTCGGGTTAAAAGAATTAATTGACGTTTGTGTTTATCTAAAAATGGTCGTCTATATATTTCAATTAATGACATAACACTTATACTGCTATTATTCGCCGATTACATGGTCCTAGTAGGTACGAGTATAGCAGATCTCCAAAACAGCCTAAATATGTGAAAATTGGGGATTAGAGGTAAATATAGAGAAAACTAAAATAGCAGTATTCCGTGAAAGAGGTTGGGTAAATATCAATGATAACTGGTCTTATAACGGTAATATTTTGGAAGTCGTCGACGATTTCAATTACCTAGGTGTTATTTTTAATTATACAGGCTCTTTTGTACTGAATCAACAAGCAATATGCGGCAAAGCGCTCAAGGCCATGAACCTTTTATCCTCAAAGGTAAAAAAGTATGAGTTGAATTCAAAGACATCCATGCAATTATTTGACGCTTTTGTAACGTCTATACTTAATTATGCTAGCGAAATATGTTTTTTTTTCTAAATCAAAAGATATTGAGCGTCTGCACCTAAAACTTTGTAAACAAGTTAAATCTTCAGCCAGTAATGCAGATGTTTATGGGGAATTAGGACGCTCTCCATTGTATATATATATATATAGACATGTCAAAATTATTAAGTATTGGTTTCAGATACTAATGACTGGAAATATTATCCTTAAATATGTATATATGTCTACGTTAGAGTATTGCGAGAAAGGTTGTAGAAATTGGGTGTATCGTGTAAAATCTATTTTACTCGAAAATGGTTTCATGTATGCGTGGAATAATCCTATGTCTTTAAATCACAAAAACTTTACAACGTTATTTAAGCAAAGACTTGTTGATAGCTTTGTTAAAAAATGGAGCTCAGATCTAGAATCTAGAGTATTAACAGTAAACATTTTTTTGAAACAAACTTTGAATATGAACAATATATAAATATGTTAAGCACCAGAAAATTTCGAAGTTGTATTACAAGCGCATATCTTCTAACAATTTAAGAATTGAAACAGGAAGGTATTCAAGAGAAAGACTTGAACGACATGAAAGGGTTTGCCAGATGTGTGATAGTGCTGAAATTGAAGACAAATTTCATTTTGTATTACTATGTTCTATTTACCATGAACTTAGATGCAAATATATTCATAATCATTATATCCGTAGACCAAATATGTTTAAGTTCATTAATCTTCTTCAATCAAAAAACAAATCGGAAATTGTTAAATTAAGCAAATTTATATCCGAAGCATTTGTAAAACGACGTTCCATAATAACTGATAAATGTGTTAATCCTAAAAAAAAATATTTTATGTAAAAGAAAATTTAAGTAAATTATACAATATCTAATGGATATGATTACTGAAATGTCGATAGTAAGAGCGAATACGTGTGGTGGGGTGCGAGCGTGTATGTATGCGTGCGTGCGTGCGTGCGTGCGTGAAAATGTGTGCGTGCTATTTACTCAACTTGTTATTTGTTTATGTGTTTAATTATTTACATGTAATTACAACATTGTAATTTGATGAAAAACTATGTATAGTTTAAATCAATAAAATATTCTTCTTTATAAATTAGTTTTGAAAATATTAAAATAATAAAGAATAATAAAGAATCCTGAAAAATTATATGTTACTTTGATTTTTGTTTCTATCATACTTATCTATCACGAGCATTGATGCAGTCAAACTGTCGTAAGCAGCCAGACAAGGGAACGAGCAAAAGTGGTCTTTTAAGACAGGTTGTTGCTTAATAAATGTTAATTTGCTATGAAAGCATATCAATGGAAATAGCCAACGTGGCTGCTTAAGACAAGTGACTGCTTACTAGATGTGAGGTAACCGCTTACACAGGTTTTACTGTATTTAGCAGAGTTATATAACTGTCTAAACTGGAGACGATGCTATGTTTCTTCATACAAATTTGACTCATATAAATTTACATTTTTCAGAAATAGTGCTTAATGAAATATTATTTAATCTATGCATGTTTTCTTTTAAAAACTCCCACTATCCCCCAAGTGTAAAGTCTCATTTTGCATATACTCGTATAAAAAGCGAAAGGAATTTACCATACACTGTGAAACATGATATATTTCGTTATTTTCAGAATTTAATTTATGTTACAAACAACACATGTTTACTTACTGTAATTGCAGCTTTTATGTTGATATATAAATTCATGGTACAATATGTATTTAGTTTTTGGAGAGCAATAGTGTCACATTCATAGATGTAACTCAAAGTTAGATTGACAATTCTTGATTATAAGTAAACCAACTTGATGAAACCCGACATTTTAACGATGTTTTGACGTTATTCTTCAATTGTCGTGGGAACTATTTACACGGCGGACGTATTTGTTTACATTAGGCTATTTGAAAAGTTGTTTTTACACAACTGCAACTATTCGTGTATAATTGGCCAATAATCATTATTTTACGCAACTATTTGTTTCATAATAATTTTACAACACATTTATGGCAGTAATGGTACTCAAAGAAGTAATAACTACGCGTTGACTTTGCTCCCAGTTTCATTCATAATAAACCTTTGTTTCGGCAATGGCCCTGAAATCATTCCCAGATTATATATATGAAAACTTGTTTGCGGTGTTCTAGGACACCAGTCTGTGTCATGCATTGTGTCGCATGTTGTGCAATCGCCGTCTTTAGAGAAAATTTGAAATGTAATCCTGGACATGTATATACGTGTATAAACAGATGTGCTTATTTTAAATGTGTTAGGTCAAATATGTAGCATTAACAATCCGGTATGGCGTAATATTAACTCTACATTTGAACTTTAGTTAAGATCAAACTGGAAAAATTGTTTTATTGAATCTATTCTTTTGTAAAAAAAAATATTAATATAAAATCAGTTTATAGTATAATACATACATATGTAAAACGTTCAAGTACAAATACATTCGTAATTGAATTATGAGAGACTATCGCATTACATACAAACGTAGTTATTTGATTAAAACTATGGTACTGTATAGACACGCTGAGCTGTTTTCCACAGACAAAGCCGAACCAAATACATCCTCGTGTAGAGATCAATATAATATAATGTTCTGACCTGCAACTTATGTGCACACCAAAGCAAATGTTATAGTAATATGTTTGTATGTATGTTGTTGTGACCGACCAATCAATATATATATTCATCCGCGGACGGTCATGTGTGGGTTTTCTTTTGCTGGCTGACGAAGCACAAACTAAATTACTGGAAATATTATCAATTAAAGCTACTTTTCTCACACGCGTTTGTTTTTGTTTAAACATATTTTATTTCTAAAATAACACACATACAGTCATGCATACGGTTAAAATAAAGTATTGAAACGGAAGCAAAATACTTATAAAGTTTTCCTTAGTATGTATATTTACATGGTTTACATTATAACGCCACATTGACTTGGCTTATAATATAATTACTTTTATTTCATCTTTTACTTCCTCCAGTAAGGAGAGCATAAACATTTTACAACATATAATATTATATAGAATTATGTACATGAATAATTGAATCGATGAATCGGTAAATTATACAAGTTAAATTCAAATTTACATAATACTATTTACATATATCATACAACACTATGAACAAAAAACTCCGCACGTCAGTCATTCAACTATAGATTCTTAGTATGATTATGTGCAATAAAGAAAGAGTAGCATACACCATTTGTTATAATACATGTATTCATTTTATGTATAGTGTTGATATCATTATCATAAACGAAATTCAAGATTCAAATTGTTGATAGATAATGACGGTTAATATGGTTTATAATGACATTTGATGATCTTATGATTGTGTACAGTTATTGAATTGATATTAATGTGTTGAAACATCGAGTTAATAGCTGTTTATCCTCGATAACCTGTTGATAACTGCGGTCACAATATATGATACAAAACCGTATTACAAATTGCTAGACGACTAAAGTACTGATGTCATTATTTAGTTCTACTTACTCGCAAAAAAAAATATAAAATGTATTTGCAAACATTAAATTAAAAATAAAGTTCTCACGTAAACCAAAATGTTAATACAAATGAGACCACTTTTCACAATTATCTTTGTCGAAATCAAAACTTGACTTACATGTTGACCTCCGTTGTCAAGTCTCTGATATCACACAAGGTCTAACCCAGAAGCTGAGTAGGTTTACACGTTATTAAAGATAAAATTAGGCGGGTTGTATTCACCTTAACTAACCCAGATAACAACCAAACATAGCTAAACATGACACATATATCCGTATCAACTGTTTGAAATAATCTCATAGATATTATGCAAAACATTGCTTTCATTGGAGAACTGAGGTTAGTTCGGTATTCGGTTTTTTCCGTATTTAAACACCCGGACAACCCGAACTCTTACCAATGTTTACCGTCACTGTTCGGTAGTTTTATCTAATTTCCCAACCAAATGTCATATACAATTGTATCAAATTTGCATCCAATGTCGCCGTAGTACATGTGTATATCCATGCAACCCGGAATAATATTTAATTAACCCATGTTTCACATGCACCAGACTCCCAATTATATCAATAAATAATCCTCGGACGGAAAACGTTTCGTCTAACTGTCCATCATTTTCTTCAGCTGGTGCATGACCCTTATCGGAATCAGTGAAAATTGAAAGACGTGAGAAATACCCGCTAAAAAGAAACTTTTTCGATTTATTCAGAGCTTGCCATTGAAGATTAATCAATTGAAAGTGTCGAGAAGTTTGTTTCAGTATTGCTTCATATCTAATCGCGGCGTTTTGTAGTTATTGTATGCGTTCGTTCGTGTGTGCGTGTGCGTGCGAGTGTGCATGTGTTTCCCCCTTAAATTTAGTTGAATGCCATAATTTAGAAGTCGTCCAACTGTGTTGAGATGGAAGGTTTACTTTCAAATATTAAAAAGGGAACAATACCCGTCCTGAAACTAGCAGACAGCAATTAGTTTGTTATTCGGTATCAAAATATTTAACATCTAAAATTGATTACAACGAGTATGTAGTTAAAACTAATACAGAGTGTGTTAAAAAGTCATCTAGTTATTAATTTGGCAAACTTAACGTACTGAATGCAAACGATTCAATATAATTGTACAACATGATTTTAACTGATTTAGATAGTATATATCCATATACGTCATAAGTTTCTTTATTGAAAAAAATCTTCTAATTTAAGTTATTATTCTGTGTAATTGCATCAAGATCTCTGGAACTATTTATTCCAACACTAAAACAAAAACTGGGGATCAATTTTTAAAAACTGGCACGATCGATTGATTGAGTAAGCACGTACTGTTGTGGGTTTTTTTATACAATCATTTTTTTAATTTTATATTTCAGCCTAATCTAAATTCTATCAAACTTGGTTTGTCCATGAAAGGGTTTGCTTAGGCCGTTGGACACCACTTGACGAACGCGGGACGTCGATGAATGTGGTTTTATTTTTGAATGTGTGCTGTATTCTGATCTATGAAAAGTATATATTATAAACATTATTGAAAGAGACCCAACATAACTACTTTTATCGAATTATTAATTCAGTAAAATAACAGTACGATAAACAAACTTAGCAGGGGTGGGTCGAGGATTTCATATAAGATTGATTGATTAATTGATTGATTGATTGATTGATTGATTGATTGATTGATTGATTGAATATTTAGCGTCATTTTTATGCCATCGAGGGCTAACAGATGATCAGTTAACCTAACCATTGTTTCTTGGGGTCCTGAAAGGTTAACCAGTACTCGAGCACACCTCATCTCCGTAAATAACTGATAACTTTCCCACTTGAATCAGCGGTGAGACACGAATGATAATGAGACACAATTTCATATATCATTCATCACGGAGACTGTTGCCGGGCGGGGATTCGAACTCACGACCCCTGGATTGATAGCCAGACGCGTTACCGACTGAACTAATCTGAACACAAAATCTGAACGGGCACATATGTTTTTTTAGTAGACATATGAGAGAAAAGGTTGGGGCGTGCGCCAGTAGATCCACCGTTGATTCGTACCTATGTAATTGATATAAGATTTCCATCCACACTGTCTGTCATACAAGAGACCGTCCTTAAAAAAATGCTTGCCGTGCTCTCACCTGCAGATTTAAATTGCAGCTACCAAACTATTTGTCTTTCAAAACGTTTTTTGTTCATGATTTTTGCTCATTTTTTAAGGATGGTCTAAAGGATTTATAATTACACGTTCTTGGCTGCATACCTAGTTTTCGTGTACCATTGGCAAACAATCAGCAAACATATGCCTTTGACCATTTACACTATTTTTAAATTGTATAGCAAAGACATGACAAATTGCAATTAATCCATGATGAATTGTTAACCGTTAACCGTAAAAATTTAACAAGATTTCGACTTAGTGCGCATAGTTTAGAAATTGAAACTGGGAGATACACAAATGTACAAAGGGAAAATCGTTTTTGTAGAGTATGTAATGGGGGTTGGTTGAATCGGAGTATCATTTTCTCTTATGTTGTCCTACATATAGAACAATTAGAAATAAATAGATTAAACATAGCGCTTTTCCAAATATTAATAGTTTTAAAAACATTATGCCATCAAGGAATAAAAAAAGTATTTGTAATCTGGCTAAATTTATAACCGAAACTCAAAAGCTAAGGCAAGAAACTTTAAACAGTTGGATTGATTCTTGATATGATTATAAATGATTTTGTAATTATAGATGTATGAATACCATGACTGCTTCAGTTTGAATATGTGATATGTATGTATTTGTTTGTATTTCATATAATTGTATGTCTATGCCATATTTAAATTAATTTGAATGTGTAAATGGCCATAGGCAATGTTTTACTGCTATGCCAATAAACTTGTATATTGTATATTGATGAATTGTTGAAGTATCATAGTATATACAATATAGATGAGAAACGGTAAAAATGTAACTCAACAAAATGCACTCTGCCGCGTGCATGCAGAGTTGGCCTTCGCGGTCTGTTAAGCTTTAAAATATGGATGCAAGTCGATAAGTAGTACACGCTTTTAAAGATCTAATAATCCTTTGACAATGTGGGAAAAGGATATATTATTGTGTTCCTGGATGAAATTCAAATAAAAGTGACTATAATTAACATAATCTACTCTTTATTAAGCCGTTTTATGTGTAATACACGATATGTAATAATACTGTCACGGGTGTATTTAAATAAACTCGTATTATTTTGATTTGCCTATTATGTGTCAATTTTTTTATTCTTTAACACATAATAAGTTTACTTAGCCTCAGTTATACAAATTTTTTTGTCGATATTCAGTCAGCTGTGAACTGTATACCCAGGTGTTTTGACATGTATAAATTATTGGCTAAACTGGTCAGTGTAGAGAAGTAATTTGACCAGTAACGTCTACCAGACAAAACTAAGCTATGTCAATCATGTAAAATTAAGGGTGATGTTCATGAACCCTGAAGATCGAGGTAAATACAATATGTTTTTGCTTTATTTAATTCATTTCAAATTCTACTTTTAATTAAGGTTGTAATAATAAAATAATAATACATATCCAAGTATTAAATTATAATTGTTTGAGATTTTAATTATATCGTATATTTTAATTTGAAGAGTATTTATAAGTAACTGAGAACATTTACACGTGTTAATCATTAGTAGTAAAGTTTGTGTTGCGGTTCTATGAATAATTAGTACTTGATGTACGTGAAGGTGAAATATGGTGTACTGTAATTATATAAGTGAAGTGGACTTTTATTGTACTTTATGTACGTGTATTTTTAATTGATATGGTACTTCATGTACGTGACGAAGAAAACGGGGTTGTACTTTATGTACGTGGAGAATTAATGTGGTACGTTGAGTACGTGACGAACAAGGTAGGCTGTACATTAATAACTTACGTTAATGGTATGAGACTATAAAAGTGTTATTGAAACTGCAGGTTTCGTTGGGGAGCATTGGTAGAGGACGTATCGAGGATGCTATTGTGGTGTTGAGGTAGCAGGAATGACGTTGGAAATGGTAATGGCGATGGCGAGATGTCGACGTCGACGGTTACGTGTCATCATAAGCATTGTGAACTAGGAGGGACAATCGAGTGGCCTGACTGCCGGTGAACAGTTGTTTGTAGAGAGAAGAGCGACGAATCCACTCGGAACACCTTGGCTATTACTACGATATAACCTCGGAAATAATACGGAGGCCGCCATATTGCTGTGACCCGGCCTTTCTGCCGAGTACCAGACTAACACATGGCCGGACTACATTCAAAATGGATTCTATCAACCTGAAAACGTGCTCATTATGTTTACTAAAGAATAGAGACATGTATAATGTTATTGTCCAAAGAATACTGAATGCACGTCGAAAAGTCAGCCATTTTTGTTTACGATAATAACAGGAAGTAACTTGCCGGGGCAAATTACCAATTGGTGTATTCTTACAATTATTTACGAGGTCTAATACCGAAGATGACGGAATTTGCCGAGTATGTACGATTGCGACGAATCTACACTAAACTTGAGGAAGAGGTTTTGGGATCCGAACACAAACTTTTAGAAAAATTATTGAACTTTGAAGAAACAAATGTGTAACTCAGTATAAATACGTGGCTTCATATAGTGATTTAAAACTAAATATATGTTCTTTGTTGTTATGTATATTGTTTATCATATTCTTGTAATTAAATTGTAAAATTTTAAACTATAGATGTGTTTGTTTTAATTCTGTACTGTCGTGATTGCCCTGCCTCAACCATCCTTTGACAAATACAAAGCGAAGTTTATATTTAACAAACAACCATGGTATTCTATAAAGAATTATAAGAGACTGTATTGAAAACATATTATAATATATTATAAAATAATGTACATGTATCACACATTTCAATCACATTATTGTTTATATATGGTTAAATTTTTCTTAAGCAGCCATTCAAGGAAACGAGCAAATTGGCCTCTTTATAGCTGAGAGATTGGATTTCCATATAAATATAAGTTCATGGATGAGAGATTGGATTTCCATATGGATATATGCTCGTGGCTGAGAGATTGGATTTCCTTATGGATATATGTTCGTGGATGAGAGATTGGATTTTCCATATGGATATATGCTCGTGGCTGAGAGATTGGATTTCCATATGGATATATGTTCGTGGATGAGAGATTGGATTTTCCATATGGATATATGTTCGTGGCTGAGAGATTGGATTTCCACATCGATATATGTTCGTGGATGAGAGATTGGATTTCCACATCGATATATGTTCGTGGCTGAGAGATTGGATTTCCACATCGATATATGCTCGTGGCTGAGAGATTGAATTTCCACATCGATATATGTTCGTGGCTGAGAGATTGGATTTCCACATCGATATATGTTCGTGGCTGAGAGATTGGATTCCACATCGATATATGTTCGTGGATGAGAGATTGGATTTCCACATCGATATATGTTCGTGGCTGAGAGATTGGATTTCCACATCGATAAAGTTCAAGGATGAGAGATTGGATTTCCACATCGATATATGTTCGTGGGTGAGAGATTGGATTTCCTCATCGATATATGTTAATGGCTGAGAGATTGGATTTCCACATCGATATATGTTCATGGATGAGAGATTGGATTTCCACATCGATATATGTTCGTGGCTGAGAGATTGGATTTCCACATCGATATATGTTAATGGCTGAGAGATTGGATTTCCACATCGATATATGTTCATGGATGAGAGATTGGATTTCCACATCGATATATGTTCGTGGCTGAGATATTGGATTTCCACATCGATATATGTTCGTGGCTGAGAGATTGGATTTCCACATCGATATGTGTTCATGGATGAGAGATTGGATTTCCACATCGTTATATGTTCGTGGATGAGAGATTGGATTTCCACATCGATATATGTTCGTGGCTGAGATATTGGATTTCCACATCGATATATGTTCGTGGTTGAGAGATTGGATTTCCACATCGATATAAGTTTGTGGAAGAGAGATTGGATTTTCACATCAAATATGTTCGTGGCTGAGAGATTGGATTTCCACATCGATATATGTTCATGGATGAGAGATTGGATTTCCACATCGATAAAGTTCATGGATGAGAGATTGGATTTCCACATCGATATATGTTCGTGGATGAGAGATTGGATTTCCACATCGATATATGTTCGTGGCTGAGAGATTGGATTTCCACATCGATATATGTTCGTGGCTGAGAGTTTGGATTTTCCATATGGATATATGTTCGTGGCTGAGAGATTGGATTTCCACATCGATATATGTTCTAGGCTGAGAGATTGGATTTCCACATCGATATATGTTCTAGGCTGAGAGATTGGATTTCCACATCGATATATGTTCGTGGATGAGAGATTGGATTTCCACATCGATATATGTTCGTGGCTGAGAGATTGGATTTCCGCATCGATATATGTTCGTGGCTGAGAGATTGGATTTCCACATCGATATATGTTCGTGGCTTAGAGATTGGATTTCCACATCGATATATGTTCGTGGCTGAGAGATTGGATTTCCACATCGATAAAGTTCATGGATGAGAGATTGGATTTCCACATCGATATATGTTCGTGGGTGAGAGATTGGATTTCCTCATCGATATATGTTCGTGGTTGAGAGATTGGATTTCCACATCGATATATGTTAATGGCTGAGAGAATGGATTTCCACATCGATATGTGTTCATGGATGAGAGATTGGATTTCCACATCGATATATGTTCGTGGCTGAGAGATTGGATTTCCACATCGATATATGTTCGTGGATGAGAGATTGGATTTCCACATCGATATATGTTCGTGGCTGAGAGATTGGATTTCCACATCGATATATGTTCGTGGATGAGAGATTGGATTTCCACATCGATATATGTTCGTGGATGAGAGATTGGATTTCCACATCGATAAAGTTCATGGATGAGAGATTGGATTTCCACATCGATATATGTTCGTGGGTGAGAGATTGGATTTCCTCATCGATATATGTTCGTGGTTGAGAGATTGGATTTCCACATCGATATATGTTAATGGCTGAGAGATTGGATTTCCACATCGATATGTGTTCATGGATGAGAGATTGGATTTCCACATCGATATATGTTCGTGGCTGAGAGATTGGATTTCCACATAGATATATGTTCGTGGATGAGAGATTGGATTTCCACATCGATATATGTTCGTGGTTGAGAGATTGAATTTCCACAGCGATATATGTTCATGGATGAGAGATTGGATTTCCACATCGATATATGTTCGTGGATGAGAGATTGGATTTCCACATCGATATATGTTCGTGGCTGAGAGATTGGATTTCCACATCGATATATGTTCGTGGTTGAGAGATTGGATTTCCACATCGATATAAGTTCGTGGATGAGAGATTGGATTTTCACATCAAATATGTTCATGGATGAGAGATTGGATTTCCACATCGATATTTGTTCGTGGATGAGAGATTGGATTTCCACATCAATATATGTTCGTGGCTGAGAGATTGGATTTCCAAATCGATATATGTTCTAGGCTGAGAGATTGGATTTCGACGTCGATATATGTACATGGCTGAGAGATTGGATTTCCACATCGATATATGTTCGTTGCTGAGAGATTGGATTTCCACATCAATATATGTTCGTGGCTGAGAGATTGGATTTCCAAATCGATATATGTTCTAGGCTGAGAGATTGGATTTCGACGTCGATATATGTACATGGCTGAGAGATTGGATTTCCACATCGATATATGTTCGTGGCTGAGAGATTGGATTTCCACATCGATATATGTTCGTGGCTTAGAGATTGGATTTTCATATGGATTTCCACATCGATATATGTTCGTGGCTGAGAGATTGGATTTCCACATCGATATATGTTCTAGGCTGAGAGATTGGATTTCCACATCGATATATGTTCATGGCTGAGAGATTAGATTTCCACATGAATATATGTACATGGATGAGAGATTGGATTTCCACATCGATATATGTTCATGGCTGAGAGATTGGATTTCCACATCGATATATGTTCATGGCTGAGAGATTGGATTTCCACATCGATATATGTTCATGGCTGAGAGATTGGATTTCCACATCGATATATGTACATGGCAGAGAAATTGGATTTCCACATCGATATATGTCCATGGCTGAGAGATTGGATTTCCACATGAATATATGTACATGGCTGAGAGATGGGATTTTAGTATGGATATATGTTCATGGCTGAGAGATGAGATTTTAATATGGATATATGTTCATGGCTGAGAGATGTTTTTTTTATATGGATATATGTCCATGGCTGAGAGATGGAATTTCCATATAAATATATGTTCATGGCTGAGAGATTGGATTTCCACATCGATATATGTTCATGGCTGAGAGATTGGATTTCCATATGGATATATGTACATGGCTGAGAGAGATTGGATTTCCACATGAATATATGTACATGGCTGAGAGATGGGATTTTAATATGGATATATGTTCATGGCTGAGAGATGGGATTTTAATATGGATATATGTTCATGGCTGAGAGATGTTTTTTTTATATGGATATATGTCCATGGCTGAGAGATGGAATTTCCATATAAATATATGTTCATGGCTGCGAGATGGGATTTCTATATGAAGTTTTGTTCATGGCTGAGATATTTCAAGATATATTTCAACATTGCCGTGTATTTTATTCTATTTATTTTTACACATTTTAGTCTGATTCAAATGGGAAAGTTATCAGTTACTTGTGATAATTGGCAGTGCTAGAGTACTGGTTAACCTTTCAGGATCCCAGGAAACAGTGGTAAGGTTAACTGATCGTCTGTTAGCCCTCGATGGCATAAAAATGACGCTAAATTTCAATCAGTCAAAGATTAAAGTCCTTGGTACAGTCACAAATACTGCCTATTCTTTCAACCAGACTAATGTAAACATGTTAAATTTTATTGATATGTTTTTTTTTCTGTTTTTTTTTTTTTTTTTTTTTTTTTTGTTTTTTTGTTTTTTGTTTTTTGTTGTTTTTTTTTGGTAATTTTATAATATCTGCAAAACAATTATTCAGTAATTTATTTGATTCTGATTCAATAATTATTTTTTAATCCACCATTTGTAATTGAGTTTCATTCGGGTGACTGTATCAAAGTTGTTCTAGTATGGCAGTGTGTTTGTGGAGCAAACATTATAAAGGTAGAAGGAAGTATATCCATTTTGTGATATTTTAATGACATTTTACGCGGTTGTAATCACAATGACATTTTACGTGGTTGTAATCATAATGACATTTGCGTGGTGTAATCATAATGTCATTTTGCATGGGTGTAATCATAATTAACATTTTACGTGGTTGTAATTAAAATTACATTTTACGTGGTTGTAATCAGAATGATATTTTACTTGGTTGTAATCATAATGACAGATCAGGTGGTTGTAATCATAATGACATTTTACGTATTGTAATCATAATTGACATTTTACATGGTTGTAATCATAATAGACATTTAACGTGGTTGTAATAAAAATTACATATTTCGTGGTTGTAATCAGAATGACATTTTACATGGTTGTAATCATAATTGACATTTTACATGGTTGCAATCATCATGACATTTTACATGGTTGTAATCAGAATGACATTTTACGTGGTTGAAATCATAATGACAGATCACGTGGTTGTAATCATAATGACATTTTACGTATTGAAATCATAATTGACATTTTACATGGTTGTAATCATAATTGACATTTTACGTGGTTGTAATAAAAATTACATATTTCGTGGTTGTAATAACAATGACATTTTACGTGGTTGTAATCATAATGACATTTTACGTGTTGTAATCATAATTGACATTTTACATGGTTGTAATCATAATGACATTTTACGTGGTTGTAATTATAGTGACATTTTACACGGTTGCAATCATAATGACATTTAACATGGCTGTAATCATAATGACACTTTACGTGGTTGTACTCATAATAAAATTTTACGTGGTTTTACTCATATTGACATTTTTACATGGTTGCAATCGTAATGACAGATCACGTGGTTGTAATCATAATTGCATTTTACATGCTTGTAATCATAATGACAATTTACGTGGTTGTAATCATAATGACATTTTACGTGGTTGTAATCATAATTGACATTTTACGTGGTTGTAATCATAATGATATTTTACAGGGTTGCAATCAAAATGACATTTTACGTGGATGTAATCATAATGATATTTTACGTTGTTGTACGCATAATGACATTTTATGTAGTTGTAATCATAATGACAGATCACGTGGTTGTAAGCATTATGACATTTTACATGGTTGCAATCATAATGACAGATCTCGTGGTTGTAATCATAATGACATTTTACGTGGTTGTAATCATAATTGACATTTTGCATGGTTGCAATCATAATGACATTTTACGTGCATGTACTCATAATAATATTTTACGTGGTTGTTCTCATAATGACATTTTACGTGGTTGTAATCATAATGACATTTTTTATATTGTATCTTATAACGCCATTTCTATACGGTTTACATCATAATGACACTATACATAATGACATTTTACATGTCTGCAATCATAATGACAGATCTCGTGGTTGTAATCATAATGACATTTTACGTGGTTGTAATCATAATTGACATTTTGCATGGTTGCAATCATAATGACATTTTACGTGCTTGTAATCATAATAATATTTTACGTGGTTGTTCTCATAATGACATTTTACGTGGTTGTAATTATAATGACATTTTATATATTGTATCTAATAACAATGTACATAATGACATTTTGCATAGTTTACAATTGCATCGAAGGATTTTATAGTTGTGTAGATCTAATAAACATCGAGATGATATTTGTCTGTACTAATCAGAGTTTGTAGTGTAAATATTAATTATTCGGGTCAAGAAACCATGAAATATTACTGTAATGTTTTCATTATTTAAGTCTACATACTCGCCTAAAATAAAGGGAAAACGTGATTTTATTCCAAATACTAAACTTTAATTCTCACGTACATAGAAATTTTCACACTTAAACATTTTAGAAAACCAAATTTATTCATTTAATGCGTTCAAAACTTGATTCACGTTTCAACCGTCTGATATCAAAATATAAACCAGACTTTGGAGTACGTGTGAACAAATGTAAGATTAGCATAGAATGGCTACACTCGTCTACACTAGATAACAATCATACACAGTTTACATAACACATATACCTATATCTTCAGTTTGAAAAATATCTATGACAAACACAGGTTGTATTTAAGTTTCATATTGAACGTATTATAGAATTCAATAAAATGTACATCTAGCATCGCCGCAACAAGCAGCGCGAGTCGCTTCTTCGTTACATCAACTAGTGGACCTCGTGTTAAATGGTATACAGTCGTTTGCACTCTGGACAAAAGGTACAACTGACGTTAGAAATAAACTATATCTATTGATACAGACCTGGCCATTGAAGTAATCGATATTGAATCGGTATTGAGGAATTTTTATTTTATTCATTTGTGTTTACTAGATCACGGCGTTTTTTTTATCTGTTGTTGTTTTGTGAGTTTTTTGTTTGTCTGAGTCAAAGACAATAATTAATAATTTCGTCCAACTACCTTGAGATTGATGGTTACTTCCAACTATAAAATTAAAGACAATGAAAAAAAAAACACCATTAAATATAAAATATAATAAAAAGAACTTCACAGAAAATATAATATTTTTCTATTATACTATATACTTTTTCTAATGTACACTTTTTAATCGTGCACATGGTTGTTTTGACAGAACATCTCATATTAAGAAGTAAATGTCAGTAGTAAAGTTTAAACAATGCGTAAGACTCTACGCGCAATGTCAAAGAAATACAAAAACATAGATTAGATTTTACAATAAAATAAAAATCAACATACTTCTATACGGTTATCCTTTTTGAAAACACAGAATCTAACTAAACACCTAACAAATAAACGCACAACCTCCCTAACTGGACACTTCAGAAGAAATACCACTATTTAACAGAAATGCGGCAGAGTGCAATCACCCGGAAAGGTCACACCCGTTATTTCGACACAGCGGTGTTTATCATGTGACTGTGCTATATTAAGCGCTGCGATGACGAAAGGCTTGACCCAAACATATAGTATATATGTAATAATGACTGTGCTAGAAAGTGTACAATGTTATGTAGTTTGTTCCGCATACCCAGTACTCGATACCATACGGAATAGCCACACTATGGAATATCTACATCAAACACATCGTATTGACAGACAGCTCTGTATTTATACGCCTACCCTGTTTGGTGACACAGTTTATACGACCAAAGTTTACAATACGCATGGTCTTTCAATCGATGATATTACTGTAACTTGCAACGAAAACTAGCTGCGATTTGTCAAACTGAGTGAAAACGTCCGTCGTAAAGCCATAACCTTTATTGTATAGTTTACTTTTTTATTGGGTGGGGATCTCTTTTTGGGACTAAGGAGAGGTTTAACATCACGTGACATTGTCCACTAAAACACGGTTCTGTTGGTGAGTGGTGTCCCTAGAAGAATGTTAGCGTTTTTAGTTTGTGGGAGATAATGCGGGATACAGATAGAAACTCATCGTAAGTTTATTCTGGTTCTTTAGCGTGCTCGGTGTATAGCACGGGCATACGGGTCATCGTCTTAAAGTCTTATCCGAACTACTGTTAGTATTTTTAGTTGGCCCGGCAGTCCCGAGAATCGAACCCACATGCTTGTGAGTGGAACCGTTCTACTTCCGGAAGTATCTAGCTATCTTTCTCACCTTAATATATCGCCTGGGCCAAGGTCGAACCAAAATCCTAACTCGCTTGGACGGCGATAACTTCATGCATTTCGTGAACGATATTATCCCGTATTGGATTTCACATAACTAGATATTATATAGAGCCGATCTTCATGCTCTGTTGAGTTTTATTGAAATAGGAGTGCAGGTCATTAAATAGTAGAGACTAGTTAAAACGCAATGCGATACCATGTTACGTGCATTTATAATTTCAGTTTTTCAACAAAAGGACATTTCTATCTTGTACATTCAATGAAGAGGTTACTTGACTTGCAACTTGCAATGAAATACCTTTAAAACGACTGGTTTTACGCTTCGATCGATTACGAAACAAATTCTTACACTAAGACAAACCACGCTGAGTAGAACCAGTTCTAACCATATGAAAAGAAAATATCTTGCTTAAGGAGATTACACATAACCGCGGCGGAGAATCGAACCGACGATCCTCCGATCCTGGGTCCGAATGAGTGCACATGATTAATATACTTTAGTCATTAGTGTTATGAATAGTATTGCCTATTCCTTGGTATCATAAATAGTACTGTCTATTCCTTGGTATCATAAATAGTATTGCCTATTCCTTGGTATCATAAATAGTATTGCCTATTCCTTGGTATCATAAATAGTACTGCCTATTCCTTTGTATCATAAATAGTACTGTATATTCCTTGGTATCATAAATAGTACTGTCTATTCCTTTTTATTTTAAATAATACTGTCTATTCCTTGGTATCATATTTAGTATTGTCTTTTCTTAGCATCATAAATGGTACTGCATATTTCTAGGTATTTTAAATAGCACTGTTTATTCCTTGGTATTATATAAAAGTACTGTCTATTCCTTGGTATTGTATATAGTACTGTATAATCCTTGGTATTATAAATAGTACTGTCTATTCTTGGTATTATAAATAGTACCGTCTATTCCTTGGTATTATAAATAGTATTGTCTATTCCTTAGTATCATAAATAGTACTGCCTATTCCTGGGTATTTTAAATAGTACTGTTTATTCCTTGGTATTATAAAAAAGTACTGCCTATTCCTGGGTATTTTAAATAGTACTGTTTATTCCTTGGTATTATAAATAGTACTGTCTATTCTTGGTATTATAAATATAGCTGTCTATTCCTTGGTATTATAAATAGAACTGCCTATTATTATGAATAGTACTGCCTAGTCTTTCAACCAGACTTGTTTAAAACATGAAAAAAAACTTCAGAGTATCGAGGTTTCCAAGAGAAAATGATCCTTTATTCAGGTTTACACGAAGTAAAAATGGTTTCATCATAGAAAGAGTCCGAATGACGATTTGATAGTTGTCTAACAGTATTTAAATGTTGTCTATTTTTAGAATGGGGATTTCGTTTCAAGTTTACAACTCCGATCTAAATAGCGATTTTGGTCACCTTTTGATTTTATTTATAAATGGTAAAGAGATGTATTTTAATTATTTTAAAATAATTTTATTTTTTAAGACATAAGTTTGTTTATGCTTGACACTATAGCTATAGAATACATGTAATATTTTAGGAGAAAAGTAAATCAGAAGATTTTTAAAAAAAAATGTGTTGATTTTTTCTCAAATTTATCAGCAAACACATTATTTTCCGGATGCTGTTCAACTTTGACAGTGTATAGAATAAATCAACACGCCTTCCATTTTGAAATACAACGTGTGCTTATAACCTATCAATTTCGAAATCTATTTGTTGCTAAACAATTACAATAAGCGGAAGTTATATGCAATATTTGTTTGTGCGCATGCTCTGTGTGATACGTTTGTGCAATTTACAAACCAGGTCGGTAACTAGCTCAAAACCGTCCCAGGATTATTAAGCCAATCATTTCGAAATACATACATGTGTTTAGCTGGCATATACACACAATAGTCAACGCCCACCATTGGTGAGGGATGTGATTTTCTTTCTTTTGCTTGTATAATTATGGATACAGTTTCTTTTTAATTGGGTTTAACGCCGTTTTTAAACACATTACACGCAGTATATATTACATTCAGCTGTATTTGGCGGAGAAAGAATATATATTTATACACATGAATATGTGCAGAATCATTGTTCATTTGTACATAACTGGCAAGCTTTCTCAACTGAAGTCTAAGATACAGCTGGGTCATGCGGTGAAGTTTGAGACATCATCTTAAATAACTCGCCATCAATTTCTATATAGCAACGTCCACAAGCAGACAAAAAATTCCTTGTATTTACTGCACGTTAGCATGCACACACACCGGCGAAGTAACACGTAGGTAGTGCAAGCCCGAGCCTGCACTTTTTTTCCACAAAATAGAAAAAAAATGATTTAATTGAAATTCCCGTAAGTAATTGGTATGTTTTACATAGAAAAAACATACACAAACAACCCCTGAGAATACACCATTGGCCGTTTACAATTTAGAAAAGTGTCTTGGGGACGACCCACCGACCTCCCGTAAAAATGTCTAGGCCTACCAAGCAATACCCTTGCATTTTTACAGCCATATAAACACATGTTACACTATATAGTGTGTATGTAAATCATATACAATCATAGACAAAAGGGTCTGGACAAGTTCTCAACGTTTACTTATTATGCATGTAAAGTAAATACAAATAAAAGAAGAAAACACTTGAATGCCAACACCGAATTCGGTTAACGTTATTCTATATACCAATTTAGGTTCACATTATGATTCATAAACACAATAATTTAGACATATCACATATCTTTTATATTAAAACAGAACCGGTTTTTAAAAAAAACGCCTTGAATATACCCGCTTGCTAAACATCAAAGTAATGAGCTAGTTACCGACCTTATATGTTAATGAATAAAGTTTCAAACCCTCAGTTGGTATATACAGTACCAAGGGCACTAGTTAAAGAATATTGTTTACCCTACACTCAATGAAATATTGTGATTTTTATAGGTATAGAAAACCACCTTTTGTAATGGTAATTCTCGATCATGTACAACTAGTGAAGCGTGTTTTTCTCACTGATGTCATTTTTTGTTATTTATCTCTCTCGACGATATCTTCTATATGATATTCATATTGCTTATTGGGTCACATTCTGATATATTGCGTATCTCGATTATATCGTGTAAGCTGTACATATTGGGAAAACATATCTCGAATATATCGTGTATGCTGTATATATTGGGAAAATATAACTCGATTATATCATGTATGCTGTATATATTGGGTAACCATCTCACAATTATATCATGTATGCTGTACATATTGGGAAAACATATCACGATTATATCGTGTATGCTGTATATATTGGGAAAACATATCTCGAATATATCGTGTATGCTGTATATATTGGGTAACCATCTCACAATTATATCGTGTATGCTGTATATATTGGGAAAACATATCACGATTATATCGTGTATGCTGTATATATTGGGAAAACATATCTCGGTTATATCGTGTATGCTGTATAGACTGGGTAACCATCTCACAATTATATCGTGTTTGCCGTATATATTGAGTAATTATCTATCGTTTATATCGTGTATGCTGTATTTACTGGGTAACCAACTCTCGATTATATCATGTATGCTGTATATATTGAGTAATTATCTATCGATTATATCGTGTATGCTGTATATACTGGGTAACCATTTCTCGATTATATCGTGTATGCTGTATATATTGAGTAATTATCTATCGATTATATCGTGTATGCTGTATATATTGGGAAAACATATCTCGGTTTTATTGTGTATGCTGTATATACTGGGTAGCCAGCTCTCAATTATATCGTGTATGCATTATATATTGAGTAATTATCTATCGATTATATCGTGTATGCTGTATATACTGGGTAACCATTTCTCGATTATATCGTGAATGCTGTATATATTGAGTAATTATCTATCGATTATATCGTGTATTCTTTATATATTGGGAAAACATATCTCGGTTATATCGTGTATGCTGTATATACTGGGTAACCATCTCTCAATTATATCGTGTATGTTGTATATATTGAGTAATTATCTATCGATTATATCGTGTATGCTGTATATACTGGGTAACCATTTCTCGATTATATCGTGTATGCTGTATATATTGAGTAATTGTCTATCGATTATATCGTGTATGCTGTATATACTGGGTAACAATCTCACAATCATATCGTGTATGTTGTATATATTGGGTAATTATCTCTCGATTATATCGTGTATGCTGTATATATTGGGTAATTTTCTCTTGATTATATCGTGTATGCTGTATATATTAGGTAACCATCTCTCGATTATATCGTGTATGCTGTATATATTGTGTTATTTTCTCTTGATTATACCGTGTATGCTGTATATATTAGGTAACCATCTCTCAATTATATCGTGTATGCTGTATATATTGTGTTATTTTTCTTGATTTTATCGTGTATGCTGTATATATTGGGTAACTAATTCTTGATTATATTGTGTATGCTGTATATATCGGGTAACCATCTATCGATTATATCGTGTATGCCGTATATATTTGGTAACTATCTTACGATTATATCGTATAAGCCGTATATATTGGATAACCATCTCTCAATTATATCGCGTATGCCGTTTATATCTCGATTATATCGTGTAAGCCGTATATATTGGGTAACTATCTCTCGATAATATTGTTCGTGCCGTATATATCTCGATTATTTTATGTAAGCCGTATATATTGGGTAATTATCTCTCGATTATATCGTGTAAGCGGTATATATTGGGTAATTATCGCTCGAATTTATCGTGTATGCATTATATATTGAATAACAATCTATCGATTATATCATGTATGTCGTATATATTGGGTAATTGTCTCTCGGTTATATAGTGTAAGCTGTATATATTAGGTAATTTTCTCACGATTGTATCGTGTATGCTGTATATTTTGGGTAATTATCGCTCGAATTTATCGTGTATGCTGTATATATTGAATAACTATCTATCGATTATATCATGTATGTCGTATATATTGGATATATATCGTGTCAGCTGTATATTTTGGGTAATTTTCTCACGATTATATCGTGTATGCTGTATATATTGGGTAACTATCTCACGATTATATCGTGTATGCTGTATATATTGGGTAACCATCTCTCGATTATATCGTGTAAGTTGTATATATTGGGTAATTATCTATCGATTATATCGTGTATGCCGTATATATTGGGTAATTAATTCTCGATTATATCGTGTATGCTGTATATATTTGGTAACTATTTCTCGGTTATATCGTGTATGTTGTATATATTGTGTTATTTTCTCTTGATTATATCGTGTATGCTGTATATATTGGGTAACTATCTCACGATTACATCGTGTAAGTCGTATATATTGGGTAGCTAATGTTACAGTTCAGTGTACTATTCGTTTGTGTTTTCGATATGGTTTATTCAAATGTATGTAGCTGGGCCCGATTAGCTCAGTCGGTTACGCATCTGACTATCAATTCAGGGGTCGTGAGATCGAATCTCCCGCCCGGCGACAGTCTCCGTGATGATTGATATACGACATTGTGTCTCATTATCATTCGTCTCTCACAACTGATTCAAGTGGGACAGTTATCAGTTACTTGCGGAGATTGGGTGTGCTCGAGTACTGATTAATCTCAGGAAACAATTGTAAGGTTAACTGATCGTCTGTTAGCCCTCGATGGCATAAAATGACGCTAAATATTCAATCAATATTCAATAAAATCAAATGTATGTATACATACCTATAACTGAATAAAAAAAAATGACTAAAAAAACCAACCTGGCTCTCACCTGGAACAGAAGATGAACTAGATTTGACCGCAAATGTCAATACACAGATTGACCATCACAATACGTAGTCCGAGCTATGACTTGTATTTAGAGTCTGTCAATGGGCATTTTCAGTACATTCAAGCTTATATATAGCATATCCAATTTTAATGGTGGATGAAGACCTCAAAATAAATCTGAGTACAACAACCGTCCTTCCGCAAATCAATGGCAAACTTACTCACATAAAGATTATAGAGTGAGCGGAACTCGAATCTACGACCTTACTTGTGAGAAGTAAGTGATCATGGGACGAACCCTTAGACCACTCGGCCACATAGGACCCTCCTAAATGCTTCGTCCAACTCCGAACTATGATCATATACATAATTTGTATGCAAAGTTTATTACGTTGTTGATTTTTAAAGGGTATTAATAATTTAAAACTAAAATAAAAGTTTTAAAGCTTCGTGCTAAATTATGAATATTTAAACATGTGTGTATATGTGTGTGTACGTGCGTGCGAGAGTCTTACTTCTTTACAAAATAATAAAAGGTATGTACACCTACAAGGTTATTTCAATTTCAAATTTTCACCACGTGCGTAAATTTATCATTTTTAGAAACAAAGTTAAGTGATGTGAAAATTGTCACGTATGTCAGGTATGGGACCCATTGAAACAGTGTTTATGTAATTCTGAGGCACTTTGTTGTTTGTTAAATGTCTCTTTTAGCAATTGTTCAGTTATATACTTGTGACAGTATTCTAAACACCTAATCACATTCCGACCAGAGCTAAAACTCTCCTCTAAATGCTGAGCGTCAAGCGAGGAAGCTTCTACCATTTTAAAGTCTAAGATATGACCCGACCGGGGATCTAACCCACGACCTTCCGCATACGAGGCGGACGCTCCACCCGTTGACAACCGCTGCGGTCTCTGAGTCACTAATAGGACTGTTGAGGAAGTACACAAAAAAACTCCGAGTACCATTTTCTCTTTCTTAATTAAGGAGCTAAAATTTACTATTCGTTAAAACCTTTTGAGAAAAACAAAAACTAAAGATACTCTAAAACTTTATAATTTATGTTACCTCACCTACATTATTCTGCTCCAATCCCGCTGTAGTTGTTTTTTCTCCCTCATTGGCTGCGACACAGAGTTTGTAATGTAGGACGTTGTAGTTGTCATAGTCAAGTAATACGACGCTCGCTTGAGAATAGGTTAGTTTAAGTTTCTTAACACTTGGCAGACGATCAAACGTCTATTGTCAACCCAGCCTTTACTGAATAACTCAATTACAATGTTATTGAAAGCATGAGAAATTTTAGTATGATTAAAATTCATAAGTAGGTTCATTGTATTGATATGACAAAAAAATCCCTTCAATATATTTGAATCTCATGTATGAAATAATTGATTGATTGAATGTTTAGCGTTATTTTCATGCCATCAAGGGCTAACAAACGATCAGTTAACATAACCATTGTTTTATGGGACCCTGAACGGTTAGCCAGTATTCGAGCACATCCCAATTCCGAAAGTAACTGACAAATTTCCCACTTGAATCAGCGGTAGAGACGAATGATAATGAGACACAATGTCGTATATCAATCATCACGGAAACTGTTGCTGAGCGGGGATGCGAACTCACGACCCCTGGATCGATTGTCAGGTGCGCTAACGACTGAGCTGATCAGGCCCGGCATGTATGAAAGAAATAGGTTTGATTGTTTTACGAATTAATGACATCGACATATATAACCGAGCAACGGTAACTTTTTTTTGGAATACTCTTTAATTATATAATTATTTAGAACGTAGATGGAAATGGCCGAGTGATGTTCCGATTGGTTTCCTCTTGTGTTTATAAATATACCCAACCACAGTTCGCCACCGACTGAACTTGACCCAGATATTGTGTTATAGAATGTTCATGCTCTGATGCGTACGCGGTCGTATACTATCTAACGCGGTTTAAACGAAGAAAAAAAAACAGTTTGGGCACGATTTCAAGACATGAAACGTAACACCTACATAAACTTTGCATTGTTATATTTGCCAACAGGTATAATAATTGTTTAATACCAATACTTATAACAATTATTTCATTAATTGTATTGTCTATTCAAGATTGGTTCTTCGTATCGATTAGAAGTTGGACAATTCCGCGTAGCTTCTATCTGGCTTAGCTGTTGACCGTCTTTCTCGATCCGGGAACAATTACAGTGGCTGATTGTGAGTTTTGGTTTGCCAATCCAATGGCGACGCAGCTCTTAGAGGCACTGTAGGCACGGGACTACACTTATTCTGAGAAATCGAAAAACTAAATATGCCCCAAAAAAGCAATAAAATCCGACTCCTATGCTACTTCATTTCTCCCTTTATTGAAGTGAACAAACCTTAAAACCTTACATGTATATGGTTATAAAACAGTGAATAAAGGATAACATGGTCGCTAAAAAAAGAAATCTACGTCAAAACACACCTACGGCAGTCAAGCTGTTTTTTTTTCGGAGGAGCATGCCCAACCGGACCCTTTACAACTGTGCCTACACATCGTTTTCGGCCAAGCTTCGCCCCTGCAATCAGCACCACTCTTGCAAGCTTGACATATGTATGTATATACCATGACAGAATAAATATGAAAGTTTATTTGACTACTGTATATATTATGTGTCCCTACCAGCTTGCAAAATTTGGTCTAAAAAAATGGTCTCTATAAGTGTGTTTTTCAAAACTCATTCTTGAGTTAAAGTCTTAAGAATATTCTTAAGAATGGTTGGTGAATACGACCCCTGGTGTATGTAATGTAAGTTTTGATGAAAATGTTTCAAATTGCGAAGCTAAATTGCGGATGACACGTATATCAGGCTGTTAACATTTAATTTGCACCACCTCGCCGATTATCCTAATACCGAAAGATGACAAAATTGGTATGACACGTATGCTACGTGTGTTACAATAAGTAAGTAACAACAAAACGCACTTTTCTTTCGCTGATTCAGTTGCTATGTTTTGATTTAAGGCAATACATATTATGATTTATAGTGAATGTGTAATACTTTTGCATTTATGGGAGATAAAGTGCTTTTCTGTAATGTAAGAAAAATGCTTGCAATGTTTTCACCTTATTGCTCATGGACGTAGGAGCGTTTCAATCATTGGGACGGCAACATGAGGAAAGAGTATATGAGGATGTATGAGAAATTATATGCTCCCCCCCCCCCCACCCCAGCAACCTGAATATTGGGAGAGCAACATGAGGAGAGAGTGTATGAGGATGTATGGGAAAGTATATGCTGCCCCGCACCAACCTGAACATTGGGAGAGCAACATGAGGAGAGAGTGTATGAGGATGCATGGGAAAGTATATGCTGACCCGCACCAACCTGAACATTGGGAGGGCAACATGAGAAGAGAGTGTATGAGGATGTATGGGAAAGTATATGCTGCCCCGTACCAACCTGAACATTGGGAGGGCAACATGTGGAGAGAGTGTATGAGGATGCATGGGAAAGTATATGCTGCCCCGCACCAACCTGAACATTGGGAGGGCAAAATGAGGAGAGAGTGTATGAGGATGTATGGGAAAGTATATGCTGCCCCGCACCAACCTGAACATTGGGAGGGCAACATGAGGGGAGAGTGTATGAGGATGCATGGGAAAGTATATGCTGCCCCGCACCAACCTGAACATTGGGAGAGCAACATGAGGAGAGAGTGTATGAGGATGTATGGGAAAGTATATGCTGCCCGCACCAACCTGAACATTGGGAGGGCAACATGAGGAGAGAGTGTATGAGGATGTATGGGAAAGTATATGCTGCCCAGCACCAACCTGAACATTGGGAGGGCAACATGAGGAGAGAGTGTATGATGATGTATGAGAAAGTTTATGCTGCCCCCCCCACCCACGCTACCCTTCCTCCACCAACCTGAACATTGGGGACAATATGCAGTTTTACTAGAACCAGTATAAAATCATGATCACCTAGCTGCTTTTCTTAGATATAAGCTTTAAAGTATTTCAGTATATATGTTGATGAAACAGGAGCCAGATAGCGATCGTCCTCATATGCCTTTTGTTTGGTGACTGAATGTAGTCAAGTAAGGTTAAGTCAATAATTAGCGAGATGGTCAATATAGGATTGCGGGATTCTACATTTTGTCTCCTTTATCCACACTGATGAGACATTCAGCAACAGCTTGAATGTATCGATATTCCCGTTTATTAAAATATATCGCCCAACTTAACGGTAAAATGGATTATATGTATGTTCATATCAAAGTAAGAAGGACATAGTACATTACACAGTGTACGTGAGATGACTATCATTATGAATTATTTTAAAATACGTGTGAGAATAAGATCAATCTGTGACAGAAATGAGATTTTTTTAAAATGTAATTTATTTTGAAGCCATATTTTCAGTTGGGTTTAAATTATAAAGTCCTGAGGAAACTTTAGATTGTAGCCATGATAGTTGCACACAGAGCGTATACGCGCTGATTTGTCAAGTTTTGAAGAAACAATGATTTGGGTTATCAGTTTTTTGTTGATACCGAGTTTAAGAAAATAGGTTATATTTAATGGAATTTGTTCTGGACATGGTCCCCTTTACTATGATCTACTATAACCTCAAATACACTTGGACTGAGAATATAACCTCCATTACCCTTGGAATGAGAATATAACCTACATTACCCTTGGATTGAGAATATAACCTACATTACCCTTGAGCTGAGAATATAACCTCCGTAACCTTTGGACTAAGAATATAACCTTTAGTACCCTTGGACTGAGAATATAACCTCCAGTACCCTATGACTGAGAATATAACCTCAAGTACCCTTGGAATGAGAATATAACCTCTAGTACCCTTGCACTGAGAATATAATCTCCATTACCCTAGGACTTAGAATATAACGTCCAGTGCACTTGGACTGAGAATATAACCTCTAGTACCCTTGGACTGAGAATATAACCTCCCTTACCCTAGGACTGAGAATATAACCTCCAATATCCTTGGACTAAGCATATAACCTCTAGTACCCTTAGACTGAGTATATAACCTCTAGTACCCTTGGACAGAGTATATAACCTCCAGTACCCTTGGACAGAGTATATAACCTCCAGTGCCCTTGGACTGAGAATATAACCTCCAGTAGCATAGAGCTGAGAATATAACCTCCGTTACCCTTGGACTAAGCATATAACCTCTAGTACCCTTAGACTGAGTATATAACCTCTAGTACCCTTGGACAGAGTATATAACCTCCAGTACCCTTGGACAGAGTATATAACCTCCAGTGCCCTTGGACTGAGAATATAACCTCCAGTAGCATAGAGCTGAGAATATAACCTCCGTTACCCTTGGACTAAGCATATAACCTCTAGTACCCTTTGACTGAGAATATAACCTCCAGTACCCTTGGACTGAGAATATAACCTCTAGTACCCTTGGACTGAGAATATAACCTCCAGTACCCTATGACTGAGAATATAACCTCAAGTACCCTTGGAATGAGAATATAACCTCTAGTACCCTTGCACTGAGAATATAATCTCCATTACCCTAGGACTTAGAATATAACGTCCAGTGCACTTGGACTGAGAATATAACCTCTAGTACCCTTGGACTGAGAATATAACCTCCCTTACCCTAGGACTGAGAATATAACCTCCAGTATCCTTGGACTAAGCATATAACCTCTAGTACCCTTAGACTGAGTATATAACCTCTAGTACCCTTGGACAGAGTATATAACCTCCAGTACCCTTGGACAGAGTATATAACCTCCAGTGCCCTTGGACTGAGAATATAACCTCCAGTAGCATAGAGCTGAGAATATAACCTCCGTTACCCTTGGACTAAGCATATAACCTCTAGTACCCTTTGACTGAGAATATAACCTCCAGTACCCTTGGACTGAGAATATAACCTCTAGTACCCTTGGACTGAGAATATAACCTCTAGTACCCTTGGACTGAGAATATAACCTCCAGTACACTAGGACTGAGAATATAACCTCCAGTAATCTTGGACTGAGAATATAACCTCCAGAACCCTTGGATTGAGAATATAACCTCCAGTATCTTTGGACTGAGAATATAACCTCCAGTACCCTTGGACTGAGTATAAAACCTCCAGTGCCATTGGACTTATAATTTTACCTCCATTACCCTAGGACTGAGAATATAACTTCCAGTGCCCTTGGACTGAGAATATAACCTCCATTACCCTTGGACTGAGAATATAACCTCCATTGCCCTTGGAATGAGTATATAACCTCCAGCGCCCTTGGAATGAGAATATAACCTCCATTGCCCTTGGAATGAGTATATAACCTCCAGCGCCCTTGGAATGAAAATATAACTTACATTACCCTTGGACTGAGAATAACATCCAGTACCCTTGGACTGAGAATATAACCTCCAGCGCCCTTGGAATGAGAATATAACCTCCATTACCCTTGGACTGAGAATATAACCTCCATTGCCCTTGGAATGAGTATATAACCTCCAGCGCCCTTGGAATGAGAATATAACTTACATTACCCTTGGACTGAGTATATAACCTCCAGCGCCCTTGGACTGAGAATATAACCTTTAGTACCCTTGGACTGAGTATATAACCTCCAATGCCCTTGGACTGAGAATATATACTCCAGTGCCCTTGGAATGAGAATATAACCTCCAGTACCCTTGGACTGATAATTTAACTTCCAGTGCCCTTGGACTGAGAATAACATCCAGTACCCTTGGACTGAGAAAATAACCTCCAGCGCCCTTGGAATGAGAATATAACCTCCATTGCCCTTGGACTGAGAATATAACCTCCATTGCCCTTGGAATGAGTATATAACCTCCAGCGCCCTTGGAATGAGAATATAACTTACATTACCCTTGGACTGAGTATATAACCTCCAGCGCCCTTGGACTGAGAATATAACCTTTAGTACCCTTGGACTGAGTATATAACCTCCAATGCCCCTGGACTGAGAATATATACTCCAGTGCCCTTGGAATGAGAATATAACCTCCAGTACCCTTGGACTGATAATTTAACTTCCAGTGCCCTTGGACTGAGTATTTAACCTCCAGTGCCCGAGGACTGAGTATATAACCTCCAGTGCCTTTGGACTGAGTATATAACCTCTAGTGCCCGTGGACTGAGAATATAACCTCCAGTACCCTTGGACTGAGACTATAACCTCCAGTGCCCTTGGACTGAGTATATAACCCTTAGTACCCTTGGACTGAGAATATAACCTCCAGTACCCTTGGACTAAAATATAACCTCTTGTACCCTTGGACTGAGAATATATCACTTAGTACCCTTTGACTGAGAATATAACCATAAATACCCTTGGACTGAGAATATAACCTCCAATGCCCTTGGACTGAGTATATAACCTCCAATGCCCTTGGACTGAGAATATAACTTCCAGTGCCCTTGGACTGAGAATATAACTTCCAGTGCCCTTGGACTGAGAATATAACCTCCAGTGCCCTTGGACTGAGAATATAACTTCCAGTGCCCTTGGACTGAGAATATAGCCTCCAGTGCCCTTGGACTGAGAATATAACCTCCAGTGCCCTTGACTGAGAATATAACATCAAGTGCCCTTGGGCTGAGAATATAACATCAAGTGCCCTTTGACTGAGAATATAACATCAAGTGCCCTTGGACTGAGAATATAACATCCAGTGCCCTTGGACTGAGAATATAACCTTTATTGTATTTGGCCTGAGAATATAACCCTTAGCACCCTTGGATTGAGAATATAACATCCAGTGCCCTTGGACTGAGAATATAACCTCCAGTGCCCTTGGACTGAGAATAACATCCAGTACCCTTGGACTGAGAATTTAACCTCCAGTACCCTTGGACTGAGAATATAACCTCCAGTGCCCTTGGACTGAGAATAACATCCAGTGCCCTTGGACTGAGAATATAACCCTTAGTACCCTTGGACTGAGAATATAACCTCCAGTACCTTTGGACTGAGAATATTACATCCAGTGCCCTTGGACTTAGAATATAACATCAAGTGCCCTTGGACTGAGAATATAACATCAAGTGCCCCTGGACTGAGAATATAACCCTTGGACTGAGAATATAACATCCAGTGCCCTTGGTCTATGAATATAACTTCCAGTGCCCTTGGACTGAGAATATAACCTCCAGTGCCCTTGGACTGAGAATAACATCCAGTACCCTTGGACTGAGAATATAACCTCCAGTACCCTTGGACTGAGAATAACATACAGTGCCCTTGGACTGAAAATATAACCTCCAGTACCCTTGGACTGAGAATATAACCTCTAGTACCCTTGGACTGAGAATATAACCTCTAGTACCCTTGGACTGAGAATATAACCTCCAGTACACTAGGACTGAGAATATAACCTCCAGTAATCTTGGACTGAGAATATAACCTCCAGAACCCTTGGATTGAGAATATAACCTCCAGTATCTTTGGACTGAGAATATAACCTCCAGTACCCTTGGACTGAGTATAAAACCTCCAGTGCCATTGGACTTATAATTTTACCTCCATTACCCTAGGACTGAGAATATAACTTCCAGTGCCCTTGGACTGAGAATATAACCTCCATTACCCTTGGACTGAGAATATAACCTCCATTGCCCTTGGAATGAGTATATAACCTCCAGCGCCCTTGGAATGAGAATATAACCTCCATTGCCCTTGGAATGAGTATATAACCTCCAGCGCCCTTGGAATGAAAATATAACTTACATTACCCTTGGACTGAGAATAACATCCAGTACCCTTGGACTGAGAATATAACCTCCAGCGCCCTTGGAATGAGAATATAACCTCCATTACCCTTGGACTGAGAATATAACCTCCATTGCCCTTGGAATGAGTATATAACCTCCAGCGCCCTTGGAATGAGAATATAACTTACATTACCCTTGGACTGAGTATATAACCTCCAGCGCCCTTGGACTGAGAATATAACCTTTAGTACCCTTGGACTGAGTATATAACCTCCAATGCCCTTGGACTGAGAATATATACTCCAGTGCCCTTGGAATGAGAATATAACCTCCAGTACCCTTGGACTGATAATTTAACTTCCAGTGCCCTTGGACTGAGAATAACATCCAGTACCCTTGGACTGAGAATATAACCTCCAGCGCCCTTGGAATGAGAATATAACCTCCATTGCCCTTGGACTGAGAATATAACCTCCATTGCCCTTGGAATGAGTATATAACCTCCAGCGCCCTTGGAATGAGAATATAACTTACATTACCCTTGGACTGAGTATATAACCTCCAGCGCCCTTGGACTGAGAATATAACCTTTAGTACCCTTGGACTGAGTATATAACCTCCAATGCCCCTGGACTGAGAATATATACTCCAGTGCCCTTGGAATGAGAATATAACCTCCAGTACCCTTGGACTGATAATTTAACTTCCAGTGCCCTTGGACTGAGTATTTAACCTCCAGTGCCCGAGGACTGAGTATATAACCTCCAGTGCCTTTGGACTGAGTATATAACCTCTAGTGCCCGTGGACTGAGAATATAACCTCCAGTACCCTTGGACTGAGACTATAACCTCCAGTGCCCTTGGACTGAGTATATAACCCTTAGTACCCTTGGACTGAGAATATAACCTCCAGTACCCTTGGACTAAAATATAACCTCTTGTACCCTTGGACTGAGAATATATCACTTAGTACCCTTTGACTGAGAATATAACCATAAATACCCTTGGACTGAGAATATAACCTCCAATGCCCTTGGACTGAGTATATAACCTCCAATGCCCTTGGACTGAGAATATAACTTCCAGTGCCCTTGGACTGAGAATATAACTTCCAGTGCCCTTGGACTGAGAATATAACCTCCAGTGCCCTTGGACTGAGAATATAACTTCCAGTGCCCTTGGACTGAGAATATAGCCTCCAGTGCCCTTGGACTGAGAATATAACCTCCAGTGCCCTTGACTGAGAATATAACATCAAGTGCCCTTGGGCTGAGAATATAACATCAAGTGCCCTTTGACTGAGAATATAACATCAAGTGCCCTTGGACTGAGAATATAACATCCAGTGCCCTTGGACTGAGAATATAACCTTTATTGTATTTGGCCTGAGAATATAACCCTTAGCACCCTTGGATTGAGAATATAACATCCAGTGCCCTTGGACTGAGAATATAACCTCCAGTGCCCTTGGACTGAGAATAACATCCAGTACCCTTGGACTGAGAATTTAACCTCCAGTACCCTTGGACTGAGAATATAACCTCCAGTGCCCTTGGACTGAGAATAACATCCAGTGCCCTTGGACTGAGAATATAACCCTTAGTACCCTTGGACTGAGAATATAACCTCCAGTACCTTTGGACTGAGAATATTACATCCAGTGCCCTTGGACTTAAAATATAACATCAAGTGCCCTTGGACTGAGAATATAACATCAAGTGCCCCTGGACTGAGAATATAACCCTTGGACTGAGAATATAACATCCAGTGCCCTTGGTCTATGAATATAACTTCCAGTGCCCTTGGACTGAGAATATAACCTCCAGTGCCCTTGGACTGAGAATAACATCCAGTACCCTTGGACTGAGAATATAACCTCCAGTACCCTTGGACTGAGAATAACATACAGTGCCCTTGGACTGAAAATATAACCTCCAGTATCCTTGGACTGAGAATATAACCTCCAGTACCCTTGGACTGAGAATATAACCTCCAGTATCTTTGGACTGAGAATAAAACGTTTAGTGCCCTAGAACTTACAATATATCCCCAGTACCCTTGGACTGAGAATATAACCTACAGTACCCTAGAGCTTAGAATATAACTTCCAGTACCCTTGGACTGTGAATATAACCTCCAGTACCTTTGGACTGAAAGTATAACCTCCAGTAGCCTTGGACTGAGAATATAACCTTACGTGCTCTAGAGCTTAGAATATAACCTCCAGTACCCGTGGACTGAGAATATAACCTTCAGTACCCTAGAGCTAAGAATATAACCTCCAGTACCCTTTGACTGAGAATATAACCTCCAGTACCCTTGGACTGAGAATATAACCTACAGTACCCTTGGACTGAGAATATAACATCCAGTACCCTTGGACTGAGAATATGTCCTCCAGTTTCCTTGGACTGAGAATATAACCTCCAGTACCCTTGGACTGAGAATATAACATCCAGTACCCTTGGACTGAGAATATAACCTTCAGTGCCCTAGAGCTAAATATATAACCTCCAGTACCCTTGGACTTAGAATATAACCTCCAGTTCACTTGGACTGAGAATATAACCTCCAGTACACTTGGACTGAGAATATAACCTCCAGTACCCTTGGACTGAGAATATAACCTTCAGTGCCCTAGAGCTAAATATATAACCTCCAGTACCCTTGGACTGAGAATATAACCTCCAGTTCACTTGGACTGAGAATATAACCTCCAGTACACTTGGACTGAGAATATAACCTCCAGTACACTTGGACTGAGAATATAACCTCCAGTACCCTTGGACTGAGAATATAACATCCAGTACCCTTGGACTGAGAATATAACCTTCAGTGCCCAAGAGCTAAATATATAACCTCCAGTACCTTTGGACTGAGAATATAACCTCCAGTTCACTTGGACTGAGAATATAACCTCCAGTACACTTGGACTGAGAATATAACCTCCAGTATTCTTGAACTGGGAATATAATGTCTAGTACCCTTGGACCGCAAATATAACCTTCAGTACCCTTGGACTAAGAATATAACCAGCAGTGAGAGGTAAGAATACCCTCGGAGTAAGAATATAGCCATATAACAACTTGTCAATGATGGAACAAACAAAGAGAGAACAACAACAATATTCAGTTTTATTTTTTATTTCAAATCAACGGACAACTTAAGTTTCTGATGATATGAAAGTATTACAAGCACAGCAGTGATGGAATGTGACTGATACATAAAACTAAAGCAATCTTGTATACTCTGTAACAAACAATATCTTGGTGATGTAACTAGACTTACAAAAATACCTCAAACAAATGAGGACAACAACAGTGAAAAATATTTTATGAGCACAGCAAATTCTGGGCTGATTTCACTTGGTATTGTACTCCAAAACATTTGTGAACATTATAAAACACCAAAATACATTATGATAACTCTTGCAAAACTTAAAATTTACAACATTTGTATTTCAATGATAGATATTTCAAACCAAGTTTTTTAATTATTTCCTTTCATTAAAAGTATGCATATATAGATATAGCCATTGTTGTATATCTATAGCTGTATTTACACAAATACACAAGTCTTGGCAGAAGGTTTAGCTAAAGGCAAGGCTACCTATATACACATGTTAAATATTTAAAAATAATGATGTAAAGGAACACTGTGCAATATTGAGGTGCAAGTCTACCATTGGTTTGGCTCTGCAGTTTTCTGTTCAGTGCATACACCATTGACAAAGTGAAAGTAGATGTGAGAAATCGTGTATTTATACCCCAATTTCCAAGCATTAAATTTTTTTCTCTAAATTCACAATTCAAACATGACAATGCTTTCAAAAAGATCATAATACACCAATAATGCCATACAAATACAAAATGAGCATTAAAATAATGAATATGCATTTCAAAGAAGAACAAACAAGGATCATTTATTACCGCCCTAATACAACTGGAAGCATTTACTGTTTTCAATGAAATCAATTGTACTCTTTAAAACCATAATGAAATATCATTACAAAAGTTTGTATTTAAAAAAAATATTTTTAAAATCTTAAATGGATATTTCATTAAATTAATAACCAGAGTTATGTCCCTTTTCAAAAGTGAATCTGCATACATGATGGTGTATTTAAATTTCAAATTTGCATCATGTAGACAGTTTTCAATTTTTTTAAAATCAAAATTGCTGTGTCCCTTTAAAAATGAATATTGTTTTAAAGTCCCTTTAATGGCAGATGTTTTACTGTATCAAAATCACCAAAGAGTCTCTCCATGATGACTCCTGGACTCTTAATTAGAGTTTGAGTCTCTTTATAAACTGTAGTAACAAATTACATAAATCAATAAAAATTTCGACTAGAAAGGAAAATGATTACAGTCAAAAAAATACATTTATACAACATATATTTTGATGAGGAAAAAAGCAACATAGCTGAATATTTTGTAAATTAACATTAAAACACACTTTTTAAGCAACAACATGGAAATGCAATTAACAAATAGTTTCCTTCTGCAATTTTAGTAGTTTTGCGGATGTATCAGAATTAATCTAATTGTAGAGCATGGAATTTTTCATTTAATTGTAGTACTAATACACACTATATGCTAATTTTTAGTCATTACTTCAGTTACAGCAATGAAACTAAGCAGATTTAAGACGGGTCCAATTTTATATTTTATGCATGTTTCTTATTGACAATAGAAAAAGTCTTGACTGGGGGTCACACTTGGTCTTCCAACTTATTAAATGGGGTACAAACAACTTTTACAGTTATTTGTTTTGACATAGTAAGCACTGACAGTACAATTAATGTTCTGCACAGGAAAATTTCAATAAACAATGTGGCCCATTCTGTTTGAACATGTACATGAATAGCATCTATTAGACAAGACCAAGCTATCATTTATGAGACCAGACCTGGGTATCATCTATTAGACAAGACCTGGGTAACATCTATTAGACCAGACCTGGGTATCATCTATAAAACAAAACCTGGGTATCATCTATTGACCAGACCTGGGTATCATCTATTAGACAAGACCTGGGTATCATCTATCAGACCAGACCTGGGTATCATCTATTAGATCAGACCTGGGTATCATCTATTAGACAAGACCTGGGTATCATCTATAAGACCAAACCTGGGTATCATCTATTAGACCAGACCTGGTATCATCTATTAGACCAGACCTGGGTATCATCTATTAGACCAGACCTGGTATCAACTATTAGACCAGACCTGGGTATCATCTATTAGACAAGACCTGGACATCATATATTAAACCAGACCTGGGTATCATCTATAAGACTAAACCTGGGTATCATCTATTAGACAAGACCTGGGTATCATCTATTAGACAAGACCTGGGTATCATCTATTAGACCAGACCTGGAATCATCTATTAGACCAGACCTGGGTATCATCTATTAGACCAGACCCAGGTATCATCTATTAGCCCAGATCCAGATGTCATTTATAAACAAAACCTGGAATCATCTTTTAGACAAGACCTGGGTATCATCTATTGACCAGACCTGGGTATAGTCTTTTAGACCAGACCTTGGTATCATCTATTAGACAAGACCTGGCTATCATCTATTGACCAGACCTGGGTATCATCTATTAGACCAGACCTGGGTATGGTCTATTATACCAGACCTTGGTATCATCTATTAGACAAGATCTGGGTATCATCTTTTACACAAGACCTGGGTAACAACTATTAGACAAGACCTGGGTATCATCTATTAGACAAGACATGGGTATCATCTATTAGACCAGACCTAGGTATCATATTTTACACAAGATCTGGGTAACATCTATTAGACCAGACCTGGTTATCATCTATTAAACAAGACCTGGTTATCATCTATTAGACCAAACCTGGGTATCATCTATTAGACCAGACCTGGTATCATCTTTTAGACAAGACCTGGGTATCATCTATTTGACCAGACCTGGGTATCATCTATTAGACCAGACCTGGTATCATCTATTAGACAAGACCTGGACATCATCTATTAAAACAGACCTGGGCATCATCTATAAGACCAAACCTTGGTATCGTCTATTAGACAAGACCTGGGTATCATCTATTAGACCAGACCTGGAATCATCTATTAGACCAGACCCGGGTATCATCTATTAGCCCAGATCCAGATGTCATTTATAAACAAAACCTGGAATAATCTATTAGACAAGACCTTGGTATCATCTATTGACTAGACCTGGGTATCGTCTATTAGACCAGACCTGGGTATCATCTATTAAACAAGACCTGGCTATCATCTATTAGACAAGACCTGGGTATCATCTATTAGACCAGAACTTGGTATCATCTATTAGACAAGATCTGGGTATCATCTATTAGACAAGACCCGGCTATCATCTATTGACCAGACCTGGCTATCATCTATTAGACAAGATCTGGGTATCATCTATTACACAAGACCTGGGTAACAACTATTAGACAAGACCTGGGTATCATCTATTAGACAAGACCTGGGTATCATCTATTAGACCAGACCTGGTATCATCTTTTAGACAAGACCTGGGTAACATCTATTAGACAAGACCTGGGTATCATCTATTAGACAAGACCTGGGTATCATCTATTAGACAAGATCTGGGTATCATTTATTACACAAGACCTGGGTAACAACTATTAGACAAGACCTGGGTATCATCTATTAGACAAGATCTGGGTATCATCTATTACACAAGACCTGGGTAACAACTATTAGACAAGACCTGGGTAACAACTATTAGACAAGACCTGGGTATCATCTATTAGACAAGACCTGGGTATCATCTATTAGACCAGACCTGGTATCATCTATTAGACAAGACCTGGGTATCATCTATTAGACAAGATCTGGCTATCATCTATTGACCAGACCTGGGTATCATCTATTAGACAAGATCTGGGTATCATCTATAACACAAGACCTGGGTAACAACTATTAGACAAGACCTGGGTATCATCTATTAGACAAGACCTGGGTATCATCTATTAGACCAGACCTGGTATCATCTTTTAGACAAGACCTGGGTAATATCTATTAGACCAGACCTGGTTATCATCTATTAAACAAGACCTGGTTATCATCTATTAGACCAAACCTGGGTATCATCTATTAGACCAGACCTGGTATCATCTTTTAGACAAGACCAGGGTATCATATATTAAACCAGACCTGGGTATAATCTATTAGACAAGACCTGGGTATCATCTATTAGACCAGACCTGGTATCATCTATTAGACCAGACCTGGTTATCATCTATTAGACCAGACCTGGGTATAATCTATTAGACAAGACCTGGGTATCATCTTTTAGACAAGACCTGGGTAACATCTATTAGACCAGACCTGGTTATCATCTATTAGACCAGACCTGGGTATCATCTATTAGACAAGACCTGGGTATCATCTATTAGACAAGACCTGGGTATCATCTTTTAGACCAGTCCTGGGTATCATCTTTTAGACCAGACCTGGGTTTCATCTATTAGACAAGACCTGGGTATCATCTATTAGACCAGACTTGGTATCAACTATTAGACAAGACCTGAGTATCATCTATTTGATAAGATTGAGAAATTTTAAAACTACACGACTGGTAGTTTAAATTTATATAGAAATTTAACTGTACTTCATATGATATGCTGTTCAATTTCAATGACAAATGAACACCTACAGTTTATACTGCTATAATTGTATAAAATATATCAATATTCAACACACTGATTTGTGTTTCATTCAATCTTCATCAAATATGCTTACATTAATTTTATTCCCCACTTTGAACCAATCAAAGGTTCATCTAAAAGAATGACTATTTACAAATGACATTTCATAAACAGAGGATTCAACACAAATCTGCCCTATCTACACACAGACAAAAACAGTGATACACCAGTTTTGAGTTCAACCCCCTGGCATAGTGTAATTTATACTCAATAACAATAAAAACATCATCAAAACTTCTGATATAAATATACATTTAAAAAAGCCATTTAAAAAACGCACATAGAGAAAATAAGGGTGAGAAAGCAACTGGAATAAACAGTTCTTCAAAAATATTACAAAGTAAACTGACCAATTACGTGCTTATAAAATTGCAAAATTTCTATTACCAGTTACACAAACTAACTGTTGCAAAACTTGTGTAGGAATGCTGCTCTAACATAAAACTGCCAAGATGGCTGACATAGTACATAACATGGTTCACCTTCCCATATGTTACCCCTATTTTTATCAGACATGCCAGACTCTCATTTGCAATATTTGTATAGATGGCGATACCTAAGTAATATCCTATCTTATTTCATAAAGTTCATGACCAACAAATGTAATCAATAGTCAAGCCGGTCTTAAGCAGCCAGTCAACAGAATGAGCAAAAGTGTCCTTTTAAGACAGATTGTTGCTTAATGCAGGTTAATGTATCCTCAAAGGATAGAAATGGGATATAGAAAATATGGTTGCTTAACACAGGTGGCTGCTTAATAGAGGTGACCGCTTATACAAGTTTGACTGTATATGGAAATGAAACCACACTCCCAAAAAGATGTTGTTGTATGGTGTTTAGCGTTGCTCTCAACATTTTTTTAGTCATATCACGTCTAACCCCACCCCAACCCCTCAAAAGAAAATGAAAATGTCACAATATCTATACTATAGCCACTATTTAGTTTAAAAGCAAAGAACATCTGTTACTGTAAATGAATTAAAGTAATAGTAAACTTTATCAATTGAGATAAATGTACAATTAAACCTGCCTTAAGCATCAAATGAAGAGAAGGAGCAGAAATGGTCTTTTACAACAGGTTGTTGCTCTGTATACAGGTTAATTTGCAAGGAATGGGACTGCTTAAGACAAGTGACTGCTCAACAGAGGAGACCGCATACACAGGTATGACTGTACTTAAACCAAACTGGGTTCACACCCACAACCCCTATAGGTATAGGTAAGTGACCTTAAGTATATCAGACTATTAAGCCATAGAAAAAACAACCGTTTAAAAGCTTTTACAAGAAATAAGGTATTTAATATACCTTATTTCTTGTATTTATAACTATTCAAGTGACCATATTTACTTTTGTCAATTCTAAGAGCCTTTTCAATGTTTAAAGTAGGAACTTCCTGCAGACAACATGGCATACCAACATGACTGACAAAAACATTGTAAGATCACCAACTGACTAAAGTATCAGGTAGATTACTCTATAATTGTCACTTATCGGTACATGTTATACTGAATATAAATAAGACTCTGAAATAGAGCACTTAAGGATAGTTGGAATGGAAAATATTTACATAACTGTATAATAATATCATTACCTCATTAATTCATTTTCTTGTGTACTTTTTTTAAAATAAAACAAGAAATGTCAGTGGTAAGTGCCACATGCCCAACGAGTGGTCTAAATGAAAATAGTGATATATTTTATAAATAGGGATTTAAATGTATCAATGAGTATCAAGAGTTTTGGACTTGAGTTACAGACTAGACACATCATTTCATATATTTTATCTTAAAGTGTGACCTTGACATTTGTGTTACCTAGACATCTAATGTACAGGTCTGGGTATTGCAGGTGACACGTCATCATGACATGTTGACCACTTGAACCATGTTATCCTTCTGTGAAAGACAAAGTAACAGTCCTTGACCTTTGAGGTACAGGTCGGGGTCTTACACGTGGGACCTCACCTTGTCATGTTGAGCAATTGAGCCATAAGTCTTTTAAATCCATCCATGTATGACAAAATTACAGACCAGACACGGAATCTCAAACAGACTAATCTGTTGACAAACAAACTCAAAGTGTGCCCTTGAATTTAACTCAAATTCATTTTGCCTATGACAACTGATTTTGACAAAGAAAAGGATTTACAAAAGAACGGGGTGAGCCATTTAAAAGTATTTGCAGCATAAGTCCATGAACAGTCATTTATATTATGTACTGCAGCCTAAAATTACTGTAGGTCCGGCCTACCAGCAAAATGATCTTAAATCATAAATGTAAAATAAGCAAAAAAACGCCAACTAGCACAAATACATAGACAACAGCGTAATATACATTTGCAATTCTGATACAGAATGCCTTCACATGCAAAATATGTATATGGTTTCCACATGAGAGGTTTCTTACAATTTTTTATACAAGAAGTTTCATATGATTCTAAAAATTAAAATATGTTTCACAGAATTTATTCAATTTTCATAATTTATAAGATGGTTAGTAAAAATAATTCTCAGAAAAGATCTTTCCTAATTATAGAGTTGGTTCATTTTATATCAAGGCAATGGTGGCGAAGCCACATGTATTTTAGTATCGTGCAAGGGTAATTTTTTAAAAACAGACCTTGCTTTAGGTATGATTTTCTTTTTTAATATTCAATGGATTTTGACAAAGCAATTTGAGGTAACCATAGAAAATTAGTGTTATCAATGATCTATTAACTGAATACACAAGTCATTTTTATACCATTGAGGGCTAACAGCCAATCAGTTAACCTAACCACTCTTTCCTTGAAGCCTGTGTGCTTTGTCAGTATTCGAGAACACCCATCTCTTCAAGTAACTGATAACTTTCCCACTTGAATCAGCAGTGAGACAAGAATGACATTGAGATACAATGTCATATATCAATCATCACGGAGACTGTGACCAGGCGAGGATTCAAACTCACAACCCTTGGATTAATATTCTGACATGCTACCAACTGAGCTAACGGGGCCCAGCTCCGTGTGGTCAACGATTCTGATTGTCATCATGATCTATTCAGCATTTTTTCCACACACTGAGACAGTTGATCCGAGTGTGTAGAGAAAATATTCAACATGTATAGATGGCTATAAATGCCAGGAATAGGGTTAATTTTCTAAGGGCATCAGCAATTTTGTATACAAATATAAAGAAATTATTATGCAAAATCTTACCCAAAGCATGACCTATTTTTAGAATATTAGTCATGTTTATTACAAAAAAGTTCCCTCCACCTATCAAATGAATATAACAATTTGCATTTCAAAGTCATTCTTTTTTTACAATGTGGCTTACTTAATATTATACATACAGACACTATAGGTAACATAATGCCCCAAAGTTCGTCAGAAAAACGTGCAGATTGAATACAATTATTGACTTTACAAACAAAAGCCTTTTCATACTGTTTTGTCATTCAATACATTACCAAAGATATTTTGAAATACAAGGTTGTCCCTAAAATAACATGCTTTTTGTTTTTATTTGCTGGGCTTCGACCAAGTATTTTTCATGTGGACAGGTCAATGTAGCTAATTTATTTTTTTTGACAGAATTTTTTTTTTTTTTTTGTCATTTTGAACAAAAAATGGGCAGATATAATCATAAAAACAAATTTATAATGTTACCATCATTCCTTCACAACAGATGACACCCGATCTGCTACAGTGACATTACAAAAATGTCAGCAAGTTTATAATGTTACCATCATTCTTTCACAACAGATGACATCCAATCTGCTACAGTGACATTACAAAAATGTCAGCAAGTTTATAATGTTACCATCATTCTTTCACAACAGATGACATCCAATCTGTTACAGTGACATTACAAAAATGTCAGCAAGTTTATAATGTTACCATCATTCTTTCACAACAGATGACATCCAATCTGCTACAGTGACATTACAAAAATGTCAGCAAGTTTATAATGTTACCATCATTCTTTCACAACAGATGACATCCAATCTGCTACAATGACATTACAAAAATGTCAGCAAGTTTATAATGTTACCATCATTCCATCACAACAGATGACATCCAATCTGCTACAATGACATTACAAAAATGTCAGCAAGTTTATAATGTTACCATCATTCCATCACAACAGATGACATCCAATCTGCTACAATGACATTACAAAAATGTCAGCAAGTTTATAATGTTACCATCATTCCTTCACAACAGATGACATCCACTCTGCTACAATGACATTACAAAAATGTCAGCAAGTTTATAATGTTACCATCATTCCATCACAACAGATGACATCCAATCTGCTACAATGACATTACAAAAATGTCAGCAAGTTTATAATGTTACCATCATTCTTTCACAACAGATGACATCCATTCTGCTACAATGACATTACAAAAATGTCAGCAAGTTTATAATGTTACCATCATTCCATCACAACAGATGACATCCAATCTGCTACAGTGACATTACAAAAATGTCAGCAAGTTTATAATGTTACCATCATTCCATCACAACAGATGACATCCAATCTGCTACAGTGACATTACAAAAATGTCAGCAAGTTTATAATGTTACCATCATTCCATCACAACAGATGACACCCAATCTGCTACAGTGACATTACAAAAATGTCAGCAAGTTTATAATGTTACCATCATTCCATCACAACAGATGACATCCAATCTGCTACAGTGACATTACAAAAATGTCAGCAAGTTTATAATGTTACCATCATTCCTCCACAACAGATGACATTCTGTTCTGAAACTAACATTGCTCCATGTGGCATCTCTTTTTTTCATGAAGCAAATCTGGTGCATTTGTATAATTATCATCATTCAAAATTTTAAAAATTAGACACATGAAGTCACTAAATCCAAAACTGATCAAATTCCCATTTTCTAAAATACATGTACTCATTATTCTTTACTTTTTGTCATCCCATTATCATATAGGTATATTAATATGTTTGATTTATCTGGGGTAAAACCATGCACACCCTGGTCAGCCTGCAAGCTATTTACAGGCTGTCCTGGGTCTACTTTGTTTGCACATTAAAAAATTAAGGAAATCAAAGAGCTTACTGTTAAAGTAGTATTACAAAACACGTAACAAATTTTCAAAAGAAAGTCAAGCTTTTCACTATTTGGAAATAGCTAAAGATATTCCTTTAATCTTACAAGACTGTCCCAAACAGAGATTAAATACTAGATTTGCATCTTAAACATAAAAAAATTATCATTAATGAGTACCATCAATATATCAAATCAGAAAAGTAGCATACATTACTAAAAACACATTTCTGGTATGCAAGTCTTCTGCCCAATATATCTGTTCAAGATACAGTCTTATATATTTACACTGATGCACAACAGACACATGCATACAATCAATTTAATGCAACTTACACCAATCAACTTTAAATTGGTCTGTTTTGAAAAAAATAAATAATATATCTGATATGTACAATTTGGGTTACATGATACTACAATGGGGTCCAGAAGGGAATTATTCTGTCTGTACTGCATTGAATCTTACAAACGATTATTTGTAATTGACTGTCTGTGTGAATAATTAACCAGGAAGATATCAGACCATTCATACAATGACTGTATAAATTGTTACTGTTTTGTCAGAGATACTAATATCAATATCAGTATTTGAAATTATAAGCCTAGAGAAATTATATAAGAGACATGTAGAAAATGGATTTCATATTTTAAGACGGGATAACAATAAACTAACTTCTGACATTGTATAAATGGTTCAACCAAAAACAGTTTTAAATAAATGATTTACTTACAAACATTTTAAGGCTGTGTGTCAGGATATATTTCTATAAATCTATAAAACTATAAAAAAAAAAATACCCCATCCAAAAGTTTGATTTTTAGAACGCATTTCCTGTGTTCCGAGGACATTTTTAGGAGCTATTAAGATGCATACGCAAGAATATGTGCAAGCCCGGGCTTGTGGCATCAAGGCAGTCACACCATTGATTCTAAAAATAAATGTTAATAGAAATGAATATACATAAATGTATTATTAATAAGTTATAGTATTGGTAAGTTATTAATACAGACAAACTCAATCACTTCCTCCTGGACTCCTTGGCACTTCTAGGTGTTTTTTTCCAGTCACAACCTCCTATATTACAAACTCGTGATTAGTGGTCCTTAGCAACCACAACTGTGTCATTTACCATCCATAGCAACAATGCACACAACTGGTCGTTGTAAATGTGGTCAGTTTATATTTGAAAACTCTCAAATAACTGTTGTAAACATTACCTAGTAACAGTTTCTTACTAAACATATATTTAAGTTGATGTTATGTTACCATAACAATATTAAGGAGTAACATGTTCAACAAGTCAATACTTATACTTACAGATATCAATTATAACGTGATACAAGACCGCTTTAAACGCGTCAAGTCAAGTATAAAGGCACTAAAAATCTACATACCAGAATAAAAATAAAACATCACTATCATTATCAATTGCTAATTAAAGTTAAATAAGGATTACAATTATTTAAAATTCATTTCATAATAAATCAACAATTATTTTTATCAAATTTACAAATTATAATCCAAATGTAAAGAAAGGACATTTACTTATATGTAAAGAAATGGTACCCGCTTCATCGTAAAGGAATTGTACCTTCTTCAATGTAAACAAATGGTGTCTTCTTCAATGTAAACAAATGGTGTCTGCTTCATTGTAAACAAATGGTGTCTGCTTCAATGTAAACAAATTGTGTCTGCTTCATTGTAAACAAATGGTGTCTGCTTCAATGTAAACAAATGGTGTCTGCTTCAATGTTAACAAATGGTGTCTGCTTCAATGTAAACAAATGGTGTCTGCTTCAATGTAAACAAATGGTGTCTGCTTCATTGTTAACAAATGGTGTCTGCTTCAATGTAAACAAATGGTGTCTGCTTCAATGTAAACAAATGGTGTCTATTTGAAGAGGCATAACCTTCTACATTTGCTTCATTTCTTTTTTGTTCTACATAAAAAATCATAGAGTATTTTAGAAACAGCAATTCAAGATTAAATTGTTCTTTGTCAGAAAGGTGTTGTTTCTCTGAAATGTCCATACAATAGAAGGATTATTTTTAATATCATTTTAATAAGAATATTCCAAATTTATTGATTCTAGAATAATATAAAAATGCATTGACTTGCCGACTATTATGAACTATATCTTTAAAAAACAACAACCTTAAAACATTAACATCATGTGGAGAATTCAGTTTTCTGTTTCATGTTCATTTATTAGGAAATAGTTTTCCTTAAATAAAAAATAAAATAAGAAGGAATATGACCATTTACAAATCTTCTTTTCTGAACAAATAACTAATTTTGTTGTTTGGTTCAGAAAAAAAAAGAGTTTTAAAATGTCAAAATGCCAATGAAATACTAGGTTTCTGGTGTTTTTGTTTAAAAAAAACATCTCGTATAAACATTAACATATAATAAACTGAATGTTTCATGTCCAAATCACTACAAAATAAATGAACATACTCGTCACAAACTTCACTGAAATGGAAAATAAATAACTCATAACTCATATATACACTTAAAAGAAAACATTCTGCAACTACTGACATCCAATCCACTTTTGAACTGAAACCACCATATTTAATTTTAACTGTCACATTTATATTCCAAATCAAGCTTGACAGGTTCCCTCCCCATCCAATTAAATATAGACTGGTTTCATGATCATCCTAAATAAAACAATTGGTACCAAAATTAATCCAAATCAAATCTGGAAAAGTAAAACAAACACACAAAATATCTGGACTGGTACCAAATAATTATATACACATAAAATCTGGACTGGTATTCTATACCAAATCATTTTCAAAACTATCACAATCTTTATATATTATATCTCCAAGCTGAGACAGATTTGAGCAGAAAGTCTTTCTGACAATGGATATCACTGCAAATCAATATGGAATGTTAAACAAAAGTTAAGCCTAGAACATGGATATGTAAAGACGGGAGATTATAATAACTGTTTGGAGTTCAGATAGAAAACTCTGTCCCAAGGAATAATTGTTTTGGTGATGACAAAGCTCTGCCGAGTCACTACAAAAGCAGTTATCAAAAGGGATGCAACTTTTTCTTGCCTACCAATACATTGAATAATTATTTCAATTCAATTCTTCATCATATTTTTAATCACAACTGCTTTAAGACGTTAAATGAATATATAAATTATTAATGTCATATATTTTTGACATCATGTCACAAATGGTTCCAATGCCACAATGCAAGAATTGCATCTCTGCCCTAGGGTGCGATAGAAATATCTAGCCCTGCAGGTAATAATGCAGATATTATTTTCCAAAATGCAAAAAATTCATTGCCATCCTTAACACGATAAGAAATATTCAATGTAAAATAACTGGTGAAATCAGGTCCAGTTACAAGTATCTTGCTGTTAAAACTCAGTTGTGTTTACATAAGTTTTGTATTATATAACGGCAGATTTATCTACTCATCGTAAGAAGCTGATTTACATAAATGCACTTACGAAAGTAAACACAAGGCTTATACCATTTTTTTGTATTTAATAAGAATAAGCAGTTTAAGATGTAAATGAATATCGTGTCACATCCAAAAAATTATTTATCATTTACCGCGTCATATTTTTATGAAGTACCGGCACTCGATCTATGTCAAACACTTTTTTTTGCCAAGAGCATAATACACTGTCAATTTGCAGCAATATTTTAATATGCAACAACTTAAAATACACTAAAAGCAAGTGCTGAACTTTCAATGTAAGGCAACTCAATATTTTACACTTATACCAACATATAGCCATCAAACTGGTATTGCTATTGGCTGACTTCAAACTCCATTTCTGCTATGTATATAACTATTTTTCCAGTTTTCAACAGGAATCTTATTTCTACTTTCACATTTAAATGTTTGTTCTTTTGAGACAACCTACATACCCGGTACATATTGCGCATTTCATCTTAAATCTACGCCTTAATTTCAGGGTCTGACTTTCTTGTTTCAAGGAGTTTACAGGCCTCCTTAAACTTTCACGATTAAACAGCTCACAAAAAAGGTTAATTTCAAATTTAAATGAAAGTTTGGAACTTCCATATATTTTTTTGAAAATCAAATAACCTAATATTTAGCTGTAACTTCTGCTTTTTGGGAAAAACTCATGACCATTGCCATACATGCAAATCTAACATATATTGAACCTGTCACAAATTGAAAATCACTATAAGTTAAAATTAGAGAACACAAAAATAAAATACTTTACTGCCAGAAACATTAAACAGCTTGTGATTTACTCAAAAACATGTTTCAATTCTTTCAAATGTTGATTTTGAAATAAAGGAAATTTATGGACTACACAGCTTTAAAACTGAATGGCATCAGACACAAATTCCAGGGCTGCGTTCTGCACGCTTAAATATGTTTTCTCTGTTTATAAATGCAAAAGTAAACAGAAAATTAACAGTTCTCGGTGGTTTTTAACTCTGCAAATGTTTAAATTGAACTTGTTTTTCAGTTAACTTTTGTTACCGAACAGTTGCAAACAAATTAAATGCCATTTACTGCTACTATGGCGGTCAATGTATTTCAAAACAGAGAACCATCAATTTTATATGCGATAACATAATCCATATTTTTATATTTTTTTTGTAGATTGTTGATGAACACAACTTGCATGCATGACTGTCATCTTGTTGTTTAGACACCTTACATCAATGTTTAGACATATTACAACATGTTTAGACACCTTACATGAATGTTTAGACATATTACAACATGTTTAGACATATAACAACATATTTTCATTTCAGCCTTCCCCACACCTTATTTAGATTCCTGTTAAATGGCACAACTTTTACAACCATGTCACTCAATTAATCTGCCAGCCCACTGTGGCCATCACATTTGCCATTTTGGCTATGATCACATTTGCCATTTTGGCTATGATCACATTTGCCATTTTGGCCATCACATTTGCCACAATGGTGATCACATTTGCCACTTTGGCCATCACAATGTCAAGTCCACTTGTTTTGCCATTTGTAGAATGCGTGATCAGCTAATCCAAGAATATTAATGTTGAATCGCAAGTTTCATGACCAATCACAATATCAGGATGCAGTCACATGATCAAGTCACACGGTATAGTCACATTACCATTAAAATAAAATGGCACTCTGTAAAATCACACTTTGTCAATGTATTTCCAACATGGATGGATTTTTTTCCAGAATGTTCAGAATAATTTTGTCGACATATTGTCTTAGTCTAAAGTTAGCATCTTGCTCCTTCTTGAGTTCACTCATCAGCTGAAAATAGAAGTGACAGTTATAGTTTACAGGTTCTGTAACTCTGACATGCACAGTTCAATCAGAGTTTAGATTTCTGTCGACTGTGCAGGTCATACTACCCATGTCCAAGTTGGTGTTTTTTATATATTTTTTTTAAATCCCAATATTTTCTTAGATATGAGGTTCCTGAAACAATTAAATCATTTTTTTTAAGTATAAAGGGTAGTAATACTGCCTAAAACAGAGTTATCCCATGTGTTCAAGGGCAGTGGAGACAGTGGTGACTAAAATAAAATAACAACACCAACTGGAGCGTGGTTAGGAGGACATGTACAGTCGACAGAACTTTTACCCTGTAAACTGTGCACGTCATAGTGTTACTGACTGCCGATCCAACCCAACTTCACTGCATGATTGAATTAATTACAGGAATAACTGGACTAAGATTAGACATAAGTATTATGTAAAACTTCTAGAAGAGTCTTTAATTCCAATGTGTACCCTGGAAAGTATGTCAGCAACATTATATATTTTTAATCAGATAGTTACTAAGTTAATATCACAGTAACATAAAATCCTGTCCTTTGCAAATTGAACAATCTCATGTTAAATATACAAGTAGTAAAATAAAAGTAGAATACCACATGTTACTGTGGCTCCAGTATACCAGGTCCAGTATTTATAAATATGTAAATATCAAATATTTAATCAGCTGTAGAAAATAAACATATGTTATTAGAGTTACCTCTTCCTTGGTCATGTGTTCAAGCTCTTCAGCCAATGAGCTCCCTTCTTGTAACATGTGTTTGCCCTCCCTTACTGCCTGTGCCAATATTTGAGCATTCAATTCTTCATTCTCTTCTGCTAAGTGTTTATTAGCCTGAAAATAAATAACAAAAAATAAATAACAAAAGAGAAGAACAATAATAACTGTATAGTGCACATCTAACTATTGAATGACCACCTATAGGCATTCACCGACATAGCAATCATTTCTAGTTTTCCAATTTTTTTTTTCTTCAAATTTTATTTCATATTTTGGTATACATTTGTTTATTTCATCCACTTCTGATTTCTGCAGAAGATTTGAGAATATTTTAGATTCAATAATGAGTAATAAAACAATCTCAAGTACTTTAGCTAGCTAAATATAATTATAGACCACACTATATCAGTATACCCATACATTTTTAAGGCCGAGGTCTCTATCAAAATGTTAATGCTGAAAACTGGAATCTCAATTTATCTCAATTGTATATTCATGATTGATTCTTTTTCTTGCATGCCATTTTTAAAACCCCAGAAAGAGATAGTTATTTCTCATACCAGTTATCTGGCAGATTTCTTCTACAAAATAACTTATGTGAATTTTATCAACCCCAAGGAGAGATATGAATTTCTAACACCAGTAAACTGGCAGATATTTTCTACCAAAATAACTTGTGTGAATGCTTACATTGGAGATTCAATCAATCTTTCCAAATATTTTTTGTGTATGATTTTCATTCAACATAAAAAAAGAAGCATCAACGTTTATTGTGAACATTTACTGTATAACAAAAAATTGAATATCTTGTGTGTTATATAATATATTTTACACAGAATTATATTAATACTTATGTATATTGTTAATTGTTTAACGTAATTGATATAATGTGCTACCACAACCAATTGGTGTATATTTGTTAGAATGTCAGTAAAATTTTATGATAATCATTTGACACACATGTATGTATGTATGTATATAGTACTTTGCATAGGTGAACAACTGAGTCATATATTATTAAGAGATATAAGGGACTTTTGTATTTTACCTGTTTTTATGGAAAAACAAATGAAACCTTTAAAGAAACATGCAGAAAACATTTAGCATTTGATATGAAGAAATGCTTCTATTATCTTTAAATTCCACAATCTGAACAGACAAAGCCCAGAAGCTGTGACCAAGTTCATGGTTTCACGTCATGTGATTGTAAAGCAGCGGATATTGCTGAAATGATTGAAGTCCCAGACAAAAACTGGCCTTACGACTGACTATAAACATGTAATATCAAAACACCACCGTACATCACAACAACATGACAGACAAACACAGACAGACAAAAATTGTAAAAAAGCATGCAAAAATAAACCAAATAAGCAGACAAACTGATCGCACAGTATCTGAATTAATCATTGTTTTAAATCTATAACTCAAACACTCACAATCTGTTTGTTTGGACAGTTTCCACTTAAATTGTAATTTTTAGACTGGTATAGTATGTGAATTTTGACCTCAGATATAATTAATGCACCATAGTTATGAATTGTAACTTCAGCATCAACTATTGTTAAACATCACTGTGACACATGCAGTTAAGGATTTTAAGTAGTACATAGTGTTTAATTAGTTTCATGGTAACTAAGGCTATTATAAATTAACTGCTAGTTTATCATCCAAATTTTTCTTAAAAAGGGGGAGGGGTGGAGGATTTTTTTATTTTTTATTTATTTTTTGGTGTTTTTATTTTTATGAAAATTAAAAGGGTCGCATGTCATGAAAATTAGGGGGCGGGCTGGAATGATAATCTAGCAATTAATTTATCATGACCTTAGCTCCACTGAATATCATCTTTAACTTTTAGACAACTGAACTTATAATATGGTATTTTCCCCTTTAGGGTGGGGTTGGGGTAGGGGCTCTCCGTAATAATTAAGGGTACAGCGACCAGCCCTTCCACAGTAGTGCAAACAAATAAACATATTAACAATTAAATTACAGCCAAAACTCAATCATGGATTTCAGAGATAAAGTCTGACACAAGATGATCACCAAAAGCTCACCTCAAGCCTCCCAATGAGAGAATGAAAACAGATTGTGTGAGTACGACTTCAGACTTAAATTTGGATGAACATTGATTAGACTCATGTACCAGTAGTTCATGTCTATGTTAACATGGTCTATAATGCAACCATAATTCCAGATTTCAACAAAATACAGCATGCAAGGAATATTTTATAACAACCATACGTACAGCAAAACAATCACAACTTATTGAATACATTGTAAGCATAGATGAGACAGAAGCTACAGTGAATGTCATGCACTATATATGCAGCATCAATTTATTTACATTTTGCGGTAATTACAAGACTTGTACAAAAACAAAGCTATTATAACACAGTGGTGAACCCACGTGATCTAATGCTATGGAGTGGTGTAAAAATCAGAGGAAGAGTGACTGTTCAGGTTATATTTTTGCAGGTAACTTTTTTAATATTTCATGAAAACACATAAAACAAAGACGACCGCTGTCTATATAGATGTGAACCACCAGTGCTATCGTGCGACCATGCAAAACTTCTATTTTTTTTGCAAACGGCGTATTTTCGTAAATTGCTCCACTCCTTACTATAGTTGTTTAAACTGAGCACAATACATCGATACAACATCTTTAGTTTATACTTATTTATTTTAACTTGATTGCGATGAAAGCTCAGAGCTTATCTATGAACTGCTCTCGAGTTCGCTTCCTAGGTAGAACCAGTACTGAGTGTTGTTTTATGAGAGGCATCGGGTCAAGCTGGGGATTGAACCCCTAACCTCTGGCATGAGCAGCCAACACTCTATATAATAAACTGTAACTGCCCCCATGACACTGTCTTTGTTTCATTTGTTTTCTGAAATAATGAAATATTAAGAAAGTTATCTGCCAAAATGTAACCTGAAGCGGGCACTTTTCCTCCTATTTTTACACCACTCCATAGCATGAGGTCATGTGGGATCACCAGTGTGGTTAAAGGTGTACACTAATTATTATGTAGACATCTGTTATTGTGCAACGGGGACAGGGTTACTATATACTTATATTACTTATATACTATTGTTACTAATTAATAACTTTCCAAAAACAGGAACACTTTCACTGCAAAATTGTTTGTCCTTTATTTCAATGCTATTGTTTAAATATTTCATTATACATGTAAATATAACAAAAAATGAAAATTATTAAATTATCGAAACCAGTCCAGAGAAATAAAGAAGATGGAGAAGAACCTGGGGTTAGGATTATCTTTTCAGAAAAATTCACCACGACCTGTACATTCTATCAATTCCATAGGTACTAAACAACAGTAATACGATTCATGTCAAAATGAGATTATCTCCTATAGCAAACTATGCCCATATATCATTTTAGGCAGTGAAACAGGAATATCAGAACCAAGATAATGTGGAAGAATGAATGAATGAATAGGTTTTACGGCGTACCAACACATTATAGGTTATTCGACGCCAACAGGAAGGAAGTTTCCAGGTTCACACTACATGTACAAAAACAACAAATTAACATACAGATTAAAAAAAAATACATCAACAAATGAATATGCAGAATGAACCTAGAACCTTGATACCTGCAGAACTGCAGAGTTTCAGCAAATTCTATCGTATTACTCAATTTGTCACTTCTTACAACATGCATAAACCACAGTGATCCTACTCTTGCCATCACTCATGGCTCCCTGGAACCACACAAGGTCTGATAATTTAACCACAATAGTGAACATGACAAAAAATGATAAAATGAACATGACACCCATTCGGAGGATTCCTACCCCTCTGCAGAGATTGACAGTGATTCTATTCTTACCCAGAACCACAAGGGCTTAGCCGGAACCACACGGGTCTAATGTGGAAACCTTAAAACTAAAGTGGGTGGAAATTTGCATAAGAAGCAATTTACTACAAATATAATATTCCTTATATTATAAAAAAGCATTCATCAGTCACCTTGTCCAATAGAAAGAATGATACAATGCACCTAAAAAAAGCTTAAAAAAGAAAAGAAAGCAAACAGTAAGATGATGTTTGCTATGTATATATACATATTTTGAGACAATGTACTGTGTCTTGCAAGTCTGTGTCCTGTTATTCAGGTCATCACTGAAATCAAACCAACTGAGACACAGCAAATTACCCCTTCCTTCAAAAACACATGGTGCAGCTGAAACATCATAATAAGAACCGCCCAGACTTCTTTTGGAGGCTCGTTCTACAGCCATGAGCTAAACTGTCTCTGAAGAGTGAACTTAATAGATAAACTATGACCCCAGCAACTCAAGTCCATGTTTTATAACCTAAGTGTGCATGCGACTTATTCAGTATTATAGCAACACTATTTTTGGCAAATATCAAGTTAAATCAAGCAAACAAAGTAGATGCTCTCTACAAATCCTTTAAGTTTTTCCCTTCAACTCTAACATTAATGGCCTACTTTCTGTTAACTGATATGTTCATATCTTTAGATTTTAAGTAGTTTTGCAATGAAATTGTCTGTTTTTCTACCACATAAAATACAAAGCAAACAACAACTGCGCTTTAAACAATAACCTACTGTATACATACACACCTTGGCGGATTCTTTCCACTCTAACCATAGGGTCTGCATTAGGAGGAAACAATGATCAACCAATGTTAGAACAGAGATTAATCACGCACATCAGCACATCAAGTTACAATGTTATACACATGCTACAGTCATTTATCAAAATTCAATTTTGCAAAATAATGTCAATTCTTATTTTGGTGTTGTCCACCGACATAAATTGCAAACAATGTAGACCAAAATCTCCCTGAGTGTTATAAGCATGTTACTGGTCATTTTCTACATGTCTGCCTCTCAGTCAGGGGAAATATTCTTATAAAATACCAGAGCTAAATTAAAATGGAAAGGTCCAACACAAGGATGGATGGGTCTGTTAAAGAAAGCATATCAGGAACAACCACTATAAATGGCTAATGAAATAAAGTGAATTCAAAAAGGGATACAAAGCATTCTAATAACCTTTTTGAAATAAAATACAAATGGTTCAGGATATCTGACAATTCAAAAACATGACCAAAAATAACATGGTGCTTTAATCTAAATGGTAAAATTTAAATGAAATCCCCATTCAAAAAATAGACAGCTTTTAAATGCTGCACTATGACCTTCGTTTGGACTCATTGAAACAAATCTTACAGTATGTAAACTTGTATGTCAGATCAAATCGATATCACAATGAAATGACGTTACTTATTTGATACAGACAGGTTCGCCACAAAATATGTTACAATAAGCAGGAAATCTATTTTTAATAGTCTAACATTCTTCATTAAATATATATTATTTTGGCATGGTGAAAGAGATATTCTTAAGCACATACAATGTACAGGGTCAGTCAGTATATACAGAAAAGACATATTGGAGAAAAATGATTTTTGGCCAATTTCGCAATTTGGAAAAAACCCTGATATACTTCCTTTATAGAAATTTAGCAAGGATTAGTCTAAAATTGAATAATAGTTACAGAAGACATTTAACCCTTTACTTCATATAGACGCCTTTGGACACCTCTAATATAGACGCCTTTGGACACCTCTAATATAGACGCCTTTGAACATCTCCAATATAGACGCCTTTGGACACCTCAAATATAGACGCCTTTTGACACCTCTAATATAAACGCCTTTGGACACCTCTAATATAGAAGGCTTTTGAAGTATTGGGTGAATTATGTTTATATTAACTGACTGAGTGGAAAACAGTGCAGGAAGTGTTCAGATTGCTTGTTACAAGCAATCTGAACTCTTCCTGCACTGTTTTCAAAGGCTTTGATTGGTGCAGGAAACGCGTATCTATGGAGCAAAGGGTTAATATATTTTTTACATGAAACAGTAACTAAATCTCAATCACCACCATACAAATTATTCAATAGGAACAGAGCAGATGGGCTCATCCTGTCTTCGTGGTCACCAGAAAAAAATATCAAATTTGACTGTTTTGGGTGCATGGTTTTATTATCTATGTAACTTTTTTGAAATAAAGTTCAGGAGAAGACACAGTAAAAACAAGTCACTAGAGTATTGCAGTACAAAAGCCCCCTTCTGGCTTACAAATGTTGTTGCAATAGCAACCACAATTTTTGTCTCGACTAAAAAAAATAAAATGACCTGCGTTATCTCCAGATATTATCTCCTATATCCACATAATCTTCCCGAAGGAACGACAGATGGATGGAGGGTAAATTTATAATTTAACCGGAGGAGATTAACAGCAGTAGCAGAGTAACTCAAAGTGAACGAAAAATAAAGTCACAACAGTTCCTGTATCAAATGATAAAAAGAAGAGTTTGGAATCAAGTCCAGTCACATATATTTATCATCATATCAGATGCTAGAACAGAAGTATCAGATATCTGCCCCACAGACAGAATGGCAAACTTTCAAATAATCTCAGTAAACAACAGGATCAAAGAGCTAAATGAAATGGTACACCAAAGAGAAATAAATCATCAGATGATAGAAAATAATTTCGAAGAAGGTTGGTTTAGTTTTTCTAAACTATATTTAGTAGAGCAGCAGATAGAAAGATACTAGTGCAATATTCATGTTTAATGCGATGTTATTGACATCAATAATTCAGCTACAGAAACACAACCAATCAGTATTATTTCATCATTATCAACACACATACCAGAAGCAACTGTTGGTATATGCTCGCAACTACTGCAAGTTGAAGTTTTGTGAGTTGGAATTTCATCAGCTCAGATATTCTAATGTTTCATTGGTTGAAATATTCAATTTTTATTTATTTTGGTTTAATGACATATGGTAGATAAAGTGCATAATTTAAAGCATTTTGTAAATCATCATTAAAGAATTTAAAACTTCTGTTTATAATTTTGTTCCATTTCATATTTTTTAATATATTAAGCTACCAATACAATTTTAAATGTTTCTATATGTCGAAAAGATGCAAATCTTATTTATCATGGGAAAACTGCCAAACGTGAAAAAACAAACTATAGGCTTCTTAAATCATACTTGTTTAAAATATATACATAGTAACATACTTAGTATCTATGTATGTGCCAAATTTCATTGAAGTATGTCAATTACCAAGTATTTTAAGTTGATTACCATGAAAAGTTTGTGAAAGCAGATATATTTAATTAAAGGTGATTTATATGACATATTTATATCTATAGAGTTATTGGTCAGTTCACACAAATTTTTATATATAATCTATATAAAGTTCTGCTTTTTTTCTGTAGTGGATTAGCCATCTTTCAGATCTTGACCTATAAAACCATGCGTAACATTGATTTAACTCTGTATCAACCAACTAAATCCCTTCAAGTGATATAAAAAAAGTGTCGCTATCAAAGTGACCACATTAACCCAGCAAAAGCATGTGGGTAGGAAAGAAAGCAAGTGGTGATATCAATGTGATTAACACTCCACAGGAAATAAACTGGTGGACACACTTAAAGTAATAAACTAAATCAAAATATTCATGAAGATGAATAAATGAAGTCTATATTAGGCTGGTACCCATTAAGTATACCATTACAGCAGTATCCTTGTATAACATAAGCCACTAGCACCTTACATGTTTAACAATTCTGATTATGAGTTTTGTAATGATGATATTAGGTGATTCTACTTATTACCTAGATGGATGTTAATTAATATGTAAGATGTGGACTAACAAGTGATACATGCACACACCAAAAGAATGAGAGCCACAAAGTGAAATCGTCATGATTTGTATACTATAAAGACATGATGTTATAACATATATCATGACACATCTACAATGTAACTGATGAGACCGCGGACCCAAACTGTTCTATGTACCTCTTTCAATCGTCCCATTTCTAACTGCAAGGTGGAGCTATAACCATTAGAGTCTGATAAACTTGATGTTCTTGATAATGCCGAATGCTTCAACTCGTTCTCTATTTTGTACTTCCGTAAATCTTCCAGCTCCTTCTGCAATTCATCAAGTAACTGAAATATACAAGACAAGTGACATGTCACAAACATTGCTGAAATATATTAGCTGAGCGATATGTCACATACATTACTGAAATATACAAGATAGGTGACATGGAATATACAAGATAAATGACAAGTCATACACATTACTGAAATATATACAAGAAAAGTGACATGACACATACACTTCTGAAATATACAAGATAAGCGACATGTCACATACACTTCTGAAATATATAAGATAAGTGACATGCCACATACATTACTGAAATATACAAGATAAAAAACATGTCACATACATAACTGGAATATACAAAATAAGTGACATGTCTCATACATTGCTTAAATATACAATATAAGTGGCATATCAAGTACCTTTCTGAAATATACAAGATAAGTGACATGTCACATACATTACTGAAATATATAAGATAAGTGGCATGTCATATGCATTACTGGACTATACAAGATAAGTGGCATGTCACATACATTGCTGAATAATAAGTGACATGTCATATACCTTTTTACTATATTTTATATTGTTATCTTTAAAAAAATAATATTTCAAGAACAGTTAGAAAATGGCAAAATACTTTTTTATTTTTTATTTATACAAAACATTTCACTGGTTTTGTAAGTATAATTTCTGAAATTCAACTTTATATACAATTTACACACGTGATTACATTAATACATGTATTAATACAAGAAACCAATTAAAGTCACTATTGGTACCAGATCCGTTTCCTTTCTTAAGAAACTTTTTTTAAGTAAACATCTAGTAAATGCTTCCCTATTGCATAATTACTGCACACATACTTCTCTAGACAGTGTGCAACATGGCGTGCATGTAGACTATTACCCAAACAAATCATATTCTACCTTGATTAGTGTGCATTATTGTCATCGCATTCAATCCAGTGCAGATGTGCACAATACCTTAAATCTACAAAAACTACCAATCTAGTGATTTTTTTTATTCATACAACCTGGATAAATCATGCTCAAAGTTTTCCTGGGTAGAACCAGTACTAAGTATATGTGTTAACAGGTCTTACTCAAGGACACCCCACATAGCCAAGGCAGAGGATCAATCACACGACCCTCCATTCCGTACCTGGGTCCGAAGCTCTACAACCATACACGCCACACAATCTAGTAACTACATTTGTATAAAACTGCCAATAACCATTAGACTGACAGGAAAATATCACGGAAGATCATATTTTTGCAAATACCAAATAACCATTTATTGGATATCTTTAATTGAAAGTTATAGCAAACAAACCTTTTGTAATGAATATCATATAAACACAATAATAGCTTTCATGAACTTATATAATAAATGTCATATGCTACTCTATTATAACTAACCAAGGAATGGGAATGATGCAGAAGTTTTTGATAAAAATTACAATTAACTATTTTTATATTTCAAATATGGCCTTAATTAATGCATCATACTCAACTAAATTTCATAGTATTTATTTTTGTTATAATTCTTTTAGAAACAACTTCTTCCTTAAGTTAATACATTCAATCACATTTCGTAAAGTTTTAAGATTTGTTCAAATATGAGTGGCAATTCAATACAAGATCCTGATCGTGTTAGAAAATAGTAATTTTAGCATTATAAATATTTATTCTGGGAAGCTCTTAAATGGAAAACACCATTTGTACACATAACCCTGTTTTATATTCCCTCTTGAACATTGTACAATGTTTGCATTACACTCCGATGTATTTTCTTTTTCTTAGGATCTATAAATATTTGTTTTGAACTTGTTTGTAAATGAAACCTGAGCAGTATGAATTACTGAAGCAGAATTCAGAACAAATTTAAACATATATTTGTTAATATATTTTTACACTTTAAAAACATCTTTAATTACATTCCCTTACACATGGTGTTAGTAAATTATGAAGGCAATTAATAATGATTGAAATGATTAAAAAAACACTGCATTTTTAATACTACAACCTTGTGTATCAGGATTACGATATTAGATATGAACGTTTTATAACTGGCAATTACTATTTTAGTCAATTTTTTTTTTAATTTTAACAAAAGCACAATTAATGGAAATACATATAAATCATGGTCTTTAGGCCGTTTCTTTTAACCCTTTACTTCATATAAACGCCTTTGGACACCTAAGACGCCTTTGGACACCTCTAATATAGATGCCTTTGGACACCTCTAATATAGATGCCTTTGGATACCTCTAATATAGATGCCTTTGGACACCTAAGACGTCTTTGGACACCTCTAATATAGATGCCTTTGGACACCTCTAATATAGACACCTTTGGACACCTTATATATTATGCCTTTGGACACTTCTAATATAGATGCCTTTGGACACCTAATATAGACGCCTTTGGACACCTCTAATAATAGACGCCTTTGGACACCCTTATATAGACGCCTTTGGACACCTAATGTAGACACCTTTGGACGCCTCTAATATAGATGCCTTTGGACGCCTCTAATATAGACACCTTTGGACGCCTCTAATATAGACACCTTTGGAAGCCTCTAATATAGAAGCCTTCATTTTCAAAGGCCTTCTGTGATAAGTGCGAGAAAACGCGTATCTATGGAGTAAAGGGTTAAGTGACACATATATTTACCAATATTTCATTTGTGAAAGTTGGTGAATAATTTATAGAAATAAAGATGAAGATTATTTTGATTATCATGATTTCACATTGAAAATAAATAAATTGAAAAGTTAAAAATTCTATAAAATCCAGATTAACTACATGTACATTTTGAGACACTTGTATACAAACAAAACAAAAATTTCTTCTTAGCAGGGAAATTATATTACAATGGCTTTTTTTCACTCAATCATTTTTTACGAAGTAAAGCAGAAGTGCAGATTACAAGTTCTCTGAATATTGCAACTCAATTTAATAAACTATGATAAAAGTCTACACTATTCATTTTATTGTCACCTAATGCAGTCAAATCTGTGAAAGCAGTCACCTCTATTGATCAAACACTTGACACTTGTCTTAAACAGCCACATTGACTATTTCCCATATCTATGCTTTCAAAGCAAATTAACCAGTATAATAATTAAGACTATAACAAAGTGTCTTAAGCAGCCACTTTTACTCCTTCCCCTTACTGGCTGATTAAAAAAGGATTAACTGTATTTAGTTTCTTTGCTACCAAACTCACACACAATTCAAAAGTGTGATTTATAAAGTTCCTTTTTTCATATTTTGTAGATGATCCATTATGCCACAAAGTTATCATGGTGGTGTTAGAGAGGTATACTGTACTAGGTTAACGTTAATAAATATTTATTCCTGTCAGCTCTAGCCATAAACTTATAGACTGGTTAGAAATCTATCGCACATCTATAAACTATATACAGGTAAAGAATTGAAAATCTCATTTACCTTTTTACAATATCAATTCAAAACTTCCTTGATCATGGCAAACATGCTAAGCAAATCACAAGGGAAGGGAGACAACTCCTGATATCATAAATGCAATCAGACAAATGATTCATTACAAGTCAAGGGATATAACTCCAAAAGTGAAAAATGCATGACTGAAATTTTCATGCACACATTCATTTTTTTCAACAGGATGCAATATTGAAATGAGATGAATTCAGACCATGATTATATTATATAATGTTCCTGAGTGACTGGTGTGAAAGAGGAATGGAAGAAGAACACTCAGAAATAGAGAGAAGATAGTGCTTTGTCATATCAGAAAAGGGGAGACAACCCTAGTTATAGATCACTACTCAAACTGTACCTTTCCTCTTGAGATCTGAGAACAAATAAACACATTTTTTTATCGATTTTTCTTTCTGAACATCGGAATATATTTTTGTTCTTCACAGCCAAACAAATTTATCAGAGAATATTTTTTTAATAAAGATCAAAACAATGAGAAAACACTGTTGTAAGTGGTCTCCATGACAACAGTATTTAAAATTTTAACTTATCAGTTTTAACATTTGAATACAATTGTTTTAAATTCACCAACATCTAAGAAAAACACAAAGATATTGTGAAATTATACCATTCATGTTATTGATAAAGACTTGTAAGCCAAAATTACGCACATGATACTGCCTAGTAAATATTCTCATGTGATAATTTTGGGAAACAAAGAAGTGTTTTGCCAAATAGTATAGTCACTACAACAAGGAATTTTTAGAACTGGAATTTGGAAATAATCATGAAATTATTACTTATCACAAACTGTAGTTCTTGAAGAAAACAATGCTTAACTAAATAAAAATTCTCATTACAAATAAATCTTATTTTCAACCGTCATTATAACAAAATGACAAATATTTGCAATTCCTCAGAAAAAAAATATATGCATTATAAACTATGCTTTAAATTCATATAAGTGTGTAATAGTAAAAATCCTTGGTTTTAATATAAAAATGTATTCCTTACATTTCCAGTACTGAGCCTTTCTCGGTCGAACTTTCCCATCATCTCATCGTTCTCAGCGGACACTCTGTTATAATCTTCCTCCATAACTGACAACCTGTCAGAGACCTCCAGCTTGTCCTTAATTAGATAAGATATCACTTAACATAATCTTAAAATATAGATATTTAATTAGTTCAAAATTAACCACAGATGGAACACAAATAAATTTAAAGTAAGTAGCCAAACTGACACATTGTACATTAAAAACAAGTTTTGGATATATGGCAAAACTTACAGGTCTGGAAAAAGATGTTAACAAGTATGTTTAAATATGATCATGACAACAAGCTAATATTGGATGTAATTCTTGATTTTTTTTTTTTGTTAAACTTTTTATTCATTTATTTATTTTACATCTTAAGATAAATCACATATTCAATTTCAATGGAAACATTTTCAAATGCAAGGCCATCCTTAAAAAAATTCTTGTTTGCTGTGTTCAGACCCAGTATTTTTCATGTAGATAGGTAGGTTGCTAATTTTCTTTTCTTTTTTTCAAATTATGATTTTGCAGTCATTTTAAAGAAAAATGGACTGAAATCATTGAAAAATAAACAGTTTGAAAGTCAGTAAAAAGTTTGGGTAGCTGCAATTTTGAGTGAGTAGGTAGGAGCAAAGCAAACAATTTATTTTTTAAGGACGGCTCTATTAAATGAAATCACATGTTAATCCACTGTGATTCATACATTAATCTAAAAACGTGTTTACCATTCGTAATCTATCATTTTCAGCTTTTAACCGCACAGAATCTGATTTCAACCTTTCATTTTCAATCTCGAAATTCTGTAACCTCAATGTGAGGTAGTCGGTCTCTGCCCCGTGCTTGCTCTGAAGTAGAAGGAACCATAATGTTTATATTAAATATTGATTGATTGAATATTTAGCATCATTTTTATGCCATCAAGGGCTAGCAGATGATCAGTTAACCTGACCACTGTTTCCTGGGATCTTTCTCACTTGAATCAGCATTGACAGACGATTGATAATGAGATGCAATGTCGTATATCAATCATCACTAAGACTGCTACCAAGTGGATATTTGAACTCACGACCCCTGGATTGAGTCAGACGTGTAACTGACTGAGCTAATCAGGCAAGGCATTATGTTTATATAACCATAACATAAATATCTTTACAGACCACTGACTATTTAAGTATCAAAATACATGTATTAGAAAATATTACATAAATGCATTTTTAAAATTTGTTATTTTCATTATTATAAAGCAGTTTCAAACATTCAGGTAGTTTTAACAATGTTCACGATAAGGTATATCATGAAAATGATATCTTTCAGCTAAGGTTTAAAATAGTATATCAGGAAAAATTGCATTAAAATTTAATGTCTTTAAATAAAATAAAATTTATTCTAAAACAAGAGGGCCAAGATGACACTATATCACTCACCTGAGTGACCTTGAGTCACATAACTTAAGTATATTATATAACACATGTACACTCAATATTCCAGAAAAACGAGATGGGCGAGTAGTTAGATTTTTGATTTGTTTTGAAGATGTAACAGATGCATAGATGAGTTGTGTGATAACAATAGTATCCTTGTGCGGATATCTGGATATCAGATATCTAAAGAAAGATTCACTATATATCCATATAAAGAAAACCAGCCTCCCCTCCGGACGACTATTTTTTTCGACGAATCGCAATGGCTGGAACAAACTTGGTAGAGGTTCACCCATGGTAAGTGTCAGTGAAATTACATTGAAATCAGGTCAGTAGATTCTGACAAGAAGGCTTTTGAAGTTTTTATTATAGCTGCCTTTATAGTAAACTTGCACCTGGCTGTGGCGGTCATGTTTTTTAACAAATCACAACGGCTTGAACAAACTTGGTAAAGCGTCACCCAAGGAACATTTCTGCGAAATTGTTTTAAAACCGATCCGGTGGTTTCTGACAAGAAGATTTTTTAAGTTTTTACTAAAGCTTATAAAGTAAACTAACCGCACACCTCTGACCGCCATGTTTTTTGACGAATCACTACGGTTTGAACAAACTTGGTGAAGGGTCCTCCATGGACATTTCTGTCAAATTATTTTAAAATCGAGCCAGTAGTTTCTGACAAGAAGATTTTTTAAGATTTTACTAATTAAACTTGCCCCGCCCCCTTGCGGCCATGTTTTTTGATGAATCAAGATGGCTTGAACAAACTTGGTAGAGGGTCACCCAAGGAACATTTCTGGGAAGTTATATCAAAATTGGCACAGTGGTTTCCGACAAGAAGATTTTTTAAGTTTTTACTATAGCTTATATAGTAAACTAACCCCATCCTCTGGCTGCCATGTTTTTTGACGAATCACTATGGTTTGAACAAACTTGGTGAAGGGTCCTCCAAGGAACATTTCTGTGAAATTATTTTAAAATCGAGCCAGTAGTTTCTGACAAGAAGATTTTTTAAGTTTTTACTAATAAAACTTGCCCCGCCCCCAGACGGCCATGTTTTTTGACGAATCAAGATTGCTTGAAAAAACTTGGTGGAAGGTCACCTAAGGAACATTTCCGTGAAGTCATATCAAAATTGGCCCAGTGGCTTCAGAGGAGAAGTTGTTAGAAGCTAAAAGTTGACGACAGACGACGGACACCAGGCAATCACAAAAGCTCACCTGTGAACCTTCAGCTCAAGTAAGCTAAAAATGGGTACAAAGCATCTCATTATCATCAATAAATTAAACATCCATGTATGATATAATGTTTAAACCTGACAAAACATGACAAAAACAATATTTTAATCAAAGTGGTGAAATTGAAACAAAATCCCTATTCTAAAAATAGACAGCAGGCAAATACTGGTTGAGAACCTTTGACTAGTCATCCAGAATCTTTATAATATGAAACAAATTTTACAATATGTTGTTATTGTATGGTGTTAAGCATTGCTTTCAAAATGTTTTCAGTTATATTGCAGTGGTGTGTACCTTAGACTATATTCTAAGTGCTGTCACACTGGAGTATCATGCTGCAGACACATGGTAAGATATCTCACATTACACTGACACTGGGCCAACCAGACCTAGAACTATCCTCTAAGTCCTGAGCGCCAAGCAATGAAGCTTTTTGTACCATTTTTCAAGTATTTGGTATGACCTGAATGCTCTACCGCTGCTGTGCTGCTTATAATATGTTACCTATTGCTCAAATTTAATCAAAATGAAACCATAACTCATTCAATACATCATAAAATACTTTTAAGCAGGAAATCTATTTTAGTCTAACCTGGGCGCAAAGGTCAAGTTAAGAAGTTTTCTGGCATTTTTAACATTTTTTATATATATCTATATAGCAGCTTACAACAATTTCCTGGAATTTCCTCTGCTCTTCTCTAACCCTCTCTGATGACTTGACATCCATGTCCTTAATCTGCTCCTCCATTGTGTGGATTCTGTAACAAAGGAGGTAACCATATTTCAGAGTACAATACCTTTAAAGAAACCTCCTCTTGGAAGAGTTTCAATTCCTGAATTTAGATTCAGATTATACAATCATGTAAGTATACTAAAATAGAAAGCTTTCTTTCAAAATAACAGACTGTAAAAAAAATTCTTGAAATTTATTATGCTCAAAAAATAACCTTACAATTACATAATCCCACTGATGTAAAAAGGTACCCGATGTGTATGAAATAAGATTGTACTCGTTCCTTTTTAGCACTGATGGCGTGATACTTGATATACCGGTAATGAGCTTTTTTGGTTGTAATAATCAAATATTCATTATCAGCATCGGCATCTCATTGAAACTAAACAAAAATCAAGGTGACCATGACAATTTTACACATGTAGTGATAAACAATAGGCCCAAGAGGGCCTGAGGATGCTCTACTGACTCATAGTGGCCATAGCACTTTTTGAAATTTCACAATATTTACACTCTTTTGGGGTCCTCTTAACAACTTATGGATAAATACCCCCACCACACCTATACTGAACAAAAACTTAATTCAATGAAAAGGATATACTTTAAATTCCCATACCATTCATCTGTAAAACAAATAAAGTCCCTGCACAGAACCTTTATACAACTCAGCCCCTTGATTTGTCAGAACTTCAATCATCCACTCTTAGGGATTTGTTATGAGCAGAAATGCTTTAGACTTTAAAAAGAAGTTTTTTTGTACACATGGATGCGAAAAAATAAAAATAATCAATTTTTCCTGTAATATTCCTATGTAAAAGTAAAAAACACATTACAGGGCCCCAATATATCCCAGCCTCTTGATATGCAGACTCTTTAATCATTGCTGATGTAAGGATAATTTAAATCAAATATGAACTAGTTTGACTGAAAGATTATTGAGAGGAAGCTTTGTGAAAATTCCCAATTTTAACCTTATTGCCCCACCCAACCCCTGGCCCCCTATGGAAATTCAATCCTCTAAACAAAATCAGATTTATTGTTGCTAGACAATGCTTTAGATCCAAATAATTAAACAACATATTTACACAAATGGAAGAAAAAATGAGAATTTTCCATTTTCCCATAGTATTCCTATGTAAAACTCAAAAACCTCTTACAGGGCCTCTATACATCCCAGTGCCCCTTGATTTGTACAAACTCTTAATCATAGGGATAATTTATATCAAATATGAACAAATTTGACTGACTGGTTGTTGAGAAGAAGATTTATGACAATGTTCAATTTTAACCATTTTTTTACCCCCACCACGCCCCTTTTAGAAAGTCAATCATTCGTATCAAACAAAATCTTATTTGTTATGACTAGTAGATGTTTTAAAACTCAAACTGAATAAAAAAAGTCATCAATAAATGGAACAAAAGGAGAATTTTCCGTTTTCCAATAGTATTCCTATATAAAACTCAAAACCCTCTTACAGGGTCCCTATAAATACAAGACCCTTGATTTGTACAACCTTTAAAGCCATACTCATAGGGATAATCTATATCAAATATGAACAAATTAGACTGACTGGTTGTTGATAAGAAGATTTTTGAAAATTTTCTATTTTAACTCTTTTTTTATCCACCCTGGCCCCTTATGGAAAGTCAATTATCCTTATTGAACCAAATCTTATTTCCTATGACTAGATGATACTTCAGAACTCATATTGAATAATAATTTTGCCTAAATAGATGAAAAAATGAGAATTTTCTGTTTTCCCATAATATCCCTATGTAAACTTCTAAGTCCCCTTACAGGGCCCCTATACATTTTAGCCCCTAAATTCTTATCTGCAATCCAACTCCTACACTAGGGATAGTTTATGCCAAATATGAGCAAATATGACATACCGGTTATTAAGAAAAGGATTTTTGTAAATCCCAATTTTTACCCTTTTGGGGCTTCTCCTGACCTCTTAAAACAGTGGAACCCGGTCATTTTTACAAATCTGAACCTCCTTCCCCAAACAATGCTTCTTTGAAGATATAGGCAAAAATCATTTCCATTTAAAAAAAATATTAATATTTATTATATTGACATGTGTCCCCTAATTGAACCCTCAGGGCGGGGTCATTTTTAATCCTACTAAGGGACACCATTTGAACAAATCTAACAAAACTATAGTTGGTTATCATTACTACATAAACATTTTGAAAATCTGTTGGGCCGTTCATGAGAAGAAGATTTTTTAAGTTTTTGACTATTTTTAGTAATGGTGGCCATCTTGAATTTCAGATCGAAAAAAACAAACACTTCTGTATAGTCTCCTATGCAATAGAAACATCCATGTGATGTTTCAGTTTACTTGGCCTAGTGGTTTCAGAGGAAGTGCTGCTAACAGGACAGACGGCGGACGACGCGCCATTGCATAAGCCCTTCTGACCTTTGGTCATTAGGGCTAAAATTGATAGATCTGAGGCTGTCCTCAAAAAAGATTTGTTTGTAGTGATCCTACCTACTCACTCAAAATTGCAGCTACCCAAACTTTTTTATTGACTTTCAAAGTGTCAATTTTCCTTTATAATGACTATACAAAGTCAAAATCTGGCAAAAAAAATTTTTTGCCTGAGGATGAAGATATCAATATGATGATAATAAAGATAACATGAATGATAATGGATAAGATAACGATATAATATAATGATTTTGTATGGTGTTTAGCGTCGCTTTCAACAACTTTTTTGTCATATCGTAACGGTGTCTACTTGAGAGACAGTATTCTAAGCACTGTCACACTGGTGTATCATGCTGCAGACACATGGTATGTATAACCCCATCTAGTTACGTCATACTGACACTGGGCCAACCAGACATAGAACTATCCTTTCAATGCTGAGGGCCAAGCGAGTAAGCTTCTAGTACCATTTTTCAAGTCCTGGTATGACCTGGTCAGGGATCAAACCCACGGCCTTCGGTATGTAAGGCAAATGCTATACCACTAGACCACTGCTGTGGTCAATGTAAAATGAAGATAATGGTAATGATGACCACTGTGATATAAAGATAGTGATGATAACATAGGTGATGATGAAAACGATAGCAATATGAAAACAGTAACATATAGACAGGAATTTTGAACATGCAGCATTCTATCTTTACTGAATCCAATGTAGAAGTCAGTGGTAAATTATATTCTAGTAGACAAGAAAAATACTGATCTTCAATATACCAAGAAATCTGACCTTGTACATGTAGCAATGGGCTATTTATCAAACCATGATTTACATGACATAATGACCAAATATATGTGTAACATCAATTTTATCAAACAGCTCATTCATACTGTTGACCTTGTAGTATTTATCTCGCATTGGATAAAAGTCCATATGACTTAATTAAGTTAAAGCTATGCAATAAAGTTACATGTGCGAAAAGGCAGGATTTTATCACCCATGCAAGTAAAAAACAATTAGATAATGTTATCAAAGCATTGTAAGAAAATATGAATTTAAGTGAAGAAATTTTGGAAAAAATACATACAAACAAACACGAGTGTGATTTACATCAATTTTGTGGCAGTCATATAACTATAATATCAAGAATGCATATATCACTCTTAATTTATTTAGATCAATACTGAATTCCAATTAAATAATAAAGATATATTCATGCTCACTACACAGTTGTACCCCTTTTTTAGTAACGGGGACATGATCCTTGTGTTAAAACAAAAAGAGTCCTTTGTAACTTGGTTCAAAATATTTTCAAAATGGTATTTACTGCAATAAGACTTCACTCAGGTTTGTATAGGAATTTAACAGCTGAACATATCTATGAGCTTTGAGGATTTAAAAGTAAGGGGAGTCACTGCACTGTCTTAAAAAAATAATTGGACAACCCACCGGAGTTATTGTGCTTTTTTGTGCCAATACATTCCTGCTGTAGGAAAAATAACTTTAAAAACTTTTCTATGTGGATTTTTTTTTACTGTGGAAAATTCAACTGTGAAGTGAGATCTATAACATTCTGGTTTACAGAGTAAGTTCTGGACCCAATATTGAATAGGGTAAATGCTGAATGACTCAGTATTACCATAACAGCAGAGGAGACAAATTGTATTATCTATTACCCTGTCCTGAGCTATGGTTTTGATTTGTTAATGAATATTATAGTAAATATCACAAATAACTGCTGCAGATGAAGTTTATTTACATGTTATACAATAATTATGAGAGAATAGTAAAGATAGACAAAAGATCAGTGTGTACCAACAACACCATACAACAATAATAGTGTGCATTATTAATAATATACAAAAGTATCCACACACCTATAACTACCTGTAATACCACCACCGCAGACAACATAACAGGACTTTGATGAATGTTTCATGCATCATTTAATGCTGACAGTCATTGTTTAGAATTAGTATATGTCAGAATGGCACTGTAGCTTAGTTTGGTTTAAATGTATTTACTTTACTTCGATAGTAAGTAAGTTATTACTACTTACAACATTTTCCGTATATAACTCTATGACCCCTGTGGCTGCCCAAATATGGCCCCAGGGACCTGAATTCAGCCAACCTTTTAGGGGACCTCCATGCAATTCTTCATGTAAAATATCTAAGGCTATGCCTTAAGTTTCGCTTAAACTGTGCTTATAAGCCCTGTGGCAGAGGCTTATTTTGTGGTCGAATCACGCTTGTTCAATACCTCATTCGAGATCTTGTGGTTATATAACTGCTGTGCAAGTTTTGTTAAGATTCAATGAAAAATGGGGTGCTACAAGAAAAAAGGTTAATGGAAGGATGCAACGACATATAATTGACCATGACATAAGCCCTGCTGGCCTTTTGAAAGTAGAGCTAATAAGGTATTTAGGCATAATTTTTCTTATTTTATAAAAAATGTTCAAAGCAAGCTGATCATAGCTTGCAGTTGAATGTTAACCACGTTACTGGTATTTTATTGAGAAAGACAAATTAAAGATTCATTATAATGGTCTAAATATTACCAATAATAACAATTTTGCAGTCATATCGGAGGACGGGTCGACTGGGGGCAGTATTCTAAGTGCCGTCACACTAGGCAGCTATGTTGGATATGGCAGCAAACAAATTGAAGTATTCAAAATACATTAGACATAATTCAGTAACTGTTATGGAAATCATGCAGATGAGCAAAAATAAATTTTACAAAAGTATGGACGGTCAGCCAACCGGAAACAAGGGTGTTTTTTTGGGGTCTGAAGCAACATTTTACAGCTATGGCAGAGCTAGTATGATGAAATAATATTTTACAGCGACACCTCAACATCTCACCTCGGCCATGACTGATCCTAATAAAATAACAATACTCTTAAAACGCTAAATACAAAAAATTGTAAAATATTTTAACAATAACAAACAAAACGTAATTATTATTATCAGCAACATAGTTCAATTCACCAAAGTCCTGTACAGTGTACCGTATAAGATGACAAGAATTTTGACATATCTGTGGGAGATTTTTTAGACAAGACAAAACATATTTACTGATGTTATTTGAAGAAGAAACAAGAAATGTCACCGGTAAGTGTCACATGCTCCCTAAATTGCCTATGAAAATAATGTTAGATTTTATAATAGGGAGCGATTTAAATGTACTCATGAATATCAAGAGTAATGGACTGACATTTCAATCTGATGTAAAGGTCTGAGTATTTCTACAGGTAAGTACAGGTAACACATCATCACGACAAGTTCATCAATTGTGTCAAGCTATTTTAAAATCAATCCATGTAAGACAAAGTTACAGACCAGACATGAAATATCAAACAACCTGAAAGTGTGACCTTGAACTTTGATGTAAGGTTCTGGGTCTTCCACACAACATGTTGTCATGTCATGTTAAGTCAAACGTGTCAAATGTTTTTGAAATCCATTCATGTATGATAAAGTTACAGACTGGACATGAAATCTCAAACAGATTGAAAGTGTCATCAAACAAAGTTAAATTGTGATCTTGACTTTTGAAATAGGAGTCTACGTGCAAAACGTCACCATGTTATGTTGATCACTTGTTACAAGTACTTATAAAATCCATCTATGCATGATAAAGTTACAGATCGGACATGATATCTCAAACAGACTGAAAGTGTCATCAAACAATGTCAAATTGTGACCTTGACCTTTGAGGTACAGGTTTCGGTCTTTCGTGCGACATGTCGTCATGTTATGTTGAACATTTGTAGCAAGTATTAATAAAATTTATCTATGCATGACAAAGTTACAGACTGGACAGGAAACATCAGACGGGATGATGGACGGACACTGCGATTACTGTATGCCACCCCAAAAATTTTGGAGGGGCATAAAAATAAATTTAACACTTAAATGTTTTTCTAGAGGTTTATTTTAATGAAATCTAATGACAATTTTCCAACACATTATATGTTTTATAAATTATGGCGACCGTTTTATTATTTGAGGAAGAGATGATGCTTGTATAATGTACATGTGCAGAAAATCATCAATCAAAACTGAGAATTCTTTTGGAAATAGCAAATTTTAAAGAATTAGAATATGTCACAAGTCTAGTCACTCATTATGAAACTTTAACACTATAAAAAAGAAACGAGATAAAAGTGATTATAAAGAAGAGAACACTGAAGCAAACCTAGGAGATAAAAGTGATAATAAAGAAGAGAACACTGAAGCAAACCACGCCACTATAGCCGCTATTGAAATTTACTTACCTATCTACAACACTGTGGTTAGGGCAGAGACGGAATACATGGTTAATATCAACTGTACAATCAAGATGAGCCAAGTTTATAAAACTCTTGTGATCAAACTCAACTGAGTTGGGTTCAAATCAACCAATCAAAATCTACGTTAGTATATAAGCCAGTCTTCCATTGGTTGGTTTTAACGCAGAGTTTTATAGTCTTGTGGACCAAAACATTGGTGGCTTCCAATGGCTAAATTGTTAACTTGAAAGTGATAAACACTCATAATTACATAATATTATACTGCGTAAGATTAAGTCAATAGTACCTTTCTCAAATCAGTGTTAAAATTCTATGATCTGCTTTTTTTCGTCTGAAAAAATCTCCATTGTGCTAAATATTTTTGCTATTATGAATATTAATTTTATGTTGATGGAGGTATATAGTGCAGCCATTTACTAAAATATGTAAACGTTTAGTCATGAAAAGCCACAAAAATATAAACTGTTTGACATTTAAAAAAAACAACAATAAAAATCCGATACAAACATGACATTTCTTGTACCACTCTCCATTAAATTATTATCCACTAACACTGTCAGTCAACACACCAATATCAACCCAAACAACTGTTTTTCATAACATACTTACAGGTCATTGTAACACATATATTGCAAACGCAACTGTTAACAGTAAGCAGTGAAACACTTAATCTGCATTTGTTTAATAGTAGTTCTTGAAGTGTGATTCATTTAAGTTGTACGAGCTTCGTTGTTTCATAATCGTCGATGTAAAATAAATAAGTTTAAAACAAAACAATTAAATGACTGAAATGAAATAATTGCATTTTTCATTACTTACCACTGCAACACAACAAATGGCATAATGCTAGTGTTAATCCTACACATCTTTAAGAGGATGTTATGTAATATTTACAGTTTTAGACTCCTGGTATTGTAGAACAGAAATGGAACATTATAATTCTTTTTCTAAAAACTATGCGTATATTTTTTAACACATTTCAGGTTTAATGGTATATCCAGTTTTATTGGTAAAGGAAGACCTCTGACTAAACCTGAGTAGAACCACCCTCCTTCCACAAGTAACAAATGCCAACTGCATTGTGTTTCAAAAATTATACAATGAAGGCCGAATCTAAGTTGAGAGAACTTGTGGCCTAACCACAATTGCTGTACACATGACATGTATACTTACATCTGAAATTAAATACGTTTAAACCAAGTAACTGGTAAACATTCTCATATAAAGATTTTGGACAGAACAGAACTTATGACCTCATTCTTGAGACAGTACTTAAGGCTATCACAGATTACCCTGTGTATATTCAATAATCAGTCCATTATGAAAAGATAGATTTATTAAACCTATTCCTGTATCTCTCATAGAGTCCTTCATTGAATACATGTTAAGACCTTTTTGAAAAGGTCCATTTTTGAATACACTGTATTTAACCTTTTTAAAAAAAGGCTCATTAGTAAGTTTTGAATTTTGATTGCAAAATAAGTTATTACAACTTATACAAATCACGCTCAAAGTCTTCCTGGGTAGATCCAGTACTAAGAATATGTGTAAAAAAAGTGTCTTGCTCAAGATCACCACACATAGATGTAGGAGAGGATCGAACCCTAGACCTGCCGATCCTTGGTTTGGTGCTCTACCATTGGACCATGCGCTATGCATCAAAGAATTACTTTAAAAGGTCTGTTATTGGGTATATTACAGTATCTGAAGCAAAGGAATTAAAGTACATAACAAATGTATTACACATTCTATATAGACATAAACCACAATCCAAACAAACACCTCCTAGATTATCAACAACTCTATAAAAAAGCATTGTTAACATGATACATGATAGCGTCCTTTGTCAACCCTGATACTCCCACAATGACTTCCAGACAGCCAGTAAACTATATCTGCCATGTGATGTAACTGCATTATCAAATAATTTAGGACTGTTTTACTGGTCTTGTGGGCAATAATATGCCCTGATTAGTACTGGCAAAAAAATATCATAATAACAAAGTTTTATCATACTGACGTTTTAATAAGTGTTCCATTTTCGTCCTTGAATCTCGTCTTGTGACCATGTTCTGCAGCCTTCTCTTCAGAGACTTTTACCAGCTGTTTTTCCAGAGACTTTATCTGACAATCATATAATAACAATTAAATGCCATTTTTTGTATGTTTCCTTGATGGTGTGAGTTTGAAGAAGTAAACCAGGATGGATTTTTCAATAATTTCAACTTGACTAGAAACATGTTTTCTCCCATATATAATACCTTTATATAGTCACTGACCCTGCACTGCCATAAGGATATCTTATTAAACATGCCAAAATAAAATATATCAAAAGAGATTTCCTAACTTAAAACTAAATTATTGAATAAGAGATTTCTTAACTTAAGAGAATTCCCACTTAAAATTAAAACATATAAGACATATCATCAAATGAGTTCCATGATTTCATTTTCATTTCCACTTGATTCGTCAGACTGGTATGTTTGTTGTAGAATTTGTTTCATCTTAAAAAGATTCCGAATGATGATGTGAAGGTCACCAAGCAGTAGTAGTGTCTGTTTCTAGAATGAAGATTTAATTTCAAGTTTACCATTCTGATTAAAATACTGTTTTTGTCACATTTTGATGGATTTGATATACCAAACCATTAAGACTTTGTTTATGCTAATGAGATGCTTTATACCAGTTTAAAAAAACAATTTAAGACATACATAGTGTTTTTTTCCAGATAATCTACCTTTAAGTATAAGTAATTTTTCTAACTGTTGCATACCAAATGACTTATATCATGTTTTTGAGACCAAACAAAAAGGTAAAAGTGTTAAATTGTAACTTTCTTAAAAATTCAGTTCCATTTTTAAAGACAGGTTGTTTCCCTTTAACCACAAATGCTGGCAGCTAAATTCTTATAAACAGCTGCATTCATTACTACCTTTGGATGGTTGCTTTTTAACAATAAAATATAATGTTTGCAAGACATGTGAAAACTTGACGGCTATTATACCTTCAGAAGCCCTTTAAAACATTAAAACATAGGGTTTTAAAATAAAATCACCTGATATCACTCAGCTATTTATTTTCAAAAATGTTTTACCCTTGGTGGAGGGGAATAATATTCAGGTATGGGACATATTAGATTTACCTCCCATGGAGAAGGAATACAAACACTGAATACCTTAGGTTGAAATGAAATATACTGCCTTGTGCTCTTCGTTTAATTGTTAATTGTTCTGTTATGGTCTAAACCTAAACTCCTAATTATATCTTTATAAACATGTTGGGTAGCTTTACAACCACATAAAACTGCCTTATATTCAAAAACTACTGAAATATATTTTCATGTCAAACACTAATAATTATGGAGGTTAAGGAATTATTCTTATGCCTACTCATTATGTGGGACTAGTGTACCAAAAAATGTACTTGGTCTTTACTGATTATGTTTATGTCTCATTATTTTCAACAATCTCTGATAATATCAACTGTAATAGTTTACAAGGTGATATAATATTAACATTTAAGCTTCTCTTGAAAGTTTTCTATCTTTTCAAGGTCTCAACCGAGCAATTTTCCCACTCTGCTAAGCCTTGTTAATGTGACATTTTACAGACAATTATCTTTCTGCTACTTATTTATCGATTTTGGTCCAATCGTACACCAGTCTACAGCATTAACCATAATTATACATCCGGTTTTAATTCCGATTCTTTTAGCTCAGTCGGTAGTGTCTGACTATCAATCCTGGTGTCATGAATTCAGATCCCTGCCCAGCAACAGTCTCTGTGATGAATGACACATTACATTGTGCCTCAGTGTCAATTGTCTCTCAGCACTGATTCAAGTGGGAAATTTATCAATTATTGCAGAGATGGGTGTACTCGAGTACTGGTTAACCTTCTTGGAATCCAGGAAAGAGTGGTTAGGCACATGGCATAAGGTGATGGCATAAAATAAAATTAAATAATTAAAATTTGGTTTAAATTGAAATAAAATATAAACTTTAATACTACAATATGAAAGGCGTTAGTCATTTTTGCATGTTCACAATAACTAAGTTGAATGTTATATTTATACTAATAAGGCTAGATTTTGATCTAATTCAGTCACTTTTACAGTTTTCTGTCCTCCAATGTTTGTCATACTTTCAAGAAGGCAAGGTAGGCAAGTTGTAATATCTGAGCACTCTGCAGACAATTTTGGTCACTGACAATGATCAGATATTTGATGATGTGGTGATTGACAAGGTGCTACGCTAGTTTCACCTGCTACTTTTCAGGAAGTAACACTTAAAGTGGCATTACCCTGTTACTGAGATCCTGATAACTCTCATCTATATCGTCATATATGTCCTCGTGGGGACTGCGGACACCTCGCGTTAGATGACTGAAACAAACATGACAATATTCAGTTAGTAATTACCTGAAGTTACATTAAACAATGTGTAAGGCTGTCACAGCTAATACAAAATAAATATTTTTAATTAGTGTTTCTTTTTTTTTCTTCAATTATTTCAGTATTATCCTAAGCTGGGACTTAGTGACTTGATTTTGTAACAAAATACATGCTTTTGAAATACAATGCACAGTGTCTGATATTAAGCTTGGAGTGGATTACTATAAGAGCAAAGATCAACTTCAATATTTAATCTTTCACATATCCTTATCTTTTACAAATGCCATTTACTAAGTAAGTACAATCTTATATTTAAAGCACTTTTTAATCACGATACATTTAAAGTGATCTTCTACGACAAGATGACGTCACGTGAATTGAATTTCATATCAGCATTTTTAATGTGCTTGAAGCTCCTTTATTTAAGAACCATATCGCAGATATTTCCCACCCAGTGACATTATACTAGCTAGCCGACACCTGGCTGACTAGTCCTAAAATTGTCCACCCTATACATACTGAACATAAAAGCTAGTGTTGTTTTTTTATGCGGTTTACTCCATTTTCAACACAATTGAGGTTATATATGGCATATTCAGTTTTATTGTTGGAGGAAGACCTCGGAATGAATCTGAGTAGATCCGCTGTCTTTCTGCAACTAACAACAAACTTTCTCACACAATGTTTTTAGAGCAAGCATGACTTGCGCCTACAACCTTAGCGATGAGAGATAAGGGATCTTGAGAATTTTCATATTTAAATCTTCAATCTAACAAACTAATTCATTGTGAATATTTTCTGAAAATTTCATTTAAATTCAAATAGTAATAAGCATGTAAAAACTTCTGAAATGCCCTTAAATTCACAATTGTACCTCAGTACATGTATCTTGCATATCTGCCATTTTCAGCGATTAAAGCGAAACTTGACCTCATTGACCATAACTGAGGTTATATGAGATTTGTTAAAAAAACAAGACATCTTTCACAATCACATATTTTAATGCATTTGTATCAGGAAGTTTACCAGGCCTGTGCCTGTAATAACATTTTCTAAAACTAATTGAAGAGATACCTTGTTTTATTTACGTCAGTTACATGCAGAAGGACATTTGTTCTACTCAGATCCATTCTGAGGTTTTCCTCCACCAATAATAACTGGATTTACCAAATATAACTTGCAATGTGTTGAATATGGCGCTAAACCTCTTTTTAAAAAAAACAAAATTTATATACTAGTACTAGAACATCAACAAACTCACAAATTATGTCATAATAATGACACAGTTTTTCAATTTAATAGTTTTAAACAGACAAAAACTTTTTTAAGATGGAAAATAATAACACAATTTTTCAATTTAATAGTTATAAATAGAAAAAAAAAATTTTTTAAATGGAAAATATGTATTGAGTTAAGGATTTTGAGAGATCAGTGGGGAACCAGTAACAAAGCATTTTACATATCAGTACCAACCTTGCATATGCAGCTGAAGGTATTCTTCTGTTTGGTCTGAAAGTAAAAAGACAATACTTGTTAGACTGACAGAAGCATAACAAATTGAGAAAGAGTAAATTGATATTACAGAATTTTTTATCCTTATCTCTTTTAACAGGCCATTTCACAGCAGATATTTTTTGAGACAGCGGACAAAGACAATTCAATACTACTGAAAATGATTGATTGATGGACTATTAAGCATCATTTTTCTGCCATCAATGACTAACATGCGATAAGTTAACCTAACAACTGTTTCCTGGGATCCTGTATGGTTAACAAGTACTCGAGCACACCCAATCACCACAAGTAACTGATAACTTTAAGTAATGAGAAATGGATGATAATGAGACCCAGTGTCGTTATCAATCATCACAGAGACTGTGGCCGGGCAGGGATTCAAACTGACAACCTCTGGGACTGGAAATGAATCACCTATATGAGGCTTTAAACCATGCACCAGTTTTATTAATAAAACACAACTGTGTTGCTACTGACATCTATGATACTGGAGGAAAAAAAAAGTAAATCTGTATAAATTTAAGTGTGACCGTCACAGTACAATAAATGTGTTTATGATTGTCTGACATAGGTAGGTAAATGGTACAAAAACTATGTTAACATTACACCCCTCATATAATTCAACAAAATGTTGATAATTGAGATGATATGGCAAAATTTGGACGTAACTGCCGCGAAATGGTCCTCACTGCCTTAACTGAACTTAAAAATAAATTAAGCTCAAATCAGTAAAAAAATCTCACCATTCAAGACACATAAAATGTACATGAAAAGAAAGTTTAAATTACTTTACAATCTTAACCTCTGTTATCAGTAACAAGCACGTAGGTTATTGCCATAAAGCGAGTAATTGTTATGTTATCAGCTGGTATAAAGGCACAATAAACTTATAATAGATAATGATCTATGAACAAAAATAATGATCAGGCGGAAGATTAGGGCTGAAAAATCAGAAAAATAAGTTTCGCGAATAAAGGCAACATTGTTAACAGAAAGTAGTTCCCAAAACCTTAAACAAATAGTTGGATGTGTTTCTGCTAATGTTTTTGTTGTTTAATGATCAATCTGAAACTAAACAAACTTTATTATAAATGTTAATTCACAGTGTAAATAGGACAAATTAGCTTTGAAGAGGGGGAAAAACAAGACCTTTTCACAAATAAATACCAAGTTGAAACACCATTTCTCTCGGTGTGTTACAAAATAACACTTTTCATCACACTTTGTAGTGTTTGATATATAAAAAAATGTTTGTAACTGTTTGATGTTTATTACACTTCAAATATATGAAGTAAGTAAGTTTAAAAGCAATACGTTAACAAGACATGACTTTATAATTATAAAGTTTGTAGACGTTTCATATCATCAAGTATCGTGAACAATATACGTATTCAATGTTTGTTTGTACCAGGCATCACAGTGAGAAGAACTTTGTGGAAATTTCAAGTATAAGTTTTATTATTCAATCTAAAGTCAAGTAGCGAAGATTTTTTCAAATGTAATATCCTTATGATAAATTCACATGGTCAATTTGCTGACTATAAAAGTTGTTTGATGTTTTCTGCAAAACTGATATGTTTCCAATTATTGTTCTAGATTAATTTTCAAGCCACATATTCATTTTGTTACATAAAGTTTCTTGTGGAGAAGCAGTGTCAATCATTTTCTTGCCTATTGTAACCCAACAGCAGAAAATCCAACAGTAATCATCTATGGTAGTCAATATATGAGGGCCTCAAGGAAGATTAGCTGTGTCAAATAAGTTACCCCCAACAATAAAAGAATTTACTTACTTACCTACTTAATTTACAGAAGAAATCAATACAACAAACCCTATAGTAAAACGGATATTTTTCAAGTTTTTTACTAAATTATAGGGCTTGAACGCTCAACCTTAGTGACGAGCTGCAGGGTCCAAACCTACTTCCTCATTAAGACATGAGAGATAAGTGGTCTTATAACAGGAGCTAAGACTTTTCATTAACGTAGGTCCCGCTCCAACTTATGAAATATGTCTGTTCAGTTGACAATCACGTAAATGGAACTAATAATCAATGCCACATAGATAATACCTCAACTCTCACAGTCTCCCACCCACCAAAACCAAATGATTTAATTTACTATGCATGTTGCTATATATAATAAATGATGTAAATCCGGTTTTTAAGTATTTCAATTTTTATAGAGGTATGAGTTACATTATCATAACCACATTTTAAATAACAATTAAGGCCCAAAACTTTTGAAAATGTTGATGTGTCATACCAACTGTCAACAAATATTCTTAAAGTCAGTCTACTGTAAACAGCACTTACCTCAATTGTACAAAAAAGTTGATAATATGTATCACATGTAAAGCAGCGAGGGTTGACGAAATGTCATATGTCATAATTGTCAATAAACTTATCATATAACATATTTCTGAAATTACCTTTAATTGAACAGACTTCATTTTGACTGCGTCTGCAATGTTGTATGTGAGTTAGTGTGGGGTTGTTTATTCTTATCGTTTTAACAAGTTTTAATAATTTATCACCCAATTCACTGGCGTATCAATGGAGTTTAGATCAATTGCTTTATTTTGAATCAGCTGATAGCCCAAAACTGTATTGATCCAATATATCCCATTTCCTGAGGGTAGCATAAATTTTACATTATTTACATTATAATTAGGTGTTATTGTATTTAAATGCAAAGTAATGCAAATCAGCCACTTATTGAAACACTCTTTTGATAAAATTCACATCTACTAAGAATATAAAATTATTTTCTTTTAATTATACGATACATGTTATGGTCTGTGCTAGAAATCAGCGCCAGGGAGCATGTGGTCTAGTGGTGGACCCAGAGCTTAAATTCACCAAAATTTTAATCTAAAACTATATTCCTATTTTTTAAATACCTTTTAATAGCAAAATTTTTAGTTAAAAAACTTTTTTTATATATATTTCTGAGAATGCTGTATCATTGAAATTGATTGGTTTTGTTGGAAAATGTTGATCATTTCTTGTAAAGTTTGTTTTTTTAATGCAAATTACAAAATTTCAGATTTTTCATTGAATTCATGTCATATCCTTGAACAAGGCACTCCATCAGAATAATTCAGTGCCGGTTTTACCAATGAAGATGTTTAAGGCAAGATTTCTGTACAAGTGGTAGTTTTAATAATTTGTTCACAATCTATGTAAAACAAATAAGTTCAAATAGACAGCTCAGCAGAAAAGTACAAGTATGAGTAAGAATACCTAATTGTTAAAATTGTATTTCATAACCTGTTTACTTGAAGCCCTGCGTCTACAGTGTTGTAATGTTACAGAATCCAGTAATCAAACACAGAGCTATAATGTCATAATGACTGACTCACCGCACATATATTTACATCTGTATAAAATCAATAATAAAGGGTGGTGTCTCAAATCATAAATACTCATTAAGTCTATATGGGCTGTGTGATATGTCACCATTCATAATTACGTCTTTAATAGGTAAGTCACCTTTTTAAGTTAAGAGAATTTCATTCAAGTGTAGTGAATAAGAACAAAATGATGTGGGTGACAAACACCCTGCTTACTAGATCTTATTCAGAACATTTATAATATAGAGTAGCAAATGGTGTCAAGTAAAAAGTTTACTCCAAAAAGATAAACAATTTTTTAATGTAAGAATGTTGATTGATTGATTGAACAGACAATCTGTTAACCTAACCACTGTTTCCTGGGATCCTGAAAGGTTAACCAGTACTCGAGCACACCCCATCTCCATAAATACTGATAACTTCTCCACTTGAATCAGCGGTGAGAGACGAATGATAATGAGACAAATGTTGTATATCAATCATCACGGAGACTGTTGCATGGCGGGGATTCGAAACAGGTTCCAACTCGGTTGTAATTCATTTTTAATGAATATCTTATGTATCCTGTTTATATTTGTAATGTGATGTGGCGGCACAGTGGATAGTGTTGGTTGCTCATACTGGATGTTGCACATTCTATCCTCGATTTAATTAACTGACTGAAATAAATCATAATGTGGAGCGGTAATGCAGTGAATAGAGTGTTGGCTGCTCATACTGGATGTTGCACGTTCTATCCTTGACTCAATTAACTAACTGTAATGTGGAGCGGTAATGCAGTGGATAAAGTGTTGACCACTCATGCCAGTTTACCCACTGACCGCTCATTAACAACACTCAGTGCTGGTTCTAACCAAAGACTTGAGGGAAATTCACATATTTATAGATATGAGCTTGATTTGCCATAGAGGTAAAATGAATTAGTATACTGGTAAGCTACTTATAAATAAATGGAGATGTAAAAATTAAGATGTAACAAGCTAAATCAAGCTTTAACAATACAAAAAACAAATAGCAAAACATGTGAGCCATGTTGAATAAATATTTTCTCAAGTTACTGTATAGCTAAGTAAACATTCATTTGCCTGCTTCATTACTACATTAAAAGTTACCTGGAGGTAAACTGTCAAAACAGAAATAAGACTTAATAATCACTGGTGGACTTCATTACATACCAATTACCCACCCCAGGGTATTTGCCTACTTGTTTATACATTCAGGTAGCAGGCAGAAGTTACTATTAAGTTAGTATTTGCTATCACGCAAATAATCACATGACCAGGGACCAATTGGAATGAATGAGATGATGATGAGACTAATAGCCAACGCCCATCTGTACCCAATTGTTTGTGTCCCAATTGTACAGAGGTTTTGTGTTTTTATTACAAGTGTTTCACAGATCAGTTGAGTATGCTAAACTTTATATAGATACGATCTTGTTTTAAATCAGATCTTTACTATTCTTACATAAGCACAGAATGTTTTTGTAAGAAAGTTCATATCTCACAGATCAAATATATATATATATATTGTTATATACTTGTAGGTACAGCTGAAAGAAGCAAAGCTGGAGGCTTTTGCAATAGTATAAACATCATGACATTGTATAATTTTTCTTTGTCACCATCACCATCATCATCAATATCATCATCATTATTACCATCAATTACCATCAATCATTGTTATCAATCATCTCATCATCACCATCATCATCATTATTACCACCAATCATCATCAATCACCATTATCAATCATCTCATCATCACCATAAGCATCAGCAACACATGCAATCATCAGTAATTCTTAGTCATTATTCTCTTCAATTATACCACCACCGTTGTCACTCCTAGCACAACATCCACATCGGCAGCTGTCACTGTGATACCAGCAGCAGTAGAGACATAATAGTCACTAAAGTCAATCTTAATTACATTTCTCATGCTTTTTGTCAATACTGGCTACACAGATTGTTAAACAACAGGATCTGCAGTGGTCCACATTATACAATCTGTTATTTGTATTTCCTTTCACAATTATTGTAGATATACTACAGGAATTCAGAAAAGTGCAGACAGAACTTGGCTAAGAATCATTACAAGACAGCATAACACTTAAAACAGAGTGCAGAATGGCAGTGTGTGCAATTAATATAAGAAAGGTGGAATGCTTTTAGTAAACTGTTGAAGTTTAATCTACTCTGTTTTATACTTTCAAAACCAGATTGAAACTAGAAATACTAGATGTTTTAATTCTGCAACTCAGTCAAAAATCATTGAACTGAACCATAAAAAAGGATTTGCACAACACCTGACACTTATCCTTTTGAGCAAGTTTCAACTGAATCCAACAACAGTGGTCAGAGCTTTTTACTGGACAAGAATTTTAATTCCGATAATGCAAAGAGCTATACATCAGTCGAAAACCATTAAACTAGAATGCAAAAATTATTTGCACAACTAGATTTCACATTGATCCTTCCCAGCAAAATATCTCAAAAGATGACAAATAAAACACTAATTATCATTTTTGTCCGAAATATGAAAGAAGAATGACTGCAACAAACCAAAAATGTACAACTGCAACCTCACAGCTATTGTAATCACCCCAAAATGTACTACTGTAACATTATAGCTACTGTAATCAACCAAAGATGTACATCTGCAACCTCACAGCTATTGTCACCAACCAAAGATGTACATCTACAACCTCACAGCTATTGTCACCAACCAAAGATGTACATCTGCAACCTCACAGCTATTGTTACCAACCAAATATGTACATCTGCAACCTCACAGCTATTGTAACCAACCAAAGATGTACATCTGCAACCTCAAAGCTATTGTAACCAACCCAAGATGTACAACTGCAACCTCACAGATATTGTAGCCAAACTAAGATGTACAACTGCAACCTCACAGATATTGTTACCAACCCATGATGTACAACTGCAATCTCACAGCTATTGTAGCCAACCTAAGATGTACAACTGCAACCTCACAGCTATTGTAACCAACCCATGATGTACAACTGCAATCTCACAGCTATTGTAACCAACCCAAAATGTACAACTGCAACCTCACAGCTATTGTAATCAACCCAAAATGTACAACTACAACCAACAGCTATTGTAATCAATGAAAAATGTACAACTGACTTCACAGCTATTGTAATCAATGAAAAATGTACAATTGCAACCTCACAACTATTGTAATCAACCCAAAATGTACAAGTGCAACCAAACAGCTATAGTAATCAACCCAAAATGTACAACTGACTTCACAGCTGTTGTAATCAACCCTAAATATACAACTGCAACCTCACAGCTATTGTAATCAACCCAAAATGTACAACTGCAACCTCACAGCTATTGTAATCAATGCAAAATGTACAACTGACTTCACAGCTATTGTAATCAACCAAAAATGTACATCTGCAACCAAACAGCTATAGTAATCAACCCAAAATGTACAACTGACTTCACAGCTATTGTAATCAACCTGAAATGTACAACTGCAACCTCACAGCTATTGTAATCAACCAAAAATGTACAACTGCAAACTCACAGCTATTGTAATCAACCCAAAATGTACAACTGCAACCTAACAGCTATTGTAATCAACCCAAAATGTACAACTGACTTCACAGCTATTGTAATCAACCCAAAATGTACAACTGACGTCACAGCTATTGTAATCAACCCAAAATGTACAACTGACTTCACAGCTATTGTAATCAACCCAAAATGTACAACTACAACCTCACAGCTATTGTAATCAACCCAAAATGTACAACTGCAACCTCGCAGCTATTGTAATCAACCCAAAATATACAACTGCAACCTCACAGCTATTGTAATCAACCCAAAATGTACAACTGCAACCTCACAGCTATTGTAATCAACCCAAAATGTGCAACTGCAACCTCACAGCTATTGTAATCAACCCAAAATGTACAACTGCAACTTCACAGCTATTGTCACCAACCAAAGATGTACATCTGCAACCTCACAGCTATTGTAATCAACCCATGATGTACAACTGCAATCTCACAGCTATTGTAACCAACCCAAAATGTACAACTGCAACCTCACAGCTATTGTAATCAACCCAAAATGTACAACTACAACCAACAGCTATTGTAATCAATGAAAAATGTACAACTGACTTCACAGCTATTGTAATCAATGAAAAATGTACAACTGCAACCTCACAACTATTGTAATCAACCCAAAATGTACAAGTGCAACCAAACAGTTATAGTAATCAACCCAAAATGTACAACTGACTTCACAGCTATTGTAATCAACCCAAAATGTACAACTGCAACCTCACAGCTATTGTAATCAACGCAAAATGTACAACTGACTTCACAGCTATTGTAATCAACCCAAAATGTACAACTGCAACCAAACAGCTATAGTTATCAACCCAAAATGTGCAACTGCAACCTCACAGCTATTGTAATCAACCCAAAATGTACAACTGCAACCTCACAGCTATTGTAATCAACCCAAAATGTACAACTGCAACCTCACAGCTATTGTAATCAACCAAAAATGTACATCTGCAACCAAACAGCTATAGTAGTCAACCCAAAATGTACAACTGACTTCACAGCTATTGTAATCAACCCAAAATGTACAACTGCAACCTCACAGCTATTGTAATCAACCCAAAATGTTCAACTGCAACCTGCAACCTCACAGCTATTGTAATCAACCCAAAAATGTGCCTGAAAACCAAGGTAACTAATTCCGCACTGAGCATTTGAGATACTCATCCTTAATCTCAAAACCATGCATATTTTACAATAAATACCACAAAAAACAATCATTATCTTCCCAAATTTATCTTCAATTTGCACATCAACAGTGCACTACTTTCATCATATATGACGCTTTTGTTGGCAAGCTGATATAAACCATTAAACACATTCACACAGTTACAATTTACTGATGGTGTAAAGTTACCAATTTAGAAGTTTATAAACTTATATATCCTACATTGAATTACAACTTACACAAATAACTGTGTCTTCCTGGATAAAACCTGTACAATGCATGGTAAAAAAGGTGTCTTACCCAAGGGTGTAACACATGACCCTGGTCTACCATCGAACACATGGTCCTCTGACCCCAAGTCCAATGTCCTACCACTAAAACATGTGCTTCATTGACCAATTTAAAAAACTGATATATAACATACCTATTTTATTGTCCTGAAAACCAAGGGTATGGGTCAACTTTCCAAAATGGTGAGAAAAAAACCCAGTGGTATAATTATATACTTTACTCAGCAAAAAACCCTAACAAAATAAAAGCAGTTGTAATACAGCCAGTCTTAAATCAACCTACTTTAAATGCCAAATCTTTGATCTATACGATTTTAAACAGGTAATTAAGTGACATACTGCATATTACTTTGGTGACTCTGCAGGTCACTTACAGTAGCCACATACCTGGTAACAGGGAAGTGAATGTATTGAGGTAGTTATCTATGATGCAGTATTTTATACACAATAGCTCATACTTTATATAGTTCAGCACCTGTACTTACATTCTTATCAGTCCGTTTTCAAATGTTTATATAAATGCCATGTGATATATATACACTATTTGTCAAGAATGTATTAAAGGGGCCTGACAACACAAATGTTTAAAGAATGTCTAAAAAAGCATGACTACACCATTTTCAGTAAAAGTAAATTAAACTTTTATCAACATACATTTAAATTTTTTATGTTTTATAAAATGTATAAAATAACCAGACCAGCTCCATATATATCTGTATGATCCAACGGGTTTATAAATCTGTCCTTTATATAGCATGCTTGTAAATCCATAGTATATAAGTCATGGTCGACACCAACTTTATTGGTATGGCAGAGGCCTTGATATTGTGTCTATGGTTTACATTGTACCTAGGCCCGCTCGCGGTAGTCGGGTTTGTAAATTTATTTCTGGTTATTCACAAATAATTATCTCCATATATATAGTGAATCATTCACTTTTTCCTAGTTTAGTTTTTTGCCGGGCCCTATTAGCTCAGTCAGTTACGTGTCTGACTAACAATCCAAAGGGGTCGTGAATTTGAATCCCCGTTTGGCAACAGCCTCTGTTATGATTGAAACATGGCGTTGTGTCTCATTATAATTAGTCACTCACTGCCGATTCAAGTGGGAAAGTTATCAGTAACTTGCGGAGATGTGGTGTGTTCCAGTACTAGTTAACCTTTCAGGATCCCAGGAAACAGTGGTTAGGTTAATTGATCATCTGTTAGCCCTCAAAGGCATAAACTGATGCTAAATATTCAATCAATCAATCAATCAATCAATCAATCTAAGTTTTGTTTACACTAATTTATTTTAGCTTGATTGCAATGAAAGCTCAGAGCTGATATGAATTGCTTGAATCTGCTTCCAGGGTAGAACAAGTATCGAGTGTTGTTTTTGAGAGGAATCAGGTCAAACTGGGGACCAAACAGGACAATTAACCTCTGGCATGATCAGTCAACACTATCACTACACTATCAACAAGTGTGTAGAATAATACTATGGCATTTTACACATTATCATCATTAATTATTCAAACTTCCATCTCCTAGTATGGCATGTTTAACAATTGTCAGCTTGTGTATGGCATTAAAGAACTCAATCTATTTTACTGCAGCTGTTGTTTTATGTCTTTAATCCTTCCATAACATTAATGGCATCATCTATCATGAGGTGATGGCTCAGTTGGGACAATTGTTGAGTTATTGAAATTAAGTCTCGATTCATTTGAATTTATTTACTTTAGCTTGAATGAAATTAAGCTTCAATCAAACTTAGAGGTTTTGCAAATTGCTCTTTAAAGGAAGTTATTTTTCTGAGTTAATCCTGTACTGTATTTAGAGTCCATCAGGTTGATTGATTGATTGAATATTAAGCATCATTTTTATGCCATTGATGGCTAACAGACAATCAGTTAACATAACAACTGTTTCCTGGGATCCTGAAAGGTTAACCAGTTCTCGAGCACAATCCATCTCTACAAGTAACTGATAACTTTCCCACTTGAATCAGCGGTGAGAGACGAATGATAATGAGACACAATGTCGTATATCAATCATCATGGGACCCCTAGATTGATAGTCAAGACGCATAACAGACTGCCAACAAATTTGAAATTCGAGGGAGATGCACTCTATACACATGGACCATCAGCAGATAGCCCTCTTACAAATATTTACTACCCTGGCAGTGAAAGTTGGCAGTTTATAACCAATGAAGTTTCAATCCCCAGCTGATTCCGATGGTCTCTAAATAACACTCAGAACTGGGTCTACCCAGGAAGTGGACTCGAGAGAGGTTCATTTCGAGGGCTCAGCGCAACACTATTGTAACTCCGTTTTTTCCAAAAATCGTTTTTTTGCATAAATTACTGTAGTTTTACAATGTGCATCTTGTGTTAAAATTTGGTCCTGATATTTTAAATAACTTTGAAGATATTCACTTTTGGTGAAAATATTGTATCTCAAATACACAAATTCTTTAGCGCAAAACTATTGTAACTTGAGTTACAATAGTTTTGCACCAAATAATATCTTGGAGACCTTTATTTATATTGGTGCAAAACTATTGTAACTTGAATTTAAATTTTATTAAACCCAGTTATCTTGTATAACCACACTTTTATTTAGTCCAAGAATATTGCAATACATTAGTTTCAAATGATAGTTCAGAAAAATCTAGCAAGATTTTGAAGAAATACAGGTATAGAGACTTTTTTTTTTTTTTTTTTTTTTTTTTTACTCATCTTTGAAAACATTTTAATTTGATAATAAAGTAATTTAGTCAGATGAGTATGTTAAATGTTTTATTGATTTGGACATTAGTGACAATGAAATCGATGATTAATAATGAATTGTGCTATAAAAGAGCCATAAAAATCTGATTATTAAAATTTGCAGTGAATTGTTTGGTTTGCATTTTTTTTATAATAAAAAGGCAGTCCAATCAAACAATATTACTCGACACACTTTTAATGTATACCAGTTATAACTTTACTTAACCAATATATCCCTTTTGAAAACTTCCAAAATGAGATATTATTCTAATTACCTGGTACACTCAGTATTATTCTTTTTAATATATCAGTATTAGAAGTCAACACTGTATCTAATTATTTTAAAATGGCTGTTAAAGAACCAAAACAATATATTTTAGATATCAATAAACCTTGGTTTCTCAGAATGAATTTGATGTGTGTAGAGGGTACAGCTGGTACTGTGGTTGGTATTGTGGGTGTAGAAGGTACAGCTGGTAGTATAGGGGGTATAATGGTTGTAGAGGGTATATCTGGTACTATAGTTGGTAGTGTGGTTGAATAAGGTATATCTGGTAGTGTAGTGAGTATGGTGGATGTACATCTGGTACTATAGTTGGTTGTGTGGGTGCAGAGGTACATCTGGTACTATAGTTGGTTGTGTTGGTGAAGAGGGTACCTCTTGTAGTGTAGTGGGTATGGTGGATGTACATCTAGTACTATAGTTGGTTTTGTGGGTGTAGAGGGTACATCTGGTAGTGTAGAGGGTATGTAGGATGTAGAAGGTACATCTGGTACAATAGTTGGTTGTGTGGGTGTAAATGGTACATCTGGTACTGTAGTTGGTATTGTGGATGTAGAGGATACAGCTGGTAGTGTAGTGGGTATGGTGGGTGTAGAGGGTACAGCTGGTAATGTAGTTGGTATGGTGGGTGTTGAGGGTACAGCTGGTACTATAGTTGGTAGTGTGGGTGTAGAGGGTACATCTGGTACTATAGTTGGTAGTGTGGGTGTAGAGGGTACATCATGTAGTGTAGTGGGTATGGTAGATGTACATCTGGTACTATAGTTGGTTGTGTTGGTGTGGAGGGTACATCTGGTAGTGTAGAGGGTATGGTGGATGTAGAGGATACATCTGGTACTATAGTTGGTTGTGTGGGTGTAGAGGGTACATCTGGTACTGTAGTTGGTATTGTGGATGTAGAGGATACAGCTGGTAGTGTAGTGGGTATGGTGGGTGTAGAGGGTACAGCTGGTAATGTAGTTGGTATGGTGGGTGTTGAGGGTACAGCTGGTACTATAGTTGGTAGTGTGGGTGTAGAGGATACATCTGGTACTATAGTTGGTAGTGTGGGTGTAGAGGGTACATCATGTAGTGTAGTGGGTATGGTAGATGTACATCTGGTACTATAGTTGGTTGTGTTGGTGTGGAGGGTACATCTGGTAGTGTAGAGGGTATGGTGGATGTAGAGGATACATCTGGTACTATAGTTGGTTGTGTGGGTGTAGAGGGTACATCTGGTACTGTAGTTGGTACTGTGGATGTAGATGATACAGCTGGTAGTGTAGTGGGTATAGTGGGTGTAGACATTACAGCTGGTAGTGTAGTCGATATATAGGGTGTAGAGGGTACAGCTGGTAATGTAGTTGATATTGTTGGTGTAGAGGGTACAGCTGGTAGCATTGTTTGTGTTGTGAGTGTAGAAGGTACAGCTGGTAGTGCAGTTGGTATGGTGGGTGTAGAGGGTATGGCTCTTAGCATAGATGATATAGTGGGTGTGGATGGTACAACTGGAAGCATAGTTGGTATAGTGGGTGTTGAGGGTACAACTTGAAGCATAGTTGCTATGGTGGGTGTTGAGGGTACAGCTGGTAGTGTAGTTAGTATGGTGGGTGTTGAGGGTACAGCTGGTAGTGTAGCTGGTATGGTGGGTGTAGAGGGTATGGCTTGTAGCATAGATGATATAGTGGGTGTGGATGGTACAACTGGAAGCATAGTTGGTATGGTGGGTGTTGAGGGTACAACTTGAAGCATAGTTGGTATGGTGGGTGTTGAAGGCACAGCTGGTAGTGTAGTTATTATGGTGGATGTTGAGGGTACAGCTAGTAGTGTAGTTGGTATGGTGGGTGAAGAGAGTACAGCTGGTAGTGTAGATGGTATCGTAGTCGTAGACAGTACAGCTGGTAGTATAGTTGATATGGTGGGTGTAGATGATAGGGAACAGCTGGTAGTGTAGTTGGTAATGTGAGTATAAAGGGAACAGCTGGTAGGGTAGATGGTAATGTGAGTATGGAGGGTATAGTTGGTAGTGTAGTTGGTAATGTGAGTATAAAGGGTACAGCTGGTAGTGTAGATGGTAATGTGAGTATGGAGGGTATAGTTGGTAGTGTAGTTGGTAATGTGAGTATAAAGGGAACAGCTGGTAGTGTAGTTGATATTGTGAGTATGGAGGGTATAGTTGGTAGTGTAGTTGGTAATATGAGTATAAAGGGTACAGCTGGTAGTGTAGTTGGTAATGTTAGTATGAAGGGTACAGCTGGTAGTGTAGTTGGTATTGTGAGTATGGAGGGTATAGCTGGTAGTGTAGTTTTTATTCTTGGTGTGGAGGGTACAGCTGGTTGTGTAGTTGGTAATGCGAATATAAAGTGTACAGCTGATAGTGTAGTTGGTATGGTGGGTATTGATATTAAAGCTAGTAGTTTAGTTGGTATGTAGGCTGTATAGGGTACAGCTGGTAGTATAGTTGGTATTATGGGTGTAAAGGGAGCAATGGGTGATTAAGATGGTTGATATGGTATAGTGGATGTAGTTAGTACAGCGAGTAGTTATATGGATGCAGAGTGGACATTGAGTAGTGGTATTGCAGTTGGTATAATGAATGTAATGGTTGCAATGAGTAGTGATGTTGATATTTAGGGGGTTGTGAGTAGTGAAATAAGTAAAGAATTATAGAGGATGTAGAAGGAACAGTGAAGAGTTGAGATGGTATGGTGGGTAGTGTCCATGAAACAGACGGTAGCGATGTTGGTATGGTGCAGTGGGTAAAGTGGGTAGTGATGTTGATATAATGTGGATTGTGAGTAATGAAGTTGGTATGTGGATGTTTAGGGCACAGTGGGTAGTGATGTTGGTATTGTTGATGTAAAAGGTACAGTATGTAGTTGAGTCTGAATGGCGGGTGTAGAGGGTACAGTAAGTAATGAGGTTCTGGTTGGTATTATAGATAATGGTTGGTAGAGAGAATACATTACCTATATACTGAAGTAATGTAGAGGGAACATTGGAGTTCATAAAGTGAATGTAGATGTACAGTGGAAAATGGTACTGGATTGGTGGGTGTAATGGTTCAGTGGTTAATTAGGTCAGTATGATGGATGTAGTGGATGCAATGGGAAGTGGGGTTGGTATGGTGGATGTTGAATGTACAGTGGATAGTTGAGTTGGTATGGCGATGGAGTAGATACATGTAATGAATATAAAGGATCAGTGTCTTATGGATTTGGTTTGGACCATGTTGAGGATGTAGTTGAAAATGGTGCTAGTATACTAGATGTAGAATGTAAAGTTGATGATGTTTGTATGGTGGTTGTATAGGGTACAGTGGGTATAATGATGTTAGTTTGTGGGTGTAAAGGGTACAGTACCATGGTGGTGGAGTTGGTACATGTATGAAGACTAAAAGGTGTTATTAATTTGGTATGATGGATTTTGAAGGTGCAGTTGGAATTGGAGTCAGTATGACAAATGTAGATGGTACAGTTGTTAGTGATGTTGGTATAGTCGGCCCATGGGGCACAGTACCCACTTACTGCTTGTTTAAATTTAAACGATAACTTTTTCCAAATTTTTAACTGAATAAAACACAGGTTTATTTTTTGTCTATTTTTCTGTCTATAAATGAGGTTTTAACCAAAACAATCATGTAGTATGCAATTTGATCTCAACTGCCTATTGCACCCTAGGTAAAAATTCACCAATATTTTTTATAAGACTGAAAACAACAGTTTTATTATCTTGTTTGATATTTACTGGTTATTAATATCAAAATGTTGCATCCTTAAACATGACAGTTAGTTACTATTATGGTGTGGTCCAGATAGTATCTGCATACTATATAAATTTACACAATTTAAATACTAATTTGGAAATATAGTTTTATATATTTACTTATATTAACATAATTTAATACTTTCATAACTGAAATATTATGCTTTATAATGTTAATGACATAGGTTAATTTTTTGTTAACATGAGAACTATCAAAATTATTGTATTTATAGGCTAATACATAAATAATACAACTTTATATACTTTTGTATATGTTTTTCTTTATTTCCAATACTTCTTATATGTTTGTGTTAAACTTTAATAGAGTTAAAATTGATTTTGGATTAATAACAACATAATTTTAAACAGTTTTATATTGAGTTACAATATTTTTAAACTTAGAAATTAATTAATTATCTCGTAAAACTTGGTGTAAAACTATTGTAACTTGAGTTACAATAGTTTTGCACCAAATATAAATTCAGTTTTATTGAATTTTCAACGCAACACTATTGTAACTCAAACTTTTACAAATAAATCAAGTAATACTAAAGCTTTAATTGATAACACTTGTTAATAATGTAAGTAATGCAGTTTTCATTTGAATTTGAAAACTATTTGCAAAAATATCTAAAGACGAATATAAAAAACAGTTTTTTCCTTCTCCTGAACAATTTGCAAAAACCTAGTTACAATAGTTTTGCGCCAAGCCCTCGATTTAAGCTTTGAATTTTATTCATAATCAAGTTAAAATAAATTAGTATAAAATAAAACATATAGTAACTTAAAACCAATCGCAAAGTAAAAGTTTAAACCACTCAAACCAATAGTTACTTAAACCAATGGCAAATAAATTTCTTCAATTATCAAGTCATTATAGTCCACTCTCCGTTTAATACTTGAATTGCACCAGCCTTCAACCCTATATATAATTGTATGTGACATTCCGCACAACATGCCATAAATCAATCTTGACCAGGCTACACTAGTGTTTATAACAATCAGTTGACAGAAATGTGTCAAAGTACTGTAACCAGTAATAGCCCAATTTGTAGCGACCAATTTGGAATAATTAGTGTATGTGGCACATATCTATATCTAAACAAGCCATTAAGTTCAGATAAAATCTTGATAAAATTCGTCATGTTTTAAAACTAGCAAGTCTTGATAGAACAGAGTTGAAATTTTGACCTGGATGTGAAATAGAGGCATCTTTTAAAGCTGACTAATAGTGAAGTTTTCACTATTGTGAAAAGTAAAAAAGCTTTTAAAGCTTCATTAAACTTTGGAAACGCACAATTTTTGAAAATAACAAAAATGATTGCAATTAAATGTGTTTATAGTATTGCTAAAACCATTCCTGTAGACCACTAAGTGGCTGTTTTTAAAAAAGGGAGAAAATAAATAATTTCAATCAAAATTAATTTTGTATTTCAAGCTTGTTACTTTTGCTCACATTTTTGTAATTCCGTAACAACTCGGTTGCTTTACGACTGTACCTCCGCCAATGTTCGAAAGTACACAAATGAATACATATATTTTGATGCACACATGAATCCAGATTCGCAAATTTGGCAAAGAAGATATAGAAGACAGAGAGACATCACTTTATGATCAATGTAACATTACAATGGTATAAAATAAGACAACTTTACTCTCTGAAGATTTTTTGTTAAACAGTTAGGGCATAATGAGTGCTATATATTTAGGTGACCTCCCGGTTTATTTTTTAAATAGGTGAACTGCAGTGGTAGTGTGCGGATTAAGACGTTAGCTAAGGGGTTCATTAACAAGATCAGAAAAGTTAAGGCTTGACTAACATTATGCATTGTTGTTGAGTTTTCTTTTTTTCTTTTTTAAAAATATTGATGTCTGCAATAAAACTGTATTGAGCATAGTAAGCATTATATTATTCATACGCACTGAGAAACAATGAGTACCGAATACTAGTTTGGTTCAGTTTAGTTCCACCCACACATATACACTTGATACTATCGTATGCACTATTATGTCTTGATCTACTTATTGAGAGGCTATCAAGGTTTGTTTAGTACAGTTATTAAAAAAGTAATTTTGTTTTTAATTTTATATGAATGATTTGTCGCTTCCGTGCAATAAATTAGCTTGTTGATTCCAGTTCATTCATTCACTGAGGGAAATAAAAGGGATGTTCTTAAAAGCTATCCAACTGCAAGTGGTTATTTAATTTCTAACCGCATCCCCTACAGTTTCCCATATTATGTTTCTCTTAGAAGTGAATTGATCATATATTACCAATCAATGTGTTTCCAAACAAGCTTCATGACTCCCTGTTTTCTGCCTGAGGTGATTATCAGAAAGAGACGAACATTAATTTGTAAACATAACCCGTTCTTAATTATCTACTTATAATGTGCTTCATATTTTTTTTTTTTTTTTTTTTTTTTCTCTCAGTGATCAAATAAACATATATTCTATTATCTAGAAGAGTAAAACTGACTTAAATTGAAAAATGACCATTCCAGAAGTTATATGAGCCTTTAAAGGGAATATAACATTAGGATTTTTCGAAATTTTAAAAAGGGATTTCCTAACTTGGGCTACATGCTTCGGTTAGACTAAAATAGATTTCTGCTTAAAATTAAACACATATTTTGCGACCTTTTAAAATGCGTCATGTTGTTTCATTTTGATTTAAATTTGACTGACAAACCCTAAACCATATATATGCATATATAAACAAAACACCATAGCATCTGACACTGTAGTTATAGATAACCAGCTGACTGTTACCATGGAAACTGTTTCAAGATATCAGAAATGCTCAGTAGTATTAGATATTCTACTTATAAACATGAAAACAATTATTTCACCAAAAATACTTTTATACAACAATTATTTTAAACAATTAAATAAACTGACTCTTGAAAACCTCAAAGATAGATGTGCATGTATAAAAACATCAAAGCATCATTAGATATAGACTGTTACCATGGAAACTGTTTCTGGATATCAGAATTAATCAGTAATATAGGCATTCAATGAAAGTAGTCTACTTAAAATATAAAAATATAAAAATAATGAAAAATTTGCTATGGTTACAATTTATGATAAATATGAATATGTTCCTTTTTAAACAACAATAATTTATTGTTTTACCCTTTTTGTCGACTGCGAGGACTCCTCCTAGATCTGTGGCAACTGTCGCAGCTGAAATAAGGAAGGGGGGAGAATAAGGTGCAATGCTGATTTGTAGGTACTGTGCATATATTAGGGCTGTTCTTTATTATGGGTTTGTCTGGGGAGAATTGGGGAAAGTATTGGCAGCAATGATCAATTACAGTACTGATGTTTGCATCAACTATGACATACAGTCAAACCTGCCTTAAGCAGCTAATCATGGGAAAGAGTAAAAATGGCCTTGTTGTTTAATGCAGGTTAATAAGCTCTGAAAGTATGTGAAGACATGTGGCTGCTAAATAGATGACCACTTATACAGGTTTGAGTGTATTTCTTTCAATTAAACATAAAACCTGACTAAAAACATCTCAAAACTGGATCATTTAACCTCAGTGTATTGATTGATTAAATATTTAGCATCATTTTTATGCCATTAAGGGCTAACAGACAATCCGTTAACCTAACTGCTGTTTCCTGGGATCCTAGAAGGTTATCCAGTACTCAAGCATACCCCATCTCCACAAATAACTGATAACTTTCCCACTTGAATCAGCTGTGAGAGACAAAATAATGAGACAATGTCGTATAGCAATCATCACAGAGAATGTTGCCGGGCAGGGATTCAAACTCATGATCCCTGGATTGAAAGTCAGACGCATAACCGACTGAGCTAATCAGGCCCAACTTACCTCAGTGTAAAACATGTACCTGTTGTCAATACAGTGAATCAGAAGTAGAAATTGTTGACGGACAGATAGTGACAATAACTATAAATACACTTGGCCTAAATAAAATAGATACATTATCAATATCTCAATTGAGGTGCCTGAAATACTGGAGTAAATAAATATAAAAATTTATGTCCACTTTATAGTTATCTAATGATACTCGAGTTATCAGCTACCTTCACTTGTAATGGCTGTCATCACTCGTAGGTCATAGCACGAGTTATCAGCTATCTTCACTTGTAATGACTGTCATCACCGGTAGGTCATAGCACAAGTAATCAGCTATCTTCACTTGTAATGACTGTCATCACTCGTAGGTCATAGCACGAGTTATAAGCTATCTTCACTTGTAATGACTGTCATCACCCGTAGGTCATAGCACGAGTTACCAGCTACCATCACTTGTAATGACTGTCATCACTAGTAGGTCATAGCACGAGTTACCAGCTACCTTCACTTGTAATGACTGTCATCACTCGTAGGTCATAGCATGAGTTATCAGCTATCTTCACTTGTAATGACTGTCATCACCGGTAGGTCATAGCACGAGTAATCAGCTATCTTCACTTGTAATGACTGTCATCACCCGTAGGTCATAGCACGAGTTATAAGCTATCTTCACTTGTAATGACTGTCATCACTCGTAGGTCATAGCACGAGTTATCAGCTATCTTAACTTGTAATGACTGTCATCACTCGTAGGTCATAGCACCAGTTATCAGCTATCTTCACTTGCCATGACTGTCATCACTCGTAGGTCATAGCACCAATTATCAGCTACCTTCACTTGTAATGACTGTCATCAGTTGTAGGTCATAACACAAGTTATCAGCTACCTTCACTTGTAATGGCTGTCATCACTCGTAGGACATGGCACAAGTTATCAGCTATCTTCACTTGTAATGACTGTCATCATTTGTAGGTCATAGCACGAGTTATAAGCTATCTTCACTTGTAATGACTGTCATCACCAGAGGTCATAGCACGAGTTATAAGCTATCTTCACTTGTTATGGCTGTCGTCACTCGTAGGTCATAGCACGAGTTATCAGCTACCTTCACTTGTAATGGCTGTCATCACTCGTATGTCATAGCACGAGTTATCAGCTATCTTCACTTGTAATGGCTGTCATCACTCGTAGGTCATAGCACGAGTTATCAGCTACCTTCACTTGTAATGGCTGTCATCACTCATAGGTCATAGCACGAGTTATCAGCTACCTTCACTTGTAATGGCTGTCATCACTCATAGGTCATAGCACGAGTAATCAGCTATCTTCACTTGTAATGACTGTCATCACTCGTAGGTTATAGCACGAGTTATCAGCTATCTTCACTTGTAATGACTGTCATCATTCGTAGGTCATAGCACGAGTTATCAGCTATCTTCACTCATAATGACTGTCGTCACTCGTAGGTCATAGCACGAGTTATAAGCTATCTTCACTTGTTATGGCTGTCATCACTCGTAGGTCATAGCACGAGTTATCAGCTACCTTCACTTGTAATGGTTGTCATCACCCGTAGGTCATAGCACGAGTTATCAGCTATCTTCACTTGTAATGGCTGTCATCACTCGTAGGTCATAGCACGAGTTATCAGCTATCTCCACTTATAATGACTGTCATCACCGGTAGGTCATAGCACGAGTAATCAGCTATCTTCACTTGTAATGACTGTCATCACCCGTAGGTCATAGCACGAGTTTTAAGTTATCTTCACTTGTAATGACTGTCATCACTCGTAGGTCATAGCACGAGTTATCAGCTATCTTTACTTGTAATGACTGTCATCACTCGTAGGTCATAGCACCAGTTATCAGCTATCTTCACTTGTAATGACTGTCATCACTCGTAGGTCATAGCACCAGTTATCAGCTATCTTCACTTGTAATGACTGTCATCAGTTGTAGGTCATAGCACAAGTTATCAGCTACCTTCACTTGTAATGACTGTCATCACTTGTAGGTCATAGCACGAGTTACCAGCTACCTTCACTTGTAATGACTGTCATCACTTGTAGGTCATAGCACGAGTTATCAGCTATCTTCACTTGTAATGACTGTCATCACTCGTAGGTCATAGCACGAGTTATCAGCTATCTTAACTTGTAATGACTGTCATCACTCGTATGTCATAGCACGAGTTATCAGCAACTTTCACTTGTAATGACTGTCATCACTCATAGGTCATAGCACCATTTATCAGCTATCTTCAATTGTAATGATGTCATCACCCGTAGGTCATAGCACGAGTTATAAGCTACCTTCACTTGTAATGGCTGTCATCACTCGTATGTCATAGCACGAGTTATCAGCTATCTTCACTTGTAATGACTGTCATCACTCGTAGGTCATAGCACGAGTTATCAGCTATCTTTACTTGTAATGACTGTCATCACTCGTAGGTCATAGCACAAGTTATCAGCTATCTTCACTTGCCATGACTGTCATCACCCATAGGTCATAGCACGAGTTATCAGCTACCTTCACTTGTAATGACTGTCATCACTTGTAGGTCATAGCATGAGTTATCAGCTACCTTCACTTGTAATGATTGTCATCACTCGTAGGTCATAGCATGAGTTATCAGCTACCTTCATTTGTAATGACTGTCATCACTTGTAGGTCATAGCACGAGTTACCAGCTACCTTCACTTGTAATGATTGTCATCACTCGTAGGTCATAGGGAGGGTTCTATAATTATATAGCAGGGTTGTCCATTCAGACTTGGCGTTTCTGCCACACTGTTTAATCAAATGAACCTTAAAATTCTCCAATTTGCCTATAAAGTATTATCATATGAGGGACAAATGGCCTGCAATTTCAAAGTGTGAGGGAAAACACTGATATATACAAGCAGATATACGAATATAATTCATGCACATTAGTCTTACAGACCCCTTATTATAGAAAGGATAGATATTTAAAGAAGCCAAAATGATATATTGAAAAGGATTTCCTTAAACTTGGGCTACGCATCTAGGTAAATCATTATATATACAATTTTAAGCAGGAAATCTATTTCAGTCTAACCTATATATATAGGCATATAGACATGCGATTATGGGAAAAAATGTCTTTTGAAATATCCAGCTTACTATAAAAAATTTGTAAAAGCATCAAGAACACTTCCTGTGTAACCATTTTCCAAGTCATAAATATGATTTTTAGACTAAAAAATTTGAACTTAAGCCCATCAGGCCAGAAAGCAAACCACACAGTCTGATTAGGGTCTACTTTGGTTCTCAGTCCATGATTTCTAGTTAAAAGCAATAGCCTATGTTATAACAATGGTTGGCCAGAATAATAAAAAGTCAGGAAACCGACTGCTTCTTATTAAACGATCAAATGGACTTATAATAAACAACTAGATCTTTTAATCAGCAATAATTTTTTTTTTTTTTGAATGGGATTTAATGAAATTTTCAACACATTTTAGGTCATATATTGCAAAACCAGTTTTACTGGTGGGGGAAGATCTCAGATTGAGTAAGACTGAGTAGAACCATTGCCCTTCCATAAGTAACTGGCAAACATTATCACATAAAGTTTTTGGAGAGAGCGCGACTCGAACCTACAACCTCAGCAGTGAGAGGTAAGTGATCTTGAGATTGCCCCTTAGCAGCAATAATAAAAGAGAAAGATAATATCTGGGAGTCTGGTGTCAGGTAGAAATGCCAGGAGGGATATGAAAATTGAAAAGGTGTGGAAAATCAAGGTATTATAAATACCAACACTGAATAGGATTATTTTCCAATTTTATCGCTGCGGCTTTCTGTCTCAAAAGACCAGTAATCATGTGGGCATGGAATGTAGGCAATCCAGTCTAATGTATTGGTATAACTACTGAGTAACGTAATATATCTATGACTGTATATAATGACCACATGTGACTTACGATAGATTGGCATCAGACGAGTCAGATTCCAGATCTACAACACCAAAATCTTCAAAGTTTTCTTCATCCGTTCTACTGAAAATATAAGAAAAGTCTTAAAATCGTAAACAAAGCTAATACATAATCACCTGTGGTAGCCATCAATGCTGTACAGTCAAAACTGTCACAGCCGCAATGAAGGGAAGGAGCAAAAGTGACCTTTAAAGAAAGTTGTTTGCTTAATACAGGTTAATTTTAGGCATAGTAATGGGAAGTAGCAAATGAACGCGGCTGCTTTAGACATGTGGCTGCTCAAATGAGTGTTTGAGTCAAGTGGCTGCTTAATTGAGGTGACTGCTTATGCAGGATTGACATTATATTAAATGTAATTAAATGCAGCTCCTGTCTTTAAAAGTTCAAACATAATTTCTTTTTTCCCCCTCACATCAATTTTAAGTGTTAATCAAGTATATTATAAAGTAGCTACTTCCCTTAAAGTAAAGTTTTCCATTCTCACTTGCAATCTGGTCGAGATAAGGCTATTATAAATTAATTGCTAGATTCTCATCCAAATTTTTCCTAAAGAGGGGAGGGAGGATGGGGAGAAGAAAATACAAATGGGTCGGGGATAAATGAAAATAAATGGACTGGAGGGGATGTTAATCTAGCAATAAATTCATTATAGTATCTTCGTTTGTTATAAGATGTAGTCAAAAGTTAAAAACTGTAATTCAGTAAAAATGCATTCTTAAACTATCTAAAGAGATCAGTTGTTGTTGCTGTATCAGGTGTTAAGCCTTGTTTTCAGTTACATCGCAACAGTGTCTGCTTGAGTATTCTGGGTGTCGCCATATTGGAGTATCATGCCACAGATACATGTTATGATACCCCACCCAACTATCCTCTAAATGCTGAGTGCCAATAAGAGATCAGAATTTTGCAACTTAATCAAATTCAGCCAATTAATTGTTTTGTCTTACAACTTGTCTTACCCTGCTCTACTTGAGACTAAAATATATGAGAATGATAACGAAGATGCAACATATGCAGTTGTGTGATTTGAAATAAAATTAATCATCAGCCCCACCTTACTTTAGACATTTAGTGATTACAATTTCTGTCACTTCCATGAACAGCTTTATATCATTATTATTCTATTCTGTTTTTGTTTTCCAGAATCTCTAAAACTCTTGTCAGAATTTATTCTGGGACAGGTTGTTTCCCTACTAAGTGGGAGCTGTCAATTAGACTTAAGATATAACAACAAAAGCCAGAGTTTAAGGAGAACTTCCATCACAATTCTGCCATCTTGGGGAATAACTTCAACAAAATCAATATCCAACATCAACAAATAGGCACGATCAGAAGAAGTTTTTACAATTTTAAATTGAAGCAATAAAACAGAAGACGTAGCTGGGGCATACATTGTCTAGTGATAGAACGAAATATTCAGTTTCAGTTCAAATTTTGGTCACAGGAAATGGATCTTACATCTGGAGAACCAATTGTTAGATCGTTACCAACTCCTTTGTTCTAAAAACATCCCACATGATTTTTTCTATTGAACTGCAAAAACTAATTTGTTTCAAAACTGATGAAAACTGAAATCATTTCCTTTTTAATCTTTGCACACAGATTGCAGCTAGAAAAGTCTCTGTCGGCATGTATGTGCCAGCATGTATGTGTCAGCATGTATGCGCCATTTGGCACCTTGCACACAGATTGCAACTAGAAATGTCTCTGTCGGCATTTCTCTGTAAGCATGTATGTGTCGGCATGTATGTGTCGGCATGTATCTGTCAGCATGTATGTGTTGGCATGTATGTGTCGGGATGTGTGCGCCATTTGGCACCTTGCACACAGATTGCAACTATAGATGTCTCTGTCAGCATGTATCTGTCGGCATGTATTCGCCATTTGGCACCTTGCACACAGATTGCAACTTTAAATGTCTCTGTCAGCATGTATGTGTTAGCATGTATGTGCCATTTGACACCTTGCACACAGATTGCAACTAGAAATGTCTCTATCAGCATGTATGTGTCGGCATGTATCTGTCAGCATGTATGTGTGGACATGTATGTGTTGGCATGTATGCGCCATTTGGCACCTTGCACACAGATTGCAACTAGAAATGTCTCTGTCGGCATATAGTTTCGGTATGTATGTGTTTGCATGTCTCTGTCAAGCATGTAAGTGTCAGCATGTATGTGTTGGCATGTATGTGTCAGGATGTAAGTGTCGGTATGTCTCTTTCAGCATGTATGTGTCAGCATGTATGTGTCAGCATGTATGCGCCATTTGGCAGCTTGGAACCAGAAAAAGGTTGATTAATTTAACCACACAATTATGAACATGATAAAAAAAAATATATAAAAATGGACATGACACCCATGTACAGGATTCCTGCCCCTCTACGGAGACTGACAGTGATTCTCTAACCCAGAACGACAGAGCCAAAGTTCATTATAAATATCATGCAAGTACATGCTATTTATAACCGATCACACAAGATTCTCCAAGAAATGTTTATTATTAAGTAGAGTCTAAAGACGTCACACAGGGCTTTTTTCTGTAAATTGGGAAGAGGCTGAAGCCTTTCAGATTGGGAAAAGACAACAATGCCATTGCGGGTAATTGTTGTTTTTATCAAAGCTATAAAGCAACACTGTTAAAATCATCCATTAATTATCAGATATTATAGCTATGTTTCAATTCCAGTGGTTTTTTCTCCATATGTAAGAATAATTCACCACACAAAAAATATATTTTGGGGATTTTTTAGGCCTCAATTGGAAAAAACAACATGATTTGTGAATTGTGAAGTAGCCAAATGTCGGCCTCTGTTTCATAAGGTAAAAAAGTTAACCTTGTTTCAAACATATATTACTAAACCTGTAAACTAACCAACTAACTAATATTTCTTTTCCTGCAATACAACAATACGATTAATATGTACTCAGAGTGCGTTGTTTTTTTTGTTATTAGGAAATCATATGAATTATGGATATAACTATATAGACAACATAATGTTAGTACAGAGAGATCATGACTATGGTTGAATGGTCTATGTATGACTTTGTGAATACTACTGTCTACCTGTTAACAGATGACCGTCCACTACTGTGTGCATGTACTGGAAACAGGTTCCTCCGTGAAGTTTCTGGTGTGGAGAAGTCTATCAACAGTTGGCCACCATCTTCGTCGGTGTTTGTGTCATATTCGTTAAATGTGAAAGCACTTGCCTCTGATGTGTCCTGGGCCTGAAAAACAACACATAGTAATAGATACCTCGCACATTTTTGGGGGGAATGGGGTTAAATGACATTTTCAACACATTTCAGGTTATATATGACATTGTCAGTTTTATTGGTGGCGGCAGACCTCAGACTGAATGGGTAGAACCACTGTCTTTCCACAAGGAACTGGCAAACTTTCTCACATAAAGATTTCAGAGCCAGCATGTCTTGAACCTACGATCTTAGCAGTGAGAGGTAAGTGATCTTGAAATGGCTTCTTAAACCACTCGGCCAAAAAACCCATCCGCAAAAGATGTGTATAGCAAACTCATACCTTAGTGTTTAAATAATCTTTAAAATGATAGTGCAGTAAATATATCACGTAAACCACACTTAGACTTCCAAATAATATCTAAATAGATTTCCTGCATTTTTGCATAAAATGGTTAAAGGTAGTTAAGTTAGTCAGTAGAGTGTCCTCAGGCCATCTTGGGCCTCTTGTTTATCAAATCTACTGATTTGCAATCTCAGATTCAGCAAATCCATCACATGTTTATATACTACAGCTAAAATAACCGCAGATTACAAGAATTTTTTCTTCAAACCTCAATATATTAAAATTTTGTTGCTCAGTTAAACTATCCAAAATGATGCATTTATAAGGAACAATATGGTAATAAAACATATTTTATGCAGAAACAACACTTTAACACAAAAATCAGATATGGGTACATAATATACAAAACTTCACACCAAATATTGCTGACTAAAAGTTGAAGGACAAGACAATATACCTGATGTGGGCTGTCAATCAAACACGCTGATAATCAAATCAGCAACCAATATTGCTTCAAAGGCCTCAATTTTCCTTAGACAAGTGAATGATCTCTAAGTTAACACTTTATTGTATTTACTTAGGTAAACAATGCCATGTGATCAGTAGACCGAGCGATAGTCACACGCTTGTCAAGCCAACTGAGAAACTCAAACTTTAAATCCAAGATTATCTGCAAAGACTGAGGCTGCCACAATTTCGGAAAAACATTTTCTATGTATCATTCTTTGCATTCAAGTGAGAGGTATTATGGTAAATAATACTTCAATAATGCATGTTGCAATAAAACAAATGACAGACACGAGTGCAGTGGTACAAGACATTAAAGTTAATAAAAATGTCATGTTTATAGTTCACTGTGGACATGTGTTAATGTCATGTTAACCCTTTATGTCCTATAAATGACCCAGACCTAACATTCTTTCAAACAAAAAAAAAAACACAGTGCCTGAACTGTTCATATAAACGTTTCTACACATTTTTGGAAACAAGATTGCTGAGTAGAGAGGTAACCAAATTACAATAGAAATCAATTATAGATTCCATATACTTTTGGAATTCAAACCCTAAATGATATATTAAATCAAATTGGATATATCACTCAAGATACTAATAAAGATCCAAAAATAGTCTATATTAAGAGGTAAGAATATATATGTAAGAAGTTAAAGAAAGATTTAATGTAAGACAGTCACTTTTCAATTTCATTTAGTATGTAGTTAAAACATAATACTATAAATCTGCCAAATAATGAAAGAAGATGAAGCAGAATTTTTCCAAAGAAACATCACCAAGAAAAGCCATTCATCCACATAATACATGTATTTCAAAGTAGATGTGATAAACTGCACAGGGTGTAACTGTTTGTCACTCAACCATGAAGTTGTGGATTTCGTTATCGCAGGTAGAATTCAATGGCCTCCCTGGAACAACACCCAGGACAGGTTCTACCCAGGAAACGGACTGTAATGAGCGATAAAAAATACTTCAACTTACGTTGGCTTGCAAATGAGGTAAATTAAATATAAATGGATATAGTCATACTTCATATAATACAGAGAATCTGCGAGGTCATACTTCATATAATACAGAGAATCTGCAAGGTCAAACTTCATATAATACAGAGAATCTGCGAGGTCATACTTCATATAATACAGAGAATCAGTGAGGTCAAACTTCATATAATACAGAGAATCTGCGAGGTCATACTTCATATAATACAGAGAATCAGTGACGTCAAACTTCATATAATACAGAGAATCTGCGAGGTCATACTTCATATAATACAGAGAATCAGTGAGGTCAAACTTCATATAAAACAGAGAATCTGCGAGGTCAAACTTCATATAATACAGAGAATCTGCGAGGTCAAACTTCATATAGTACAGAGAATCTGTGAGGTCAAACCTCACATAATACAGAGAATCTGCGAGGTCATACTTCACATAATACAGAGAATCTGCGTTGTCATACTTCATATAATACAGAGAATCAGTGAGGTCAAACTTCATATAATACAGAGAATCAGTGAGGTCAAACTTCATATAATACAGAGAATCTGCGAGGTCAAACTTCATATAATACAGAGAATCTGCGAGGTCAAACTTCATATAATACAGAGAATCTGCGAGGTCATACTTCATATAATACAGAGAATCTGCAAGGTCAAACTTTATATAATACAGAGAATCGGCGAGGTCAAACTTCACATAATACAGAGAATCAAACTTCACATAATACAGAGAATCTGCGTGGTCATACTTCACATAATACAGAGAATCTGCAAGGTCAAACTTCACATAATACAGAGAATCTGCGAGGTCATACTTCATATAATACAGAGAATCAGTGAGGTCAAACTTCATATAATACAGAAAATCTGCGAGGTCATACTTCACATAATACAGAGAATCTGCGAGGTCATACTTCATATAATACAGAGAATCTGCGAGGTCATACTTCATATAATAAAGAGAATCTGCGAGGTCAACTCCACATAATATCTCTACATGAAAATGTGTTGTTACTTTATAAATCAAATGAATGAATGGGGTTTTACGGCATACCAACACATTATAGGTTATTTGACGCCAACAGGAAGAGATACCAGGTTCACTCTACATGTACAAAAATAACAAATTAACATACAGATTTAAACAAAAATACACCAACAAATGAATATGCAGAATGAACCTAGAACCTTGATACCTGCAGAACTGCAGAGTTTCAGCAAATTCTATCTATTACTCAATTTGTCGCTTCTTACGACATGCATGAGTCACAGTGGTCCTATTCTTGCCATCACTCATATGGCTCTCCATATATATAGTTATAAATCAATAAACACTGATAAACACATATAAGTTATTAATTACATGTATATATGCTACAATACAAATAAGTTTACAGCACCAGAATATACAATATGTACCTTGTCACTTGCTGATGTCTTTAACATAGCTGTACATTTGAATGTCTATATATACACCTTCATGCTAATTAACAAACGCAGCGTGACAGCTCCTGTTTGTTTTTCTCGTTTAAATCCCATAAGGTAGAAATCCTACACCACCCTAACAACTGAGTCATTGACGTCATGTACAATATAAGTCACATGTACTGTATGTAGTCTCGTACATCGAGTAAGATATTACTTTTTTATCTGCACAGAAGAGATAAAAATTAACCACATAAGTTTCGCTGTTTGCTGATGTGTTAAAGGCAAACACTACAGTAAATTTAATTAAATATTCATATGATCATTTCAAATGCCTAGAGGCAAGAGAAGTTAGGTAATTTACAATTTACAAACATTTCATAACATCTACAGAATCAATTACAAAGATTTTATTAATTTAATTTAAACTTCACCAAGGTAATTAGCCATTTTAAAAGTGTCAAATAAGCTCCCGTAAATATTGCTCAGTTAAATTTAATACAATCACCATACAAGGTTACTTAAACAAGTTTGCAGTAAATAATCTCACTTGAATTAAGACATGATCACCCAGTTATACTGCTCTCTCTTTTATATTGACCAAATAAGTACCATTGTTCACAATTCAATTAACCTAACACACTATTTGAGAGTTATCTTCCTGCACCAGTAACTGAGTGAGACAAAGCAGTCTATACATAGTTCTAAATTTTACCGTACTTAACATGCTGAATTCAGTAATTGTAACACAACTTAGCAGTACAGTACTATAGAATGTTTTAAATTTAATATTTATAGGTGTTTAATAATGGCTGACGTCCTCGATCTAATATGAAATGACAACCCAGTGAATACTACCCTAAATTTAAGAATAATTCAGCACTGCGTTGTCTATAGTTTAAGACTTCAGAAATAACACAACTGTTTTTTATTTGACAACATCATTATAATAAGTAACCCTTAGTTTAATAACAATAAGACACCATGCAGTTAAATTGTTCTTAATTAATTTCCCAATAACATTGATTTTAGCACTCAGTATAAAATGTACACCCCAGTAATATAAATACTGTTCTAAATTTCACACAACCTAAGTATTCTTCTCAATCTAATTATCAGTCTCAATTTAGTTCTTAACTTCAATTTAATTAACAGTAGAACAGTAACAATGGTTAACAAACTTTCATTAATCCATCATTCCAATAAGTAGATTTGAACAATAAACACAGAACATCACCTAATGACAATCACAATTGATTATTTCAACAGAAGTCAAGCTTTCTATACTTGATCACCAATGTCGAAACATCACAATATCAGAATGAGTCTTTGCAATCAATATCCTTTTGGACTGCCAAAACTTATGTTTCTCTTCACAATAAAATGCACTGTTTTCGAAAAATATCTACCATTAACGCTATTAAAGGTTGTGAAATAGTTAATGTGGGAGGTGAGGCAGACAAATAATTAAACAATCCAGATATAACAACCATATATATATATAGAGAGAGAGAGAACATGCTGACAGACTAGTAATTGAATTATCATATTTGATACAAAATCAATTGTTTAACGCACATACAGCAATAAGAAGGATTTCCATTGTTTCAGAGAAAATTTAATTAACGTAATATAGGTGTAATAGCATTCCAGAGAGAGCCTTAATGAATTATGCATCATCGCCAGAATCATGCAGTAATTCAACATGTGCTTACCGTGCAATCGTGGGTATTGGGGGATGGCCTAATGTACATCTACATGTATGAAGAACAAGGGAAATATTCTAAGCATGATTACCAGGCAGTGTTCATTTACAAGGCAAACAGATATACATACATACATGTATATTTATATGACAATAAATATAGGATCTTACATGAGTACTCATTTATTATTGAATTCATTAAACAAGTTGGCAAAATACATATTATACAAGGCTCTGCCGAGTGTTTTATCATTTTTGCCAACGAGTTTAATAAATAAATAATAAATGAGCACAAATGTAAGATTCTTTTTATCACAAAACTCAGAAAAATAGTATATTTATCAATAATTTAACATCTCTAAGAATAACATTTTTATAGCATCTCAAAATAATGTCATTCTACCATGACAAATCACCAAAAGTTAAAAATTACCTACATATCCTACAATCCTTAAGTGGCATGGGTCCGAAGTGACAAACTAACATTTCTTAAGATTGGTCAAAGTTCCACAAAGTGAAGGAAGAGACCAAAATTCGGTGGCTTCCACTTAAAACTCATGTTTTTTTCCCAAATTACATTAGAGGATAAAACCCTCAACTGGGTATGAAGAACTATTGTAATATATGAAAATCATTGGTTAGAACATGATTTTAACAGTGTAATGCTTTATTTTCCAGTTTGCTAAAGCTATAAAAAAATTACAAAATTCCCCCTCAATCGCGCTGTTTTTTCCCTAATCTCCAAGGCAAACAGGTAACGTTATATTTTTATTCATATTAATTTAAGGTAATCTGAAAGTTTGTATTTTTGTCGCACTATTTAATCAAATGACCCTTAAAATTCTCCAATCTACCTACCTCTCACCATATTGCGGACAAATGATATCTCAATTTTAAAGTGTGAGGAAAAACTCTGCATAATCTTAAATACAGTAAAAAAGAAAACTCTGTACCCCTTTACCGAAAACAGACTTCACAGAACATGAAAATTAAAATAAAACAGACATTCGCTGAGTAATTAAGAATGCACCTGCAATAAACTTAGAAATGTGTGTGTGGCATTATTGGTGTCTGGCTGCATCAGATCTGCTCTCTATTATTTCTTTATACATGGCCAGACACAAATATCTATATACACCTATATAACAAGTGTTATCTATAGGTAAAATGGTGACCAGTCTTTGTTCAATTAATGTTTCATGGACCATTAACATATTGCGGGACAGCAGTGCAGTGGATAGATTGTTGGTTGCCCATGCAAGTTGTTACTGGTTTGATCCCAGCCCATATGCCAGAGGTCACAGTGAAAATCTTCTTCAAATTTACTTTCATTATATTAGAACTGGTGAGGCTTGAAATAATTTGTTTAGATATATATTATAGCCACCCCATTCCGTGTGAATTTCAACCATCAATCAGTATCCTTTACATTTATTTTTTTCTTTGAATGGCCATCTGTCACAGAAAAAAATCAATAATCAATATTCAATAATAATTGTCTTGAAAAAACACACGAAGTGACATTTATCTCTGACATTTGCTTAATAAGTCACAAGCTTTTTATGTATCTTCACTTTGACCAAAAGGTGTTTCTTCTATATATATAGGTTTGTGGAAATTTCCACTTATTATATAAAAAAAATCTTCTACTGCAAGGGTAGTAAATATTTGTAAGTGGACACATCAAATTCCAACGCTACACTAGGCTATCTGTTGATGGTGAACTAACACAGATCCATGTGTATAGAGTGCATCTCCTTGGAAGTTCGAATTTTTGGCAGTTGGATCTTTTTTTTCAACTGCATATAACAAACACTTTTTTGAAATGATTTTTTGCCAATTAAATGTATTAACACTAATCTAGTAGTATGCCATACTGATAACAAAAACAATGCATTGATAACTGTGAAATTTTGAAAAAGGGTTTTCCGATTTGAATCATTTTTATGTAAGAAAAGTCATGATTGGGCAAAATAGTGCCATGTCATTATCTTGAGAAAAAAAACACACGACCCCATGTCAATGATATCAAGAAAGCTAAAAGGTAAAAGTTACAAACACTATTACTTTATTGTATTGGTAAAGATTTTATACTACAGAAAGTAACTTACAGCACAAACATCATGAACATAAAGGTATAGACAGCGTACCTCATTTGGTGATATGTCGGTTAACTGGAACGAGTTAATAAACTCTGCGTGGTTCCCCGAGTTGGTGGGTGTTGACTGCTTTGACTGGGCTGGAAGTACATGTATATATTATCAAATCAAACTAAATGAAATCTCCCAAACTGCTGTGTATTTTTGATAGGATTTACTAAATAGATTTTTCATACAATATATACAATGTCAAATAGCTTATTGATATTATGGCATCCACCTGTACAATGCGCAGAAAACCTCAGAGTATCTGAGTATGAAGTTAAACACTGTTATTCCACAAGTAATTCATCTTTCACACTGAAAATCTTTAAACTCAGTGGTGGTCTAGTGGTAGAGTGTCCACCCAGCATACGGAAGTTCATGAGTTAAATCCCTGGCTGGATCACACCAAAGTCTTGAAAATGGTACTAGAAGCTTCATTGCTTGGCAATCAGCACATCTGATAGTTCTAGGTCTGGTCGACCCAGTGTCAGAAGTATGTGACTGGGTGGGATATCATACCATGTGTATGCAGACATGATACTCCAGTGCAGCAGTGCTTAGAACACTGTCTCAAGTAGACACCAGAATATGACTGAAAAACCGGTTAAACACCTTCCAACAACAACAGGCCATGATGGGCTAACACCTCAATCAGTGGTAAAAGCAACATGTAAGCTATCTTGTAACGATGAACACTTTTGCAAACAACTAGAACATAACTTTTACAGCTTTTTTTGCAAGTCAATTGTTCTAAAATGTATACAAACATGCTCAAACACCTTGATGTTATAAAATATCTACCATTTATATATTATAATGATACTACCTTCTGAATAAGTAAAAAAAAACTGTCAGTTTATATAATTATGGAATATATCCAGTTTATTGGTAGGGGATGTCAGAATGAATCTAAGTAGAACCATCTTCAGATGTTTCCTTAGATCACTCAGCCACTGAGGATCCTGGGTCAGTCAAATAACATACGAAATCCACAGGTGTTCTACAGATCTTCAGATGGTTCCTTAGACCACTCAGCCACGGTGGATTCTGGATCAGTCAAATAACACACTAAATCCACAGTTGTACTACAGATCTTCAGATGGTTTCTTAGACCACTCAGCCACGGAGGATCCTGGATCAGTCAAATAACACACGAAATCCACAGTTGTTCTACAGATCTTTAGATGGTTCCTTAGACCACTCAGCCACGGAGGATCTTGGATCAGTCAAATAACACACGAAATCCACAGTTGTTCTACAGATCTTCAGATGGTTCCTTAGACCACCCAGCCACGGAGGATCCTGGGTCAGTCAAATAACATACGAAATCCACAGGTGTTCTACAGATCTTCAGATGGTTCCTTAGACCACTCAGCCACGGTGGATTCTGGATCAGTCAAATAACACACAAAATCCACAGTTGTACTACAGATCTTCAGATGGTTCCTTAGACCACTCAGCCACGGTGGATTCTGGATCAGTCAAATAACACACAAAATCCACAGTTGTACTACAGATCTTCAGATGGTTCCTTAGACCACTCAGCCACGGTGGATTCTGGATCAGTCAAATAACACACAAAATCCACAGTTGTACTACAGATCTTCAGATGGTTTCTTAGACCACTCAGCCACGGAGGATCCTGGATCAGTCAAATAACACACGAAATCCACAGTTGTTCTACAGATCTTTAGATGGTTCCTTAGACCACTCAGCCACGGAGGATCTTGGATCAGTCAAATAACACACGAAATCCACAGTTGTTCTACAGATCTTCAGATGGTTCCTTAGACCACCCAGCCACGGAGGATCCTGGGTCAGTCAAATAACATACGAAATCCACAGGTGTTCTACAGATCTTCAGATGGTTCCTTAGACCACTCAGCCACGGTGGATTCTGGATCAGTCAAATAACACACAAAATCCACAGTTGTACTACAGATCTTCAGATGGTTCCTTAGACCACTCAGCCACGGAGGATCTTGGATCAGTCAAATAACACACGAAATCCACAGTTGTTCTACAGATCTTCAGATGGTTCCTTAGACCACCCAGCCACGGAGGATCCTGGGTCAGTCAAATAACATACGAAATCCACAGGTGTTCTACAGATCTTCAGATGGTTCCTTAGACCACTCAGCCACGGTGGATTCTGGATCAGTCAAATAACACACGAAATCCACAGTTGTTCTACAGATCTTCAGATGGTTCCTTAGATCACTCAGCCACTGAGGATCCTGGGTCAGTCAAATAACATACGAAATCCACAGGTGTTCTACAGATCTTCAGATGGTTCCTTAGACCACTCAGCCACGGTGGATTCTGGATCAGTCAAATAACACACAAAATCCACAGTTGTACTACAGATCTTCAGATGGTTCCTTAGACCACTCAGCCACGGAGGATCCTGGATCAGTCAAATAACACACAAAATCCACAGTTGTTCTACAGATCTTCAGATGGTTCCTTAGATCACTCAGCCACTGAGGATCCTGGGTCAGTCAAATAACATACGAAATCCACAGGTGTTCTACAGATCTTCAGATGGTTCCTTAGACCACTCAGCCACGGTGGATTCTGGATCAGTCAAATAACACACAAAATCCACAGTTGTTCTACAGATCTTCAGATGGTTCCTTAGATCACTCAGCCACTGAGGATCCTGGGTCAGTCAAATAACATACGAAATCCACAGGTGTTCTACAGATCTTCAGATGGTTCCTTAGACCACTCAGCCACGGAGGATCTTGGATCAGTCAAATAACACACGAAATCCACAGTTGTACTACAGATCTTCAGATGGTTCCTTAGACCACTCAGCCACGGTGGATTCTGGATCAGTCAAATAACATACGAAATCCACAGTTGTACTACAGATCTTCAGATGGTTCCTTAGACCACTCAGCCACGGTGGATTCTGGATCAGTCAAATAACACACTAAATCCACAGTTGTACTACAGATCTTCAGATGGTTTCTTAGACCACTCAGCCACGGAGGATCCTGGATCAGTCAAATAACACACGAAATCCACAGTTGTTCTACAGATCTTTAGATGGTTCCTTAGACCACTCAGCCACGGAGGATCTTGGATCAGTCAAATAACACACGAAATCCACAGTTGTTCTACAGATCTTCAGATGGTTCCTTAGACCACTCAGCCACGGTGGATTCTGGATCAGTCAAATAACATACGAAATCCACAGGTGTTCTACAGATCTTCAGATGGTTCCTTAGACCACTCAGCCACGGTGGATTCTGGATCAGTCAATTTTTTTTTTTTTTTTTTTTTTTTTTTTGAATGGGGTTTAACGCCATTTTCAACACATTTCAGGTTATATATGGCATATCCAGTTTTACTGGTGGAGGAAGACCTCAGACTGAGTCAGACTGAGTAGAACCACCGTCTTTCCGCAAGTAACTGAAAACTTTCTCACATAAAGTTGGTTCAGTCAAATAACACACGAAATCCACAGTTGTACTACAGATCTTCAGATGGTTCCTTAGACCACTCAGCCACGGAGGATCTTGGATCAGTCAAATAACACACGAAATCCACAGTTGTTCTACAGATCTTCAGATGGTTCCTTAGACCACTCAGCCAAGGGGGATCCTGGATCAGTCAAATAACACACGAAATCCACAGGTGTACTACAGATCTTCAGATGGTTCCTTAGACCACTCAGCCACGGAGGATCTTGGATCAGTCAAATAACACATGAAATTCACAGGTGTACTACAGATCTTCAGATGGTTCCTTAGACCACTCAGCCAAGGGGGATCCTGGATCAGTCAAATAACACAGGAAATTCACAGGTGTACTACAGATCTTCAGATGGTTCTTTAGACCACTCAGCAATAGGGGATCCTGGGTCAGTTAAATAACACAGGAAATTCACAGTTGTACTACAGATCTTCAGATGGTTCTTTAGACTACTCAGCAATAGGGGATCCTTGGTCAGTTAAATAGCACAGGAAATTCACAGGTGTACTACAGATCTGCAGATGGTTTCTTAGACCACTCAGCCAAAGAGATTCTTTGGTCAGTAAAAAAAACACTAAATTCACAGTTGTACTACAGATCTTCAGATGGTTCTTTAGACCACTCAGCCATGGGGGATCCTGGGTCAGTTAAATAACACAGGAAATTCACAGGTGTACTACAGATCTTCAGATGGTTCTTTAGACCACTCAGCCATGGGGGATCCACGGTCAGTTAAATAACACAGGAAATTCACAGGTGTACTACAGATCTTCAGATGGTTCCTTAGACCACTCTTCCATGGGGGATCCTTGGTCAGTCAAATAAGTTAACACATGTATGAAATTCACAGGTGAACTATAGATCTTCAGTTTCATATCATGCTATACAAGGATTGTGGTTAGTTTATTTTGTAAAAAATAAACTGATCCTCTGTTTGAGCTTTTATTACGCATAAGACTATTAATTTGTCTTTAATTACTATCTTCTTCTTTAGTAAGTGTCATTATCTATCAATGACATTCACAGGCAACAAAACAGAGGTCGTGGCCAAAACCAATGGTATTTCAATACAGGGCTCAAACTGGGTCTGAATTTTAGGGAGAAGTGACTTCTCCTTCATCCAAAAAAAAGGAGAAGTGGAGAAAAAATAGGGAGAAGTGGTAAATAACTAAATAATAACTAAATAATCAATGAATGAATGGTATTTTACAGTACACTGACTCATTAATAGGTCATTTTGTGTGCACCTTGAATCCAACCTTGAGAAATCAGGTAGGCAAAAGCAATTGTTAAAGACTGATGTATTTTTAAACAACAGTATTTTAACAGAGTTTACATGAGACTTTACAAATATACAAGTTTGTATGAAATTATTTCAATAAAAACACCAAATGACCTTAATCTTTTTTACAAGATTAAAATGATTTGGTAAGTTTCCTTAACAATTATTGTTAGTACAAAATGCATCAATTGAAAGTTCATGCAATATCTCTATTATCAGTAACTATTTTATTTATTTATAAATATATTGTTACTCCATAAATAAATGTTGTTTTTCTCTGATTTGTGAACATCTCTAGATAAGTGACACTGTCCTAGAACTAGTGTTGAGTGTCCTCCTGAAAGGTGACAGTCAAGTTTGAAGGACCAGCACTGGATTCCTGTGTTCAGCCACTGATCTAAATCTGGCCTGAAGGCTTTCACTCCCAACTGACCTGACACAAAAACGACTATCGCTTTGCCCACTGGGCACATGGCGTTGTTTGTCCAAGTAAATACAATGTAGTGTTAACTTAAGACATTATTAGCTTTTCTAAGGAAAATGGTGACATAGCAACCAATATCAACTGCTGAATGGATTATCAATAATCCGAATTTCTTCCTTGGAAATTTTTAAGTAGTTCATATATTGTAAAAATTGTGTGGGCTGTGCCTCGTATATTTCCAAACTTCTGAAAATACTCAAGAAGTTAATCTAGATACACCTGTTGTGCAAAATAAGATTGCAGTTAAGATTCTCCGTGATGACAAATTATGTTAAATTAATATCAATTGATCAATCAATTTCTTTCATAATTTATAACAGGACAAACTTAAATCAACAACAGATGGGTAAAAAGCCTGGAGTTAAAGATGCACTTGGAGGATCCTGGATCAGTCAATTAAGCTCAATTAAGCAACAACAAAAAAATTAAGTAAAACAGACAACGTCCTTACCTTGTACTTGGAGTATTTGTTCGACACCCTTACAGAAATCCTGGAAGTTCACCTTTCCTCTACCTTCAGGGTCCAGGAGTTGTATAATCCCAATTGTTTCCTGCAAAATGGATGGAAAGAGAAAATATTTAGAAATAAGTTGTATGTTTATATTATAGCATCGTTTTCAACAATTTTCCAGTCACATTGCGACGAAGTTTTATTGAGACAGAAGTCTAAGTGCTGCCACACTGGAGTATCATGCCAAACAAAAAAGGTATGATACTGCACCTAGTCACAATATACTGACACCAGGCCGACCAGATCTACAACTATCCACTAAATGCTGACCATCAAGTGAGGGAGCTTCTAGTACCATTCTCAAGTCTTTGATATGATAATGACCCATCTGGGGATCGAACCCACAACCTTTCACATGCAAGGCAGATGCTCTACCCCTAGACCCCTAGACAACTGTTGTGGTATCTTTAAATGATGCCAAAATTGAAAAATATTGTTTGTATACTGTCTCGGGATCAGGAGACAGCAAACTAATAATACTGATATGGTCTTACACAAATAAATGTTACGGAGAGGGAAACGAAAATTCTTGAAAAGTATGTTACAATATGTGACGAAGTTGGTTCGGGTGGACTTTCCCTTTAAATGTTTGTGTAATCGTACTCTGTGTAAGTGTCTTTGATGCATATGCTATTGGATGGCCATCTCTGAGAAGTGCCCTCCATGTGTGACAAGTTTTACATCCATGAATGGTGCATTTTCAAATACGCTCCTACTTGTTCTACTTCTAAGCTCGTTACCTCAAAATTAAGTTATTTTTGGCTTGTATTTTTAAATGTGTAAATGTTTGTTTTGAAGAAAACGAACTACGTAAAAAAATTCTTAATTCTTTTTCAATGACATAATTTTTACCAGGAATTTTGTATAATTATATATATTTCCAAAAAGACCAAATTAGCACATCTTAAAAAAATGTTAAAATGCCATGCTCTGACCAAGTATTTTTTATGGTATGTTGGTTGTAATTTTTTGGCCAGATTTTTATTTTTTGTTGTTATTTTGAATAAAAATTGATAAAAGTCATGAAATAGAAAATCTTTTCACCTTCAATAAAAAATTGAGATGGTAGGTTTATGATTGGTTTATGAGGATAATATATGCATGATTCCTCTTTTTACAACAGACAAACCCACTAAAATCTTTGTTTCTGTGGGATTTAAATTAATCTTAATAAATTGAGTAATACTTTATCTTTAATTGAAGTTTTGACATGATCAATTTTAACACTTTACATTAAGAAAGTGTTAAATTGAATGCTAAGTACTACTATCAATATCATTCAAACCACAACAACTTATCTTTTACAAACTTCTGATGTTGCATACTGACCCGACTGACAAAGACTACACAATAATGGCAATGTCTGATAATAAGTACACAGGTAATAATCTATATCGAGGGGTTGGTCCTGGGTAGCTCAGTCGTTAGTGCATCTGTCATCAATCCAGTCATGAGTTTAAATCCCCACCCAGCCACAGTCTCTGCAACATTGATATATGACGTGTCTCACTGGCCTCAATGCATCTCTCCCTCTGATTCAAGTGGAAAAATTATCAGTTACTTGTGGAGATGGGTGTTCAAAATTCGAACATTAACAAATTCTATGAGGGATGTTTTACAGGTTTTCCCACAGTTCATAGTTCAACTTCTGTGTGAGCTTCACATGCTTTTGTACAGATCCCACATTACACATTTTTAAGAACAAACAAGGTGTATGCTGTAATTTTACAGCAGGAAGTCTTAAATTTATATCTATATATAGATCTAAGCAATATTTTGTTCTTATTGACATGTGCCCCATAAATTATTGCACATGTCATGTGGAGCCTCTTTGTAACAGGTCTAAGGTCTTATACAAAAAAGAAAACAAAAGTTTTGTAATCACTTTAAAACCAGTTGAAAAAGAGCAAAAGTCAGATGCAGTAGGGAAAAAATAAGAATTGAAAGAATATAAACAAATAAAATGAAGCAGTCCTTTCCAGTTTCATGACAATTGCTTGACTTGTGTAACTTCTGTATAAAGAGTTTTCAGCCGACCCAAAATAACTTAATATAGACGAAGTTAGTAACTTTAAACTTGAGTCTATCCCTGGAAAAAGGTGAGTGTGAGCAGCATAAATATTACAGAGTTATTGTACTGAAAAATGGGAACTTTGTGCTATTCTAGATAATTCATATTAGTTGCATTTTGTACCAGGGCTAGTAAAATTGAGCTGGATTAGTGGGGTCCAAAGTCTACCAGTCCAGTGGTCTAGTAAATAAAACCTGTTATTTTTATCAGTTTCATTTTTCTGCTATTTTAAATGGTGTGTATATATGTTCAGAAGCATTGATATTATACATGAATAATAATTTAGGTCTGACACTACTCTTTTCAGTGCTCCAAGAAAAAAAAAAATGGGACTAGCCCAGGGCAAGTAGGTTGAAAAAATCTACTTGCCCTGGCTGCAAAATAACTTGCCCGGATCAATGGTTCACATGTCCAGATTTTTATTACCAATACACCTTGCGGTATAATATGAAATATGTAAACATAGACTTAAATGTATTAATTTTATGTAGGGTGATCTCCCCTTTACATTATGCATGTCTAAATCACAAGTTTTAGAAGTTGAATAAGACCGGGAGAAGTGATGCCTGACTTATTATGTTGTATTTAGTCTTTGTTCTTTATTGAGTATCATTTCTGTTTTGTCGATTCAGTGGCAGTGTGGGAGCAGGAGTATATTTAAAACATTATTTAAATATCTTTTTCTTGTTTTCTAATTATTGCTGTCATAACATACAATAATGGCAATGTAAAGCCTACAAAGCTATTCAATCTATCCAAGAGAACTTGGCAATATGATAAATAAATGCAGTCTATGATAGCCTTCAAGTATCCAGAAAGTGCAATTAGTCAACTATATTTCAAATATTAAAAAAAAAACCCACATAATTCATCTTAATTGTTGTTTTCAATACTATATTTAAATCATGCAAAAGAAAATTATACGTTGAAACTTCACAACCAAAAAGCAACGATAATTACTATAATACCCCACCCACATTTTTCTTTACCGTAAACTCAATTTAAATATCAACTTTCACGTTTTCACAGAAGAAAATTTGTATACATACAGTTCCAATTATTGTAAATCTACGAAATATTTCTAAAATTACCAGAAACTAACGCTGACATTTTACATAACGCGATCGATCGCAAATTATCTGTAAAAACATAATCAGATTTTAGAAATCGTTACCATTTTGGCAAAGGGAGGTAATTTTATACTCTTCATAATGGAGAATTTGAGAGATGTCATCAACTTTTTGTTTTTGTCTTTGCTCGGGTAGGTGGTAAGAAACGTATACTTTGGTCGTAGATATCCGACCAATCAGAGCGGTTATTAAAAATAGATTAATTTGTATTCAAAGCTATCCACCAATCGCATTAGAGGAATAAAAATAGATAAATGAATATGCATGAGACGTGAACCAAAGTCGCATTATCGGGCATGCGGTGTGATAAACACCGCGGGGGTCAATTGTTTATATTGATTATTTACGGTCTATAAAAAACAGTTTTTACCTGTGTCGTATCAAATAGAGATATTTGCAGACCTGTGTATTGTGAAAACTAGCTTGTCCAATTTTTAAGACAAGCCCGACGGGCAAGTAACTTTGAAAAAGGCACATGCCCGGATCTAGATTTGACAAGCCCCGGGCATCTGGCTATCCTATTCATGGAGCACTGCTTTTTCAAATTACATTGTATGTTCCAATGTATTGTTGTGTATTATGTGCCGGTGGCCTTTATTGACTGTAAATAAACTTTATTTGATTTGATTGGACAATTATACAACATCTGACCGTATCATTTGGTTTCTGTCACATTTTTTCAAAAAGAATGCCATACCGGTATTTCAAATTCTTGCCCAATCCACCACCCCTTCCATTTAGGACCAAGTCCAATTCCCTTAAAGGAGAATAACAGAATTGCTTATTGTATTGTTAAAGGCAAAATCAATCACATAGATCTGATTAAAGTATGTCATCATATGGTGGGGCACTGGACCCAGATGGCATAAGCAGGGCACCATAATCAGAGGGTAGTGGATTCGATCCTCTGCGACAGCTATGTGTCACTGTAGTGTCCTTGAGTTAGACATTTTATCTAGATATACATGAAGATGTTGAGTGAGTGTGTTTTTTCTTATATGCAACAACTTAATTTATCTCAATCGATGTAAAATAAATATGTTTGAAAATGATTCAATTTAATAAATGGAATTCTGACAAATATGGTACTGGCATGAGCAATTATGAAAAACTCAAACATGTAATTTTAAACATTGGATAAAGTAATAGTTAAATATATAACTACAACAAACCAATTAAATGTGTATGACCATAAAGGGTTGGATTTTGCATAAAAAAATAGAAATTCAAACATTGGCTTGGCTGTGACAAAGTAATTTTGAGAACATGTACACAAGCATCAATGTCATCATCACTAATTAGACCTGCAAAACACATTTATTATTCATGATTTCAAACTTACACAATAAATAATATAATTCAACTTTTCAAACCATTTAAGATAATTACCCCACCCACCCTGTGGAAAAAGTAAACAACACATTGACAAAATAAAATTATTGTACTGTTCCGAAGTACGTGTGTTTACCTCGTCGCTATCGGCACCAAAATGATCCCTAGCCAGATCCTTTAAATGGTCTACAGTTATATATCCAGTTCCTTCAGAATCACAAACGTCAAACACATTTTTAATTTTATCTGTATATTCCACCTCCATCGCCGTCCATTGATCAATCCGAATTTACCTGTTGACAGGAAGCGGTGTGTTAAAGTAAATAGTGCCAGTAAATGATGTCTTTATATTGATTAATTATATCTTAATTTGTGACCAGACAGACGTGTAACAAACAAACAAATATAAAGGTTTTCTTCAACAATGTAATCTTACTAAAAATAAATTTACGATTAAAGCAAAATAAAACGTTTCCAGAGGGTTAAAATTAACTGACGACTCGCGTAGAGATACTAGTTGACAGGTGCTCGTTTTTACCTGTAGCAATTTATCGATTGGGCTGACTGTGCGCTATGGCATGCAACTTACGTAATGGCTTAAGAAGAAAGTAAAATAATAAATGTAAAGTTTCCTGGTTTATTTTTTTGACAGAGAAATAAATGTCCTGCCTATAATTTCCACACATTTACAAACCGTACATCTATCTATCCATCCATCCAGCCAGCCAGCCAGCCAGCCAGCCAGCCAGCCAGCCATCCATCCATCCATCCATCCATCCATCCATCCATCTGCAACAACGGCCGATCCAGAGAACAGTGACAAATCTACCCGGATGCAGAGGATAAAGCATCTTTCCTAAATTAAATAGGCCCTATGCGTTTCTCAATTTAAATGAGCACCATTACGGATGCCTTCTGTTCAACTTAATTTAAACTCGTTCCTTAAACATTTCATTTCGTGTCTCTAAGCTGACTCGTTCGGATCGGATAATTGGATAATTTTCTCTCTTTTTTATATGATTATGTATGTATCATGCTTAGCCAAAGAAGAGAAACTGTGGAGAGCGTGGTCTAGTGGTAGAGCATCGAACTCAAGGATCTGAGGGTCGTGGGTTTGATACTTCCCCGAGGCCATGTGCAGTGTCCTTGAGCAAGACACCCTTTCCGCATATGCTTAGTGCGGGTTATTCACTGGAAGACTTGGAGTTTGATATGTATAAGTTGTAATAACTTGTTTCACATTCGAAGTAAAATAAATAAGTTTGAAAGAGAAAGAAGAGAAATACCGAGTATACAGAAATTCCATGTAATTAATTGTTTTTGTTTAAACAAAGCAGAAGTTTATTCTATAATTTACACATATACAGTTCCTCGTTATTCACTTACACACACGCACATTAGCACGCACACACGCTCGCGCGCGCTCACACACACTCTCACAAACACACGCACGCACGCACGCACGCACGCACGCACGCACGCACACACACACATTTTAAGGGACACACGACAATTTTGAGAAGTGTTCACCTTTTCTGAAACTGCACTGATTATTAACGTTACGGTGCAAATATGATATAAGAATCTTACCAATAAAAACTAATGGAATTAACATATATCTCTTATCAGATACTATTCATATATGATATATAAAACTTCAAATTGAACAAGTTTTTTAAAAATTTCTTTTTAAATAAATCTTTACTCACAGTAACGAACTAAACCAATTGTTACATTATAATCGTATAACCATATGGAAATATATATTACCCTCCAAACAATACTGTCCGAAACTCCATACTTTAGATTTACATAAAACTAATTAAGTTGAAGCAGTGACCGTATTTGTGTGAATTTACTCAAAAAGTATCAAAACAATTTCCTTGAAATATGAACATGAATAAGAAAGATCACTTTGTTTTTGTAAAAAAACACATAATGTATGTTAATGTCGTATACACGTTTAAAAATGCTACGCAATAATTTGACGAAACTATTGGTAATACAAACGTGTCTGGTTAGCTGTTCCGTTCAGTATATATACAGGTGGTACAGTATTCCAGGCGAAACACACAAATAGCACTGGATCCAGGATCTTTTGGTCGTGGGTACGTTCCACCGCCACGGCTGTGTGTGGTGGCTTAATTCGCCTATACGTAGTTCTACCTAGGAAAACTTCGAGCATGATTTGTCTAAGTTGTAATAAGTTGTTGTTTTTTTACAATCAAAGTATAATAAATAAGTTAAAAATTAACTCGAATTAAAATCCATAGATGAAATATTTTACTCATGTTTAAAAAAAAAGTATAGTTTAATGTACTATTTTGCTTGTTTTCCTTAGTAATGTAACATGAGGACAAAGAGGACAAAGAGGACATGAAACGTTTTACTAGCAGAAAATGATAAAACAGATGAGCATTAATTTTCAGAGGATATGATTTTGTAAGTTCTTCTTAAATTGTGCTTATAAACCCCTTGTGGTGACTCGTGTGAAGGCCCTAGATTTGACACCCGTAGATTTGACCTCACTTCCACAAAATTTTCAGAATATCACCAGGCAATACTTCATAATTATAAATTATCTAGGGTCTAGGCATTGAACGTGTTTTTTTTAAAATGTTGTCTTAAAATATGCAGTACTAAATATGAAATATCTAAGATTTTGGTCTAAAATTTTCAGAGATTTTGTTTTAAGTTTTAAATGTTTTTCAAGAATAAGTGACAATTAAGTGCATTTAACATTTTATTCGGAAAATTCGAAGTTTTCTAGATCCAAAAGAAACACTTTGGGACTGAAGATATGTTAAGTTGATGTTTAAATGCAAGATAAGACAGATTCAGAGTGACGATTCGCTTCGCTAGGTAATTATATTCGGGTATGGATGACGGTTGAAAAGAGCTGTACGGTCATCTATGTTTGGACATTGTGTGAGTTACGTTAGGCGTATATTGATGTGCTACCTACTATTGATGGGAATAACTTTAGAAACACTGGAGATAATTTTTTATCCATTTAATAAAATTGATCAAATTTGTGCTTCCATCGTCTTTGGTTTAGGCTTTTCCAACCTAGTTTCATGGTTAAGTTGTTCAATAGAAACGAGATTTGTACCACCGGTTACTTTCCTAGTCACCTCATTTTTAATTTTGTCAAGTTCATGTTTTTTCATACTTAGTATAATTATTTAATATAATATCACCATATTTAGGAATTGGTCAATTAAAGTCATGTAGATAGTTTCTAGTGACACCAAGTCTAGTTTATATTCCAATGTACGCATTATGTTTATTTGTGTCCCTGCTTTCGATTTAATATAATCAATATGTTTATACCACGATAAATCGTTGTATCATGATTATTAAGCATGATTCAGTTTTCACACTTTCAACGTAGGTCATACGTATTCACGAAGAGAGCACGTGATTGTTTCATTATTTCGACTGGTTTTCTACTTTCATTTCCTCTTTCACCAAGTTTCAAGTTATCACGACTGCGACAGGGTACCAGTCACTGGCGGTCATTTTAAAAGATTAACAGCAAAACATATTTCTTATGATGGAGATCCAAGCTCAAAAGTCTCACAGTCAAGTTTAAAAGTATCACAGGCCTGTAGTGAGTTGATTTGCATATATTTATATATGTACATTTAAATGATATAGATATCTTATTGCAACCGTATATATATAGAATGTATTACTCTTTAGACATGTAAAAAACTAATTTGCACAGGTCAAATTATCGTACCTGGGACGCCTACACCACCCACCAAAAAATGTATTTGTATATGATTTTATGTTCATTTGAAAATATACAATTACGACTAGGTGTAGATTTAGAAGTACGTATCATGCTCACTCCAAAACCTTTTATGTGAGAAAGTTAACTAGTTACTTGTGGAAGGATGGTGGTTCTACTCAGTCTGACTCAGTCTGAGGTCTTCCTTCACCAGCTAGTTTAACTAGATATGCCATATGCAACATGAAACGTGTTGAAAATGATGTTAAACCTCATTGTTAAAAAAAATCATTCTTTCGTCCATCCATCCATCCATCCATCCATCCATCCATCCATCCATCCATCCACTTTGACTTGAATCTGCAACCACAGTGGTTTAGTTTAAAAAAAAAGCTTATTGGTTTTACTTTGATTGTGAAACAAGTTCTTACAACTTAGACAAATCACGTCTTCCTTTGTAGAACCAGTAACTAAGCATATGCGGGAAAAGTGTCTTACTCAAGGAGTCGCCACACATAGCTGCGGAGGATCGAACCAACGACCCTGCATTCATGGGTTTGGTGCTCTATAACTGGACCACACAGTAAAGTGGTAAGTGATTATTAAACCACCTCAGACCACTCAGCCAAAGAGGATTCCAACAAACTGTTTGTTTAGCTCACGGCCTGCTAAAGTCTAAGAGTCTGTCTTTTCAAACATTTTTTTATAGAATTTCATTATTTGATAACAATGTATATCAAATTTTTGTTTCATAGATTTCAAGAATAGGATCATAATTTACATTCATAAAGCTTAGAGGATGCATGTACACAATTAACTAGAGGTATGCTCCTTTTAAAAATAAAATCATAATGAAAGGACTGATTTTTGCCGGGCCAAGTTAGCTCAGTCAGTTACACAGCAAGTCTGCCTGTCAATTCAGGAGTTTTGAGCTCAAATCCCCACCTGGCCATAGTTAACTTAATGATTGATATACAACATTGCATCTCATTGTCATTCATCTCTCACCACTGATTCATGTGGGAATGTTATCAGTAACTTACAGAGATGGGTGTGCTTGAGTACTGGTTAATCTCCCAGGATCTCAGGAAAGAATGGTTAGGTTAACTGGACCTTAATTCATCAGTATTTTGAGTATTAGATTTAGATATTTATAGCATTTCCCATCCTGACACTCTGCATGAACATTATTTCTTGAGGGAAGCCAAAAATGGTAAATGCGTCTACTTTGAAAACAATGCCAGATGCTGTTTTTTAAATATTCTGTGAAGGAATATGAACCCTTCATATTGAAATTCTGGATCTACCCATACATTGCCCAGAAGTATTTTGTTATGAATTTCAAAAATATCTATGTCTGTTTGGTGTCCATATAATTATATATTGTTCAAATTTGCCAAATAAGTAATCAATCATACAGTTACACAAGTCAAATCACATTTGGACAGTGTACTGGTGAGGCACCAAAAGGGAAAAGATTAATTTACAACAACACCTTGTTGATCATTTACTCTTGATCTCACCTGTGACAAGTATTCACAATAATACATGTTGGTGTGAAAACAGGTGATAGAATCCCTTCTAGCAGTATTTAAGGTTATAAATGTGTTGTACTTTGTGTTGTAAATTTCAATGGTTGGATTTATGGTGGTCTACTTTTGATGGTATATTTTTTTTTTTCATATATTATTATCTTATTTTACGGTTAAACTTTTTCATCTATTTGCAGTCACTATGAAAAAGGATGCTAAATGCTGGCACAATTTAGTATATGTGTGTGCTTGATCTGCTGAATCTGCCCTTGAATACCTGGCTGATATTTGATATTTTGTGTTAATTTTTTTCAGAAGCTGCAGGTACATACACAGGTTCGAAAATGAGAAAATCCAATGGTGACATGATTGAAACAACTAAGGTACGAATGTTCTGGGTTCATAGTGATTTATCTTTTATTTTTTAATAAGAGGCAAATTCTTTAAAAGATAACATTTATTGTCAGTCTGCATGATCCAGCAACACTCGTTTTTTATTCATTTAATTGATCATTAGTTAAATTATAAAATATGCAGAGCATCCAGATGTATACCACCTTAATGGCTAATTATTCATATTTTATGTGCCAGACCTGGTAAGCTCTGTTGGTAGTGCATCAGACTATCAATCCATGGGTCATTAGTTTAAATCTCTGCCGCAATATCTGTGATAGCCAGGCCCGGTTAGCTCAGTCATTTACGTGTCTGTCTATCAATCTAGAGGTCATCAGTTCAAATGCCACCCATCAACAGTCTCTGTGATGATTGATATATGACATTGTGTCTCATTATCATACCTCTCTCACTGCTGATTCAAGTGGGAAAGTTATCAGTTACTTGCAGAGATGGGGTGTGCTCAAGTACTGGTTAATTCCAGGAAGCAGTGGTTAGGTTAACTGATTGTCTCTTAGCCCTTAATGGCATAAAAAATTATGCTAAATATTCAATCAATCAATCAATTGTAATGATCATTTGCATCTCACTGTCATTTGTCTCTCACCACTGCTTCAGTTACTACCGGAGATTCCCGATGTGCTCATTCATTGGTTAGATTTCCAGGATCCAAGGAAAGAGTAGTTAGGTTAACTGATTTCCTGTTAGCCCTTGATGGCATAAAAATAATGCTTAATATTCATATTGATCTTTCAGGTGTTTTAAGCCATTACGAGAAACATGACACTGTGATCTAAAGCACTTGAAGACTATAAAAGCCAATGATGACATTAGATATCATGGGAAATTAAGGTAAGAAATGTTCTAGGCTCATTCTGTTGTTTTTTTGTTTGTTTTTGTTTTGTTTTTTTTTGATAATTTGAATGTCTGCATCCAATACTAAAATTTCTATATTTTTTTACATTTTTATACTTTTTAATAATTTGGGTGTTTTTTTTTGTAAATAAAACGTGAGCCTAGAATATTCTTTGTATGTAGTTTTATCAATTTGTTTTGCCTGTCTGTTTTTGATATTACAGAAAACAGGGACAGATTGAGTCTGCAGCATTTTAATATTTTAATATTCTAGAATTTCCATGGTAAAAAAGGAATTCCACATAGAATTTTTTCTTTGGCAGAAATGTACCGTATCTACACTAAAAATTGCATAATAACTGGTAGTTTGAGCAGTTTGTTCATTAGACATTGTAGTGACTAGTGACTAGTGACACCCCTATTTTTTTTTTTTTTAAAAAAGTCCTCAAATGCTCATAAATACACCCATTTGTTAGAATCCTATAAAAGGTCACTTTTTTAACACCTGTGATGTCATATTGCAGTATATGCAATGTCAGCTTTTGCTTTACTCATCTGCATTAAGAAATCACAGTCCCTGTGAACCATTTTGAAACTATTTCACACCAAATTACATCAGACTTTTTTAAGCACAATAATCATGTTACCATGACAAAAAGGGGCGCAACTGTGTAGTGAGACATTAAAAATGCCAATCCAGTACAGAACCTCATATTCAGCATGATATTTAAAATATATCTGCTTCAAATCAAGTCTTAATTTAATTTGTCATATACAGTGGCCCAGATAAGGTGATTTTGGGGGGTATTTTACCTCATGGTTTAGCTCAATACTCCTTAGTTTTCAAAATTGGAGGTAAAGTTACCCCTTACCTTTAAATGTAGGAGGTAAAGTTAGCACTTACCTTTAAAAGTAGGAGGTAAAGTTACCCCTTACCTTTAAATGTAAGAGGTAAAGTTATCCCTTACCTTTAAAAGTAGGAGGTAAAGTTATCCCTTACCTTTAAAAGTAGGAGGTCAGTTACCCCTTACCTTAAAAATTTAGGAGGTAAAGTTACCCCTTACCTTTAAATGTAGGAGGTAAAGTTACTCCTTACCTTTAAAAATAGGAGGTAAAGTTACCCCTTACCTTTTAAAGTAGGGGGTAAAGTTACCCTTACCTTTAAAAGTAGGAGGTAAAGTTACCCCTTACCTTTAAATGTAGGAGTAAAGTTACTCCTTACCTTTAAAAGTAGGAGGTAAAGTTACGTCTTACCTTTAAAAGTAGGGGGTAAAGTTACTCCTTACCTTTAAATGTAGGAGATAAAGTTAACCCTTACCTGTAAAAGTAGGAGGTAAAGTTACTCCTTTCCTTTAAAAGTAGGGGGTAAAGTTACTCCTTTCAAACAGAAATTCACTTGTAAATTATTAAACTTAAAAAATACTATGTATGTTAACTAGTACAGTTTTAACTGAAATATATGAAAATTTGGAATTTTACAATAAATACCATTCTCAGAAACTTTACTAACAAAAATCTACAATGCCTTTATTTCCTTGGTAGATGAACTTTACATGGATTCACATGCATCATTACATGAAAAACATTGATGACATATAATCAGCAAATTTAAGATATTAACCCTTTACTTCATATATACGCCTTTCGACACCTCTAATATAGATGCCTTTGGACACCTCTAATATTGACGCCTTTGGACACCTCTTATACAGACGCCTTTGGACACCTCTTATATAGACTTTTGGACACCTTATATAAAAGGAGCTTGAATTATTGGGTGAATAATGTTTATATTAACTGATAGAGTGGAAAACAGTGCAGGAAGTGTTCAGATTGCACTGTTTTCAAAGGCCTTCTGTGATTGGTGCGGTAAAACGCGCATCTATGGAGTAAAGGGTTAAGAAGGGCTACTTTGAGATCTTGGGTAACAAAATAAAAATACGCCATACTCCAAAAAAACTCTCGTAACTTCCAATCATAATTATGTCAATTATCCACTTTTAAAGATACAACATTGTTTAAATGATGACAGCCTGTATAACATATAAAAAGTCACCAATTTTTTTTAAACTGGTTTGGATATGTTATATTACTGGTTTTATTTTAATAACGTTAATTATTAGAAGTTGTATTAATTAGTTGCATATTAATCTTGAAAAATGAAAATAAATAAAGTTGACTTTAAAATAACAAAGTCACCAAAACATTATATTGTCTTCTGTGGCCTCGGAAAAGGGAGGCCGAAGGTTTTAATCTTGATGGAAGCACTTAGTTATTTCTGATGCAGCCGGTTGCTCATCCAGCAACTAGTAAAATTGAGGGGTACCGATTGTCTAACATGCCTGGCAAGGATAGCTTTCGGGAAGTAACTGTGTACAGCATAAAGGTGTCTCGTAAGCCCATTGTGGCTGGTCCGTTCAATAGGAGTGACACTATAATAAACAAACACTTTACTTTACTAACTGAAAAAAATATAATTATATGGGCTGCTCAGTACTGTGATATCTTGAATAAGAAAATTCATATTTAACAGGAGACATAATAACATTCAAAATTTCACACAACCATGACAATAATTAATATATATAGTTACTTTATAACAAATAGACTTATACAGGCTACTATATCATATTTAAAATAAATGTCCAATGGAATACCATCTAAAGGCTACAGCCACCATGACAACATAAACAAAACATAATTAATATGACTGATGTGGGCTATTGTCATAGTCCTATCTGCCCCTATTAATAGAATAAAAAATCAGCTCCAGTTTGATATCTTGCCAAACTATATTTTATAGTAGAACTATTATTTAAGAGTGAAAGTATGGCAAGTTTTAGGAAATAAAGTTTGTTGACCAGTTCAGAGGATTGATAAACTTACTATTTAAGAGTGAAAGTATGGCAAGTTTCAGGAAATAAAGTTTGTTGACCAGTTCAGAGGACTGATAAACTTACTATTTAAGAGTGAAAGTATGGCAAGTTTCAGGAAATAAAGTTTGTTGACCAGTTCAGAGGATTGATAAACTTACTATTTAAGAGTGAAAGTATGGCAAGTTTCAGGAAATAAAGTTTGTTGACCAGTTCAGAGGACTGATAAACTTACTATTTAAGAGTGAAAGTATGGCAAGTTTCAGGAAATAAAGTTTGTTGACCAGTTCAGAGGACTGATAAACTTACTATTTAAGAGTGAAAGTATGGCAAGTTTCAGGAAATAAAGTTTGTTGACCAGTTCAGAGGACTGATAAACTTACTATTTAAGAGTGAAAGTATGGCAAGTTTCAGGAAATAAAGTTTGTTGACCAGTTCAGAGGACTGATAAACTTACTATTTAAGAGTGAAAGTATGGCAAGTTTCAGGAAATAAAGTTTGTTGACCAGTTCAGAGGACTGATAAACTTACTATTTAAGAGTGAAAGTATGGCAAGTTTCAGGAAATAAAGTTTGTTGACCAGTTCAGAGGACTGATAAACTTACTATTTAAGAGTGAAAGTATGGCAAGTTTCAGGAAATAACGTTTGTTGACCAGTTCAGAGGATTGATAGACTTACTGTAGTTGTTTAATAGAAGCAGCTTCTCTACTTAAAGCTAAAATAAAAAATGTATTGGAGGTGTAAAAAGCTGCAAAAGCTGTTGGCTATCAGCACAACATTGTAAATATACTGACTATTTTCAAACTGATTATCATTGGTTAAATGTTTTGGAAAATATAAAATTGCAAACATTACTTTTGTATATACATATTTGAATAATGCTTTATAAAACATACACCATCCCTAGTGCACTATTTCATCAAGAATATAAAATAATGGCTATATTTTTAAAGCACAACATGGTTGAAATACCATGTATGTTTTTTTAAAACTGATTGGTGACATATAATTTGTTACTGGTTGTCATCTTTTTGAAATGGTTTCATTTGGTTACAATTAGGTAAATGAGAAAAAATTGCAATCATTGTAATAATGTTGTATTTTAAGCTATATTGGCCAAATATGCCTTGATAAATTGTCAATCAACCTTCTGTTAATTTTTTTCTTGTAGATGCGATAGCACCTTCATTTTTCATTGAATCTTAACCAAACTTGCACAGCAATTATATAACTACAAGATCTCAGAGGAGTTTTTGAGCCAGTGTGATTTGACTACATTTTATCTGAATTTCAATGCCTAAACCTTACATATTTTCCATGTAGCGTCACATGGAGGTCCTCTAAATGGTTTGTTGAAGTCGGGTACCTGGGGTCAATTTTGGAGCTGCCACATGGGTCATTTTTTTTACATAAGAGTTATATAGGGGAAATGTAGACGCAAGGCACCCCATTTTTTCATTGAATCTTAACCAAACTTGTACATATAACTGTTATATAACCGCAAGATCTCGGACAAGTTCTTGAACCAACATCATTTTATCACAAATGCCCCCGCGACAGAGCTTATAAGCACATTTTATAGGTAACACATTTTGCATGTGGGAACTTAACCAAAAAATTTCTGGTGGTTTTTTGTCTTCCTGCACCTTGTTTTTTTCTATTTTTGTAATTAAACCACAAGGCATGATCACAAATGGAATGCAGTCTAAATAGTCAAGTACATACATTTAAAATAGATAGAAATGTATAATTTAACAGTTTGGTTTAAAAAACAAAAAAACACTTATGTCCAGATGAGTAGGAACAAATCTGGTCCAATTGGATAAACTGACAGACTAGTAAAATTGTCAAGTTTTAAAGGAGAACCATTCGAGATTAACAGTAATTGGAAAGTGTCGCAAAAGTTTGTTAATTCAGTGTTTTTTAAGAACCAAGCACAGTTTGATAAAAATCATTTTTAAATAATTTATTGATTAAAGCAACACTCACAAATAGCTGCCAAAATATTGGCAGCCGGCACAACTTTGTAAAGCTACCAGTTGCCTTAAAATTGATTTTGGTAAAGAATATATCAGGTAAAAAATTTTTGGAGAATAGGAACTTGCAAAGATTTGTTTGTATATAAATATTTTGATAGCGGTTTTATATATATGCATGAGCACTATAGTACACTATTTCACCAAGGATTGTGGGGAAAAAATAAAAAATCAATGGAAAATGTAACTGGAATATGCTTTTAATTAGTTTATTACATCAATTTAGCAAAAAATGGAGACAAACAATACAACTAAGTTTGAGTCAAATACATTTGTGAGTTATAAAATTCCTCTCAGTTTTGGCTTGTACACTTAAGTTTTGCAGATACAAAGGTTCTAGAACCAATTTGACTCGTCAGATAAACATGCAAATTGATTCTAGCAACTAAGAATGGGAGTATTTAATTGAAGATAAAAAATAAATACAAAAAAATCTTAACAGACTTGATCAAAACTCCATTCATTTGAATGTGGCCTTCAAATGTGGCTTCTTTTTTTTGTTGATAATATTTGTATATTTAAGCTAGATCATGTGGAATATTTGAAATAAAGAATAAATAAAAAATGAACAGGTATCTCCAAGTCAACTCTGATTGGTCAACTCTGTTATGGTTGTTACATATCAACATAAGTATATTCAATTCATTTTATTTAGGAAAAGTTGTTGAAAATGACTGTCTCTAACGAGTTAGCATATACAGGTCAATACCAAGCACTTGGAAAATTGATTATGAGAACTATAAATATTGCATGAGCAATAATAAAATTCCAAATGTAGCTTCTCCTAGCAAGGGTTTACTTGAACCCGGTTTCATTTTTTTGTTTTGGTGTTGTCCAAAGCCTTTTTATCTTCAGGTGAGTTATCGCCAAACAATGTTGTGGCTGAAAAGGGTTGTTTGCCTGGCAAATTGGCTTGAAGTGCTGGTCTACAGGCCGTTACATTAACCTTCGGACAAGTGTTTCTAAAATCTACTTGTTTTGACCAAAAGCAACTTATCCTTACTTTAATCGAGAATTATGGTACATAATCCTATGGTGAAGCTGAAAGAAATTAAATTGGCCATGATTGTTGATGTAAACAGACGTACTGCAGTCTCCATATGTCATAAAGGGAAGGAAATAGAAATAAACCCATACACACAAACACACAAATATTTCATATTTTGCAATTGACAAATGACGTACTTATGCGTTTAAAACACAATTCTTGCCATATAAAAAATTGGAAACATTTATTGTTTTAACCAAAGAGAGTAGTACCCGAAATAGTCCAAAAGTAATGCATGCCTGGCTGCACAGAGCTCCTGCAACGTTTTACCAATGTTATTACACATGGAGGCTATTACTCATCGATTCGTAAATAGGGTAATACCCAATTATTTAATTTCTGTATTTTCACTTGTCCAGTCGAGCTAGCAGCTATATATTTTACTTGTCTGTACTCACAATTCAGTTGTCCCTGACAGTCAAGTGAGCATTAATGTAAAGCCCTGGTCTAGATCCAGCTTCGTCTGGTCACGCCTTTGATGATTGGTTGTCATGACAGTGTGACTCAAGGTCTTGAATGTGTCCATAACCAGTCCTCGCAACTCCTCGCCTTTACATTTTGGGTCTTTGTGCAGCACATCTAATGATTGAGCAATAGGGACAATGGCAGCATTATTGTTACCAATCACCTTTTGGCAAATGGCGTCACGCGACTTTGTGTCCCTGTTAAATTGCCGCCAAAGAAAGGAATGGATTCTGGGCGCTAGCAGTTTGTCCATGTTGTCTGGTCTGATGTATTTGTATTTTAATTGTTTATTCTTTTTGGGTGCTCTCTTGCACAATCTGCAGAGCTCTGTTGAGAACCACAGCCAAATCGGTACTTGAAGGTGACCCAACCTTTGACTCCTCCTTATGCTCACTCAGAACTTGTCTAAATCTGTTAACAAGTCTTTATCTTCGGCATTTTCATATATTTCTACATTTTTTGGTTTATTTAGCCCTGAAAATGATGTCCAAGTCATCTTGTCCTCGTCCTCGCTGCTTACTACTTTCCATTTGTTACAAACAGTCTTGTTTATTCTGTGCATTCTCGTAAGCACTGGACGCGTCAGAACATGGGTGCTTTCATTTTAAAGTTTCTATTTGTGATTCCAATCGCTCCACAGTATTGATCAACTTCTTTACAGTATCAGTCTTTCCACAGAACATTGTCTTTAAATCTAGCCAAAATGGCTTCTCCTTTGTAAAGAAATGGGCTCATACACGCACCCAATGCGTCATTTCCTACCTGGCTTAGTGCCAAATCAACATGTGGTGATACTGGCTGCTCTTTCTTATCACTGGCAATAATTTGACCAATAATGCTGTAAACATTTTCAAAGTTATTTTGTCATTCTGACAGAGTTATGATTTAAACACCCAACAGTGTTTGTCACTCAGTTGAAATCACCATTGACAGTCTGTAAACTGGTACTCAGTTTTTCTGAAATCACAGAAACTTTCAGGAATGGTCTCATGATTAGGGGTTCTATTGATTCAGACCTATTAATCCCCAATGTCACAATTCAAATTCCCGTTTTAAATTGATAGTTCATCGTTGAATGTTTATAAAGCTTTTAACAATAAATTTTAACACATATAATCTTAAAATACACGATATTTCAGTTTTCCGACTCAAATTAAAACTGTTGCACTGCATAAAAGTCTTAGCCTTGTTATGAATCTGCATAAATAATGAGCTACGTCATCTCTGTGGGGTCACTTAAGGGGTTAAGTGAAATATAGAATGTATAACATGAATAAGGAATAAGTAAGTACTAAAGAGATAATAATAATGAAGTTCTAGCATGGAACAATACATGAGGAAGTATGAATAATAAAAATGAATCATGAAATAAAATAAGACTAATAAATAGCCAATAACATGACTATTGAATAATAATAATAATAAAATAATAAAAATAATAATAATAATAATAAATAATGATAATGATAATAAGAATAAGAATACTTATAATAATAAAAATAAAAATAGTAAAAAATAAATAAGAATAAATAATTATAAAAATAATAAAAAAAACAGTTATAATAATAATAATAATAATCAAAGAGTAACCAAATAATGTTAAATAAATAAACAAATTTTGATAGCAATAAGGAAATAATAAATGAATAAGCAGCTAATAATCAATTAGAGGTATAATAACAAATATATAAGGAAATATGTGTAAAGGATGATAAAGTAAAATATAAATATAATAGGGGAAAAAAAGAAAGACAAACATTAAAAGGGAAAATATTTAAAAATGATAAAAGATTATAAATACGTTATACTACGCACAATGAATAAAAAAAAGCGGATTTTGAATGAGAAATAAATCTGCTTAGTTAAAAGCACAAATGTGAAGAAAATAAGATGACAATGAATAACAATAGTTTAGATTGGAAGTAGAAACACAATGTATCATGAAATGTTATACTTTATACCTGTACCTATTATTAATAATTCTATTATGAATATAAGTATTTATGTAAATATATATGAATGATAAAGTAGGACATTCTGGTACATGAAATATTCTAATTTAAAAATATGCTCAGAATCTTTAAACATGCAAATATTAGTAACTATAACATTTTAAACTATTATATATAATTGCAGTTGTTAATACAAGTTCCATTTATGTTTTCAATACTGTTTTACCTGCGAAGTTCATGTTAATCCTATATTATAATCGTCCCCATACATTCCCCAGGGCTAGCCTGCCTATATACCCTCCCTATATACCCAAGATCAGATCCCCATACATACATGAACATTGCAGGTGAAAAACTGGATATGATGATAAAAACAATGTTTATAAAAGGACAATATCTGATTTGCAATAATGTAAAAAAAAAAATAAAAAATTAATGCCTCGTAAAAAAAAATGTAAACCAATAAAATTATTATAATGACTTTATTGCAGAATTTATTGCACAAAAAATAGCTTAATGTTTATTAATTCTTTGAGTTCACTAAAATTTCATTGCATCATTTTATCATTTAATTACTACAATTAATTAGTTATAACTAAGTAAGAATTATGTGTTGATGTAGTAAAAAAAAAAAAATATTTTAGATTTTTGGCTAGCTGAATTTTAAGAATTAGGATAAAAAGGGGGTAATTGATGGTTATAATTGATCATTTGCAAACAGAGAAGCAGGAAGAAAAGGTCAAAGATAACTTAATGTTACATTAACAACTAATCCATGTTTTTTTTAATCCATGATGTCTTTAAAACATCCATTGTACTGTTTAAACGAAATAACTCAACAAAGAGTTGGTTTTCTTTTTGTTGGTTTTTCCTGTCTTTATTTATTTGTTGAATCCATGATTTCTTTAAAACATCCATTGTCCTTAACCTATTTAACAACTCAACAGAGAGTTTGTTTTCTTCTTGTTGATATTTTCTTTCTTTATTTATTGGTTGAAACATTGATTTCTTTAAGACATCCATTGTCTTAACCGATTATCAACTCAAGAGAGAATTGGTTTTCTTCTTGTTGGTTTTTCCTGTCTTTATTTATTGGTTGAATCCATGATTTCTTTAAACATCCAGTGTCTTTAACAGATTTGTCAACTTAACAGAAAGTTGGTTTTCTTCTTGTTGGTTTTTCCTGTCTTTATTTATTGGTTGAATCCATGATTTCTTTAAACATCCAGTGTCTTTAACAGATTTGTCAACTTAACAGAAAGTTGGTTTTCTTCTTGTTGGTTTTTCCTGTCTTTATTTATTGGTTGAATCAATGATTTCTTTAAACATCCATTGTCTTTAACAGATTAATCAACTTAACAGAAAGTTGGTTTTCTTCTTGTTGGTTTTTCCTGTCTTTATTTATTGGTTGAATCCATGATTTCTTTAAACTTCCATTGTCTTTAACAGATTAATCAACTTAACAGAAAGTTGGTTTTCTTCTTGTTGGTTTTTCCTGTCTTTATTTATTGGTTGAATCCATGATTTCTTCAAACATCCATTGTCTTTAACAGATTAATCAACTTAACAGAAAGTTGGTTTTCTTATTGTTGGTTTTTCCTGTCTTTATTTATTGGTTGAATCCATGATTTCTTTAAACATCAGTGTCCTTAACCGATTTAACAACCCAACAGAGAGTTGTTTTACTTATTGTTGGTTTTTCCTGTCTTTATTTATTGGTTGAATCCATGATTTCTTTTTACATCCAGTGTCTTTAACAAATCTATCAACTCAACAGAGAGTTGTTTTTCTTATTGGTGGTTTTTCCTGTCTTTATTTATTGGTTGAATCCATGATTTCTTTAAACATGCAATGTTTTTAACCAATTTATCAACTCATCAGAGTTGATTTTTTTCTGTTGGTTTACATACAAGTCTTGTCTTTATCTATTGGTTGAATCCATTATTTCTTTAAACATCCAGTGTCTTTAACTAATTGTTCAACTCGTCAGAGTGTTGATTTTTGTTCTGTTGGTTCATATACCAGTCCTCAGTTCCTTTAACTTCTATATCAACTCACCTGAGAGTTTTCCTTTCCTTTTGCTGGTTTCATATACAAGTCCTGTCTTTATTTATTGGTTGAATCCATGTTTGCATTAAAACATGAAGGGTCTGCCAGATCATTTACCTCTAACCACTGAAACTGAGGTCTGAGTCCCGCTTGACCCAAACTTTGTGTGAGAAAGTTTGCCAGTTGTTGAAGACCAGTTCATGGTTCAAAGCAGATTCATTCCACTGTCTTCCTTCACCAGTAAAACTGGATGTGTCATATACAGTAGAATTCGTTATCTTGATATTGGAGGGACTGCCAAAAAACATCAAGATATCTGAATATCGACATAGATTTTGTCTCAAAATCAATATTTATTTTCATTACCTAAGAATTTTTGTCTGTCATACGTAAATTGTTTTGATTTCATAACAATCTGTGCAGTCACGTAAATATGACACTGGCGTGATACGATTAATGCTTATATCCAGGTCATTCTTTGAAATGCTCGGCAGTTTGAGATATAAGTTAAGGCTGATTGATTGAATCAAATGATATACAATTTACATGGAATCATCCAATTCTGTCAGCCATTAAAACTGACACCTTTGCCGTAGAACAGACAATAACTGAAAAATAACACACATAGTTTTTCACACACATGGAAAAAACACAATATTAAATGATCCATCAGGAACTAAAACTTGAATAAGGAATATATTTACATAGACAAGGAAGAGGAAACAAAATATATCAACAATTTTAACTGTATATAAAACCAGACATGCATTAAAAATGTTGTTAAACCTCATTAAGCAATTAAAATATTGAGTTCTCAATGCCTCAACTTTAGAGAGTGAAATATATTCTTTCTTATAACTTCATTTGTTCGTTGAGACCTGTATGATGTCTTTTGTAAAACATCCAGTGGTTTTGCTGATTTTTGTATAGTCCAAATCAAATATGAATCGTTTGATATTTTAAATTCTCCAAAACATGACTTTATATAAGTGATGAGATTTAAACAAAAAACCCATTCTAAAAATAGGAAGCATGAAAATACTGCTAGATGACCTTCACTGCTAGACGACCTTCACCGCATCATTCTAACTTTAACTAAAATTAAACAAATTTTATGCTATGTAATCAATATGATAGATAGAATTGAAATTAAAATGGATTCACATGACTGACATTTCATATTTCAATAACATTGCAATTTTTAGCCCGACATCTATTTCAGTATAACCCAGGTGCACAGGCCAGTTGGGAAATCCCTTTTTCATTATTTTACTCAGGTCTCTGAGTATATAGTCTTAATATATTGAAAACAAAAGATTTATTATGATGTTTAATTTGATAATGTGGCCTGTAATTGGTGCAATTCTGTGTACTCTATTAAAGGGATACATGGCAAATTGGGTTAATACAAATGTATTTATATAAACCTGCTTCTAAAAACTGTGTACAGCCAACATAAGATTTTTTGTTGGGTTAGTTGTTATTTCAAACTTAATGATTATATCACAACAAGTATGAAAGATGACTGATCCTATGTACAATAGTACAAACTACAATACATCCAGAGAGAGGGAGATATATATATATATATATATATCACATTACAACACAATGAGATACAATGATATGATGACAGAATATAATTTAGGATATGACTTAACCCAATATAATATAATATTACATAACAAGGATGTGATAATGATATGGAACTATAGGATACAATACAAAACTGCAATGAAATGAAATGCAATATAAAACAAAAATACAAAATGTGATACTATGATGCTATGCAATACAACATACAATACATTACACAGAGGGACAGACACACATATATAACATTATAGACTAATACAAGAATGATACAATACATTACACAGAGGGACAGACACACATAGATAACATTATAGACTAATACAAGAATGATACAATACATTACACAGAGGGACAGACACACATAGATAACATTATAGAATAATACAAGAATGATACAATACATTACAAAATGATACAATACATTTCAATACAATATAAAACATTCATGTGATACCATACACTATACTACAAAATACATTACTATTATACAACAGTACACAATGCAATAATTCAATGCAATGCATGCAACACTGTACAAGGTCACACATTGAGTTTTAAGGTCAGAAATAGATATTTCAGATATAGGTTCAATATTTGGTGTCTACTCTCCATAATATCCTGTAAACCACTTGACATATTTGAAATAACATGCCACTAGATGCTTCTTACTATTTCTGGAATTCAGTCAATTTATTATGCTGGGTGGTCACTGAAGGCCTGCAGAATAACACTACTGTGAAGCTCTGCATGTCGTAAAAGGTGATTAAATTTGGTCACCATTGACTAACTGCCCCCAAAGGTCTCATACATTTTAAAGAGAAGGGTGAGGGTTGTTATTTTTTTAACAAACTTTTTTTTTTTCAATTTGGACTATAATTTGGAAAGTTTTAATATTGATTTTTAAAAACAAAACAGGCCAAGTTAGCTCATAGGGTAGCATCTCTGACTGTCAGTCCAGGGGTTAAGAGTTGATTAACAACATTCATCTCATTGTCATTCGTCTCTCACTGCTAATTCAAGTGGGAAAGCTATCAGTCTCTTGTGGAGATGGATGTGCTTATGTACTGGTTTAATCTTCCAGAATCACAGGAAAGAGACGTTAGGTTAACTGATGGTCTGTTACCACTCGATGGCGTGGAAAGGTTACTAGATATTCAAACAAACATAAAATACGTTAGGAGGCGTTTGTTATAGAGGGACCGGCTTCAAATAGGGAGTTTATGGTAGTTTCTGGATTTATATCACTCAGTACATCAAAAGGACAAAATGACTTTCAGATTATATTGGTTTTAACCCTTTGCTCCATAAGCATTTTCTTGGACTCTTCCAAATTGAAAGCATTAATTCACCACGTATCAGCAATGGGTGAATTATGTTTATATTAACTAACAGAGTGGAAAACAGTGTAGAAAGTCTTTTTAACAGGAATGATAAGATAGAACTTTGCACAACTTTTAAACACCTTGATCTAAATATAAACTTTGGTTGCTTATTAAGATTATCACTTTTTTTATAAAGGGTATTTCACTATATTTTATGACATTATCTATTGTCCTGAAATTTCATTTTTGTCAACATTATATTTATATGGCTAAATTACCATGTGTCCCTTTTAATTCATGTGTAATCCAGAAACTTTGTTGTTTTTGTACTGAAGAAATGTCTATTGGTTAAATAGCAAAGTTCAAGTTTTTATCATGTTTGTTGGTTGTGTACCTCATGAGTGGTGGCAAGAATAGGATCACTGTGACTCTTTCATGTTGTAAACTAGTTGAAAACTTTGTTACAAGTGTTTCATGTAGAATATTTCAGTGTTTTCCCTCACACCTATTAACTGCAGCAGTGGTTAAATAGTAATAATAATAATAATAATAATAAAAATAGAGTCTTTATTTAACGAGAGAACTCATTTGAACAAGTCAGCCATCCAGGTTTGAAATTGCTGATCCCCGAAATGATGAGACTTTATAGGGAGAGTTGAGAAATTTGAGGTCATGGAACACCTAAGGCTTGCATACCTTTTAATAAATCCTCAAAATATTTATGACTTTACAAGATTGTTAAATCCATGATCACCATAAAAAAAAACAGTTTGAAATCAGAAAATATTAGGTGACTGCGGTTTCGCTAATGTTTGATCAGTTTTTTTGTTCTTTTAAGTTATAATAGTATCTGACAAACCTGTAATGACATTGATAGCTTGCAAGAAAACTTATGGGCCAGGTCGTTTTCTTTTAAGCTACATTTATTCAATCCACATTTGGTGTTTTTTGTTGTTGTAAAATTGTTTGGTATTTAAAATTGATAAAATATTGTAATATAGGTGTTTTTGCACAATATTAGATTTTATAATCTGTGAATTTAAATAATACTGTTTTATTAGTAGTGGTCAACATTCAAGAATCCCAGGAAACAGTGGTTAGGTTAACTGGTTGTTTGTTAGCCCTCGATGGCATGAAAATCAATCAAACATGATTCTACAGCAAGTGAAGGCATTCATAGAAACTCGATAAGATAACTGCATCCTTGAGATAAATAATAACATCTTGTTAAATCGCCAGTACTTTCACCAATTTTGCCAACAACAGTACAACAGTACATGATATTCAAATGTTTTGGGCCAAGCCTGATTAGCTCAGTCGTTAGCACGTCTGACTATCAATACAAGGGCTGTGAGTTTGAATTTCCGCCAGGCTACAGTCTCGGTGATGATAGATATACAACATTGCGTCTCATCATTCATCTCTCACCGTTGATTCAAATGGGAAAGTTATCAGTTACCTGCAGAGATGGGGTGTGCTTGAGTACTGGTTAACCTTCAAGGATCCAAGGAAATAGTGGTTAGGTTAACTGAGTGTCTGTTAGCCCTCGATGGCAAAAAACGATGCTAAATATTCAATTAATCAATCAATCAAATGTTTTGGCAACATTTATCAATAATACCAAAAAGATTTTTATAATCCCTTTGAATATTATAATTGATATATGAAAATACCCAGGACAGACAGTTTTACATCTTGTCTAATGAGAGATATAGTTTTAAAGATGTATAATGGACCAGGCCAGTTCTTTAAACTAAATTTATCACAGATCAAGATGTATTTCTGAGCACTATGTCAAAGTTGTTATTGTGTGGTATCGAGCGTCATTTTCCAAAAATATTTCAGACATTGTGACGGTGTCTACTAATGAAACAGTATTGTAAGCTCGGCCACACTGGAACATCATGCTGCATACACATGGTATGATATTCCACCCTGTCACATTGTACTGACACCGGGATGACCAGACCTAGATCTTAAGGCTGAACACCAAGCAAGGAAGATTCTTTTTATAATAAAGTACCATTTTTGTAAGCATTTGGTATGACCAGACTGCATGCTCTACCATTAGACCACTACTGCAGTTAAATATTTTTTTATCAATTGTATCAACTTCTAGTTCTGTGCTTTTAGTGATAAATAAGTTTAAACTAGTGAAACTTAGTTGTAAATGATTTTCCATAAATAGTTTTGTTTTTGATTACAAGTATGCAGTATTTTGTCAAATTGTCTGCACCTAAGCATACTGTAACACTGTTTGGAAATCACTTGGTATTTCTCGTAATTGTAATCAAGGTTTGAATACCTGGCTGATCGAAAGTGAGACTGCACAGTGATGTTGCATTGGTTTAACAGTTCATTTCGCAACTTTGCTAATTTTCCCACATATTAAAACCATTAAATGCGACACAATCTGCTTATCATCCACAGTGTTGAGAGTGATTTGTATTACAGCTTCCCACAGCTGAGGTTGTGGATTATATATAAACAACACTTTCATAGGATATGTATATGACAAAATTGTTTAAACAGTAACACAAAAACTTGCTATATCAATGAAACAGACTCAATGATAGCTCACAAAAGCTTTAAACTTGCTTCCAAATCAAGAGCCTGGCCCAATAAACTCAGTTGGTTATGCGTCTGACTATCAATCCAGGGGTCGTGAGTTCAAAACCCCCGTGGTTAATCCCAGGAAACAGTAGTTAGGTTAACTGATCATCTGTTAGCCCTTGATGGCATAAAAATGACGCTAAATATTCAATCAATCAATCAATCAATCCAAATCAAGCTAGAAGAAATTGATATGAAAATTTGACATATGTAAATTACATTACATTCATTAACTTACAATATGTATTACATGATACAATACACTGCAATACACAATATACAATATTGTCTACATTGCAATATAATACACAAAAAGAAATACACTAAAGTACAAAATGTATGTAAATGTCTGAAGATTATGTAAAATTGCCTTCTTATGACATTGTACAATAAAGAACACACCATTTCAGTTTGATATCATAAAATGCAATACATAGCCATACAAAATAATGTAATATAGTACAATACAATCATTATAATGTAATAAAATACAATACGATACAAAATTATAGTAGATAGAGAAAGAGAGTAGAGAGAGATTTCCTTACAGAATGATTTAAATATTTGTCTTATTTTACATCAACTTTGAGGAAGCAATTAATTTTTAACATGTACACGGGTAACAAGTTCTAAGCAAAAGAAAAAAACAATTGATATTTTCGACTTCTTATCAAAAAACTTAAGCTCAATGGTAATGAAATATTGTATGCAGCTTTGGTACCTAAGGGTGAATGAAAATTGTGAATTGCATGGTTCCCACGCAAGGTTGACTTTGAAAATCTTCTCAATATAGGAAGCACTTGGAAACAAACGGGAAGCATGATTATGTACATATATGGGTCCTTTATAAAAATTGTGAATTGCATGTCCCTGGGTCTCGCAGTTTGGCTGTGGGGGTGGGGCTTACTTTACTTAATCTGTATAAGAGAACTTGACAAAAAACATTGTTTATTGTGACTGAATAGATTTATGTCAAAGTTTTTTTTGATAATCAGGTGACTGTTAAGGCCCATGGGCCTCTGGTTATATACACATACACACATTCTATTTAAATGTGGCTTTTCTTTGTCGAATTTATATAAATATGTAAAGCCCCAACATTCGATCAGACTATCAGATATAAATTAGGTAGTTACTCTACAGAGCGTGTTTTATCAACTGGGTGTGTATAATATGGTCTAACAATATAGAACAGTTATAATAGCAGACAGCGAAATGTTTGTAAAACAATGCAGAAGGTTTACATTGTAACTGAAAAAGGAATGTTGACTCTGAGGTCAATATCACATCCCTCTTTAGTATTAGGGGTTACAGGGTCTTTAATTAATCATTATCAGGTAATTACTGTCTCATCAACGCTATTTAGTGATTAGATAATGTTGTTGATTGATATCAAAGTAATAATGTATATGAACAAATGTGCTGTTTACAAATCATTTCACATAATTGAAGTGTTAAATCAGTCATGGAATCCAAATTATGACATTTCCAAATGTTGATTAAAATATAACTTTTAGCTGCTAACAGCGATTAATTAGTTATAATTAAATAGATATCATTTGTTAATGTTCAATGTCAAAATGATATTATTGTTAATTATTTCATAGGCTACAGGCATTTTTAGAATTATGATCAGAGGAGGATAATTAGTTATAATAATTAATAACTTACAAACAGAGAAATAGGAAGGAAAGGTCAAAGATGAACTTTATGTTACACCTAAGGTAACATGTAAAGTTAGACATTGTGTATAATTGAAGTTAGCCAAACATCAATAAACTTTTCAGTCAGCTATATACATTATATTGCTAAGGACTGTAAGAAACCCAAGACTTATAATTTTTTATTTCAAAGTTTTGGAACTTTTTAAAACTGTAATAACATTCATCAGTAATTGCAAAGGAGTATATCAAGAAAAAAAACCCTATTAAATGTCTTAAAAACTTAAGTAATTAAAATGGATAAAAAACATCTCATTATCATTAGAAAATAAAATTCGAATGGTTTCACTTACCTTTCATACCTAAGGTCGTAGGTTCAAGTCCTGCTCACTCCAAAAACTTCATGTGAGAAAGTTTCCAGTAACTTGCTGAAGAGGACAGTGGTTCTACTCAGTCTGACTCAGTCTGAGGTCTTCCTCCACCAGTATAACTGGATATGCCATATATAACCTGAAATGTGTTGAAAATGGCGTTAAACCCCATTCAAACAAAAAGTGGAAACCAATCTGATGAACACCAAAGCTCTTAATTGTGTCTTGTGTACCCGAGTTGGACATATAATGACTTGTCATTCAAACATGGTTCTGGCATCTTTGTGTTGGAGTTTTTATTCAGAAAAATATAAAATGGAAACAAAAATGAACATATTTAAGTGCAAGTCAGTTTTGTTGTCATAATTACTACTACAAAAATGCCATTCATCAAATTTCTCTGGCCTAGTTGTAGAATGCATATAAATGTAGCCTTGGTTGAATGGCCAAATACGGGAAGTTAGTACTTGTTCCTTACCTGGTTTGACAAGTAAGTGCTTGGTCCTTACCTTGTTTGACAAGTTAGTACTAGTTCCTTACCTGGTTTGACAAGTAAGTGCTTGTTCCTTACCTTGTTTGGCAAATTAGTACTAGTTCTTTACCTGGTTTGACATGATAGTACTTGTTCCTTACCTGGTTTGACAAGTTAGAACTTGTTCCTTACCTGGTTTGACAAGTAAGTGCTTGTTCCTTACCTTGTTTGACAAGTTAGTACTAGTTCCTTACCTGGTTTGACAAGTTAGTACTTGTTCCTTACCTGGTTTGACAAGTGTGTGCTTGTTCCTTACCTGGTTTGATGCCATACACATTGAGAGGATCGTGTGTGGAATGGAATGACCATAAAAGAAAACAAAGGCCCAATTATTTGATAGCTTGTTAAACAAATTATTTCTCCTTTATAAGACTTTGGTAATAACTTAAATTGAAATACATAAAATCTGTTACTTGGAATTTTCATCTCACAGTTCTTGGTAATAATAGTGTAGGAGTTCATGCATATTCGTGATGTAAATCCCGATAAAATGAGAATTATTTAAAAAACGGTTGTATTTAAAATAATTAAATATAATAAAAATCTATGTACAATGGGAGATGTTGCGGTATTGGATGGACACGACTCACCACGGTATCAATTAAAAGCAATTCAAAATAGGATTATGTTAGTCACTTAGCAACTGATAATAAAGGAAACCAAATGTATGAACTGGAAATACTTAAAGTGGTGAAGAAAATTGCATATCTGGATACATTGAAAGTATGATGTGTGGAATAGTTTAAAATAGATGTTCCGCTTTATTCAAAGGTTCAGAATTTTTTTTTTTTACCATTCTTAAATTATTTAAGCAAAAAATATTATGCATTAACCTTATAGGTTATAATTGAGTTGTACTTACAAGTGTCATCAAATGGGGGAGGTAAAAAAGTTATAAATTATCAGTTGGACCTCTCCCATCTTAAGTTCTATTCCGTAACTTTTGTGTACCTCATTTTACCTTAAAATGTCCAACTTTTGACTCAATTGATAACATTAATGGCATCAAAGGACAAGAGGGACATAGTTTACAGGTCTACTGGTTGAAGACCAGACTGGTTTATAGGACATGTTTCGGTGTTTGGGTCCATCAGCACTCCTGTCATAATGTTCTAAACTTGACACCAGCCGGCACCCAGGGCCCCTTTGTCTTGCCTGATGTCCAATGTTTATAGAAGCTTATTTTGCCATTTTTTTTTTTTTTTGCCTTTACTCCATTTCCATTCCCATCAACATTCTCCATTCCTGAATTCCTTATCCTTTTGTTATTTCTATCAACTTAATAATATATACTTTATGTTTATTTATCTCTCTCTTATTGTATTTGTATTTTTTTATATAAGCCTTATCAAATATTTTATAATTATTCATTTTGATTTCATCCTATATTGGTGGACAGAAATAGACATGATAAACTTAGTGTTGCACTTCATCTGATTACAGTTGCTATAAGTAAAGATGTTATATCTGGGCAATATCACATCTTTATAAACATGGATATCAGAAAAAGTTGCAATACTGAATGGATCAAGTATGTATGTCTATCCACCAATAAACTTCTTTAATATTTCTGTCTATCCATATTGTATTGCACTTAATAGTTGTATTGTATTGTATTGTATATTAGTATTGCATTGTATTGTATTGTATTGCATCATATTCTATTATTATATCGTATCGTATCCTATCCTTTCCTATCCTAGCATATCGTATCGTATCATATCATATCGTATTGATCATATCGTGTTGTGTCGTGTCGTGTCGTATTGTATCATATCACATCATATCACATTAGATTCTATCTTATCATTTCGTATCATATTGTATTAACTTCTTACATGTGTGTTCTACCTTTTCATCAACCTTCATGGAAACAACCCACTTATAACAACCCTTATCCAGTGTTATCGTATGTGTGTGATGTGATTCGGTTGTATGTGTCATCTGTCTTATGTGTGTGAGATATGTATATTTCTGTTCATATGTATATGTATGTGTGATGTGATCTGGTTCTATGTGTTATCTGCCTTATGTGTGTGAGATATGTATATGTCTGTTCATGTGTGTGTATATGTGTGATGTGATTTGGTTCTATGTGTTATCTGTCTTATGTGTGTGAGATATGTATATGTCTGTTCATGTTTGCGTCAGTCTGTTTACTTTAGTCTCATGTATGTAATATATCTGTCCTCTTTGTCATGTGTGTGAGTTCTGTGTGTCTTTCTGTGCTAATGTGTGTGTGTGTGTGTTTCTGTTTGTGTGGCTATGTGTTGTATGTGTTTGTGTGTTGTATGTGCGTGGGTGATGTATATATCCAGAATGTATTGTTTTACAGCAATACGGATATACATTTTGGGATAAAAAGAAGTTGAAGGAATTTCCTTAACTTCTTTTTTCCCAATACAAATGTATATAATATATTGGCATTGAAACATAAGGACGGAAGGAGCATTCCAAGAGAATGTATGGACAGGGCTTCTGGGTAGTGTGAGTTTTGCGTTGTTCAAGGAGATGAACAATGGCAGGGAAAAGTTGCTGTGAGACTTTGACACTGAAACATAATCCCATAAACTAATCTAGTCTTTGATTGGTAGACCTGTTATGGTTTGTCCTTCCCTTTGTATTGCCAGATTTTGTTATCATTGTGCTTAAAAGTTGGACAATTTAAGTCATTTAATTTTCAAATTAGTTAAAAAAAACCAAAGGCTTTATGTTATTCCTGTGAAAAGTAAATTTTACTATAATTTTTAGGTGCTTGTAAAATTCTTTAGCATTCATGGTTGAGTTTGCCAAATATTTAAAACACACCTAAATCTGATGGAGAAATGAGCATCAAGAAATCATGAATTTGACATACACCTATGGCGTGTCACTGCAGTTTGTTATGACCAATGATAATACAGCCAAAAATATAAATATTAAAAACAAGGTGTGTGGTATTATATACATATCTGGTAGTAATAAATAAAAGCTATGCACATAGTGGTGGTATTAAATGTTAGGAGAGGTCCTGATCATTTAAAAGATAGTATAAATTAAACATTCATGTAAAGAATAGAATGAACAAGAGTACCGCAGCTGTACAGATCTGACACTGCTTTTGCCATGACCCCAGTGTCGGTGTCGTCTGTGGACACTTTAGTTAAACTTTTGCGTTTAGTTGCATTTAAGTTTTGGTGTTTGCCTCCAAACTCAATCTTTGCATGGGTGGTGAGTTTTATCTCATAGGCGAGCTTTGTTGTCTTCTGACAACTCTTGTTTTTCAAATCCATTAGGTAGGTCAAGGTCAGTTATTTAAAGTTTTTAGATATGATGGTGGTTATTTTACAGAATCAATACTTTTACTAAATAACAAAGTAGGTTTAGAAGGAAATCCATCCTGAGCTTAACAAATATCATACTTGGTCTGTATTCTATAATTAAACAGCTATGCACCAAACATTAATTAAATGCATGGACCTGTTCCATGGTTATGATAGGAAACCATTATTTTATAGAAAAATTAAAAAAAAACTCCTGTAAAATTGACCAACATTGATCAATATTGCACTTGGCATGTACTTTAAAATTACAATATGACACACTAAATACCAATAGAATACATTATAAGACCCTTCAAAAGTAATTGATTAAAACAAATTATTTCCCTCGATCGCATGAATGAACAGACGGACAAACGGACACTTACTGCCCCATCAACATTGTTGAAATATAGAATGTATGGCCAAATAAATAAAATAAAAATAAGGCAAAATTTGGTAACTTGTAACTCTAGCAAAGTTCACAAAGTGTCACAAAAATAATGTTTATTGACCTTAATAAACTCATGTGAGCTAGGTCACATATATATATGTATACCAATTTGTGGGCTAGGTCATACCAATATATGGGCTAGGTCATACCCAACATCTGGGTTTGGTCATACCAATATGTGGGCTAGGTCATACCTAATATGTGAGCTTGGTCATACCAATATGTGGGCTAGGTCATACCCAGTATGTGGGCAACATCATACTTAATATGTGGGCTAGGTCATACCCAGTATGTAGGCAACATCATACTTAATATGTGGGCTAGGTCATACCTAGTATGTGGGCTAGGTCATACTTAATATGTGGGCTAGGTCATACCAATATGTGGGCTAAATCATACCAATATGTGGGCTAGGTCATACCCTGTATGTGGGCTAGGTCATACTTAATATGTGGGTTAGGTCATACCAATATGTGGGCTAGGTCATACTTAATATGTGGGCTACCTAATATGTGGACTAGGTCATACCCAATTTGTGGGCTAGGTCATACCTAATATGTGGGCAAGGTCATACTTAATATGTGAGCTAGGTCGTACCAATATGTGGGCTAGGTAAAACCTAATATGTGGGCTAGGTCATACCTAATATGTGGGCAAGGTTATACCAATATGAGGGCTAGGTTATACCAAATATGTGGGCTACATCATACCTATATGTGGGCTACAGCATACCAATATGTTGGCTATGTCATACCAATATGTAGGCTAGGTCATACCAGTATGTGGGCTACATCATACCAATTTGTGGGCTATATCATACAATTAGGTGGGCTAGGTCATATAAATATATGGGCTTTTGCATACCAATATATGGGCTAGGTCATAGGTCATACCAGTATGTGAGCTAGGTAACATCAATATGTGGACTTCATCATAATAATATTTGGGCTATGTCATACCAATATGTGGGCTAGATCATAGGTCATACCAATATGTGGACTAGGTCATACCAATATGTGGACTAGGTCATACAAATATGTGGGCTAGGTCATACCAATATGTGGGCTAGGTCATACCAGTATGTGGGCTAGGTCATACCAATATGTGGGCTAGGTCATACAAATTTGTGGACTAGATCATACCAATATGTGGGCTAGGTCATACCAATTTGTGGGCTAGGTCATACCTAATATTCTTTTAGGAAAATTGGACTCAAGAGTGATCAACAAAAGGTCTCATCTTACTTTGCAATCCCACTTTCATTAATTTGTACCAATGACATCTTTTAAATAGGGACTAGTAGCAACCTGGCTTGACATTTGAATTTAAAAAGATCAGAGGATAGCTTAAAAGATTCAATGAAACAAATTAATATTAAAAATAAATTTGGTAAAACTGGGCATTTTGTGACTGGTATTGCAAATTATCAAAATACTTCATGATTAATTGCAATATATTTTATCCATTCTTTCATGTTTTTCTCTTCCTCGATGAAATAATGTTATGGGCTCATGTATATTTTATGGTGTATGTTTTTAAGGTAATTAACCATGTTAGGTACAGACCAATTCATGATAAAGAGAAATAATATATTAAATATTTTATGGTGAATTATTAAATTTTAAGTTTTTGGATGCATAAACAATGATTGTATGTGTAATATTATATGTATATAAAATATGTGTATCCTACTTTATTCCGGGGCTTACATATGAATTGATTTTTTCACACCCATTTATTTAGATGAAAAAGAACCAGAATGGCAATGAGCAAACTTTACATGAATAATGGTTTAATATTAATTCATTAATGAATAAAATCTGAATGGCTAATAGTATGTGAAATATACATGTACCAAAATTTGACAAAATCACTAATTAAATTAGAATGGTAAGCTTGAAACAAATCCCCATTCTAAAGATAGACAGCACTTAAATACTGCTAAATGACATTAGAATTGTCATTAAGACTTTTTCTAAGATGAAACAATTTTTGCTATGTGTAAACCTGTGTTAAACTGATATCAAAATGTAATAGTGTCACTCACTTAATAGACGTCACACAAAATGTTGCAAATTTAAGTGGGAAACTATTTTAGTCTAACCTAGGTGCGTAGCCCAAACTAGGAAACCCCTTTTCAATACATTATTTTGGCATGTTTAAATATATATCTGTCTGGCAATATGGGGTCAGTGCGTATATATAGGCATTATATATTGAAAAGAAGTGCTATTAAAATTTGAAAAAATCCTGATAAATTCCCTTTAAATTTTATTTCAGGGTTTTTATAAATAATTTTGGAAATTATGAAACCTTAAAATATCCAACTTTTAATCCAATTGATAACATTAATGGCATCAAAGGACAAGAAGGACATAGTTTACAGGTCTACTGGTTGAAGACCAGACTGGTTTATGGGCCATGTTTTAGTGTTGGGGTCCCTAAGCACACCTGTCATAAGGTTCTTCTCAGCTTGACACCAGCCGGCACCTGGGCCCTTTGTCTTGCCTGATGTCCAGTGTTTATAGAAGCATATTCAATGCATGCATTTTTTTATTTTTTCACCTGAACTCCATTCCGACTCCAATCGCCATTCTCTTCTCCCCTACCCCTATTATGCTATATTTTTGTTATTTCTATCATCTTATGTACTTTATGTTTATTTAGATATCCCGTGTTGTATTTATATAAGCCTTATCAAATATTTTATAATTATTCATTTTGATTTCATCCTATATTGGTGGACAGACATAGACATGATAAACTTTGTGTTGCACTTCATCTGATTACAGTTACTATAAGTAAAGATGTTATATCTGGGCAATATCACATCTTTGAAAACATGGATATCAGAAAAGTTGCAATACTGAATGGATCAAGTATGTATGTCTATCCACCAATAAACTTCTTTAATATTTCTGTCTATCCATATTGTATTGTACTTAATAGTTGTATTGTATTGTATTGTATTGTATTGTACTGAATAGTTCAATGTATTGTATTGTATTGTATTGTATTGTATTGTATTGTATTGTATTGTATTGCATAGCATTGCATTGCATTGTATCCTATACTATCCTATCCTTTTTGCCAATAAAACCCTTTTAATATTTCTTTATGTCTTGTCTTTGTAACTGTGTTTGTGTTGTGTTGTACTGTATTGTATAATGTATCATATTGCATCATATCCTATCATATCAAATCCCATCATATCATATCATATATTGTATTGTATTACAACTTCCCACTGGTGTGATTTACTTTTTTCGTCAACCACCATTTAAACCACCCACTTGTAACAGCCGGGCCTTATCCAGTGTTATTGTATGTGTGTATGTGTGTGTTTCTGTCTGATGTGTTTAGGTTCTGTGTGCCACCATATGTGTGTGGAATATGTTCTTGTGTGTGGCAGTCTATTTGCTCTTGTCTCAGTTATGTGATATTTCTCATGTGTGTGAGTTCTGTGTGCCTTTCTGTATTGTGTGTTTTTCTCTTTGTATGCGTGTTTGTGTGGCTATGTGTTTGTGTCACTGGCGTGTTTGTGTTTGTGTGTGTGTGTGCATACGTGTGTGTGTGTGTGTGTGTGTGTGTGTGCGTGCGTGCGTGCATGCGTGTGTGAGTTATATATATATATATATATATATATATCACACAGAATGTACTGTTTTTTACAGTAGTATGGATATAAATATTGGGAAAAAGGAAGTTGAAGGAATTCTCTCAACTTCTTTTGTCCCAATATATATATTGGCATTGAAACATAGGGACAGAAGGAGCATTCCAAGAGAATGAATGGGCAGGGCTACTGGGTAGTGTGAGTTTTGCGTTGTTCAAGGAGATGAACAATGGCAGGTAAAAGTTGCTGTGAGACTTTGACACTGAAACATAATCCCATAAACTAATCTAGTCTTTGGTTGGTAGATCTGTTATGGTTTGTCCTTCCCTTTGTATTGCCAAACTTTTGTTATCATTGTATTTAAAAGTTGGAATATTTAAGGGATTAATTAATTTTTAAACCGCTTTTCCTTTGCAAGTAACTGGCAAGTTTTCTCACATAAGTTTTTTGACCAAGCGGGATTTGAACCATTGACCTTGGCAGTGACAGGTATGAATCTTGAGACAGCACCTCAGACCACTCAACCATGAAGGACCCCTTACATCTGTGTACAATTAAAACAACAATGATAATCAAAGGCTGTTTTTAGTACCATTAAACAGTTATACATTTGCTGCCTGCTGGTACCCTAAATTCATTGCGAAATGTGTGCTAATTTGAGGTTGATTCAGCATCCAGGAAAATAAATGTAATAATTAATATTTGCAATGTTCGCTGTTAATGAACAAAGCTCTGACTTAGAACATTGTTAGAATAGAAAATGCACACATACAATACAATTATTAATTTGATTCATAATATTTATTGTAAAGTTTGCTTAATTGTCATTCAGATATAAATTGGTGCCATTATGTTAGTAAATTTTACTAAAAAACTAAGTGAAAAGGAGGCCATTTGAATAGATAAATAGGAATGTTGGTTAATGAATCCACATTTTAAAATGAAACATGTAATCAATAGTCAGAAATACCGAGTTATGGTTTTTGATTTAACACATCATATTTACCTTATATTTCGTTGTAAATAATTTTGTGTGAGCTATGTGTTTTATTGATAATAATACTCTCTCTAAATGAATTGTCAAAAGAATAAATTTTTTTAAACATGTGGTTAAATTAATATGTTATAATTATGTAAACAACTAATAATTATTAATTGATTACACTTAAAATTACAATTATACACACTAATTTATGTAGAACCAAATGACAATTTAATTTTGTAATTAATGTATGAAAAATAAACACACCTGGATCAAGCAAAATTTATCTAAACTTTGTGTCATTAAATACATAATGGATTCAGATCAATATGTATAAAGCATTACAATTGATGAAATCTCGATTGGGTTCATTTAAATCAAATAAATGTTTATATTATTTCATTTAAAAAGTCATTATAACACATATATAGTTATTTGAGAGTCCATGTAAAGTTCATTATAAAGCCGTGTAAAGTTCATGCAAACACATTAGTCACTGTGAACCATGTAAAGTTCAAGTAGATATGTATATAGATCAGACCCCTGTCTTGTGAATCAATTTAAAGTTCATGTAAATATCTATATAGTTCTTGTGAATTTATATAAAGTTCATGTAAACATGTTCCAATGGAATGGTTTAAGTATGGTATTGAAGTAGTTTCAATTTTGGTAACATAGTGACTGAAAAGTATTATTAGGCTTGGTATTGTGTAACAATTATTAACGTTTTTGCTACCATTGTAAATTTAATATGTATCATGGTAACAGGTAACAGGTGTCACTTAAAAAAAAAAATGATTTAAAATGTAAATATGTGCTTTTGTGCATTGCCTCATTCTGCTTTACAAAGTGTACAAGGTTTCATGGAATTCTGTGCTTTTAAAGTTTTGGTATGGACAAGCAAAGTTAAGATAATTACAGGAAGGGAAGTAATCATGTCAAAATACAACCCAGAGTTATGACCTTATGCCCTGCTTACTGTCTCAATTTAGTTTATAAGTGTACATAGTTTCAAGCAATTATCTTCTGTGATTTTCAAGTCAAGTACAAGCAATGCATGCTGTATATTGTTTGACTCTCAGTCACCCTTTCACAATTATGATAATGCAATGGTTTAAAAAAAAAAGAATGGAAGAGTCCATTGTAGAAATCTAAATTATAGAAGTTTAGAGTTTATGGAGTCAAAGTGTTTCATGTGTTTTAAAAATACATAGTTGTCATTCATGAAAAATTAATCTTTCTTATTGTTTACACCTGTTAACATATTTCATTTAAACAGTGTACATATTGTATCAATGTTATTTCAATTATAGTGTACATATTGTATCAATGTTATTTCAATTATAGTGTACATTTTGTATCAATATTATTTAAATTACAGCCGTTGTACATATTGTATCAATGTTATTTTAATTACAGCCATTGTACATATTGTATCAATGTTATTTCAATTAATGTGTACATATTGTATCAATGTTATTTCAATTAATGTGTACGTATTGTATCAATATTATTTTAATTGCAGTGTACATATTTTATTGTATACATGTTATACAATTACAGTGTACATTTAATTATGGTATCACTTGTATTTCAATTACAGTGTACAAATTGTATTAATGTTATTTCAATTAAAGTGTACATATTTTATTGTATATATGTTATACAATTACAGTGTACATATTGTATCAATCGTATTTCAGTTACAGTGTACATATTGTATCAGTTTTATTTTAATTACAGTATACGTTTGAATTAACAATATATATAATGTATATATTATCATATTTTATATTACAATGTACAAATGTACATATTAAATAATTTTTCTATTGTAATATACAAAATATTTCTATATATATGTTACATTTCATCTACAATGTACATAATTAATGTATATACTATATTGTATTTCAATTACAATGTACATAATAATATTGTCAAACGCTATGACACTTACGTTGTGTGCAAATTTTAGCTCACCTGAGCAGAAGGATCACACTTAGATAAATAAAAGTAGATGAATATTTAGCCCATATAAGGTTGCAAAAAGGGTGTTTATTTGGACCTGAGAAATCAAAATATAAATTTGATGAAATGTGTGTAAAATAATGCCATTAAGCAATCTGCCAGCAAGGAGACATTTATTTAACTTTAAAATGTTTGAACCAGGTTTATTCCTTCTTTTGAGTTTTACAACACTTTTGTACACCAAAGTTTGGAACTTAACATTTTTTCAATGAGGGGTGTGTGGTTTAATGTTCGAGAATCAGACCCAGGGTTGGTCAGTTCCGGGCTCAATTTTTCAGCATTCAGACCATGAGTTGTATCCTTCAGCAAATCACATATTCTGCCTTGGTTTTCCCTTGAAGACATTGAGAGTGATTGTGTATAATTTATAAGAACCTATTTCACAATTGATGTAAAATAAATACCATATAATGTCTAATAAGAACAAGATGTTGCTTAAACAATATGCACATCTTTAAAACAGGAAGTACAGATGCACTCACATACACTTGGATGGATAAGTTAAAAAACACTTCTTCCCTTTTATACATCTTATAATAATATAAACACTATAGCTGGATTAATAGCTATTTTCTGACAAGTAATAAAGGATGGATGAATGGATTACCATGATCAACACTGCATCACTGTTAAAATCACAACCATCATCATAATCATTATTGTCATCATTAACATTATCATCATCATCACCAACATCATAATCATCATTAACACCAACAACAGCATCATCATCATCATCATAATCTCACCCATCATGATCATCAACACCAACAACAACATCTTCATCATCATTGTCTCCACTTATCATCATCATCATCATCATCATCATCATCATCATCATCATCATCATCATCATCATCATCATCTTCATCATAATCTCTACTTAATACATAATAAGTATGTACCTTCTACATAAATTTCCAAATGTAAGACAAAATGGCCTGTCTGTCTGTTCATTTGTTAAACAAGTTGTTCATCTGTCAGAGGTCAAATTGTTTGAACTTGCTTTGTATGCTGAAGACTTCAGATTTTAACTTTTTTTCTGGATAAACCCTATTACATATTTCTAATTTTTATTTCTGGTTTAAACCTGTTATGTATTTCTGGTTTTTAACCTGTTTAAGATATCTGGCTTTGCTTTGTTATGGATTTCTGGTCTTAATCTGTTATGTATTATGAAATATCCTTGACAGGTTAATTCTCATTTGGCTTACTCTGGGTGGGAGCTGAGATGAAAGCTGAGATGATTGACATTTAAAAATTGATGTTTGCTAAGGCTGTTTCTAAGCATAGCTCGCGCTGCTTTGTAGTGTGTAGATGATTTGTTCAGAATTGAATAAAGGGCAGAGTCTGTGCAATGTCATTCATGCGTGCGCAGTGATGACTAACTTCTTAATAATTAAGAACAAACTTAATAATTAAGTAATTTATGGGCTGTTTTAACAAATAAGAGCAGCACAATTTTGAAAATTGAAGCGATTCCATTGGTTGTCAAGTGAGATTAAATACTAATAAACATAATTGTCATAATCTTACTTTTATTGTAGTCTGTTATTATTTATTAATCTTTTGTCGGAAATAATCATCCTCGTAATTACTGATTATTATAAGAAAACGAGACTCTGACGAGTTACTGCAAAACCTGTTATCCTGAGGGAAAGACTTTCTCACCTGCACTGTAATCTCCATTTTAGATAATTTTTGTTGTATTCAGTTTATACAACTTAGTGATTCTTTAAGATTTTTATTCCAGTTTGTTTTTTTGTCGTAGTGCACGGATACTATATAATTTATGAATGAATATGTCATAGCATGAGGAATTTGTCATAGCGCGATGATTTTATAACTTTTTTTGGTTTTACTTCTTGAATATTTCTGGCTTTGTGTTATGGATTTGTGTGTATTTTGGTTTTTACCCGCAGGCTTTAACCTATAATGGATTTCTGGTTTTTAACCTGCTAAAGATATGTAAATTTAACCTGTTATCAGTTTCTTTTTTTCCCTGGTTTTAACCTGTTATGTATTTCTGATTTTTATCTGTTATGTATTTTAGTTTTTACCTATCAAAATCTCGGGCCTAAACCTGTTATGTATTTCTGATTTTAATCTGTTATGTATTTTGGGTTTTACCTCTCAAAGATCTTGGACCTTAACTTGTTATGTATTTCTGATTTAAATCTGTTATGTATTTTGGTTTTTACCTACCAGGTATTAAAGATCTCTGGCCTTAACCCGTTATGGATGTCTGGCTTAAACATAATTATTGTGTAATTTTGGTTTTAACCTGTCATATATCTTTTAGTTAAACCTGTTATCAATATTTTGTTTTTTACTCTGGCCTTAACCTGTTATGTATTTCTGATTTAAATCTGTTATGTATTTTGGTTTTAACCCATTAAAGATCTCTGGCCTTAACCTGTTGTGTATTTCTGATTTTAATCTGTTATGGATTTTGGTTTTTATCTGTTGAAGATCTCTGGCCTTAACCTGTTATGTATTTCTGATTTAAATCTGTTGTGTATTTTGGTTTTTATCTGTTAAAAATCTCTGGTCTTAACCTGTTATGTATTTCCTATTTAAATCTGTTATGTATTTTGGTTTTTATCTGTCAAAGATCTCTGGCCTTAACCCATTATGTATTTCTGATTTTAATCTGTTGTGTATTTTGGTTTTTATCTGTCAAAGATCTCTGGCCTTAACCTGTTATGTATTTCTGATTTTAATCTGTTGTGTATTTTGGTTTTTATCTGTTAAAGTTCTCTGGCCCTAACCTATTATGGATGTGTTATGTAATTCTGGTTTTAACCTGTTATCAGTTTCTTTTTCTTCTTTTTTTTTACCTGTTAAAGATTTCTGGCTTTAACCTGTTATGGATTTCTGGTTTTAATCCGTTATATATTTCTGCTGTAAAATATTTCTGTTATATATTTCTGGTAATGTATTTCTGATTTTGACCCATGTTAAAGATTTAGATTTTTACCAATTATGTATTTTTTCTGGTATTTTGTTGATTTTGACTGCTGGTTTTATCCTGTTACATATTTTTGATTTTGATTGCTGGTTATATCCTGTTATTTGTATCCATCAACCAAACTCTTGGATTTTCATGAAATCATAACTAAACATTAGAATAAGAATGGTCTCTTTTTACCTTGCCAAGTCAGTAGAATAACAGCATATAGCTGAATGTAGAACTATGGTATGAGAAGTTCTCATTTAAATTACAAGTTAAATACAATAATGAATGAATTGGAACAATTTGTACAGCAGTGAGAAGGGTTCTTCATGGCTGAGTGGTCTAACCCATTGTCTAAAGATCATGTATCTCTCATCCTTAAGGTCTTGGGTTTGAGTCCAACTCCTGTCCAAAACCTCCAACTGGGAATGTTTTCCAGCATTGTTTATGAATAATGGCTCTTGGATAGAGTCATTGGGAGTTATTCCTTCCCTCCCAGATAATACTGGGTGCCACATTCATCTTGTAATGTGTTAAAAATGATGTTCATCCAATTAAAAAAAGTTTGGAAAAAGGTTGAATAAATGGATGCCACATGACTAATGATTAGTAGTAATTTGCCTGTTTCAAAGCAAACTTTTTGGAAGAAGTTAATTTATAGCAGCCTTAGTCAGTTTATTGAGTTTATTTGTATATAGCATTGTGAAAGTCATCAGAGAAAGACAATATTGATAATGTTCATCCATACGACCCTAAAATGTTTGTATAAGTCAATTCTGTAATGGTAACTAAGGCTGTATCATCATAAGTCTGCTCATTTAGCTTTGATCTAGTTGTAGATTGATTGATTGAATATTTAGTGTCATTTTTATGTCATCAAGGGCTAATACATGATCAGTTAACTTAACCACTCTTTACTGGTATCCTGGAAGGTTATTTCACCTATCTCCCTAAGTAACTGCTAAAGCGATGAGAAACAAATGCAAATAAGATGCAATGTAGTACAGTAAAACCTCTAAACCAGACAACTTTAGAGAGGTTTCCGGTTTATAGAGGTTTAACCTGTTTTCATGTAATCTCTGTTTCTTCACTAATTATATGCCTTCAAACAATAGCCAGTATATGTGGGAGTATAAAGACAATTATGAAGGAGAAGTCATGAAATAAAAACAATGCTTTATGCATGATATTAAATTAAAACAAATTTTAAACCCCTAATGATATATGTAGAAACACACTAGTTTTAACAGCTTTACTTAAATTAAATGATGTGCGCCCTAAATTTTCCTATATTATTTTAATTTATCCTTTAATAATCCTTTAATCAAAGCTGAAATAAGTTGATTGTGGATTAACTCTTTAATTTACCCAAAATAAATCACCCATAGATGTATTTTGAGACAATATTTTGAGACAAAGTTGTTTTAACAGCTTTACTTAAATCAAATGATGTGTATCCTAAATTGTCCTATGTTTTTAATGCTGAAACAATCTATCCAAGTGTCCATGTTAATTGACTTGTTTGCATTATTTACGTTTATATATCAATCATCAGAGAGACTGTGGCCAGGTTGGGATTCAAACTCATGACACCTGGATCAATAGTCAGAAGTGCTACCGACTGAGAAGATTTTGTTCCAATAAGTTCCGACATTCAACTTTATTATTATTACCTGTACTAACTGAGTGGTTCTTAGTAATTCAGGGACATGTATGCATCTTAGATCTTTTTATATGCACATAAGGTCATCCTTGGCCAATAAAACTGTTTGTCATGCATAGCCTAAGATGGTAATGAAATATGTATGCAATTTTGTGATTTGGTCTACTATATAATTTCAATAAAAGGTGCCATTATTTGCCATTGGTATGAAACATATAAATATGGTCCTTCACCTTAAGCAATCTGCTACCTGTGATTGGGAAGATGCCAGTTAAAAACTGTTTACATTATCTCTGATAAACAAAACACAAAATAAGTAAAACATATTTGCCTTTATTTTATACCTGATTGAACAAAATACAGCTGCTATAAAACAGTTTGATTGTTTGAATTGAGTTTGAATATTTGGCATGACTTTATGGCATTAAGGGCTAATGGATGATCAGTTTACCTAATCACTCTTTCCTAGGATCCTGAAAGGTTAACCAGTACTCAAAAATACCCATTCCTGCAAGTAACTGATAACTTTCCCACTTGAATCAAACAGGGGGATGGAGAAATGAATGACAATGAGACGGATTTCTTATATCAATCATCATGGAGAATGTGGCCAGGCAGGGATTCAAACTCATTACTCCTGGATTAAAAGTGTGATTTGCTACTGACTGAGTTAACTGGTCCCAGCTTATTAATCAGAATAAAATTATTTTATTTTGCTTTCGATTGGATTTTTTTTTTTTTTAACCTCTATTCTATTCTATTAATTCTATTTCCTATCTGATATATTAATAATTAGGTTACAACAAAAATACATACATATCACAGTTAGTGGCACCTTCTCAGGCTATTATTTCTTACTATTATCTCTACCCAAGAAATTCTCTTGAAGAATTTTCTCTCTCTTGTTCAGATTAACCATTTACTCTCTGTCATTACGAATTGAAATTACTTGTGATGCCCATTTATCTGCTGCATCTTTATAAAAGTTCAAATGTCTTTGGTAATTTCCATTTTGCTCTCTTTATTGACATTTGCCCTCTTGACAACGACTTCATAGTTCTGAAACACCTCTTTAGTATGAACTGTATGATTAAAGTCATGAAGATGTTGGTCATAAAGATAAAGGTCATAGAGGTCATATAGATGAAGGCCATAATTAGAAATGCAAAGAAAAAGGTTGATTCAGATGTTAAATAAAATCCGAAATCATACTAGAACATTTTAAAACCATGTTTAAAAAATGACAAATTCAATGGCAAAATATCACTGTTGGTAGTTTTTCAAGCTTGTTTAAAATTGTTTCAAAATGATTGAAACATCATGCAAAATATAAACACTATAATATACAATTATTGTTATAAGAAACTTATATTGAAATTTTGTGAAATAAGTACAGTTGTATCTAAGACGTTTGTCTTTTGATACCAGGTTAAAAGTCATTGGGTAAAGGTCAGTTAGGCTGTTGATTATTCATATAACAGCAGTGATCATGCAGAAGGTCAACCAGGTATTACTATAAATTAAAATCATACTGTAGAGTTTGATGAAACTGCATTTGTCTTTGATGCAGAATTTCAGGTCACTGGATCAAAGGTAAAGGTCAAAGTCATTGTTTATTTACTTAAAGAGATTAAGCAAATAACAGCAATAATTGTGTTTGAACGTCAATCTACTACGCTAACTCCAGAGAATTGTAATGTATATATTATAATGTATAAAAAGATTAAAATACTTTTTTTATTATTAAATATATTATATATAAGGTATTTAAAAAAAAAAATGTTTAAAATTGTTGATAATTATGATGAATATTTTATAAATATGATTAAAAGAATCCACAATGGTACATAACTATGTAGGTATTGAATCATCCTAGAAGTTTTAAGACCAAATAATATTGATGATGTTGAAAAAAAAAAAAAAAAAAAAAAAATGAAAACATGTAAATCCTCTACCAGTTTCCATTTTGTTATCTGTCAATCACTCCAGTCTATCTATCTACTGAAAAAATTGGCAATGTTGTCCAATAATAAATTGGACTTTGGGCCACTGAGTTCCAAATGATGCTCCTTCTTCCACAAATAAAGAAAGAAAGATGAAATATGACTCACTGGAAGCCATATTTATTTACTTCCTTGACGAAATGATTTTGCTTTGGTACAAATCATGACACAAATCAAATTCAGTAAGAGACATTGTGTCAATATGCTGAAATAGGGACTATGTGGTGGAGTGGTCAAGATCAGCTAGCAATCTCTCACTGCTGAGGTAGAGGATTGAGTCCAGCTCTGTCCCAAAATATTTGTGTGAGGGACTGAACAGTATTTCTACTCAGATTCATTCAATGGTTTACTGTCACCAATAAAACTGGATATATATATATATATATCGGGATCTTGCTGTATGTTGAAATTGTCATTTATATAAATCCGCCACTCCTTGTGTAACTGAATATTTAAATACAGTTACATTTGTAAGTTTGTTTTTCATCTCTTTGTTGAAAGTAGTTTGAAACTGGTAGGGGATATGTTTTGTTATGTAATATTTCTGTACCATGTTTGTTGATGTTTTGTTATATAATATTTCTGTACCATGTTTGTTATGTAATATTTCTGTACCATGTTTTTTGATGTTTTTTTATGTAATAGTTCTGTACCATGTTTGTTATGTAATATTTCTGTACCATGTTTGTTATATAATATTTCTGTACCATGTTTGTTATGTATATTTCTGTACCATGTTTGTTGATGTATTGACTTGACCTGGGCTCAGGAAACTCCATTTTAATTTTATTCCAATAATGTTTTAATATTACTCCCAGACCACTCTCAAACTCCATACCTTCTAATTATGTAAATTAGGTAAATACATCTTAAAGCTTTCAATAAAAATCAGCCAGAATATTACGATTGCTTTAGCCCTGGTCTTGTCTGTTTTCTTCTTGAATTTGTTGAATATAAAAAAATTTTTTTGTGTAATATATTTAATTATCTTTAAAATGTACATTCTATATTTTATTTTGTTGCAAGTATAAACAAAACACACACAGACACACACATATACACACGCACACACACACAAAATATAAAGAACAAAAACGTTGACACAAAGACTTTGATTGACAGCTAGGAGATAGACTGTGTATGCCTAGGACAATATGAGGAAGATACTGAGAAATGATGTAGAAATAAGTTGGGATGTTGGAAGTGATCGCCATACAAAAACGTGATTTCATACAAGATGGTGATCTCATACAAAAACGTGATCTCATACAAGATGGTGATCTCATACAAGAACGTGATCTCGTACAAGATGGTGATTTCATACAAGACAGGGATTGCCATTCAAGAAATTGATCTCATACTGAAAAAAATATGATCTACAATTTGATCAACATAATTATGCAAATGTGATATGCATTCAAAATGTCGCCTACATACAAGGTGATCTACAGTACCTACATACAAAATGATCTACAAAGAAAGTCTCTGAAACAGGAGGAAGTACTTGAATCCTCAGCTGATGATGGAAGACACAGAGTTGATACAAAGGTATGTTTAGTATAGTATTCTGTTTAACTGGACTGATTGAAGGCATACAAAACCACACAGGTTCTCATCCGTTGGTGAATATGAACTTGGTACACAGATTCTCATGTAATAGGTGTCACTTTGTCACATAGATACCTTACATGAGGAAATACAGACTGAACACTTAATTACTATGTCACATAGGTTCTGTTGTACTTGGTATCAGTGCTGACTTACATGAGGAAATACAGACTGAAGACTTAATTACTATGTCACATAGGTTCTTTTGTACTTGTTATCAGTGCTGAATTACATGAGGAAATACAGACTGAAGACTTAATTACTATGTCACATAGATTCTTCAGTGCTGACTTACATGAGGAAATACAGACTGAAGACTTAATTACTATGTCACATAGGTTCTGTTGTACTTGGTATCAGTGCTGACCTACATGAGGCAATACAGACTGAAGACTTAATTACTATGTCACATAGGTTCTTTTGTACTTGTTATCAGTGCTGACTTACATGAGGAAATACAGACTGAAGACTTAATTACTATGTCACATAGATTCTTCAGTGCTGACTTACATGAGGAAATACAGACTGAAGGCTTAATTACTATGTCACATAGGTTCTGTTGTACTTGGTATCATTGCTGACTTACATGAGGAAATACAGACTGAAGACTTAATTACTATGTCACATAGGTTCTGTTGTACTTGGTATAAGTGCTGACTTACATGAGGAAATACAGACTGAAGGCTTAATTACTATGTCACATAGATTCTGTTGTACTTGGTATCAGTGCTGACTTACATGAGGCAATACAGACTGAAGACTTAATTACTATGTCACATAGGTTCTGGTGTACTGGTGTACTTGGTATCAGTGCTGACTTTCATGAAGAAGTACAGACTGAATGCATACTTACTATATCACATTAGCTCCTGTGTACTTGGTATCAGTGCTGACTTATATGAGGAAGTATAGAATGCTTCTAATGTTCCGATAAACCAGGACCATAAGTCTTTCAAAGATTCTTACAAATTGCAATGTGTCATCATACCTCAATATGGTAGCTGTAATATATACAAGCAGATATAGTGAAGTTGTATTTTTGCTAAAATTGAAACTGCATGATTTTTATTCAAGTTGAATTAAACTGAAGTCTGATGAAAATGTCATTACCGTACTGACAAACTGCTTTTTACTTTTAAATTTTCAATACACCATTATTTGTAATTTTATTTTTAGATAAAGAACTTGCGTCCGTCCAGGAACATATTATGACTACAACAGCTTATAATATAAAAGTAAGAAAATTATCTTATTGTACAAATGCAACAACGAAATAACTGGTTATTTATAAAATGTCTGATAATATTTTGAAACATTAGTATCTTAAAATTTACTTCTTTAATTAAATATTGTTGGGCAACTCTTGTACTTTTGTAAGTGAATGATCTTGTAAATCAGTTATATGCTCCCATTATTATTTTATAACTTCTGAAGAATAAAACACATCAAATTTGCAAGATTAATTAGTGTTAAAGAGCAATTTGGTAAGACTTAGTGTTATAGAGCAATCTGGCAATACTTAATTAGTGTTATAGAGCCGTCATTAGTGTTATAGAGCAATCTGGCAACACTTAATTAGTGTTATAGAGCAATCTGGCAACACTTAATTAGTGTTATAGAGCAATCTGGCAATATTTAGTTAATGTTATAGAGCCATCATTAGTGTTATAGAGCAAACTGGCAGTTATAATGCATGCATTAAACTGAACCTTTTGTTTTGGCGCATGCATCTATTACTACACTGCGGTCCCGTTATAACGCGGTGCGATATAACGCGAATTCCGTTATAACGTGGTTTTTGCTTGGCTCCCAATTTTTCGGCGGGGGGGAAAGGTCGTGATACAAAACTTGAAAATATGCGCGAATGACCAAATGACAACCAAACAATAGATCGTCGCCATGTTTTGATTTGATAATCGCTCATCTTCTACTCACCAATTAGCCTTGATTATAACAAACTGTTATAACCATTACCTCATGGTGGTTTAAAGGATTGTTTAAGGGATTGATTCATGCCAGCATTGAATATTAACAGTTTGTAATAATCCCGAGTGCTTCAATAAATGCTGACACGCGCCAAACACGGAAGCCATATGCAAACTTTGTTATTACCGAGTGATCACGTGATCAAGCAACGAAGCGGTTGACAGGTATTAATATATCGCCGGTATCTTATCTGATCGTAAACACAAACTTATTTTTATTATTTAATTGTTGTTAATACTTCAGATTTATATTTTTAATATTTTTATACTAACAGCGTTGAGTTTAAATTGAAGCCCGATTTTTTATATAGACACCGTTTTTTCTCCTTCCGGGTTAAACGGAAATGGCTGCCAATTTTAGTATAATCAAAACACGAAAACGTTTTTCTTTCTTTTCTTTTTTTGTATTAATTTCATACATATCTAAGTGTATCTGTTGTAACTAAATATGCGTTATATCATATTACAATGCAAACAATACCATTCACAGTAGGACAGCACGATAGGTGTAAAAAACCGACATCGATTTTTTTCGAGGTAATTATCGCTATAACGCGGTCCGCTTATAACGCGGTTTCGTTTTGTGGACCCCAAGATCCGCGTTATAACGGGACCCGAGTGTATATGAGAAACCATGTCCCATTTTTCACATTAATTATGTATTTTATGTTGTATTTTGTGATACTATCTTTAATTACCAGCAAGCTAATAATTGTTTCTTATTTTTCAGGCTGTTTAAGACGCTCCAGCTTAATAATTTGTAAAAGTATCTGGGTATTGGAGTTGGTATGAAATATCAGCGATATATTACACGAGGGAGACAAATATGTATGAGAAGACACATTATTTGAGAACACCATTGTATGCGGACATCATTAAACAACATCAACATTGTATGCGGACATCATTAAACAACATCAACATTGTATGAGGACATCATTAAACATATAATGATAATATATATGTTAATATAATACAACATCAACATTATAGGAGATCTACATAATACAACATCAACATTGTATGAGATCTACACTACACGCGTCACCATTGTATGAGATCTACACTACACGCGTCACCATTGTATGAGATCTACACTACACGCGTCACCATTGTATGAGATTCACATTACACGACATCAACATTGTATAAGATCTACATAATACAACATCAACATTGTATGAGATCTACACTACACGCGTCACCATTGTATGTGATCTACACTTCACGCGTCCCCATTGTATGAGATCTACACTACACGCATCACCATTGTATGAGATCTACACTACACGCGTCACCATTGTATGAGACCTACATTACACGACATCAACATTGTATAAGATCTACATAATACAACATCAACATTGTATGAGATCTACACTACACGCGTCACCATTGTTTGAGATCTACATTATTTGACATCAACATTGTATGGAACCAGCATTAAACGACATCAAAATTAAACAACAACAAAATTAAATGAGCCCAACATTGTGAGACTTATACACATTAAAACTGTGAAAAATAAACTTTTAAATCATTTAACAGCTGTCAATCTGGACATCACAAGAGTTCAAACATACATACATATATACATGCATACTCATTAACATATACATACACAAAATACATACACATGCATATACACACACATACATATATATATATATATATATATATATATATACACACATGCATACTCACTAACACATACATACACAAACACTCATGCACACATGCTCTTATTGTTCCAATAACATTTTTTGAAAAGAAAAGAAAAAAATTAAAGAAAAAAATATTTAAAAAAAAAAAAAAAAGAGCATAAAAACATAAGAAAAATATCAAAAGAAAGAATTAAAGCTCTAAAAAAAGGGAGAAAAAGAAAAAGACTAAGAGCATATAGTAAAAAAAAAATATATATATATAAGAGCACAAAAAAATAAGGGGGGAAAAAAAGAGAAAAAAATGAAGAAAAAAAAATGCTCTAAAAAGAAAAAGTAAAAAAGAAGCTCAGTGTTTTTGTTATTTATCTGTTTGTTGTTATGTTATTGTATAATTGTATAAAAAGGTCTATAAAACTTCTGGGACAACCCTTGAAATTATTGATAAGATAATATCATTAAAATCAATAAATGTTTTCTCTTTCAATGTAATCACTTTGTAATTCCTAAAAAACTAAATTATTTTGTAAGTCATATATTGGTAAGTTTATTTTTGGATATTGGATATTCTATTTTTAAATTGACTATAAAGTATTTTCTATTATTCTCTGGAATTAGTGAAGTTTCTGTTCCATTGATATGTTAAGTTCCTAATTATGAGGTAATTAGGGTGGATTAAGTTGCCTAAATTAGCTATGATGATCCTGCAAAACATCACATAATCAGTTATTTTCATTCCAGTTTAAGAAAATCCAGTTTGTAGATTAACAAACAATAATTTTATTCTATGGCGATTAGATCATTGCCCATGGTACGAGTGTAACAACATCATTATTTTATATTAAAAATCATGTAAAGACATGTAAAGTTATGTAAAGACAATATTTGATTAATGTTACCACAGTTACCATGAGGATATCTGCATTTTAAGTTTCATGAATGTTACATTGATTGTAATTGTGTTCATATTTAATTTTTTTTCATTAGAATTTCCATAATGTTACTAAATTGATTGAATCATAAAAGAAACCAAAATATTTCTAAAGCTTTGAAAATCTACAACAATAATGTGCTTTGCCATAAAACAGTCTGGGTTTCCTTTCATATTTGTGTCTACAATAATGACTTCAATTAGGGATCTGGCAGATAGTCTGCTACAAAACTCCCTGACATTTCCCCGACTTATTGATTAATGTTAGCCAAGAAGCTATTTTGAAATATGTTTTACTTGCACTTCTAGATAAAATACTAATCTGAATAAAGTTGAGTAAAGGTATTCCCCCTCCCTCCCTGACGTTGAAATATTTTGAATTTCCCACCTAACTTTCCCCTGTTACTACCAACCATGCAGTATTACATATTTGGTAAGATTAAGATTACTGGGTAGCTTCAGTGCATCATTTATATAGCTGCACATATTTACAAATATGTTGTCACTTTTCTATCATCTCTTATCTGTTTAAGATTTGGTAACCATAGCAATATGTAAATTAGAAGGGAGAACCAGTATGTTAGAATTCAGAATGCAGGTTGCTGAACTGTGATATGTACCGTATTTCTTTTATAAAATTATTTCCCCTGTTTAACTTTGTAAATATATGTTATTTAGAATTACAAGTTTTAATTTTTTTCTTTTTTTAGATATTTTGTTTGATAATATTACAAATATTCGAAAATGGAAATCCGCATTTTATACACAAAATAATTATTTATGTCCCCATTATCAAAAAGATTAGAAGTATTTGAATTTTCTTAATGTTCCAATAATTTTTCTTATTATTTTTTTCTTCCATTACTTCCAGCAATCAATGTCTGATTATTATAGGAAGTCTCATTTCTGAGAAATGTTTTCAAGCATTTGAATCGCTGATAAACATAGAAGTTCAGTGAGATTTTTTTACATGCATTAGCTATGACTCTCCCTATACACTGGGACCCTCAACAGGATTGCATTCTTTCACAGTACTTTGCTCAAATAAGGCACTGTGTTTGACCAGGAATTGAACCGTGAACCTCTGGGTCTTGCAGCAAGCATGTTACCCACCAGTCCGCCGCAGCACATAATAAATACCAGCAAGATGCAGTGTTGAAGATCCAGCATTAAAATCTGACATGCATAATAAGGATCACTTGCATCAGGTCCAGTAAGTTCAGTCAGTAGAGCGTCTGCCTATCAACCTAGGGGTTGTGAGTTTGATTCCCGCCCGGTCACTGTTTCTGTGATAAGTGATGTTTGATAATGCATCTCTTTGCCATTCATTTTTTACAACTGATTCAAGTGAAAAAGTTACCAGTTACTTATTGGCGATGAATGTGCTGGAGTACTAGTTAACCATCCAGGATCCCAGGAAAGAAAGCTTTGGTTAACTGATCATCTATTAGCCATTGATGGTAAAGAAATTATGTGAAATATTCAAACAAACAAACATTTCTGACCACTAAGGCCTTATATACCTGCATACAGATTGTGGGTTTGAGTCCAGCTTGGCCCAAATATTTTACGTGAGAAAGTTTCCCAGATATTTTCTAAAGTAGGGGCCTACTGAGATTCATATTTTTCAGCCTAATGTCTTCTTTGAAAAAGTCAGTAGTTTGTTAAAAATAACGCAAAACCCCATTTTCGCAAATCCTCAAAATGTTTCAGTTCAAAGTTTTAAATGAGCTATTGTTTGTAGTTTAAGATGTCTGTCCATCTAGACAGGCTTTTAGAGTAATGCTCCTTGTTTTGTGGTGTCGAGCATGTGATCTTGAGGAAGAAAGTCTCCCATCGAAATGGTAATTTCTGTAGGTTTGTGTCTTACCAGTATAAATTGTTTTCCTTTTTTATTTCTTTCATTACTCCAGATGTCCATATGCACAGTGTTTTCAGTGGCAGTTATCTAAGGCATTGTTTCAAAATTACTTACCTCTTAACTGTGACATCATTGGTTCAAGTAATAACCTCCCTAACTTTCAATATAGGGGTCGTAGGTTTCACTCCCAACCCCGCACAGTCTGTGTGATGGTTGATATAAAACATTGTGTCTCATTGTCATTGTCTCTCTCTGCTGATTCAAATAGAAAAGATGTTTCTTGTTGAGATTGGTGTGCTTGAGTAATGTTTTACCCTCCAGGATCCGAGGAAAAAGTGATTAGGTTAACTGATCGTCTGTTAGCCCATGATGGCATAAAAATGACTCTTAATATCCGATCAGTCAATCAATCAATCTTCAACTAGATCAAAGCTAAATGACTTGTGATGATGAAGACTTAGTATTACCATTACAGAATGTGGAGCGTGTGGTCCAGTGGTAGAGCACGTCCAGTGGTAGAGCACCGAACCCATGATTGGAGTGTCGTGGGTTCGATCCTCCGCTACGGCTATGTTAATTAGTGTCCTTGAGTAAGACACTTTTTCCACATGTGCTTTTTACTGGTTCTACCCAGGAAGACTTTGAGCGTGATTTGTCTAAGTTGTAAGAACTTGTTTCACAATCGAAGTAAAATAAATAAGTTTAAACTAAACTAATTGACTATTACAAGTTAATTCATTTTTGTTTTAATTAAAATTTCCCTGCCAAGATGCACCATGACCATTTTGCATATTGAAACGGTAATGCTCTATGAATGAACTTACATTGGTATCATAAGGCTAATAATATCATTCTCTACTTTTGCAATACTATTTACAAACAAACTCAGTAAACTGACAGACTGAGGCTGCTATAAATAAACATTAACTCATTGTGGTTCAAAATGACAATACTACAATAGTGGTTCTACAGAAGGAGTCACAGGCCAGTTACTACCATCAGCTGTGTTGACCCTTTTCCACACTGTATTTAATGGGGTGAATGTCATTTTCATCACATTGCAAAATGAATGTGGCATCTAGTATTATTAACTGACAACCTGGTCGTAGCAAGACAATCTGTTTCACCTTGCCATTGATGTCTGCCTGCCAGATTTTGGCCAAAACAATCATTGAAGTTGAAGTTAAAGTTGACATATCATATACAGATGTCTAACTCCTCTGATCAGGGTCTACATTGCCTGACTTCTTGATCTGTTACTCTTATACACCATTCTAAGTAAGGATTGAAAAGTTTATTTCTTACATACCGGACAAGGATTTCTGTGTAGCTTTACTGGGTACAGACTTTTCATCCTATGCCTCCTCCATGCTCTATGATCCTGTCCTCTTCACGCTATGACATAACGCTATTATGACGTATTCATTTATAAATACCTCACATATTTTACTGGGTTAGGAATCTTTATCCTACACCCCCTCCACATGTTTATCCCAACATCATCGTGCTATGACATGATGCCATAATATGACATATTCATTCATAAATACTATGGTATCATTGTTGTACTATAAAAAACAGACCAGAATAAAAATCTTAACAGGGAGAATATCAGGAAAAAATGCTATAAATGGCTTTAAAAATAAAATTAAATGTATTTCTAAAATGGATAAAAACCATCTCATTACCATGAAGAAATAGAATCCAAATAGTTTAGTATATCAAATCCACCAAAACGTGACAAAATCGATGTTTTAGTGGGAGTGGTAAACTTGAAACAAAATATCTATTTTAAAAATAGATAGCACTTGAATAAATTCACATCGGCATTCGGTGTCTTTCTAAGATGAAACAAGTTTCACTATGCGCAAATCTGTAAAACGGATCATATTGGAATCAAAATGTAATCACATGACTCATTTATTACATCACAAAATACATTGCAATTTTAAGCATGGGGTTTTCAGTGCTGGTGGAGAGATGTCCGTCCCGCGGAATAACTGTTTTAGCAGTAACTCGGCAGAATTTTGTTTTCTTATAACAAACAGTACTATGAAGATGATTATTTTTTGATATAAGATTAATAAATGATAACAGAAGAAAACAAAAGTGAGGTTAAGACAGTTATGTTTGGCATATAGAGCCTTTGAGTATTTGTTACAGGACAGTATATTTTGATTACTATTATTAATTCCATCTTTTCCTGTTTAGGACGCTGCTGTTAATGTTTAGGATTTAATCTGTGAAGGATATTTCATTTTAACAGTTAAGGATGTTGTGGTTTCCTGGTTTTAACCTGTATATGATGTTGTTAACCTATTAAGAATGCTTTTATGTAACAACCAAATAAGACGTACATTGTTATACTAAGAACAATAATTTAATTATGATAGATATATTTCATGTAAGCATCAGGGGTATGTTTTGGTGTTTGTTTTATGTTGAAGACCATTCAATACACTTAGATCTCCAAGAAAATTCTCAGTAATGGTGCACACATGTTAACATGCACACATGCATGAGAGAGATGAGAGAGAGAGAGAGAGAGAGAGAGAGAGAGAGAGAGAGAGAGAGAGAGAGAGACATCTGTCAGTCCATCTGTACAAATATACATATGAACCTTAAAGCCTCAACTCATACAGTTTTCGTCTGATTCTAATCAAACTTGCTATACATCATCACCATCATCTGAGCAAGCACATATCAGGATTTTTACCCAGATTATTATTTAAGTTATGCCCCCTTTTTCTGACTTAAAAATGTTGCATATAAATAATGCATCTTGTGACCTCAACTTCTTCTAAAGTTTTTATCTGATTCTTATCAAACTTGCTATTCAGCATCATCATCATCTGAACAAGCGCATATCACCAGAATTTCCACCCAGTTAATTATTTAGGAGTTGTGCTCCTATTTTCTGACATAAAAATTGTTCATATTCATAATAATTATGTACCTTGTGGCCTCAACTACTCCTACAGTTTTCATCCGATTCTAATCAAACTTGTTATACATCATAAACATCATCTGAACAAGCGCATATCATTAGGATTTTCTGCCCACATTATCATTGAAGGAGTTAATTCCCCTTTTTCTGATTTAAAAATAATTCATGTACAGATTTACCGTTTGGCTTCAACTCGATGGTCCTGGTTGGGAGAGCAAGCCCTTGAAGCAATTATTGTGATATATTTTCCCAGTATCCATGACAATTTTGGTGTGAATTTGGACACCATTTCAATATGATGCCATGCAGACGGGTTACTGAATGACAGAAGTATCGTATTTATATATTTTACCTGACCATTCAATCCCTGGAGTCTTACAGAACACACTAGGCCACACCCGAGATAATTATATAACTACAAATCATACGTTTGAATTAAAGTCGCAGATTTGAATTATATACCACTACAAGTGTCGATGGAGACTGAATCTACACTATGAAAACAAAATTGAAAAATACGAACCCAAAAATACCTATCAAATACCTATCAAATACAATATTTCTATTCTGCAATAATTTGGTACTGATCGAACTGGTGGTTATTTTTACTCAGGAATTATAATAAATCACAATTTATTAAAGGGACACACAATAATTTTTATAAAATTTCTCTTAAAATCAGAGGAAACAGCAGTTTTACTAAATGTTGTCCTTTTGAGAGCCTCAAATCTGAAAAAGTATTACTTTTTTATTAAATATTATATTATATCATAGTTATATCATATCATATCATATCATATCATTTCATTATTATATTACCATGGAAGATATTTAATTGGGCACAATGGAGACTGTCTATCCATGTTTCTTTGCGTCCGAATATATAATATACATGTATATCTAAACCCATTCATAGTTACATCAAACAATTTTGTACACATGTCAACCTAGTGGTCTAGTAGTACTTTTTGATATGAGGATTTTTCATTTTCAGTATTCTTTCAGTTACCATGGAAACAAATAGCCAAAATTACGAAATTCTCATGACTTCAAAACTGTTGAAGATAATTTTATGAAACTTTGTACACATGTCAACCAGAGTAATAGTCAGGTAGTGCCTTTTGCTATGAGGGAGTTTTTATTTTCAATGTATGTTCTGTTACCATGGAAATATTTGGCCAGAATGACTAAATTGGCCATTTACCTAAAGGTCTAGTAGTGTGTTTTATGGTTAGGAGCTTGTTACATCTAAGTAAAATACCCAAAATTATTTACATCTCCTGTGTATAAGTTTATTCCATGAATCCTTGAGAAAAAAACATTGATATAGAACCACAAGTGGGGACTGCTGCTTTGCAGACGTAACGTCTCACTACATAGTTGTGCCCTTCTTTTGTCATGGTAACATGATTCTTGTGCTTCAAAAAGTCCTATGTAATTTGGGTTGAAATATTTTCAAAATGGTTCATAGTGACTGTGATTTCTTGCTGCAGATGAGTAGAGCAAAAGTTGGCATAGCAAAAACTGCAATAAGACGTCACTCAGATGTTAAAACAGTGACTTATAGGAATTAAACCGATGAATGTATTTGTATGAGTATTTGTGGACTTCTTTTTTAAAAAAAATATTAGGATATCACAGTAATTTCTTTTTTAAAAAACAAGCTGGTCAACCCACCAGCTATTGTGCATTTTTATATGTGGATACATTCCTTATATTCTTGTGGAGCGCGTGGTCCAGTGGTAGAGTGCCAGACCCAGGATCAGAGGGTCCTGGGTTTGATCCTCCCCTACTCCTATGTGTGGTGTCCTTGAGCAAGACACTTTTTCCATGTATGCTTATTACTGGTTCTACCCAGGAATAATTCAAATGTGATTTGTATATATTGTAATAACTTGTTTCGCAATCAAAGTAAGAATAATAAGTCTAAACTACTTCCTTCTATGGAAAAAATAACACTTTTAAACTGTGGATTTTTTTTATCATGGAAATCCTAGACCTTATTTTATATATAACAATGAATACAATTCAACTGTGTAGTGAGACATGTATAACCTTTAATTTTGTATGTAGTTTCTATTTTAGTATTCAAGATCCTTTATGTACCAAGTATTTAAAAAATGACAACAACCAGTTTGAGAGAGATGTAGAGGCCTGTCGCTGCATTTCAAAACAGTTTCCTACTTAGTGGTGAAAAACACATCATTCAACATGAGTAGATTGAACAGATGACAAAGTGGTACGATCATAAAAGGTAAATAGTTTAAAGAAACTATTTGAGAATAAAACTAAAAGTTACGATTTTCATGCTATGATGCTCTACAACTTGCCTATATAAAGCAATAAAATATGTTAATACCCAAACCTCAGCTTGCATTGATTTAAAAATATTTGTAAATTTACATTAAAATATATAGATTAATCCCTATTCATTAACCAGTCTTAAGATTTCCGTATCAACTTATTATGACACAAAGGAACGTTTCTTTTGCCGATTTTTTTTGCAAATTTAAATAAGAATATGAAAGTTTGTAAAATGATTTAAGCAAAACACTAAATGAATTTCCCGATTTTTATCATAGCTTCAAAGTTTACACAAACAAGTTTGTAAACTTTCCAACGTTAGCGAAACGTTTCCCTAATTCTGATTATATATACTTCTGCAAGCTATTGCAGTAGTGTTGTTATGCATGTAAAGAGGTTGAGATTGTCAACAAGAATAAACTGTGATCAATGTCTCCGTTTTCAATACCAGCAAATCTGATTATCAATGCTCTTATTCAGGGACCCAGGCCAGAAAATGTTCCCTGGAATGTTTCATCATGAAGGAAGTCATTGGATAGTATGCTGTACTATGTCAGGTAAACATTGATTAAAGCCTCATATTTTAATACTTATTACTTTTTAAATATTAAGGGCAAAATAAGACAAAATCACGATTGAAATCTGCCTGGGTAGAATCAGTACTGCTGATAAAGGATGTTGTTAAATGCCAATAATGTGATCCTGGCGGGGGACGGAACCCAACATGAAATCTGCTTTGGTAGAATCAGTATTGCTGATAATGGAAGTTGTTAAATGACAACATCGTGATCCTGGCAGGGAATCGATCCCAATTTGAAGTGTGCCTGGGTAGAATCAGTACTGCTGATAATGGAAGTTGTTAAATGACAATAATGTGATCCTGGCTGAAATCAAACCCAATTTGAAGTCTGCCTGGGTAGAATCAGTACTACTGACAATGGAAGTTGTTAAATGACAACAACGTGATCCTAGCAGGGAATCGATCCCAATTTAAAGTCTGCCTGGGTAGAATCAGTACTGCTGATAATGGAAGTTGTTAAATGACAACAATGTGATCCTGGCTGAAATCAAACCCAATTTGAAGTCTGCCTGGGTAGAATCAGTACTACTGATAATGGTTGTTGTTAAATGACAACAACGTGATCCTGGCAGGGAATCGATCCCAATTTGAAGTCTGTCTGGATAGAATCAGTATTGCTGATAATGGAAGTTGTTAAATGACAACAATGTGATCCTGGCAGGGAATCGATCCCAATTTGAAGTCTGTCTAGATAGAATCAGTACTGCTGATAATGGAAGTTGTTAAATGACAACAATGTGATCCTGGCTGAAATCAAACCCAATTTGAAGTCTGCCTGGGTAGAATCAGTACTACTGATAATGGAAGTTGTTAAATGACAACAATGTGATCCTGGAAGGGATCGAACCCAACTTGAAATCTGCCTGGGTAAAATCAGTACTGCTGATAATGGAAGTTGTTAAATGCCAACAATGATCCTGGAAGGGATCGAACCCAACTTGAAATCTGCCTGGGTAGAATCATTACTGCTGATAATGGAAGTTGTTCAATGACAACAATGTGATCCTGGCAGGGAATCGATCCTGCAACCATCAATCATTGATTCAGCATACCATAATAAACCTACTGCTTATTGTAGATGATTGATCAGCATGGTTACAACTAGGCCAGATTGTGCTGTTGATCTAGTGGTAGAGTGTCCACCTTGCATGCAGATGGTCATTGGTTCGATCCCTGGCCAGTTCATACCAAATACTTGAAAAATGGTACTAGAAGCTTCCAAGCTTGACACTCAGTATTTAGAAGTGGTTCTAGGTCTGGTTGACCTGGTGTCAGTATAATGTGACTGGTTAAATGGGTGGGGTATCATGCCAACTGTTTGCATTATGATAGTCCAGTGTGGCAACACTTACAAAACTGTCTCAAGTAGACACCGTTACGATACGATCTGAAATTTGTGAAAATAATGCTCAATACCAAAAAACAAAAACAACAACAACCACTAGGCTGTACTCTTCCCACATTTGTTCATTTGAATCATTACCATTTTTATGGTCAGCCTTGAAAACATCATTTCTCCATTATTGTTAGCTCTATTTACTATCATGTTAAATATGACATTAGTTTTAGCTAGAAAAATATGGACATTCAAACCTCTCTAAAGCAGCAATTCAAGGGAAGGAACAAATATGGCCCTTTAAGACAGGTTGTTACTTAATACAGGTTCATTTGCTATGAATGCTTAGAAATGTGAAATAGCAATGATGGTTGCTTAACACAAGTGACTGCTTGATAGAGGTGACCTGTTGCATCTGTTGCACAGGTTTGCCTGTATCATATATTTGTCAATATTTAAAAATAACTAGTGAAGTTTCACACATTTTCAACTGATCTACCTTCTTTTTACAGGTGTTGTTCTATGTCTGGCTACATGTGCTGTGCTGTGCTGTTGAGCCACAATGTCCCAGAATGCAATGCAGGTTTCATTCCTGACAGACACGCCTGACACATTCTGGTATGTTTATACTTAAACGTGATTGGTTTATTTCATATCATACATAATGTAGTCTTATGTTGAACTCATCAACATTCAACTAAAATTAGTGTTTTGGAAAAATTTTACTTGTAGTTTAAACTTATTTATATTACTGTTACTTTGATTGTGCAGTTATTACAACATACAAAAATCATGCTTGAAGTCTTCCTGGGTAGAACCAGTACTAAGCATATGTGGAAAGTATCTTGCTCAATGACATCTCACATGGCCGTGGCAGAGGATCGAACCCACAACCACCCTTTGGCCTTTTAGACCACATGCTTTACACACAAATTTTACTTTTGAACCTCATGAAAGAGAAAACAAAAACATATAAACACGGAGTTTGTGAACCCTGAATGAAAGGTCCATATCTATATAATGCCACCCTCCGGTTAAACTTGAAGGGTTTAACAGTTTTTTGGCTGAAAATCATTTGAATACTTATTACAGAGATAATGAAGAGCTCTTATAATAATCATGTATATCATACACACACATGCAGATGCACACATGGTTGTGCAGCCCAAAGCTAAGACTATTATCATAAATTTTAGCACATCAAAATTTTAATTTTGATAGAATGTTATGTTTAGCTCAGCTTTTTTTTCTGTTTGTCAACATGCTACTTATAACAACTTCATATACACATTCATATTATATCATACAAATAATGTATTACAGCCAAGCTGCTTTAATTTCCATACTTTTGGCTCTAAATGTAAACCTCAGGTTTACGTTTTTGGTTTAGCTCGAGTTTGTATTTAATTATTTATTACCATCAGTGTCAAAAAGTTAACATCATTGAACTTGACCTTCTTATTAGACTTACTGTTAACACTTTCATAATAGCTGGTTCAAGATTTATGTTCAGCTCAGATTTTTCTCTGTTTCTCAACAAGCTTCTAATGGTATAGTGACTTAAAACTTCATAACCACATTCATATTATGTTATACCCATAGTTTGAACTCTTAAACCTAAGGTTAAAGTTGTTATAACTTGTTGTTTTAGCACTGTAAAATGATACTTTTCACTACCTTGAATTGTGATATTTTATAATTATCTACTGTTGCAGAATACAAAGGGGAGGGAACTCATCCACAGTAATCTCAGTGTAAAATGATCATATCAGAAGTATCAGGAAAATACATGCTCCATTATTAGACAGATACCAACTGCCAGCCTTTTCACACAGTGAAAATATAAAACCAAGTACTAGAAGTGGTGTAGAAGTTGGTTGATGAAAACCTCGAAACAGTTTAGCCTGACAATCAACGTACAAAACAGAAATGTACTAAAATGGACAGGAATTTTGTCTTGGTTAATGCTGATGGAACGCGTGGCTCTGTGGTTATGCAATGAATCCAGGATTCGGGGATCATAGGTTTGAACCTTTGCCGTGACCTTGAGCTGAGCCTGCCTGCCCTGTCCTGTCCTGTCCTGTCCTGTCTGTCTGTCTGTCTGTCTGTCTGTCTGTCTGTCTGTCTGTCTGTCTGTCTGTCAGGCAAGTATGGCCCTCTTGGTGTGTGTAAGTATGCCCATTGTCCTTCTGCAGTTGCTGACAAAATGATGTTAGGTAGGTCTCAATTCCACATTGATTAATTAAAATATACAGCTTCTCTTGTCACCAAGAAACAAAGACAAACCATAAAAACTGGAGGCTAACAATATGGTGTTGTTTCTGATATATATATATGTACATTCTGTGCCTAGTAATGGAAATATTTTATTTGATAGGTTTACAAAGCTCTGTCTGTTATAAACATTCTTCGTTGTTTTGTTGTTGGTTTTCACTCTCCCGTGCCAAAGGCTCATTGTGAGATACTAACCCACATTTTCATCTTTCATCAGGACATTAACATTTATGTGGTGTGCAATCTTACAACTGTATATGTCACTGGATCTTCACCAACTTACACAGAAATGACCAAATAATCCCAAAATAGGATACGGTAATTAATCTCAGTTTTTTAGTCATGGAATTGCCACAATATATTATAAAATTAAAGTCATAGTATCGCAACAATGCAATAATCATTACACATTAGTAATATATCATTACCCAGTAGTAATATAATCATTACACAGTAGTTATATAGCCATTATACATTGGTAATATAAACATTACACAGTAGTAATATAATCATTACACAGTAGAAATATAATCATAACCCAGTACTAATATAACCATTACCCAGTAGTTATATAACATAATGCAGTAGTAATATCACATTACATGGAAGTAATATAACCAAAACACAGTAGTAATATAATTATTACACAGTATTAATATAGCCATTACACAGAAGTAATATAAACATTACACAGTAGTAATATAGCCATTTCACAGTAGTAATATAACCATTACCCAGTAGTAATATAACCATTACCAAGTAGTTATATAACATTACACAGTAGTAATATAACCATAACACAGTACTAATATAATTTTTACACAGTAGTAATATAGCCATTACACAGTAGTTATATAACATTACACAGAAGTAATATAACAATTACACAGTAGTTTTATAGCCATAACACAGTAGTAATATCACAATAACACAGTAGTAATATAATTATTACACAGTTGTTATATAGCCATTACACAGTAGTAATAAAGTTATTACACTGTAGTAATATAACCATTACACAGTAGTAATAAAGCCATTACACAGTAGTTATATAAACATTACACAGTAGTAATATAGCCATTACCCATTAGTAAAATAATCATTACACAGTAGTAATATAGCCATTACACAGTAATAATATAACCATAACACAGTAGTAATATAAGTATTACACAGTAGTAATATAACCATTACACAGTAGTAATATAAACTTACACAGTAGTAATGTAGCCAATACCCAGTAGTTATATAGCCATTATACAGTAGTAATGTAACCATTACCTAGTTGTTATACAGCCAATACACAGTAGTAATATAACAATTACACAGTAGTAATATAGCGATTACATAATAGTTATAAAGCCATAACACAGTAGTAATATAAACATTACACAGTAGTTATATAGCCATTACCCAGAAGTTTTATAGCCATTGCCATTACCCATTAGAAAAATAATCATTACACAGTAGTAATATAGCCATTACACAGTAGTAATATAAACATTACACAGTAGTAATATAACCATTACCCAGTAGTAATATAACAATTACACAGTAGTAATATAGCCATTACACAGTAGTAATATAAACATTACACAGTAGTAATATAACCATTACCCATTAGTAAAATAGCCATTACACATTAGTAATATAGCCATTACACAGTAGTAATATAGCCATTACCTATTAGTAAAATAGCCATTACACAGTAGTAATATAACCATAACACAGTTGTAATATAATTATTACATAGTAGTAATATAGCAATTACACAGTAGTAATATAAACATTAACTGTAGTAATGTAGCCATTACCCAGTAGTTATATAACTATTATACAGTAGGTATGTAGCCATTACCTAGTTGTTTTATAGCCATTACACAATAGTACTATAACCAGTACACAGTAGTAATATAGCCATTACATAATAGTTATATAGCCATTACACAGTAGTAATATAAACATTACACAGTAGTAATATAGCCATTACACAGAAGTAATATAATTATTACACAATAGTAATATAGACATTACCCATTAGTAAAATAATCATTACACAGTAGTTATATAGCCATTACACAGTAGTAATATAAATATTACACAGTAGTTATATAGCCATTACACAGTAGTAATATAAATATTACACAGAAGTAATATAGCCATTACCCATTAGTAAAATAATCATTACACAGTAGTTATATAGCCATTACACAGTAGTAACGTAACCATTACACAGTAGTAATATAATCTTTACACAGTAATTATATGGCCATTACACAGTAGTAATATAATTATTACAGAGTAGTAATATAGCCATTACACAGTAGTAAAATAATCATTACACAGTAGTTATATAGCCATTACACAATAGTAATATAGCCATTACAAAGTATTAATACAACCATTACCCAGTAGTAATATAATCATTACACAGTAGTAATCTAGCCAGTACACAGTAATAATACAACCATTACCCAGTAGTAATATAATTATTACACAGTAGTTATATAGCCATTACCAAGTAGTAATATAATTATTACACAGTAGTAATATAGCCATAACCAAGTAGTAATATAATCATTACACAGTAGTTATATAGCCATTACACAGTAGTAGTATAATAATTACACAGTAATAATATAGCCATTACACAGTAGTAGTATAATAATTACACAGTAGTAATATAAACATTACCCAGAAATAATATAACCATTACTTAGTAGTTATATAATTATTACACAGTAGTAATATAACCATAACCCAGTAGTAATATAGCCATTACACAGTAGTAGTATAATAATTACACAGTAGTAATATAAACATTACCCAGTAGTAATATAACCATTACTTAGTAGTTATATAATTATTACACAGTAGTAATATAACCAAACCCATTAGTAATATAATCATTACACAGTAGTTATATAGCCATTACACAGTAGTAACGTAACCATGACACAGTAGTAATATAATCTTTACACATAAATTATATGGCCATAACACAGTAGTAATATAATTATTACACAGTAGTTATATAGCCATAACCCAGTAGTAATATAATCATTACACAGTAGTAATATATCCAGTATGCAGTAGTAATATAGCCATAATCCAGTAGTATTAAAAATATATCACAGTAGTAATATAGCCATTACCTAGTAGTAATATAATCATTACACAGTAGTAATATAAATATTACAGAGTAGTAATATAGCCATTACCCATTAGTAATATAACCATTACCCAGTAGTTATATAACATTACACAGAAGTAATATAACCATTACACAATTAGTTTTATAGCCATTTCACAGTAGTAATATAACCTTTACACAGTAGTAATATTAATATTACACAGTAGTAGTATAGCCATTACACAGTTGTAATATAATCATTACACAGAAGTTATATAGCCATTACACAGTAGTACTTTAACCATTACAAAGTAGTAATATAAACATTACCCAGTTGTAATATTACCATTACCCAGTAGTAATAAAGTAATTGCACTGTAGTAATATAGCCATTACACAGTAGTTATATCACCGTTTCATAGTAGAAATATAGTCATTACACAATAGTAATATACTCATTACACAGAAGTAATATAACCATTACACAGTAGTAATATAACCAATACACAGCAGTAAGAAAAGCATTACACAGTAGTAAATTAACCAGTACACAGTAGTAAAAAATGCATTACACAGTAGTAATATAACCATTAAACAGTAGTAATATAGTCATTACACTGTAGTATTATAGCCATTACACAGAAGTAATACATCAATTATAGAAGTTTTATCACCATAACACAGTAGTAATATAATCATTACACATAAGTAATATAACAATTACACAGTAGTAATATAATCTTTACACAGTAGTAATATAGCCATTGTAACCATTACCTAGTGGTAATAAGACCATTACACAGTAGTAATTTAACCAATACCCAGTAGTAATATAATCTTTACACAGTAGTAATATAACCATTACCCAGTAGTAATATAATCTTTACACAGTAGTAATATAGCCATTACTCAGTAGTTATATAGCACTTATAGAACGTTATCACCATTACACAGTAGTAATACAGCCATTACACAGTAGAAATATAACCATAACAGAGTAGTAATACAACCATTACACAGTAGTAATAAAAGCATAAAACAGTTGTAATATAGCCATTACACAATAGTAATATAGCCATTACACAGAAGTAATATAATTATTACATAGTAGTAATACAACCACAAGTACTAATATAATTATTGCACGGTAGAAATATAGCCATTTCCAAGTAGTACTATAATTATTACACAGTAGTAATAAAGCCATTACACAGTAGTAGTATAATAATTACACAGTAGTTATATAGCCATTACACAGTAGTAATATAAACATTACCCAGTAGTAATATAACCATTACTTAGAAGTAATATAATTATTACACAGTAGTAATATAACCATAACCCAGTAGTAATATAATCATTACACAGTAGTAATATAGCCATTACCAAGTAGAAATATAATCATCACACAGTAGTAATATAGCCATTACCAAGTAGTAATATAATCATTACACAGTAGTAATATAAACATTACACATTAGTAATATAAACATAACATAGTCATAATAAAAGCATTACACAGTAGTAATATAGCCATAACCCAGTAGTAATTTAATCATTACACAGTAGTAATATACCCATTACCCAGTAGTAATACAGCCATAACCCAGAAGTATTATAAATATTAAACAGTAGTAATATAGCCATTACCAAGTAGTTATATAGCACTTATAGAAGTTTATCACCATTACACAGTAGTAATATAGCCATTACACAGTAGAAATATAACCATAACACAGTAGTTATATAACCATTTCACAGTAGTAATACAACCATTACACAGTAGTAATAAAAGCATAACACAGTTGTAATATAGCCATTACACAATAGTAATACAACCATTATAAAGGTATTGTCACCATTACACAATATTTATATAGCCATTACACAGAAGTAATATAGTTATTACATAGTAGTAATACAACCATTCTATAAGTATTAGCACCATTACTCAGTAGAAATATAGCCATTACACAGTAGTAATATAGCCATTACACAGTAGTAATATAACCATTACACAGTAGTTGTATAAATATTACACAGTAGTAATATAACCATTACACAGAAGTTATATAACCATTACACAGTAGTACTTTAACCATTACAAAGTAGTAATATAAACATTACCCAGTAGTAATATAATTATTAAACAGTAGTAATATAGCCACTACCAAGTAGTAATATAATCGTTACACAGTAGTTTTATAGCCATTGCACAGTAGTAATATAATCATTACACAGTAGTAATATAATCATTACACAGTTGTTATATAGCCATTACACTGTAGTAATAGAACAATTACACAGTAGTAATATAAACATTACTCAGTAGTAATATTATCATTACACAGTAGTAATATAATCATTACACAGTCATTATATAGCCATTACACAGTAGTGATATAGCCATAACTCAGTAATAATATAACCATAACCAAGTAGTAATAAAAGCATTACACAGTAGTAATATAATCATAACCCAGTAGTGATATAATCATAACATAATAGTAATATAGCCATAACCCAGTAGTAATATAATCGTTTCACAGTATTAATATAGCCATTACCCAGTAGTAAAATAACCATTACACAATAGTTATATAGCCATTACACAGTAGTAATATAATCATAACACATTAGTTAAATAGCTTTTGCACAGTAGTAATATAATTATTACACAATAGTAATATAGCCATTACCCAGTAGTAATATAGCCATAACCCAGTAGTAATAAATTATTACACAGTAGTAATATAGCCATTACCCAGTAATAATATAGCCATTACACAGTAGTCATACAACAATTACCCAGTACTAATATAATTATTACACAGTAGTAATATAGCAATTACCAACTAGTACTATAATTATTACACAGTAGTAATATAGTCATTACACAGTAGTAGTATAATAAGTACACAGTAGTAATATAGCCATTACACAGTAGTAATATAAACATTACCCAGTAGTAATATAACCATTACTTAGTAGTAATATAATTATTACACAGTAGTAATATAACCATAACCCAGTAGTAATATAATCATTACACAGTAGTTATATAGCCATAACCCAGTAGTAATATAGCCATAACCTAGTAGTAATATAATCATAACATAATAGTAATATAGCCATAACCCAGTAGTAATATCATTTCACAGTAGTAATATAGCCATTACCCAGTAGTAATATAGCCATTACACAGTAGTAATACAACAATTACCCAGTACTTATATAATTATTACACATTGGTAATATAGCCATTACCAACAAGTACTATAATTATAACACAGTAGTAATATAGCCATTACACAGCAGTAGTATAATAATTACACAGTAGTAATATAGCCATTACCAACTAGTACTATAATTATAACACAGTAGTAATATAGCCATTACACAGCAGTAGTATAATAATTACACAGTAGTAATATAGCCATTACACAGTAGTAATAATAACATTACCCAGTAGTAATATAACCATTACTTAGTAGTAATATACTTATTACACAGTAGTAATATAATCATAACCAAGTAGTAATATAATCATTCAAAGTAGTTATATAGCCATTACCTAGTAGTAATATAATCATAACACAGTAGTAATGTAAACATTACACATTAGTAATATAAACATTACCTAGTAGTAATAAAAGCATTACACAGTACTAATAAAGCCATAACCCAGTAGTAATTTAATCATTACACAGTAGTAATATATCCATTACCCAGTAGTAATATAGCCATAACCCACTATTATTATAAATATTAAACAGTAGTAATATAGCCATTACCAAGTAGTAATATAATCATTACACAGTAGTAATATAATCATTACACAGTAGTAATATAAATATTACATAGTAGTAATATAAATATTACAGAGTAGTAAGATAGCCATTACCCATTAGCAATATAACCATTATCCAGTAGTTATATAACATTACACAGAAGTAATATAACCATTACACAGTAAGTTTTATAGCCATTACCCAGTTGTAATATAACCATTACACAGTAGTAATATAATTATTACACAGTAGTAATATAACCGTAACACAGTAGTAATAAAGTTATTACACTGTAGTAATATAGCTATTACACAGTAGTTATATAACCATTACAGGGTCCTCCGTGGCCGAGTGGTCTAAGGCGCCGTCTCAAGATCATTTACCTCTCACCGCTATGGTCGTAGGTTCGAGTCCCGCTCACTCCAAAAACTTTATGTGAGAAAGTTTCCAGTTACTTGCGGAAGGACGGTGGTTCTACTCTGTCTGACTCAGTCTGAGGTCTTCCTCCACCAGTAAAACTGGATATGCCATATATAACCTGAAATGTGTTGAAAATGGCGTTCAACCCCATTCAAAAAAAAAAAAAATATAACCATTACACAGTAGTAATATAGTCTTTACACAGTAGTTATATAGCCATTCCACAGTAGTTATATAACCATTTCATAGTAGTAATATAATCATTACACAATAGTAATATAATCATTACAAAGTAGTAATATAACCAATACACAGCAGTAATAAAAGCATTACACAGTAGTAATATAACCATTAAACAGTAGTAATATAGTCATTACACTGTAGTATTAAAGCCATTACACAGAAGAAATACATTCACTATAGCAGTATTATCACCATAACACAGTAGTAATATGATCATTACACATAAGTAATATAACCATTACACAGTAGTTATATAGCCATTACACTGTAGTATTAAAGCCATTACACAGAAGAAATACATTCACTATAGCAGTATTATCACCATAACACAGTAGTAATATGATCATTACACATAAGTAATATAACCATTACACAGTAGTTATATAGCCATTATCCAGTAGTAATATAAGCATTACATAGCGGTAATATAACCATTACACAGTAGTAATAAAACAATTACACAGTAGTAATATAACCAATACCCAGTGGTAATTTAATCTTTACAGAGTAGTAATATAACCATTACCCAGTAGTAATATAATCTTTACACAGTAGTAGTATAGCCATTACTCAGTAGTTATATAGCACTTATAGAAGTTTATCACCATTACACAGTAGTAATATAGCCATTACACAGTAGAAATATAATCATAACACAGTAGTTATATAACCATTACACAGTAGTTATACAACCATTACACAGTAGTAATAAAAGCATTACACAGTTGTAATATAGCCATTACACAATAGTAATACAACCATTATAAAGGTATTGTCACCATTACACAATAGTTATATAGCCATTACACAGAAGTAATACATCCATTATAGAAGTATTATCACCATAACACAGTAGTAATATAATCATTACACATAAGTAATATAACCATTACACAGTAGTTATATAGCCATTATCCAGTAGTTACATAAGCATTACATAGTGTTAATATAAGCATCACACTGTAGTAAACTAACCATTACACAGTGGTAATAAGACCATTTCACAGTAGTGATATAACCAGTACTCAGTTGTAATATAATCTTTACACAGTAGTAATATAAACATTGCTCAGTAGTAATATAATCTTTACACAGTAGTAATATAGCCATTACTCTGTAGTTATATAGCCATTATAGAAGTTTATCACCATTACACAGTAGTAATATAGCCATCACACAGTAGAAATATAACCATAACACAGTAGTAATATAACCATTGCACAGTAGTAATATGATCATTACACAGAAGTGATATAGCCATACCCAGTAGTAATACAATCATAACACAGTAGTTATATAGCCATAACACAATATTATTATCAATTACACAGTAGTAATATAATCATTACACAGTAGTTATATAACAATTACACAGTGGTAATATAACCAATACCCAGTAGTAATAAAAGCATTACACAGTAGTAATACAACCATTACACAGTAGTAATAAAAGAATAACACAGTAGTAATATAACCATAACACAGTAGTAATAAAGTAATTACACTGTAGTAATATAACCATTACACAGTAGTTATATAACCAATACACAGAAGTAATATAGTCTTAACACAGTAGTAATATAGCCATTACACAGTAGTTATATAACCATTTCATAGTAGTAATATAATCATTACACAATAGTAATATAATCATTACACAGAAGTAATATAACCATTACACAGTAGTAATATAACCAATACACAGCAGTAATAAAAGCATTACACAGTAGTAATATAACCAGTACACAGTAGAAATAAAAGCATTACACTGTAGTAATATAGCCATTAAACAGTAGTAATATAGTCATTACACTGTAGTAATATAGACATGACACAGAAGTAATACATCCATTATAGAAGTATTATCACCATAACACAGTTGTTATATAGCCGTTATCCAGTAGTAATATAAGCATTACATAGTGGTTATATAACCATTACCCAGTGGTAATAAGATCATTACACAGTAATAATATAACCATTACCCAGTAGTACTATAATCTTTATGCAGTAGTAATATAACCATTACCCAGTAGTAATATAATCTTAACACAGTAGTAATATAGCCATTACTCAGTAGTTATATAGCACTTATAGAAGTTTATCACCATTACACAGTAGTAATATAGCCATTACACAGTAGAAATATAACCATAACACAGTAATGATATAACCATTACACGGTAGTGATACAATCATAACACAGTAGTAATAAAAGCATAACACAGTTGTAATAAAGCCATTACACAATAGTAATACAACCATTATAAAAGTATTGTCACCATTGCACAATAGTTATATAGCCATTACACAGAAGTAATATAATTATTACATAGTAGTAATACAACCACTCTATAAGTATTATCACCATTACTCAGTAGTAATATAGCCATTACACGGTAGTAATGTAACCATTACACAGTAGTTATATAAATATTACACAGTAATAATATAACCATTACACAGTAGTTATATAAATATTACACAGTAGTAATATAACCATTACACAGTAGTTATATAACCATTACACGGTAGTAATATAACCATTACACGGTAGTTATTTAACCATTACACGGTAGTTATATAACCATTACACGGTAGTAATATTACTATTACACGGTAGTAATATAACCATTACACGGTAGTTATATAACCATTACATGGTAGTTATAAAACCATTACACAGTAGTAATATAACCATTACACAGTAGTTATATAACAATTACACGGTAGTAATATAACCATTACACAGTAGTTATATAAATATTACACGGTAGTAATATAACCATTACACAGTAGTTTTATAACCATTACACAGTCGTAATATGATCATTACACAGTAGTTATATAGCCATAACACAGTAGTAATATATCCATTACACAGTAGTAATATAACCATTACACAGTAATAATTTAACCATTACCCAGTAGTAATATAACCATTACACAGTAGTAATATTATCATTACACAGTAGTTTTATTATAATTATTCTATAGTAATATAACCATACCTAGTTGTAATATAACCATTATACAGTAGAAATATAGCCATTACACCTTAGTAATATAACCATTACCAAGTTGTAATGAAACCATTGCACAGTTATAATATAACCATTAAACAGTAGTAATTCAACCATTGCACGGTTGTAATAAAACCATTAAACAGAAGTAATTCAATTATTACACAGTAGTAATATAATCATTACACAGTAGCAATATAACCTTTACCCATTTATTATATAACCATTATACAGTAGTAATATAACCATTACACAGTAGTAATATAACCATTACAGTTGACATATAATCATTACGATGTAGTTATATAACCATTACCCAGTTGTTATGTAACCATTACACAGTAGTAATATAACCATTATAGTAGTTATGTAATAATTACACAGTAGTAATATAACCAATACACAGTACTAATATAACCATTACAGTAGAAATATAATCATTATAAGGTAAAAATATAACCATTACACAGTAGTAATATAACCATTACAGCAGAATTAATAGATTCATTACACAGTAGTAATATAATCATTTCACCATAGTGATATAACCATGTCACCATAATAATAAAACCATTACCCAGTTGTAATATAGCCGTTACACAGTAGTAATATAACAATTACTGTAGTAATTTAATCATTACACAGTAGTAATAAAACCATTATACAGTAGTAATATTACCATTACAGTAGTAATAGAATCATTAAACAGAAGTAATAAAATCTTTACACACTAGTTATGTAACCATTACACAGTTCTAAAAGAATCATTATGCAGTAGTTATATAACCATTTAACAAAAGTAATATAACCATTATCCAGTTGTAATATAACCATCACACAGTAGTAAAATAACCATAACACAGTAGTAATATAACAATTACACAGTAGTAATATAACCATTACCCTGTAGTAATATCATTAAACAGTAGAAATATAATCATTACCAAGTAGTAAAATAATCATTACCAAGTTGTAGTATAACCATTACCCAGTAGTAAAATAACAATTACATAGTAGAAATATAACCATTACACTGTAGTTAACCATTGTACAGTAGTAGTATAACCATTACCAATTTGTAATATAACCATTACTCAGTTGTACTATATTCATTACACAGTAGTAATACAACCATTACACAGTAGTAATATAACAATAACATAGTAGTAGTATCAACATTACCAAGTTGTAATATAACCATTACACAGAAGTAATATAACCATTTCACAGTTGTGTTATAGCCATTGCCCAGTTGTAATATAACATTTACACAGTAGTAATATAACTATTACATAGTAGTAATATAAATATTATACAGTAGTTACATAACCATTACACATTAATAATATAACCATTACACTGTAGTAATTTAACCATTACCCGGTTGTAATATAACCATAACACAGTAGTAATACAACCATTACACATTATTAATATAACCATTGTACAGTAATAGTATAACCATTAGACAGACATAATATAACCATTACTCAATTGTAATATAACCATTACACCATAGTAATATAACCATTACACTGTACTAATATAGCCATTACCCAGTTGTAATATAACAATTACGCAGTAGTAATATAACCATTACAGTAGTAATAGAATCATTACACAGTATTAATGTAACCAATTATGGAGTAGTAAAATAACCATTACACAGTAGTAATATAACCATTACACAGTAGTGATAAAACCATTACACAGTTGTAATTATAAGCATAACACCAGTAGTAATATAACCATTACACAGTAATAATTTAACCATTACCCAGTAGTAATATAACCATTACACAGTAGTAATATTATCATTACACAGTAGTTTTATTATAATTATTCTATAGTAATATAACCATACCTAGTTGTAATATAACCATTATACAGTAGAAATATAGCCATTACACCTTAGTAATATAACCATTACCAAGTTGTAATGAAACCATTGCACAGTTATAATATAACCATTAAACAGTAGTAATTCAACCATTGCACGGTTGTAATAAAACCATTAAACAGAAGTAATTCAATTATTACACAGTAGTAATATAATCATTACACAGTAGCAATATAACCTTTACCCATTTATTATATAACCATTATACAGTAGTAATATAACCATTACACAGTAGTAATATAACCATTACAGTTGACATATAATCATTACGATGTAGTTATATAACCATTACCCAGTTGTTATGTAACCATTACACAGTAGTAATATAACCATTATAGTAGTTATGTAATAATTACACAGTAGTAATATAACCAATACACAGTACTAATATAACCATTACAGTAGAAATATAATCATTATAAGGTAAAAATATAACCATTACACAGTAGTAATATAACCATTACAGCAGAATTAATAGATTCATTACACAGTAGTAATATAATCATTTCACCATAGTGATATAACCATGTCACCATAATAATAAAACCATTACCCAGTTGTAATATAGCCGTTACACAGTAGTAATATAACAATTACTGTAGTAATTTAATCATTACACAGTAGTAATAAAACCATTATACAGTAGTAATATTACCATTACAGTAGTAATAGAATCATTAAACAGAAGTAATAAAATCTTTACACACTAGTTATGTAACCATTACACAGTTCTAAAAGAATCATTATGCAGTAGTTATATAACCATTTAACAAAAGTAATATAACCATTATCCAGTTGTAATATAACCATCACACAGTAGTAAAATAACCATAACACAGTAGTAATATAACAATTACACAGTAGTAATATAACCATTACCCTGTAGTAATATCATTAAACAGTAGAAATATAATCATTACCAAGTAGTAAAATAATCATTACCAAGTTGTAGTATAACCATTACCCAGTAGTAAAATAACAATTACATAGTAGAAATATAACCATTACACTGTAGTTAACCATTGTACAGTAGTAGTATAACCATTACCAATTTGTAATATAACCATTACTCAGTTGTACTATATTCATTACACAGTAGTAATACAACCATTACACAGTAGTAATATAACAATAACATAGTAGTAGTATCAACATTACCAAGTTGTAATATAACCATTACACAGAAGTAATATAACCATTTCACAGTTGTGTTATAGCCATTGCCCAGTTGTAATATAACATTTACACAGTAGTAATATAACTATTACATAGTAGTAATATAAATATTATACAGTAGTTACATAACCATTACACATTAATAATATAACCATTACACTGTAGTAATTTAACCATTACCCGGTTGTAATATAACCATAACACAGTAGTAATACAACCATTACACATTATTAATATAACCATTGTACAGTAATAGTATAACCATTAGACAGACATAATATAACCATTACTCAATTGTAATATAACCATTACACCATAGTAATATAACCATTACACTGTACTAATATAGCCATTACCCAGTTGTAATATAACAATTACGCAGTAGTAATATAACCATTACAGTAGTAATAGAATCATTACACAGTATTAATGTAACCAATTATGGAGTAGTAAAATAACCATTACACAGTAGTAATATAACCATTACACAGTAGTGATAAAACCATTACACAGTTGTAATTATAAGCATAACACCAGTAGTAATATAACCTAAAATACATGAGCAATATAACCATTTACAGTAGTTATATAGCCATTACACAGTAGTAATATAGCTTTTACACAGTAGTAATATAACCATTATACACTAGTAAAAGATTCATTTTTCAGTAGTAATGTAACCAATTGTACAGTAGTAATATAACCATAACACTGTACTAATATAATCATTATGCAGTAGTAATATAATTATTTCACAAAAGAAATATAACCATTACCCAGTAGTACTATTACTATCAAACAGAAGTAAAAGAACCATTACACAGTAGTAATATAACCATAACACAGTAGTAATATAATCAATACATATAGGTAATAAAATCATTACCCAGTAGTAATATAATCCTTACACAGTTGTAATATAGCCATAACACAGTAGTTATAAAGCCATTACACAGTAGTAATATAACCATTAGACAGTAGTAATACAACCATTATAGAAGTATTATCACCATAACACAGTAGTAATATAGCCATTACACAGTAGTAATATACAATAGTAATATAACCATAACACAATAGTAATATAACCATTACACAGTAGTAATATGTTCATTACACAGTAGTTATATAGCCAGTACACAGTAGTAATATAGCTATTACACAGTAGTAATATAACCATTACACAGTTGTAATAAAACCGTTACACAGTAGTAATATAACTATTGTACAGTAATAGTATGACCATTTCACAGTTGTAATTTAACCATTACCCAGTTGTAATATAACCATTACACAGTAGTAAAATAGCCATTTCACCATAGGAATATAACCATAACCAAGTTGTAATGAAACTATTGCACATTAGTTATATAGCCGTTGCACACTAGTAATTCCACCATTACACAGTTAAATATAACCATTGCACAGTTGTAATATAACCATTACACAGAAGTAATTGAACCATTGCACAGTAGTAATATAATCATTACACAGTAGTAATATAACCATTACCCAGTTGTTATATAACCATTACACAGTAGTAATATAACCATTACAGTACACATATAATCATTACACAGTAGTAATATAACCATTACACAGTAGTAATGTATCCAATACACAGTTCTAATAGAATCTTTATGCAATAGTAATATAACCATTACACAAAAGTAATTTAACCATTACCAAGTAGTAGTATAGCCATTACACAATAGTAAAATAACCATTACACAGTAATAATATAAAATTACACAGTAGTAATACAACCGTAACTATGTAGTTATATAATCATTAAACAGTAGTAATATAATCAATACCCAGTAGTAAAATAATCATTACACAGTAGTAAAATAATCATTACACAGTAGTAATATAACCATTACCCAGTTGTACTATATTCATTACAGAGTAGTAATATAACCATTACACAGTAGTAATATAACAATAACATGGTAGTAGTATCACCATTACCAAGTTGTAATATAACCATTACCCAGTTGTAATATAGCATTTATACAGTAATAATATAACAATTACATAGTAGTAATATAAATATTACACCGTAGTAACATAACCATTACACAGTTATTATATAACCATTACACCATAATGATTTAACCATTACCCAGTTGTAATATTACCATAACACAGTAGTAATACAACCATTACATAGTAGTTTTAAAACCATTGTACAGTAGTAGTATAACCATAAGGCCATCGTAATATAACCATTACACAGTAGTAATATAACCATTACACTGTACTTATATAGCAATTGCCCAGTTATAATATAACAATTCAACAGTAGTAATACAACCATTACGGTAGTAATAAAATCATAACACAGTATTAATGTAACCAATTATGCAGTAGTAATATAACCGTTACAGTAGTAATAGAATCATTACACAGTAGTAATATAACCATTACACCATAGTAATATAACCATTACACTGTACTAATTTAGCCATTACCCAGTTGTTATATAATCATTACACAGTAGTAATATAACCATTACACCATAGTAATATAACCATAACACTGTACTAATATAGCAATTGCCCAGTTGTAATTTAACATTTATACAGTAATAATATAACGATTACATAGTAGTAATATTAATATTACACAGTAGTTACATAACCATTACACCGTAATAATTTAACCATTACCCAGTTGTAATATAACCATAACATAGTAGTAATACAACCATTATACAGTAGTAATTTAACCATTGTGCAGTAGTTGTATAACCATTAAGCAGTTGTAATATAACCATTACTCAGTTGTTATATAACCATTACACAGTAGTAATATAACCATTACACCATAGTAATATAACCATAACACTGTACTAATATGGCCATAATCCAGTTGTAATATAACCATTACACAGTAGTGGTATAACCATTACAGTAGTAATAGAATCATTACACAGTAGTAATGTAGTCAATTATGTAGTAGTAATATAGTCATTATTCAGTAGTAATGTTACCAATTATACAGTAGTAAAATAACTATAACACAGTAGTACTATAATCATTACACAGTAGTGATATAACCATTATACAGTAGTAATATAACCATTATAATCATTATACAGTAGTACTATTACCACACTAGTAATAGAAGCATTATTCTGTAGTTATGTAACCATTATACAGTAGTTATACAAACATTACCAAGTAATGATATAACTATTACCAAGTAGTAGTATAACTTTTTCGCAGTAGAAATATAACCATTACACAGTTGTGATATAACCATTACACTGTTCAGATATAACCATTGCCCAGTAGTGATATAACCATTACACAGTAGTAATATAACCATTTCACAGTGATATAACCATTACACAGTAGTGATATAACCATTACACTGTACAGATATAACCATTGTCCAGTAGTGATATAACCATTACACAGTAGTAATATAGCCATTACACAGTAGTGATATAACCATTACACTGTACAGATATAACCATTGTCCAGTAGTGATATAACCATTACACAGTAGTAATATAACCATTACACAGTGATATAACCATTACACAGTAGTGATACAACCATTACACCTTAGTGATAAAGCCATTACACAGTATAGTATAACCATTACACTGTCTAGATATAACCATTACACAGTAGTAATATAACCATTACACAGTGATATAACCATCACACAGTAGTGATACAACCATTACACCTTAGTGATAAAGCCATTACACAGTATTGTAAAACCATTACACTGTCTAGATATAACATAACACCATAGTAATATAACCATTACATTGTAGTAATATAACCATTACATCGTAGTCATATAGCCATTGTACAGCAGTAGTATAACCATTACAGTAGTGATAGAATCATTACACAGTAGTTATATATAACCATTATACAGTAGTTATATAACCATAACACAGTAGTAATATAACCATAACACAGTAGTTATATAACCATTACCCAGTTATATTTGTAATATAACTGTAACACAGAAGTAATATAACCATTACACAGTAGTAATATAACCATTGTACAGCAGTAGTATAACCATTACAGTAATGATAGAATCATTACACAGTAGTTATATAACCATTACACAGTAGTTATATAACCATAACACAGTAGTAATATAACCATTACAATATTAATATAACCATTACACCATAGTAATATAGCCATCACACCATCGTGATAAATCCATTACACAGTAGTAGTTTAACCATTATAGAAGTAATATAACCATTACACAGTAGTAATATAACCATTTCAATAGTAATATAACCATTACACCGTAGTAGTTTAACCATTATAGTAGTAATATAACATTACACAGTAGTAATATAACCATCACACCACAGTAATATAACCATAACACAGTAGTAATATAAACATTACACAGTAGTAATATAACCATTACACAGTAGTAATATACCCATCACACAATAGTAATATAATCCTCACATCGTAATTAAATAATCATCGCACCGTAGTAATAGAACCATTACACAGAAGTAATATAACAATTACACAGTAATGATATAGCCTTTACACCGTTGTAATATGAGCATTACACAGTAGTAATGTAACCATTACACCGTAGTAATATAGCCATCACACCGTAATAATATAGCCATAACACCGTAGTAATATAGCCATCACACTGTGGTATAATAGCCATCACATCGTAGTAATATAGCCATCACACTGTAATGATATAGCCATCACACTGTAATGATATAGCCATCACACCGTAGTAATATAGCCATCACACCTTAGTAATATAGCCATCACATGGTTGTAATATGGCCATCACAACGTAGTAATATAGCCATTACACAGTAGTTATATAGCCATCACACCGTAGTGATATAGCCATCACACCTTAGTAATATAGCCATTACACAGTAGTTATATTGCCATCACACCGTAGTAATATAGCCATTACACCTTAGTAATATAGCCATTACACAGTAGTTATATAGCCATCACACCGTAGTGATATAGCCATCACACCTTAGTAATATAGCCATCACATGGTTGTAATATGGCCATCACACCGTAGTGATATAGCCATCACACCTTAGTAATATAGCCATTACACAGTAGTTATATAGCCATCACACCGTAGTGATATAGCCATCACACCTTAGTAATAAAGCCATCACACCGTAGTAATATAGCCATCACACAGTAGTTATATAGCCATCACACCGTAGTGATATAGCCATCACACCTTAGTAATATAGCCATCACATGGTTGTAATATGGCCATCACATCGTAGTAATATAGCCATCACACTGTAATGATATAGCCATCACACCGTAGTAATATAGCCATCACACCTTAGTAATATAGCCATCACACGGTTGTAATATGGCCATCACAACGTAGTAATATAGCCATTACACAGTAGTTATATAGCCATCACACCATAGTAATATAGCCATCCTATTGTGTTTTTCAACATTATTAAAATAATTCACAACCTGTTTTACGTTTTTTCTGTAAAAATCAATACTTATACAATAAACAGTAATGTCTACTTTTCAAAACCTTTTCTTTTTTGATACATAATACTGCTTTGTTTCGTGAATAAAGCGTGTACACTAACAATTAAAGGCGGTTGTACTTACATATCTGTAGAAAGTTTTAAATGATTTATATTTTTAGTTTATACTTATGATTTTAGCGCGATTGTGAAAAAAGATTAATCTGATATGAACCGCTCTCGAGTCCGCTTCTTGGACAGAACCAGTACGGTATGAGCGGCCAACATTATATCCTTTTTTTAAATATTATTTTTCGTGTTATGTTATAGGACACACTAACATTTTTTTCCGTAATGTTAAAACACCTGTAGCAACATCAGTTATTGACTCGAACCTAAGTTAAATTTAAATTCATAAAAAGGGGATTAACTTTTAAAATTCAATTTAGAGCTATATCGTGTTATTTAATTCAAAATATTTATCGGGCTGGTTTTACGGTGGATAATTCGCCGATAATCTATAAAGATATTCGTTTTAAGTAATGTCAATACGTGTATTACAAGAAGTACACCGATTCTGTAGGTTGTTACGTATCACACGTGCACTTTACAGAACAAAAATTGATTAAAAGTTACACTGATTTTGCACATTTTCCCATGTTCCGTGTTCTTTACAGATTAAAAAAATATCAACAATAGTTTTGCACATTCTCCTTTATTTCCTGCAATTTACAGATTAAAAATAAAGCTTCCTTCAAACCAGGGTTCGTGAGTTTAAATCCCCGCCCGGCTACAGACTCCGGGATGATTGCATAAGTCATTGCGTATCATTGTCATTCGCATCACACCGCTGATACAATTGGGGAAACTATCAGATAATTGCGAAAATGAGTGTGGACGAGTACTGGTTAACTTTTCAGGATCCCAGAAAAGATTGCTTAGGATAACCGATCGTCTGTAGCCCTCGATAGACAAACAGATTGAAATAAATCAATAATTATATCTACACTGATTCCTGCACATTCTCTCGTATCTCGTACACCCTACAGATTAAAAATTGATCTATACTTACACTGTCCATGTACGTTCTTCTGCATTCCTTTCGATTATTTGATCAACAACGAACTGATTAGTTGATATTTGTTTTTCGTCTTTCGATATATAACCAGTGTAACTCTTCAATACTGGAGACTGACCAAAAAACCATGTTACTTCTATGGAATGGAAAACCCTTGCTTGGTTTGTTTACGGGTCATACCAAAGACTTTAAAAATGGTACCGTCCGCGTATTACGTCTCTAGTGTAAGATTGTGTTAGAAATAATAAAAAAAATCTGCGATTATTTTTTTCTGTCCTACCAATAAAAACTTGCGTAATGGCGGTTATAAATAATCATTTGTTCATTATTGGTGTATTTTAAGCATTTTGAAAGTATTGTCAAGTTTGAATTGTGAATTTAGAATAAAATGAACTTGGAAATTGGGTTATGAATACATGATTTCGGAACTCTACGTTGAACAGAAAAAAATCTCTTATATGATACATGACCCCTAATTTTCTCATCATATTTTTGTAGTGCAGAGGTTGACAAACAGTAAAATGTAAGTTTTACTTCTTTCAGTTGAGTCTCTGTATGAATGACAAACCTTCAAACTTTTATTATTAACAATAGAATATAGAACAAAAATCAATGTTGGGTTAACAGCTAGATGACAACACATCTGCAAAAAGCGACCATTGTCATGTATTGATCAGAGTTGTGCCCCTTTGCAATATAGAAACATAAGCTCCAGCTTCACTAAACATTCTCAACTTGAGATAATCTTTAAAAGGCTATAATTTCATTCACATTGGTCATTTTGCATTTTACCTTTTACCAATGGGAGTGAATACAAGGTTATTATACAGTTCACTGTACACTATCGATTTATATTGTACGAGTCAATGTTGTGGTGAAAACCTGTATTGGACGAGACTCGGACGCCGCATAATAATTTATTTTAACAACATATATTTTTTTTTAAAAATACTATGTTTATCACATTTTTTTGATAATATTAAAGTTTACTCTCTTAAAAATAGATATATTAATATCAATATAATTCCCATAGCTATTATTTTCTTTCTTTTTAAAATAATATATATTTTTTAAGTTTCTATTTATATCTTTTAGAATAATGTCTACTTCAATTTCTCAATCACAAATGTATGTGCTATTTGAGACATACAAACATGTAATTTAGTCACTGGTGTCATGACAATTCTTTGTGCTCATTTAATGTGTAATACAATTTTTTGAGAAATTGAAATTTTTGAGTTGAGGGAAATCTCAGCTTGCGCTGTTTAGTGATACACAGGGCTTACTGGATAATTGTCATTTTATATTTACACCCTGTACAAGTGAATAATAATTACATATTTTTCACAAAAAAAAAACACAAAAGAAAAGAAATTAAATTATATTTCACATTTCTTTTGTCATGGAATACCATAAAGGTAAGACATAGCATTCACTTGAGTTATGCATCTTTCCGGAACAGAACCGAAGGGTCTCAGGCTGCACCAATGTGCCACCCAAAATATAGCTAAACACCTGCAGGTGCTTATCTCCGTTTATATGTCTCTGGTATGCATACATATATACTTGCACTGAGTGATTCTCAGAAATAGTTGACCAAAATTGCTCATTATCCCTTTGTAGGACCACCGTTACTGTCGAAAAATAGTCGAATCAAACCAGTCAGTAAGAAAATTGTTGAATCAGTACAGACTTTTATTTAAACAACAAAACGATTGAACGATTAATAATGATTAAATTCTACATATTTGTTTTTATCATGTTTCCAAAAAAATAACCTGTCAATGCAAGTTGGCTGCTAAAATACTCATCACGAGCCGCTGGGTGTTGGCGTGAGGTGCCAAACAGATGAGAATGAACTATCAAAATAACTGTTCTTCTTCTTCTTCTTCTTATTCTTCTCATTTTCTCTTCCTCTCATATAAAACTCAACTAAATATTTTTTTCTTCTCTTTTTCATAATATTTGTCAATGATTTTGGTTTTGTAATGTATTTTCAGCCATTGTTAACAAACGATTATGTAATCTGTAGGGGAAGGGCCGAATCTAATGTTGGCAGAACTTGTGGCCCAACTCCATTTAATGTAAAATATGTTTAAAACTAGTCAGATAGACACGAGTTAGCCATACTCGTCAGCAATCTTACAAGAGTTATCGTTCCTTGTAACCACTGAATATGTCTACGCGCGAGGTTATATATCATAGAAACATCATATATTTATTGTTGGAGGAACGCCTCAGAAAAGAATAACCGTCCTCCCGCAAACTGGCAAATTTTTTAAAATACTGAAACAAAAAAAGAAAAGTACAACTATGTTTTTACGGTATTTGCTAACATAAATTTCAAATCGAAAACAATACAATGCCCTGTTAATTTCGTATAATTAATGGATAATACAATCCCAGAATTTCATTAGAAATCCCAAAGCGTTACCGCTACAGGGCCGTCGAAGCAGAAGCATTATCACTAAAATTCAAAGTCAGGTCAGTATCACGTATGACAATCCCTTGCATTTTACATGTGTGTGCAAGGCGTGTTTAGAGCAGTCTCAAAGGCAGTTTCGGACCGATTCCGCTGGAGAACTAGACTAGGTACGGGTTTGCCCAGACGTCATTACGCGTGGACGCCTAGCGGTAGTGCCAGTATTACATAGTCAGTGTTTATTGTGTCGGTCAAGCACTCATAAGGCAAGACATAAACTATTATTTGTTTGATGTAACCCATTAAAATATTGAACAAAAACTGTCCTGTGTGTTTTCTTTTCGTTTCTGTATATAAACTGTATGTGAAAAGGTTTGCCAGTTACTCGCGTAAGGATGGTGGTTCTACTCAGATTCATTCTAAGTTCTTCCTCCATCAATAAAACTGGATATTCCAAATACTAGTACATGCATAACCTGAAATGTAAAGCTTTTGGACCAAGCTGGTCTCGAACTCACAGCCTCAGCGCTAAGTGGTTATAAGATGACATTGTCTTAGACCACTCGGCCACGGAGAAACCCTGCTAATTTATAGGTCCTTGATTATGTTTAAACCAGTAGCTGGTAACTGCCTAGAAAAGTCTGGTTTTGCCCAGTTGTTGCAGATTTTTTTATCCATTACAAATAGATTAATGTTATGTCGATCTAAAATTTCTGTTTAAAATTAACGAATATTTGAACGAATTTCGACATCATGTATACAAATAAACATAATATTTCATCTTCATTTTCTAAATATGGAAACGATAATGTCGACACTAGTTCTCCCCCCCTCCTCTAACACACCTCCACCCTACCATCATCTCTGGGTTACGAATGTGGCAATAAAACAGTTTGGGTTTAACTCTGACATTTTGTTAATTTGGATGTTCAACACAATTTCTAAAGACATACAAAAATAAAATAATGGTAAAACTATCGCTCTTTTTTGAATTTGATTTTTCAACGCCCGTACAAATGGAAAAATAATATCGTGTTTTTACGCTAGCAAGGGAGACAAATTTACACTCTTTATTTGAGAACTACACCTAAGGTTATTTCCCTTTATCTCATTATTTTCTATTTATTCTTATTTATCTTAGCTTATAGTTTCTACCCATTTGTGAATTGCTTTTTTTCTGGGTATAACCTTTACTGGGTGATATTTTTGACAGGTCATTGGTTTGAGCCCGGGGATTGAACCTGCGACTTCAGGTGTGAACGACCAACATATATCCATTAAACAACCGCCTGCTAAATTAATTCATACCGAATATTTTAGAGCCCAACGTACGTAAATTTAGGTAAGTTAGCTATATACAATGTGTGTATAACATGATATGAATGTGTTTATGAAGTTAAGTCACCGTAACATGGGTTGTTTGTTCAGAAACAGAGAAAAAGCTGAGCTAAACATAAAACTTTAACCAGCGGACGACGACGACACGACGACGAGGCCGCCAGAGTCATGACAATAGCTCTTCTTTTTTTTTTCTTCAAAAAGCAAAAACTGCAAATATGTTTTCATGTCGCCAACCATTACCGGTATGGTGGGTTTTTAATGATATATATGTATTTTTAAAGATTGTTTACTCATAATTTCAAAGTCCGTCTCTGGGCAGACCCGGTGTAACGAAGAATTTGTACTCCATAGAATATGCGGTCAACACTATATTAAATGTACTACTGTCTCGCTAAAATTCAAATAATAACAAATCATAGTGTTTTTTTATCTACTCGATATATTTGTGCAATGTTTCGTCGCAGAATTCACTAGAGATAAGTATATGAACAGAGTGTTGTTTGTTTCAAGGAATTATACAATGGTGCTTGCGGTTTAACAACATCAACTCTAGTTAAGTTAATGACTGAAAAAAGCCAATCTTAATCGAGATGATAATAATAATAATAATGATGATGATGATGATCGTGGTGGTAATGGTGGTGGTGGTGGTGGTGATGATGATGATGATGATGATGATAATGTCTTTATCTAAAGTTCATTAGGTTTCATATACAATATAATCTTATTTTCAACGAGGCCCTCTGAATAACACATTTACAATCAATAATATCAAGATTACACAATTTTTTATACTATTTGGAGCAGATTCGTGCTACATCAATACAATGCTAGCAATAACAGCGATGTACACTATTTCATTGTGACGAGAAATATGTTTTAGTAATCAGATGTTCTTTGTACACATATTTAATAGTAGCATCGTTATTCGTTTTTTTATTGTTGAAGAAGGTATACCTGCAGATGTTGTACTCCTGCAAGACTTTGATTCATTCAAGCTTACAGTTAGCTAGCCACAGCACACTTAACCATGAGCATTTTGAGTTTGATTTTAATCTTCTTTTATATTGTCGCATTGTTTTAACACCTTTAACACTATTTTACCCTTTTCCTTATTATGCTTTACTTGTTCTTTTTCTGTTAATATAAGACACGACGCGCAGCTGCCCGATTATGCCTGTGAAGGCGTGTGGCAAAATATCAAGATAGATATTGTTCCAGACTTCCATAGCAAAATAAGAAAATGCACGTTTGAGAAATTCAGTTTTAATCTTATATGCATAATAATAAGGTTATGTTATAATAAACTTATGTTTCCTCAATTAATAAGCCAAGAATGTCTAGATATCTTACATGTTTGGTTTGTGAGTTGTTGACTGAAATACACACATTTCCAGAATGTCTAATTTTGTTTTTTGTTACTATAATCATACATGTAATTTTATTAGGATTTAAAGCCATATTTTATTTTTACACCAATTTCAATATTTATAACATAATTTTGTTTCCATTTGCCATGAGTTACATTCATAACATGAATAGTAGAATCATCGGAAGGCCATTAACATAAATCAAGAAAAGTAGAGGACCTAGAATAGAACGTTGCGGGACGCCTGCTTAATATGTTAAACTGTCAGACGGAATGGTGCCTAATTTAACACTTTGACATTTGTTTTGTTAGACAGGACCGAGACTACTGTACTGTATGTTCAGTAAAACGATTTTTAATTTTCATAAAAGCATACCATGGTCTACTTAATCAAATGTCTTTCGTAGATCAAAAAAACCCTACCGACAAATTTCCAAGACTCAGTTTCCTTCATCCCATTGTCCGTTAAAGTTGTTAGGTCAGTTTAATACGGAATCAAGATCAAGTCGTATGTAAGACGTCAGTTTGTTTAAAATAGGTATATAACTGGTTAGATATGTCTTTTAAATATCTTTAATAGTGTTGTCGATATGGAAATAAGTATATAATTACTAGGATCGTTTCTAGGCCCGTTTTTATAATTACAATGTATATTGGTAAGACGCATGTCTCTTTTAACTTACCGGAAACTATATCATGATTAATATTAGTGTTAATTATGTTATATATTGCTTTTATAACAGTGTCTGGGCACAGTTTTGAATTACGTGGACCGATACCATTTGGAGCACTAGATTGTCTAATAATCAATGAATTGTCTTTACTCTTCAAAAGGGGTGATGTATTTACCGTAATAGAAAATTCACGCTTTTTGAGCTTATTATCTAAAGACGTTTTGAGATTTCTAAAGGTGAGTTTCTGTAAAGGCAATTTCATAAACATGTCTGACACATTTACGAAATTGCAATTTTAGTAAATTTACAATATTCTGTAGATTCAATGAAAAATACTTAACTTAGTCAATACATCAATACTCAGATATTAAGTAATATGTAGAGATTCAATGTTATTTTGCATCAATACGTATACCTTTATGCAAGCTTTAAGCTTTTGAGTTTTTATTTATTGAATTAATATTGATGAAACTCGAGCAATATTTAAGTAAAATCAACTGAAATGTCGAGACCGCGGCGTGGTCTAGTGGTAGAGCGTCCGCATCGCATGCGGAATGTCGTGGGTTCAATCCCCGGTCGGGTCATACCAAAGACTTTATAAATGGTACTCCCTCGTTTGGCGCTCAGCATTTAGAGGAGAGTTCTAGGTCTGGTCGGCCCGGTGTCATTGTAATGTGACTGGGTGGGGTATCATACCACGTGTCTGCGGCATGATACTCCAGTGTGACAGCGTTTAGAATACTGTCTCGAGTAGACACCGTCGCGATATGACTGAAAAATTGTTGAAAGCGACGCTAAACACCATACAACAACAACAACAACTGAAATGTCGAGACATGATATACCTATTAACACTTTAGATATTCATTTATTTAATTAATATTGATGAAAATAAACTAAAATGTCCATACTTGACATAAATACTAACACTTTAAGAATGTAACTCACTCTTGAGCTCAACAAATGTTGGCGTAACTCAACCAACCCAAGTAGTTACAACTTCGCCACTTTCACGTTTACCTTGATTTAAATACATTCGATACGATTTATATCAGGGAACTAATATTGTAATTACTTTGTAACATCACCAAACCACTGCCTGTCATATGCATTTGTAAATTCCATGTAAAATGGGCCCGTGGATACTGGAAATAAGCTTAACCATAACGAACAATTCAACACATCAACACATTTAATGTCAATTAAACATGAACGACAAAGAAACCGCAATTTCAACATATTGTGCACACATACGTACATAAATACATAAACGATCAATGTTAAAACATAAGCAAACTAAATATATAAATGATGTAAAATGGCTTTATATTACTTTAAGTTTTTCAAAGACATGTAAACATTTCTAAATACTAGTAGTATAGAGTTCATGAATTTTAACAAACATATAAACTTCGCCCGAACTATTTTGTACCGGAAATATTGCTGATCATGGCATTTTTTTTAAAGAGACGCCACTATCTCTTGGATTCACTAAATCACTTTAATAAGAACAAATTGAGGGTTTGAATGTCGTTTCAGGGAGAAATACTTCGCAGTGGAAACTTGAATTAATTCGAAATAAAATAGTTTTAATGAAAACAAATCCCATGGTTCATACGTTTGGACACATGTCAGTGCCTAAGCGCCACCTAGTGGTAACACAATGAGATTCAATTACATTTTGATTACATTTTTTAAATTTAATTCTAATTTGGTAGAATAAAGAAAAAACTCTGTTCTACCAAATTGGAGCTCTAACGAGTGTGAACTTAACCTAAAACATGGAAGTTTTTTCCTCAATCGTTATCTATTTTATCAATAAAATCTTCATAACAAAACTTCAGGCTTATTGCTAATTGTTTCGGGATAACACACGAATATATTAGTACCCTGAATGGGTGAATGAACGCAGATGGAAACTTACTGGACAGAACCGACTAGGTTAGATAAACGACACATTGTATGTTAGTCCTTTAAAATGATAAAATGTACTATACGCTACAAACATTTTTTGTAATATGAAACGGTCTGCTTTGTTACTTTTAAATATGATCTAAACGATCAGCCGGACGTTTGCATGGCGCGTCATCCAATGACCACAGCAATGTGTTTGCAATGTTGTGCTCTAATGTGTTCCACCTTTCAGTAAATTGTGCTAATATCTGTATTCCCACTATTGACAGTAATGGTGAAACAAGAACAAAAGAATGAATGGAAGTTTCCTCAAGAGAAAGAAACGCTTTTATGCTTTCCATTTGTAAAACCATCAACAACACAAATAAAGTAATGTTTACTAGTAAAAACATACATATGACCTTATTGCGTAGCTTTAACAAATCCTTTCCAAGATTGGCTTTGTCAGTATCATACAAGTGTTTTGGAAAAAGACATTTTTTTATCAGATCTTGCCAGAAATGGATCTCATCTTTATTTCCTATCTTGGGTATTTTACATAGTTCTTGCCATGCCGTAACGAAATTGTTAACCATTTCGACTTTAGTTTCTTCTGATTTCACTTGAGTTTCAAACTGTGTTTCAGAGTTATTTCTCTTAGCGTTTCGGCTTTGCACAAAACCATTTGTTTTATGTTTGATAAAATATTGTTTCATCAACTCAACTGCGTGTCTAAACAATGCAACTCCTTTGGCTTGCTTTTCTTGTTGAAAGGACATTATTACATTTTCGTGTGCATTAGCAATGGAACCTGGTGTAACTTTAGCATTGTCTTTAAGCTGATCATTTTGTGTTTCACGCGTTCCCCACGTTATATTATTCATATTACACAAGCAGTAAATGACCATTGAACTTTGTAGCGGTAGATATATTAAGCAATAGAACAACATATAAATTGAGCATCTTAGTTCTTTTGGATGGGCTAAACTTGAAATCGTGAATACAAAGCACACTCCGAAAACTGTAAGAACGTCAAGTGAAAAGTTTCCATTAAAAGCACGAGCTACAGTTCCCACAACAGTACATCCAATACCAACAGTGTATACGGCAGTCATAACTGCAGCTGTTTTAACTTGTACGTCGTCTCGACACTTCAAACATGCATACATGAAAAGAGACCAGGGAAAACAAGCCGATACCACAGACAAAAACCAATTGATATTAAAGGTATGGTACAGCATACAATATATAAGAAAGATAAGTCCAGTAGTGATGGAGAAATTTGACACCATCATGATCAGTTGGTACACTACTGACCACAATCCGATGGTGCTGTCCGTGTAAACTGACCACCTTGGATACGTCTTCAGGATTTCTAAGTCGTTGGGGATTTGAGACGTCATCCAGCGTCGCCGCTGTGTAAACAGCTCTTTTATATTTTCTGGTGCGTTGGTCATGACATGCGCATCAGCTACGTATTCAGTTTTGTATCCATTTTGAATAAGAAGGGTAGTGAGCCATCTATCCTCACCTTGAAAAGAAGTTTTAGATACTATTTTGATTAAATTGCTGTGTAGTAAATGGTTTTATCACACAATTTACGGTGCAGGAGTATAATAAACCCTTGGCATGTTTCGGTGTTTTCCGTATTACTCGGCTCTCGCATGTAAGAAATCTGAACTACGTTTCGACTTCTCTGAATATATCATTGACGTTAATATGCCATTGTAAAAAGATTTTGAGACGTTTCATCATACGACAACTGACGGAAACAGACAAGCCAGACTTTTTCTTGTTCCTTATAGACATGTTACATAAATGGTTAATGTACTTTTTCTGATTTATGTGATAAAAAAATCTTACGTTCGTGCTCGTTTACTATTTAATTTATTAAACTCGTTGGTAAAAATAATACAACACTTGGTAGAGCCTTGCATAATATACTTTTGTTAACTCGTTTAATAAATTAAATAATCAATGGACACTAATGTAAGATACACTATATATTAAATATTTTCATGTCAATTGATATTCATGTCAATTAATATACAATATAATACCACCGTTGATATCGTTAGACCAACAATTAATTTCAACCTTAGTCACCGGGCCCGACTAAATCAGTAGGTAGCGTGTCTGACTATTAATCCAGGGGTTGTCAGACGAATTTCCACCTGTCTACAATCTCCGTTATGATTCATATACAACACTGGATTTCGTTATCATTCGTCTCCCGCCGCTGATTCAAGTGGGAATGTTATCAGTTACTTGTGGTGTGCTGCAGGTGTGCTGCAGTGCTGGTTAACCTTCCAGGATCCCAGGAAATAGTAGTCAGGTTAACTAAACGTTTGTAAGCCCTCGATGGCATAAAATGACGTTAAATGTTCAATCAATCAATTGTCGTCTCACCATAAAGTAGACGAAAATTAAAACAATAATGTACTTAATAATACAGAATCTAAGAAGAAACTGCCATGTGATGACCTATGTATGTATGTATGTATGTGTGTGTGTGTGTGTGTGTGTGTGTGTGTGTGTATGTATGTATGTAATGTTTGTTTGTTTACTAGTAATATCGTTTCAAATGGAATGTGGTTTGAGATTTACTCGGTGCACATTGGACGCCCATAATTTTGGGGAGTTCCACGTTTGATCTTAACCTATAACCAGTTGATACTGGTCGGTTTTATACCATACCTTGTTCAAACTGAATAAACTGCATTACTTCATTTGGGTCCGCTGTAAACGTCTGTAACACTCGTTCATCCATAATAGCACTTCCACGTAGAAGAGAAAAGCATCCAGGACAGCATAGAATGTGACCGAACATTTGTTCTGTCGTTTTGCTGAACCAGTGTCCTACTGCATACTCAAATATCTGGTACCACACCGTTGGACCTAGAAACAGAAACATTTATTAATCTAAATAAAACAAACAATAAAATTGCAAAATTTAACGCCCTTTACTCCAAATTTATTAAAACTGAAATTTTGCGATAGATTATCTTTCAGAATACTTAAATACATTGCCCCGCTACTCTACACCGAATGTATCTTTTTGATAGTCTATAGTACGGACCCAGCTCTCCCGGCTGGTTCCCTTACATAGCACTTAGTTATGAGCTAATCTGTGGAACGAACCCAGCTCTTCCGATTGGGTCTGTTAACTAGCAATTGTAACGAGCACGCTGATTGGTCAGCTGCTTCAGGGAAAGTTTGAATGAAGTCACAGTTTAGTTAGCGTTCAATTGCTATGAATTGTGGGACAGGCATAGAATTCCCTGCTTTATTCATTGGTGGTTAATAGACCTGATTCGGGAGATACCAGGTTTAAATTGTATAGCACATTTTTATCGCGTTGATTGGTCAGTTGCATCATGGAAAGTTGAATGACGTCACACTATGGTAAGCGTGAAATAGCTATGATTTATGGGCCATGCATGGAATTTCCTGCTTTTTCATTAATGGTAAATATACCTCAGGGATCGGGATGTACTATATGCAAGATGAATCATCAGCCCTATAGCGTTCAATCGTCTCGATAAACTGTTCCATCTTTACTTATTTAGCTCAAGTCAATACCTACTTTGTAGTCATGGAAAGTTTAGTTTGTCATATATCATTTAGACATTCATTATATTTATTAAACATCGAATGTTTACCTGTCAGGTATACCTTAGATCACGCAATATGTGACGTACGTACAAGAGCGTTTTTTTAAAGACTTTACCAACTATCTGTCCGAAAAGATTCTACCACTGTGACAGTTTTCCACATTTTCCAAATGGACTCTCAAATTTACAACACTCGGTAGTGGTTCAACCGAGGAAACGGACTCGAAAGCGATTCATAAAAGCTCTGAACTTAGGCTACAACTCAATCGAGTACAATCAAAGTAGTATAATCTAAATAGTTTTATTTATATGTGATAATAGCGACACAGAAAGCAGTCTAGCCAAACGTTGTTATCACACAATAACTCGCAAGAAGAAAGAAAAAAGGAAAGAAAGAAAAAAAGAAAGATAGAAAGAAAGAAGAACTGGGATAGCGGTCTACAAATATGTATTTTGATATCAAAACCTGTTCCAGTCGGATGAAGTCTCCCGCATACAGCCCCAATTTTATTGTTGCTTTTCATTCTCTCAAGAACAAGCAACAGCGCTTCCGGTTGAAAATCCACATCTCCATCTAACGCTAGTATGAACGTGTTGTTCAGCTAAAACAGTTATAAAGGAAAATTAGACCTACGTAACTTTTTGGCCGTACCGATATACGTTCTATATATGCACGCTGGTTTAACGTTTTCTTGCTTGAAAGGGATATTTTGGTCAACTGCGTTCGTGGTAACTCGCGAGTGTCTTGAAACAATTATCCAACGAGACGGACTTTCGATCCGAAGCAAAAAGCCAGCTTATTATCAAACTATATAATTTCATATGTCGCATCAAAGCGCGAGGAGGATATGAAAGGCACTTGGAGAGGTGTAGGATGAACTTATCGAACCCGATAAAAAAAATTTGGAAAGGCATCAGTTACATATATGTTAGCCTGTCATATATTCAAAACTAGCTTGAATATCTTTGTGAATTTAATTGAATTATAGAAGGATGAATTGCTTATTTTGGATTTGAAAAAATAAGAAAATAACAAAAATCAACAATGAATTGATATCTTCTTTATTATTTGTAACAGGAAAACTATATGATCTAAGTGTAAGGAATTTCACACCTTCTTGATATAACAGTCTCTAAGTTTTGACTTCTCTGAGAGTGACTTATTAGTGGACTTTAAATATAACAAATGTGGAAGTCTATATGATGCTAATATTTCTAAAAACAATGATTGCGAGTCAGTCTCATTTTATCAACAAAACACCTTTGACAAAATTATGGACATGTTACAGGGACAAAATTCTTTCAATCAAAACCAAGGCAAAACAGCCTTATTGGCTACGTCTGAAACAGCAGGACAGAAGGGGCTATAACAGCTTATATACCAAGAAAATCTTGGCTCAAGGAACAGGATGTATAATATAGCGAAGCACCATGCTAAGATTTAATTTATCGAAGCCAGAACCTAAAGTTAGTATGACAGAAATGAGTGTTAACATAAATGCATCTTCACTTCCAGGCAAAGCAAAGTCCAGATTAACGGCGCTGCTCAGCTCAAAAGCAACAAAAATAAAAAGTTCAAACAGAGTGAAAAACGTTAATTTATACATTAGAAGACCAATAATCGAACCGTGACCAACTGACAGTTAAGACACTATTTTTATTTTACATTGTACCATTTAATGGTTTAGCAGGTCCATTTTGTGCAGTTAGGAAACGGTATGAAAATAAATTTGCCATTTTTTTTGAAGATCCTTCGCCTGCATTGGTTAAAAATGTTTGAACTATAATGGCGTATTTGGTTAAAACATGAGCAATATCAAACCGCATATAATTACCTGGTGTTGTTTTTCTGGATTTTCTTTCGAATGTGCAGTAACCGTTTCTGTATCCGTGTTGCCAAGGAATCTCTTGTAACCAAGCAAGTAGCAAATGTAAAATATCTTAAAGAAACATAAAATAGATATTCTACATTCAAATACATTCTTTGCGGTTCTAATTGCTATATACAATGAAACAGAAAACAATCAAAAATTATAACTGACCTCCTGATTTTAAATCGCACAAACTATTTTTAGCTTTTAACGATTAACGAATTAATTAACTTCCAACTTTTATCTGCAAAAAAATAATCACATATCATGTGAGTGAATATTGACCTGATAATACAATTGTTATATTAAATATGGCTATGAAACCACGTGCTTACTAAACATACATTGTCAAATATACACATTCAGATATATATTTTTCTCTCTACAGAACCCTGGTAAAGACCCTGTCCTGGTGGTCCGATACTTTACTGGTAAAAGCGTTGCTAAAAGACGTTTGCACTCCTCGAACATCTTATGGTTATACACGTACACCTAAACAGTTTATTGTGTAAGTTTGACTCAGAGCCTTTGAAAAATTTGAATGCTGCCGTATGTATACACAAGATCAAAGTAAAATAATTTAGACAATTTAAGGTAACTTAGAGAATAATTGTTTGATCAGGTCAGTCAAACAGGAAGCACAGCCATAAACGGCGGTTATTTACCCGCATTTCTACGGCACTGCGAGGATTTTGCCACGCTGTTCCCCGATATGTCCCGGTCTGAGTTGTTCAAAGCCATGTTAGCTACACACTCCGTTAAATGAACATTTGTATGGCCAAAATCATCAAAGATTATCTGTTATAGAAGTACAATGATATTTTGTTACGATCTCCATTAAAGTGTTACCTTGAGTGTATTATTACATCTCAAATACCACTATTCGAACATTCGTCTTAACGTGGCGGTAAGGGACATTGGCTTTGAAAAACTAGACCCTTGAAGGAGCTGGGTAAAATATTATCTGTGCATACGGTCATATACCTTAACATATACCTATACGATGCACAAAGTTAACTAACCTGTGACCACCTCTTACGGTGTCGAACTTTAGATTTGTCTTTTAAGTGCACTAGTATATGTGTACCCCCGGGCATTGTCCACTCGATCCGTCCACCATACGGTGTCCATGATATGTTTTCATATTTCGTATTACTCGCACTTTTGTCATCCAATACAAATCTAGAATTAAATCCATAAAATATTAAGTATTGGTTGCAAATAACTTTTTTACAACGCAAAGATACCAAAGGCAGTCTATAAGCATTTACCTGGCTAAGCTGCTGTAGTTTAATTCATTTTACTTCGATTTTGAAACACGATCTTACAAGCTAGGTAAATCACGCTCGAGAACCAGTACTAAGCATATGCGGTTAAAATGTATTTTATGCAAGTTGCTGTAAAAATCTATGTCAATTATCTAACAGCGAAAAGGGATACAATTTCTACAAAGTACAAGTAAACGTTAAAGCACTTGACACTATGAGAGAGGATCTAAAACAACACAGATATAGAATGACCACGTTTGTGCCACTGCTAGTAGTCGAGATAGCTGTGATATTTCATTGTTCTATGATCTGAGCAAGTTTTAAATGTATAACAGAATCCACGGGCTTAAAGGTCTCACTACACAGTTACGCGTTTTTTTGCCATGGTAACGTGATACTTTCTTGGACTTAAATAAGTCCTATGTAATTTGGTTTGAAATAATTTCAAAATGGTTCATAGGGGCTGTGATCTTTTGCTGCAGATAAGTAAAGCAAAAGCTGGCATATCATATACTGCAATAAGAAATCACTGTAATACAAACTCTGGTCGGCTAACAACAGCAACATGTAAGAGAATCATTTCTAAAGTTAAAATTTTAATTAAACGTGACACTTTTCAGAAAATGGAGTAACATACTTACTTATGTATTTCTAACCGGAGAGAATACTTTGAGGGTATAAAATGAAAACATTAGCGATTTATTTACTTAACAATGGTTTGTGGGCAAATACACAATACTTTTCGAATAGCCTCGTAGGTTCACACCCTTGTTATTTGTTGTGAAGACATTGAGCATGTATAACTTTTTAAGTATTCAACTGGGCCATAACTCTGTCTAAAATTAAATCCAATTAAATCCAATTGTTGCCTTGTGTCCCTGCCATTACAGTAACACGCATGTGAAGTTTCATTGATATGTAACTACATGTAGTAGTTACCGAGATAAGTACATGCAAAAATAAAAGGGACCAACGATTAAATGAGAATTGATTCCGCTTATCCACTTGAGAACCGGTAATTGTAGTGCATTTAATTGATGCATGGTCAATAGTTACAGAGAAACAACTTTGTTTCTGGCGTATAAAAGGTGCCTTTAATGGATAGTAATAGTGACTAATATATGAGGTTGCAAAGGAAAAAGAAAAGAAACTATTAAAACAGATTTATCCCACTCACTAGTTCCCTTTGTCTTTGTTGAAGGCACATGTAGACACATATGAAGTTTCATTGATATAAGACTAGTATATAGTTAATTACTGAGATTTGATTTTTAAGAAAATTTATAAGTATAAAAGTGCATACTTCAGCCTAAAGTCCTTACAAATTTATCTCAGTTATTCCCTTCAGTCCCATTCACGGTAGAGAATTGATCAATGGTAGTTACTGGGATATGAGGTTGCTTAACAAATACTTCAATCATTTTTTTAAATATAAGAGGGGACATAATTCTGTCAAAAATAAAAATGTCCCATTTAGTCTCCCTTTTAACAGTGAACACACGTGTATAAACACCATGTGTTGTGGTAACTGAGATATATATGGGTAATACAATATGTTACGTAGAATATTGTTTTAACTAACTTTGCAAAAGCGTCGTTATAACATTCCGTCAGTTGTACCACGAAGTCATTTGGAGTTGTCTGTCCTGATTTCGGGTCCTCCACAAAGGCATCGTCAAATATAATGTGAACTGAAGTTGTAGTAAAAAATATGTATATTATTTGATTTGATAGGTATCACTACGTGTATGTAATTCACTATTCTTTCCGGTCTTATAATGTAATGTAAAGTACATAATGTATAAAATAAAAAAAAATGTGTATTACATTATTAAGTAATTCTTGCAGACATACATACTTGTGGGCGGAAAGCTTTAATCATGACTTACAAACTATTGTCTTCTTTGTAACACACTGTGATTTAAAGTTCTTTATTGTATGGTTACACTGATGATGTACAATTGCAGATGTGTCTCTTACAATTCTGTTAATACAGGCTTAATATTGTATATGTTATGGCGAGACTCATATTAACGAATGATACATTATTCAGACTTTGTAAAGACAGTGTATTTACGTTACTTCTACTACTACTACTGCTAATGATGATGATAATAATAATAATAATAATAATAATAATAATAATAATAATAATAATAATAATAATAATAATAATAAAAATAATAATAAAGACGTTTATTAACGAGAGAATTTCAATCTTACATGAGGCCCTCAGCATATTTAAAAACTGTAAAAACATGTAAACACAAGCATAAACAAACAAGGAATTATATGTGTCTGTATGTTTATCAATAGAGATGGGAGCTGTCTGATTTATTAGAGTTACTAAAAAGATTTACTCCATGGTAAATATAAGCTTTGAACTGATTAATAGAATTTGCATTTTTTTATATATGATAGAATGGAGTTGCACAAACAAGAGCTTGAATAAGCAACATAATAATGTTTCAGAATTTGTCATAGGAGTATACAACTGTAGGATGATCATAATGTGTGTGTATGAACATTAGGTATTAAATTAGACGTATAGTTTAGATATGCAGGAGCCTTGTCATTAAATGATTTATACATGAGTACTGCCTTTTAAAATCTTAACCCATTAAGAAAACGCCATCCATTTAAGCTTAGTGAATAATTCTGTTGAAGGAATTTCGTCATTTTTATCGAGAATAAATAAAGCAGCTCTCGTTTGAAATCTTACAATTTTATTTACTTATTTATATATAACAAGTAACACTTACCCTCGGGATGAAATTTTCCAGGGCTTGTGTCTTCGTGCAGCTTCTTGTTTTTCCTGTTTGCTGTACAATATTTATCTATCCTAAAACAGAACTACCAGTGTTACAATTCATGATCAGAATAGTATGCTGGTGATATCAACCTATGGGATAGTAGTTTCGTACACCTTTATTGATTATATGTGTTCACCGCAACGGCGGTCTAGTGTTATAGCGTCCGCCTCGAATGCGGAAGGTCGTGGGTTTGGGTCATATCAACTACTTCAAAATGGTACTGGAAGCTTTCTTGGTTGGCGTTCAGCATTTAGATGATAGTTCTAGGTCTGGTTGACCTGTTGTCAGTATAAAGTGACTGGGCTGGGTATCATACCATGTCTATACGGCATTATACTCCAGTTTTGCAGCGTTTAGAATACGGTCTATTATTAAGGTTTGAAACGTATGACGATTGTTTAAACATCTGCCATCGCACAATATTAACATACATCGTCAGTTTCTATACTCTTTCAGATCAGCCATGACATATCATGACTAGCAATTTACACACTGGAAAATGGACGCACACATTGCGGTATGCCTCAAAGTATATATATAAAAATACAGGAGTGAACACAATAAGTGACTAAATTGTATTTTGCAATTATTATAAATTAATAAAATAAGTGACTAAGTACCTCAATGTCTCACTTATTAATTACGTCCCCTAAGAGAGAGAGAGAGAGAGAGAGAGAGAGAGAGAGAGAGAGAGAGAGAGAGGTGGGTACAATTAATTGCTTCTACACCTGAGATTGGAACATTTTCATGAGCACTGCTTAACTTCTATGAATATACGATATGAAAACATGAATGTGCTTAGTGATACACTAAAAAAATGGACAGAGTAACAAAAAATAAAGGGGTGTCATTAAAATATTTGATCAGTCTGGTCAATCGAATGTTTTTACTGCATATTTGAAGCAAAGATGATGATCTGCCGGTAAATTAAATGATTTTAAGAACCAGTGGTAATACGTTCCGAGCAGCCGTAATACAGGTTTATATAGCGAAGTAATACGTAACACAGTGATAAAAGTATTTGTTATCTACGAGGAAGCGGGGATAGCTATTATGTCTAATAAACCAATCCTAAACTCTTTACCGCCCACATGTCCCTTTGTTTGCACACTGACGATACAACTGTTAAGAAATAAAAGGAGAATTTTCGGAAACTAAAACCAAAACCAAACAAAATACTGTCGAACGGATACACACATTTTCTTATTAGATCATTCACCAATCCAAATGCGTTATTCAAAGGCGTAGCAGGAAAACGTAAATTTATTGTGGTTGGGATTGTAAAATGTCAATTGACCTACCAATGCCGCGTGCTTGGTATTGTGCATTGCACTAAATAACAACATTTATTTCTTTATTTGGAATCGATCTTTGTTTTTTGTCAGTTTTATAAAGACGTATCATTTATTGGGCCTATAAATCGTTTGTATATGTTCGAGGGTTCATTCACGTTCATATTTTGTATGTAGTATGACTACATTTGAAAAACACATATTATCAAATCATACTTCATATGATGAATTTATGTTAGAATAATTATGTTATAAGATAGAACCTCAATAGCTCGTATCCGACGGCTCTTGAAAAATAGTTCAAGTTAAGGGTTGTTCGAGTAAAGTATTTTTTGTTCAACATCATACCATACATGTACATGCATATACATCGAAATAGGAATTCGGTCGGGACCTGAGACGTGGTTCGATCTATATGTGGTGTTCCAGTCATCATTGTTCGAGCCAAACGAAGTATACTACATTTTAAAAGTAATCCAGTCATTCTTTTATCAATATAGATATTTCCGAATCGAAAATCAAGCCGAAATCGTGGTACTGAGACCACAATTTCAATTTTCATTGCATTTCACCAAAAATAAAATGTGACCAAAATAGATTTATCGTAGCTTGGGATGCTGAAGCGAACCATTTTCACTGTTGCTATGCTGTTGCAGGGTTGTGGACGAAAATGCTGCGACGTTTCTGCAGAGTAGGTTCTCTCTGATCTTTCCACCAACTTTGTAATAACCGTTTTTCAAATGAAACTGTTCTAATATTGACAATACTTACCGAAACATCGAATTTAGAACCTGTGACATCTCGTCTCTTGTTTCGTGCCACATGGTTGCACACAGATATACAAATGGTGTATCCAGAGTGTTATTGTTATTGTTATTGTTGTTGTTGCTGTTGTTGTTACCATTCACACACACAATGGGTGCGGCATGTTTGTCATCAACGTTATGTTGAAATAATATGTTAATGTCACTGAACACATACGTATAATGTATGTGCCGGAACTCGCATATACTGCAATAGAATTATGAATGGATTTTAAAAGGACAAGCGCAGTAAATACAACACATCTCATTAGCATAAATAACAAAAATCAAATAACGTTTATAATGGCTATAAACCATCTCATTATCATAAATAGTAAAATCTGGTTTGGTATATTAAATCCACGAAAATGTGACAAACACTTTATGTTTAGTCGGAGTGGTAAACATGAAACGTAATCTTCATTCTAAAAATAGTCACCACTTAAATAGTGCATGACGATCTTCACATCGTCTAATACACAATGTCTACAAAATTTAATAAGAAATCTGTTTTTGTTTTTAGATAATGCAAAAGTTAGATTTCATGTCGTATTAATGTACAAACTACAACTATATTTAAATAAAAAGGAGCATTGAATACTAACACTGCTGTTGTTAATGTTGGTGACAAGCAGTCCAGTACAATCAGGCATAATAGGGCAATGTTCATGATACATTGTGACAAAATATAGTGTTGAGAGAGACAAAGGTCAATCACCATGGAAACGTAGATGTCTGTTAACTTGTGAATAATTTACATATTGAATGAAATGTGTTTTATCGTACGAACCTTTTTCTACATCATTTTCGTGAAAGGTTCTTGGAAACGATATTGAAGATTTCATTTATCAAAAGTATGAAATATACTTGTTCTTGCACTAATTGTTTTTCCGTAGGCAAGTCAACAAAAATCCTTGGTGAGTGTTATGTAACATATTATAAGATATAAACAAATAACATTGCAAAATATATTTGAACATAAAGTGTGAAAAACACGTAACGCATGGCAAAAGATGTTTGAAATGAAATCTGACTTAAATATAGGGGTTACCTTTCATAAATCTCGATTCGCTCACATTTCGGCTTCCAAATAATCCAGGTGATTACCAGGACACAACTACAGAGTAAAACACCGACTGCAAAGCTGATTTCAAGAGAATGAAAATCCAAAGTTGGGCAATAAATGTTATCTGGAACCAGCCCATGTAAAAATGGTGTATGTCGACACTTAAAAAACACAATACCCATTGACAGCGGCGATATAAGAATGACTGGTAATAAAAATGCGACGTACTGCATTCGTAACCTACACGCTAGTCGTGTAGCATATGTAAAAACTATTGCACAACCGAGAACATTTATAATATGATGATAGTCGACGCTGAATTGTCTGAAAACACTAAACCCAGTTTTAAAGTCGTTAAAAAAACCATGCTGTAGGACAGAACCGATTTGCGCAACTGTGGTGTTGACAGCTAATTTGTCTCTACTAATGATATGTCTCGAGCATAACAAAAATGTTACTAATTTCACTAAACTGACCATAAATTCGTATATGTGGTTTACTTCGTCTAATTTATTCACTAGTTTATCATTGTCTAGTTTAAACCAGCGTTTAAAACCTACAAACTTTTCTAGATAAATGTTTATGCACCATTTTATGGACATTAATACACAAGCTACTAAAAATGTCAGATTATGGGAAGTGGCCTTTTCTCCTATAGTGTAATTATATAGTGACATTAAATATTTAGTTTGAGTAGCAAAGACAAGAACAATTGTAATGACTGCACACAGTCTGAATGGAGTCAATCTCCCAGCGGTATACGCCTTCCCAACTAGTGTTGTAAACGAAGGTATCACGACCAAAGATAAAATTATAAGTATTCCACTGAACGTGTCATAGTGTGGTAATACTTGAAACACCATTAAACTTAAACCCACTGTTTGTAATGCTTCGACGTAAAGTAGCTGAAATGAAAAAAAAACAACAACACAATATACAAAAAAATATAATTAGAGTTAAAAAGCATTATTTGCATGCACATAAAACCAACGAAGATTATAGATATTAGTGTGCACTTATTAACCGTTCATCTTAATAAATCATTTTTTTAAAAAATCGTTATCATTCAATCTGTGGTTATAGTTCATACGGTGTTTCTGCTTCAATGTGATAAATAGTGTCACATAAAAATGGACTATGTTCAACGATATAGTTCATTCATATATTAAACCTATTCATTGATATTATTGTTATGAACACGTATAATGCTCATATAAAAGTTGTAATACACATATGTATAACATGTGGTACATTCTCGTGGCTTTGCCAATCATGCCCATACAACTTCAGCATTCCCTTATTCTTAATAAAATGAAAATAATCGTGACCATGAAACTTCCATATTCTTTCAATAGAATCACAATTGAAACTCTATTGAAACTAACGATTAAATTCGTTTTCATGTGAAAACATGGCTATCCGGATTCATTAAAGAATAAACATGCTTACCGGTAGAATGTGTCTCAGCTGCAGGGGGTTCCTTCTTGTTATGGCAGCATTAATGAGAGATTTGCATAATGTTACAAAATATGGCACTGCTATACAAAGCAATAAGACGTTGGCAAACTCTAAACGCTTGCTGCCTTTGCTCTGAAACGTTAACAATACTTTGTGATGACATTGAAACATACATCGTATGATGTGATGTCACTGAAATGTTTAATATGTGATTTCAATAAAACCTTACGACCACCCCGATATTAAGACCACGCCGCTAAAACGGGCATTTATTTTAGGGACGGATTTTTATTCTTCTTAAAGTATAAATATAATATATTTATTTAATGTATTCCCCATAGAAACCTCTCTGTATTGATCACATATCCATATTTGGAATAGTTGTAATGGGCATGTGCTCAGAGATGTTCTTATTTTTATTTGCTCCAATCAGATTGTTTTAAATTGGTCACTTGATTCGATATCATGGTCAGGTGATTGTCAGTGTGTAAAGTTTCTCTCTGTAGAGTTTTATTCAAAGTTTACAAGGCCTTAGTCAAAAAGGTTGGTTTATACTGTGTCTTGAAATATTCGAAAGTATTTGTCTTTTGAAATGGTTGAAAATGTGCTATCGCTAATTTATTGTGTAAATGGTTTCAAATCAATTAAATTAACCGCGCTAAATTTACAATATGGAAGTCAATCGAACTTAAGTTTTATTTTCTAGCATAATATGTGCACGATTGTTTTCTTATCACGAGGTGACGACAGTGCAGCCCCACCCCCACCCCCCATAAGTAAAAAAATCATCTCTTTTTAAAACTTGTTTTTTTGAGAATTACTTCCGCTAATCGTCATGATTTATCAGTATACTTCCTGCATAGATGTCGCTAAGTGCCCATAAACGCAGTTTATATTATTATCTTTAGTCCCGTTACATTATTTTATGACAGGGTAATTTATCATAAGTATTCCCACTTTGCACTGCATATTTTGTAATCTCATCTAAACCATGACATATCCCACACAATAATATTGGGTTTACATTTTACAATATCAAACTAACAACATATAATAATTAATAAGTGAAGTGACTGACAATTACACAATAGGAACTGTGATGACATTGAAAATAAAAACATATTATGTGATGACATAGGAACCGTGATGACATTGAAAATGAAAACATATTATAAGATGACATAAGAACTATGATGACATTGAAAATAAAAACATACTATGTGATGACATTGAAACGTTAAACGTATTATGTGATGGCACTGTAACGTTATGCATAATATGATGACACTGAAAGTCAAAATATTTTTTTTTTATATATAAAAAGAAAAAGTAATTTACGTCCACTGTAGATCAAGCTCGTTTTTATATCAAATTTGGATATTTTAAGGCAACGTTATGTAATATCAAGTACCATATAGAATTTACTTACTTTAGAATAATTAGCTACAATCGAGAAGAACCAAAGTTTCGATAAAACAGCTGATACGAGAACAGTACAAAACAAACATATGTACACGACCAGTCTACATAGCTGCAGCAAGATCGATCTACGAATGATGGAATACATGTTGGACCTCCTTGGAAAACTGTTCATCTGGAAGACCGAGAAAGTATAAGAATAATTTGAAGCTTGCATTGGAAATATAAACGTATATTTGAAGAGATTCTCAAGTGAGAAGCATTGTTAGAGAGGTATTTATACATTTGGTGAAATATATTGATAACAGCAATAACTACAATAGTCTTACATACTTATTGGGGATGTTACGGAACAAGAAGAACAGGATAGTCTTATTATGTTAACGTTGTTATATATGAGCAGAAAAAGATAAGCTATATGTATCAAATACCGCGGACTAACCAAGAAAACCAAAACTATTAAAGAATCTAGTAACAGATGTACAATAACTACTGTTAGAGTAAAATGAAAATCTTTACCGAAGTTATAGATATTTATCATTGCACAAATAACAATCAAATAGTTTATCAATTTGTTTATGAAGGGTAACGAATCATGCAACATATGTCACGCTCCTAGCACTGTCCTAAACGATGCTCTATTGTCAAGAAAATCTATATGAGTTATATGATTCAAATGAATTAGAAAAACTAAATAATACAATTTTTAAACATTCATGATACACCTTAAAACAATGTCATAATAAGTATAGGTTTGCTTGGGACTCACCGAATAGGATGGGGTACTTTTTTAATTCAGTTACAATCTATGTCTTGTATCATCTAAGATTAAATTGATCACGAGAATGTAAACTTGCTCGTTTTTATACTATTTAATTTTTAAGATAATGCCTTCACCATAATCTAATGGTGTTTTTTTAAATTTTGATAAAAATGATGTCATTAAGATATTATTCTATTATACAGTCATGTGAAACTGAGCTTAAAACAAATAGTATGATAAAAATGGATAACGAATGTTTGAAAGTTTTTCTCTTATATAATTTTTGCTTTAGAAACAATCAACGGCTATAGTCCTACCACTTTTTTATTTATTGTTTTAACTAAAAACTCATAAAAATATAAGTTGGAATAACTAACCTTTTTTATAATTATGTTTGCTTTGGTCCAATGTTGGCACTTTCAAAATTTATAATGAAAATATAAGTTGCCGTACCTTTTAAAGACATAATTACCATTAAATAATGAATATTTTGGGTTATTTGAAAAATGTTTATATTTGATAACATCAGAAAATAATTAATGTTATGTCTAAGTTCAAAAGTAGACTGATACATACTATCGTACACTTGTACAACTATTCGATACGACGAAAGAAGATTTTACTGGTATTATAAAACTATTTATATATTGTCGAATTAAATAATGTTAATCCTTGGTTTCTATACGTTGTGCATTTGAAAATATAATGCTCAGTATTTTCAATTTTACCACAATGTGAACAATAGTATCTCAGGTATAACATATATATTCAAAAAGTAGAATAATTAAATTATTTTTAACAAAATACCTAACAAATACATACTTGATTAATAAAACAGTCTATTAGTAATCCATGTAACACTTTTGCTTATAAAACATTTAAATTTCTATGCTTATACGTTTTAAAATGAAGACTTATTAATTATATTCTTAATAGTCTTCCTCACGCTAGATTAAAAAGTGCGAAACCATCCGATATCACACACCAAGTAATCATGATAACGTATACGGTCTACACATAAAATACGTGAAGTTTTATCATGCATGATTTTTGTCACGCCAGGATTACAAAGTTTATCCAATTTTATCATTGTGCAATAAAGTAATCTCTCATGCATTGCGAGAAAACTGGGCATGTTTAGTAATTAAAGTGGTTTCAAACACACCCGATTCGTTTATTTATTCACCCAAATTAAGGTTTACACCGTTCGTACATGTTCTCAAATCTGATGTAACAGGAAGTCTTCCTGTATTTACAAATTCATTTACGAGATAATTGATTTATTCTTCACGAGTGTATAATACATGTATTATTTATATAATTTTTTTTTAAAAAACTAAATCAGGAACTCTGATACAATAGAAATTAAAAAAAATGAGAAATATTTTCCAGAATAGGAATAGAAGTTAGAAACGTTATTTTTGTGTATGTTTTTTTGATGTGTGTTTTTTTGTTATTTTGTGTGTGTTATTTTGTTTGTTTGTTTTTGCTTGTGTATGTGTGCGTGCGCTTGTGCGTGTGTGTGTGCGTGTGCGTGCGTGCGTGCGTGCGTGCGTGCGTGCGTGTGTGTGTGTGTGTGTGTGCGTTTTGGGGGATTGGATGTGGGAATGAATTAATTGAGTAACGCGATTCCGCTCCGTCTCCTTGATCGTAGCAGTAAAACCGTTTCGTGAAGTAGATGTAGATGTTATGATTAACAGCAGTGACAGGCAGAATAGCTTCACGTTTATACTTTATCAATATTTTATCATACATAGAAGTGACTGCCAGTTTATATTTAATCAATATTTTATAATAGACACTAATGGATGACGGATTAATTTGAAGTTTCTAAGTTATCAATATGTTATGATAAACAGCAATGACTGACAACGAATAGGACATACCACTTCCATGGCCTCATAAATAACTAAGGGAGTTAACTACGAAATAAATTTGATAAAGGGAAGCAATTTGTCCCCGTAAGGTTTTAAGGCATACTTATGGCATGAAGTATAATATTTTAAGGAGCAAGAAAGGTTAAATTAAGCCTCATGATCAATATATATATATCATATTGCTGTTTAAATAGCCGTCATCGTGGTATTTGCGGTAACATAAACAAATCGGCGTACCGATGAACATTCCACAGTGTTATATAGCTGTTATTTGGTTTGAAACCACAATATGAACATAACTGTGAAAGTAATTTATACAATTCGCTATTTAAAAGTTTGTTCATAAAACATATCAATTTTGCAGTAACGACGTGTATATATACTGAACAAAATAAATAACTCCCTCTGTGTTTAAGTGCAGATATATGTAAATATGAAAACAAGAGTTAAATTATTTTTATTTATATTGCAAAAGTTTTTCAATGTGAATTTGTGCGGTTAATTAAATGTGGTAGGGGTTGTACACCTAAATCACCCATTAATATCGGGTATGACCACCATGGGCATCCAGGATTGCCTGGCATCGGTGGCGCATATAACCGAAGTGTGTTGATTTCGGCCTGCGGAATGTTGTTCCACTCCTGAATTAAGGCTTGTGTTAGTTCATTGACGTTCGACGGTAGAATAGGGCGACGGCTAACACGCTTGTCAAAATTATCCCACATGTGTTCGATGGCATTCAGATCTGAGCTTTTTGGCGGGCCAGTCTTCAATTAAGTACACAGCAGTCGGCATAACGTTCATTTCTTCTACGGTAAACTCGAACCCTGCCATCACTTCGATGAATGGAAAATTTCGACTCGTCAGAAAAGAGAACGCCATTCCATTGTTGCATTACCCAGCCATGGTGTGTACGTGCCCAAGTAACACGATTTAAACGGTGACGTCGTGTCATAACACAGCCAACGTAAGGACGACGTCCAAGTAGCCCACCCTCGCGCAGACGATTGCGTACAGTTTGGTCAGATATTCGGTAGTTATGTGTACCAGGGGTGTTAGCAGCAGTGGCAGTAGCAGTTTGGAAACGATTGCGTAGGTGGGTGTTCATGGTATAGCGGTCCTGCCCATGCGTCGTGACGCGCTTACGTCCACTACGTGGTAAAACTTCCGTACGTCCAGTTGCTTGAAAACGTTGCCTAAGGTTTCGATAGCAAGGCTAGAACTGCCAACAACTCTAGCAACCTCATTTGTCGCAATACCAGCATAAGCATGACAATGGCACGTTCATGTACATTTGGTGGAATTCTAGTAATATCAACAAAAAAAAAAGAAAACTGAATAAATTTCAATTTTTTTCAACGTCTTTTACTTAATGACAACAAAGTCTATAAAACCAGACTAAAAGGTTTGATTTCATAAACACGGATCATGCTGGTCTATGCATGCACGAGGAAATCGACGTAAACGTTTTCTTTTTTGTGTAATGCGTACAATCCAGTTACAATTGGTTTTATTTGACACATAATCGTTCGCCCGAACATATGTAGGCCATTGATTTCTTTTTATAACAGTAAAATGATATGTATAGAAATCGGAAGTTTCATTTTTTGTTCAGTATATATATATATTGGAATGCTTGTGAAGAATGTTTAAATACAGCTCTATATATAAAATATGTCTATAGATAGATAATGATAGCAGTCACATGCTAAATTTCCAGAATGGCGGAATCCTGTGCCCTGTGTTGTGAAGACTTACATAATGTCCATGGCATTGTTACGTTAAGACTGAAACGATGCAACGGCATAAATAACGCAAGCAAAGAGTAGGGTGACACAATATGCAATATTCGTGAACAATGTGTCAGAAAACTATTGCAATCCTTATGTGATTGAGAGGGATAGGAAATCTCCGGCAGAACAAATCACAAGTTGAAGAACTCTAAGATGAAAAACTGAACAATTTAGCTTTAGCGTAAAGTGCATGTTTTTGGCCAATTTACAAAATTATCTGACAAAAAGCGTAGTATTGGCGTGTTCCCTGTAAGGAATAAACTTTCAATCTTGAATTTTCAAACTATGCAGAGATCATAGTGATGATGTTTGGGCACAGCTTGATTGTGTAAGCGACTTGCCGGCATCAGATACAGTTTATCATCAGTCGTGTAACGTGAATTTCCGGAAGTAGAAAAACCTTCCTCGGACATTTTCGCCTGTCACTGTCATAACTGTCTTGAAAAAAAAATGACAACGAGCAATTAACTATATCAGAGCTTGTGTACAAAATGCACGAAATTTGTGGAGATTTTAGCAAAATATACATGAAAACGAAATTAATGGAACATTTTGGCACTGCAATAGTTATTTCTGAGTTGAGTAGCAAAAGTGATAACGTAACACTTGAAAATACAGCTTCATGTCGATGGCTTGGCGCAAGACTGGACCAAGTCACTTTTTGAAAATTGTTCAGGAGAAGCAAAAAACTGATTATATTAATTAATATTTGGATAAGAAGGATATAACAAAGCATATTTATACTTAATTATACATAAGTTTATGCTATGTAATTTAATTTACATTTTTATAACTGGAAATAATGTATTTGAGAAGTGGACTCATTTTGCATTGAATATCTTGGCGCAAGACAAGTCCAACTCAACTTCGATCTATTTTTCCATTAAATATTTCAGTGCAAGACAAGACCAAGTTGAGTTGGGCTTGTCTTGCGCTGATATATTAAGAGTCATTCTAGACCAACTAGAGTATTTTAAGTCATGAAGGGAATTGTTTTTATGTGAAATAGGTTCAGAACTCTGACTTTTAAGATTTTTGAAGATAATAATTATATTCTTTCAAAGTAATCAATTTTTTTTAACATTTCAAATCAAAATAGAACATTATGACTGTACAGTCAGTTTTGGTAACTAGTAATGATTTCATTGGCCTCTGCAATTAAAATAATAAGATATATACCAGTAATCAAGCAAACATGAAGATTTTTTTTCAAAGTAAATATTCGGAACTAGATGCTAGCCTATCTCAAATAAGAAATAAAATGTTATTGGGTATTACAATATACATAAATTTTTTTTCGACTGAAATAATATTTTTCAAAGATAAATCCCCTGGCTTTTAATCTTTTTTTTTAACAATGTTTATAACTTTACCTAGCACAGCTAAACATCACCCAGACTATATCCATTTATCTATGCATTAAAGTACTAGCTATACCTATAAACTACACCTATTTTATTTATTATCATCATACTGGATATAAGTACATTGATATGCCTCTATCCACCCCCATCTCAGACTTGTGTCTCAGAATGAGGTAAAATTGATGGTTGATTGAAATATTTGACTACTGACAACCCCTGTGGTCCCGGGTAAGAATAGACTCTCTGTCAATCTTTGCAGATGAGTAGGGATCCTCTGAATTGGTGTCATGTTCATTTTATCATTTTTTGTAATGTCTATTATTGTGGTTAAATTACCAGCCCCTGTGTGGTTCCTGGAAGCTATGTGAGTGATGACAACAAAAGATTCACTGTGGCTTGTGCATGTCGTAAGAAGCGACAATTTTAGTAATACAACAGAATTTGCTGAAACTCTGCAGTTCTGCTGGTATGAAGGTTCTAAGTTCATTCTGCATATTCATTTGTTGGTGTGCCATTTTTCATCTGTGGAAGTGAAGAGTGAACCTGGAATCTTCATTCCTATTGGCATCGAATAACCTACAATATGTTGGTACACCGTAAAACCCCATTAATTAATTAATTGATTAATTTATTCATTCATTCATTCATTCATTCATTCATTTGGACTAGTGACTTACATTTATAGACCGACAGCTTTGGAGGCCTTTGACCATTATACAACAATTCAACAGGTTTATGTCAAAATTATCACAACACAAAATTATATCTTTTTTGTTTTTCTTATCTGAAGGTCAAGGAATTTATAAATGTAAAAGGCAATTCCATTTGCTCTTTGATTTGATATGACTTCATGCCATGGAAAATTTGTTGAAGGTCTAAACAGGCTCATTGTCTTAAATTTCCTACCCTTTATGTGAAGTTATTGCTTTCAATGCATTACCACAGTCCATTTGCATCACGACTTTTTAGAAGCTAAAGCAGGTGCATAAATCACACCTGTCCTTTTAAGGTTTGTGAAAGGCAATGTTAAATTGGTGGTTGAACATATCGAAACACTTGAACCTGGTTCTAGATACTATTTGTTTAAAACTTAAATATTGGCAGTATTGTGAATGCTATAAGAAACGAATTGATAAAATTATGTTCCTTAACTTGAGCTACCTGGTCTGGAGGAATACTATAAGACTATTTGTGTACTTCCTGCTTTAGTCAGGTGAGTCTACACCAGATATTTTGTTTCAAGTAAATCAACACATTTTTAAAGCAATGTCTACCATTACATGACCTATATCTGGTGAATGCAAGAGAATTTTTTGCATTACAGGAACAGATTGACCTTCATCTTTGAAATGTCATTTTCTGGAATTTATGAAAAAGGTTTTTTTTCTTTTTTTTTCATCTGATATGATTTGGTGATGTTTTGATTTATCGGGTTGTGTTATCTGCTAAACTGATTTATCTCCTTCTCTAGTTCTTTTTTCATTCAAAATGTTACTTCTTAAATTTTCTATTAATTTTGTCTTCTTCATTGTGGATGACACACTTTTTCCAGATCATCTTTACTTAGATCCATTTCTTCATTTATCAACACTTCAATATCAAAATTTATTGTTTGGTTACCCTTTAACTCAGTTTTGTGGCTTGAACTTGTATGCTCAGAATCAGTAACTTCAGTTTCCATGGTAAAATCATTTGCCTAGAAATTTCATCCATATAAGTTTCTGAAATAGATTTAGAGTTTAGCATGTATTTTATGAGGCATAATGGAACATCATCATCAGTTCAGATTATGTCAATAGATATATTTGGTTTATTTATTAAACTCCCCATTATTACTCTTTCAATGAAAGAACCATTCAATTTTGGTCTTGATTCAAATTTTTTCTGGTTTAGACAATGTTGTTGTTGTATGGTATTTAGCGTCGTTTTCAACAATTTTTCAGTCATATCGCGACGGTGTCTACTTGGGACAGTATTCTGAGCGCTGTCACACTGGAGTATCATGCCACAGACTCATAGTATGATACCCCACTCAGTCACATTTTACTGACACCGGGCCGACCAGACCTAGAACTCTCCTCTAAATGCTGAGCGTCAAGCAAGGAAGCTTCTAGTACCATTTTTAAAGTCTTTGGTATGACCCGGCCGGGGATTAAACCCACGACCTTCCGCATGCGAGGCGGACGCTCTACCACTAGACCACGCCGCGGTCATTGGTTTAGACAAAATATGTGCATTGACCAATGCAATTGTATGACACTTTACCTCAGGAACGGACACTGCACTTTGTTGAGATGAATAATCATCTTTGTCAGAAGTTTCTTACAAATAATTATTGAACTACCATTACCTGATATACCTGGTTCATCAAGTTGTGTCAATTAAGATGCCAAATTTTCATCAAAGCTGTTGTAAACAACATGAGTACTCGCCATCGAGTATTTCAAAGAAATCTTCAAAGTCACTAGACTCATCATTGTTTATAGCATTTTTCAAAAGTGAAATGTGTGTGACTTCAAATACAAATGTTTCATGGTTTGGTTAAAACAGTAGAGGCTCAATGTCTAACAATTAACAGACAAAGAATCTTCAAGTTTATGAAATTGAACCTATAAATTCATTTCCAATAGTAAATTCGCATTACTGGAATTTACTGCCATAAAGATTCAAACACATGGTATTCAAAGTCGGGTTTAAGTGTGCCTAAAATATACTACTTATATTTGTCAATAATATATTAATGCACAATATCTGGGAGGGATTGCCATATTCAAATATGTACAAAACTCAACATACATTTGTATATAATGCAACTACGAAACCATATTATTGGAGGGGGAGGGGGATATAAGACAGTTATCCCCACAATATCTGGGAGGGATCTAGTATATATAGGGGGAAGGGTGTAACTTTAATTTAAAGAAACTAAGAAGTTTGCCATATTCAAATATGTACAAAACTCAACATACATTTGTATATAATGCAACTACGAAACCATATTATTGGAGGGGGAGGGGGATATAAGACAGTTATCCCCACCACCATCTTCTGTAAACATGTTTGCAAAAACTGTTGCTTAAAATTTAATTGATACAGTTACAATGTTATTATATAAAATTGTCCTTGCGTAATCTATCAGTTAAGACTTATATTATGTTTTATACCATAAACACACAGTCTAATACTTAAAAATGAAAAACTTTGATAAATAAACCATTTTATTATTATTTTAAGTTTTTTTTATCTGTTCTTTCAGCTCTTACTCTTACTTTACCATCTTTTTTCTCTTTCGAATTTATTTGTTCAAAACAACACAAGTCTATCTAATGTTTTAAATATTGGTACAAAAACTGTTAGTATCTTTAACTCCTGCAAGCTTTCTAATGTGTTTTCAACATTATAATCAAAGATGATTTTACAAGCACGTTTTGGAGCTTAAATGTTCTATCTAGGTTTATTTGACAGGTGCCACCCCATACAACATAACAGTAATGTACTTGAGGTTGAATAATAGCTTCATAAAACTGAACTCAATGGCCAAGGCTTAGATATTGTTTAATTCTTGACAGAAACCAAACGTTTGATGAAATTATTTTTTCATATATTTACATGATTTTTCCAAGTTAGGTTGTTATCAATAAATATGCCAAGTACTTTAGATATCATGCTGAGATTTTCATTATTAAGATCCAGATTTATGTCTTTGACATCTAAACAAGTTCGTTTTTGATGTTTTGTAATAAGCATGACTTTTGGCTTGGAAGTATTTATCGGCATTCCATTTAAACTACACCATTCTGATAATGATTCAAGGGCATTTTGCAAGTTTTTTTTAATAGCTGGTAGCTTATTATTTATATGATACAATGTTGTATCATCTACATATAAATCAGTTTCAGCAGCAACTGTGTAAAATGATAAATCACTTATAAACAGAAGAAATAAGAGGGGGCCTAAAATAGAACCTTGAGGTACACCATCTGTCACCGTTCGTGTATTTGATAAAAGGCCATTTAGGAAAACTTTATGTTTTCGATTTTGTAAATATGAAGAGAACCATGCTACTACATTATCTGAAATTTTATAGACTTTTAACTTTTGCAAAATAAAATTCATGATCAACTAAATCAAATGCTTTTCCGAAATCAACAATCACTACACCTATAAATGATACATTGTTTATAGCTTCTAGCCATTTGCTGATCATTAATGTTGTTTCACATGAGTGGCAAGGTCGAAAGCCAGATTGTGTCTTGTGCAATAAATGGTAATAAGTGAGTTATTTCATTAAAGAGTCATTTACATGTTTTTCAAGTATCTTTGAAATAATTGGTAGAACAGAAATTGGTCTGTAGTAATTAATATTATCTTTAGTTCCACTTCTATGTAAATGTGTAACTTTGGCCTCTTTCCATTTGTCTGGAAATACTGGAAACTTAATACTGTAGTTATATAGTTTGCTGATAATTTAGGTAAGCGTGGTCCAATATTGTCACAGCCAGTGGATTTTGTAATATCAATATTTAACAAAAAAATTCTTACTTGTTCTATTGATATATCTGGAATATTGGATAATGTGTTTGCAGATATTTTCTCATCACAAAAAGCATTTAGTTTTTCGAAATTTGGGTTCAAAATATGTTCTTTTAGTTTGGAAGCAACTGAGACAAAAAAAGTCATTGAAATCATTTGAAAAATCAATTGAATGTTCATTGTCATTTTCACCAATTTTTAAATTTGAAGTATTTGTCTTATACTTTCGTTTAGATACATTGAGTTCATTAAACAGTTTCCATACTGTACTTAGGTTTTATTTTCAGTGAAAAATGTTTCATTTTTGGATTTTTTAGACTCTTTTATGAGGCTGGTGACTTTGTTTCTCCATATACTATACTCATTTCATTATTTAATGATTTAAATCTATCACGTGTTATGATAGCTTCAATGATCTCAGTGTAATCCATTTTGGCTGCTCTTTTAACTCTGTGTTGCCTGGTTGGTATATGGAGTCCACATTTTTTAAAAACATGGAGGACCATGTCTCAACTATTTCATTTGTATCTTCAAAAAAATTGATAATGTCCCATTGGGCAGACTGAAGATCGTTTGTAAAGTTTTCTTCGTTAAAATTTTAAACGACCTGTATGATATTGTGTGATGTGAATTTTTAGGTGCAGAACAATTAGCTTTACGCGTTAGAAATATGGGGTGGTCGCTTAGTCCTACTTGTGGACCATCGATTGATTATGTGTTACTTTGAACATTACAATAAATACGATCTATTAAAGTTGCCGAGGTTGAAATTTTGCGTGTGGCAACTTTAATTTCCTGGAAAAGTAAAAAAAGTTCCATGTTTTCTAACTATGCTGTTTTAAGTGCGTGAATTAAGTAAGTCTCTGTTAAAATCTCCGAGGAGATACAGCCCTTTTTGTTCTGTTTATACCTTTTCAAGTTGATTTTCAAATTTTTCATTCCATGTTATTTTTTCATTTGGATTTCTGTACAAGTTTCCCATTCAATATTTTTTGGAATTTTTTAAAGTTATTTCCAACCATAAACATTTAATCTATTTGTCTTCCAAATCACATCTTCGCTTACAATTTATTTCATTCTTACAATACACAATAATATCGCCACCATCGTCCTTTCTCTCATTTGTAGTTTATTCTATCTCTTTGAAACATTTGATAGTTATCAAGCTGAAAAATCCTATCAAGATGTAATAATTTCAACTTAGTTTCACTAAGTCCGAATATATGAATAACATTATTTGAGTTGTTGAGCATGATATTAAATTGTTCAATTTTGTTTCGAATGCCTTGTATATTGATATGACTAATTTTAAATCCTTTGGATGTCAACCCTAGATCAATTAAACTTTGGCCATTCATCAAAGAATGTGTAGGTATATCATGTACACTATCCCCACACAAAATATCATTATTACATAATGCATTACTGACATTTAGATCCAAACAAATACTATCATGCACATACAGGTTACTTGTACACTTATTTTGAGCAGTTATGGAAGATCTCAATAATTCATAATTATTTTTATTAACAGTTTGTAGTTTTGATGAATTTTTATTTAAAGTAATTTTACTATATGCACAATTTTCATTAACACTACCACATATAGTTGATAAATCATATTTCTCATCATTTTAGGTACAGAGTATAGTCCGTTCTTGAAATACTGTTTCATCAGAGGTAATATTACACAGATTATTTGTCAATATATTATTTTAGCGAGACATATGCAACGAGTTTTGAAACAGTCGTCACATATATCATTTAATATGTAATCTATTTATACTGTAAAATTGTAGTTCATTAGTTTGGTGTATATTTTTGGCGTATTTGCCGCGTTCCTATAGGTTCCAACAGTTTTTGTCATTGGGACCGTAAAAAATGCACGAGAAACATATTATTTGTTCTCTGTGATGACAGTCCTTGGTCACATGGTTTTGCTGGCCACATTTCAAGCATTTGTCAAAAATGTTTTGTTCCGCGTTATACTCTTTTTCTGGTGTTTTCTTGGTAAATATCTGGTCCCTGTTAGCCTGCCGTGTGTGTTCATAGTGTGTTATCTGTATCCTCATCCCAGTATCGGGTTTAGGTGTAGTTGAAATGGCCAAGTACTTGGAATTTTTCGAAAGTAGAAAGGACAGGCGATTTAAATCGTCATTTGCAAGCACTGCTCCAAATGCTTCCTTACTTTGCAGCAGCAGGTTGAACTGCGTACAGCATAAGAAACGTGGCCAAGCAAGGAAAGAAAAAGACATTAAGGATGTAACAAAATAGTTAAGTTGTTTTGGCCAAATATAGTAGTGTTAGCTAGTACGTGGCCATTGTAGTGATATAGGCTATATTTAGGTCGGGTAGCGTGGAATTGTTAAACGTATTGATAGCTCGATAGGAACAACGTTTTTAAGATATTTTTACATTTTCATTCTTTGATTAAAGGAATAAATCATTTTGAAGTTTAGTTCATCAAATTCCATTAAGTATTAAGAAAGTTAGAATAATTAAATGGGTTTATTTGTCATAAAACTAATTTAGGTTTACATTGGCCTAATAGCGTAAAAATCTGCATCATACGATGTTCGAAGGTTTGTTGTTTAATGAGTTACACGAATTTCACTAAGGTATGTGGATTGTTTTGCTATATATGCTGACTGTGTAAGGGAATCAATGTCCAGTTAGCAGAATCATCTTTGGGTGTAGTTGTGACAAGAAAGATTGAACATGCTACTGTTCCAGTACATAACGGCATATGGGTATGTGAATTTTATATTATGTTGTATTTAAATGTCTGATATATATAGTGTAGACATAATCAGATCTAAGTAAAGTTGTATAAATTTTTCATATCCATTCCGACGGTAATGTCTCTAATTTAATACACATCCACGGTATTGAGAAGCGTTTTGTTAGAATATAGGCCGAGGAATCTGAGAACGTATTTTGAGCTGTTGATATTGTGTTTACTATGAAGTATTTGAGATTCACCATGTTAGGATTGATTAAAATGTGTAATTTAATTTTTGTTGATGCTTATTCTGATATTCACAAAGTAATTAGATACAGAATTGGTCTGTAATTGTTCATATTATAAATGAAAAGTTATGTAGAAATATACTTGCTATGTTGAGATTGACGGAAGGTCGTATATGAGATTTTGTTTAAACTGCCATGAACTGCAGTTAGTAAGAGTTGAATGAAATGTTATCATATATTCATAAATCTACCATGAAACTGATAGATGGTAAAAATTGAATGAACTGTTTAATATGTTGATAAATCTACCATGAAACTATTAGATGGTTAGAAATGCACAACTTCTTTTTTAGAGACGGACAGACAAAAGCTGCAAATAAATCAGTAGAAGCTTTGTCTGGGGTATTCACATATGAACATTGTAGCGTACCATCTGCACTCTTTGATTTATCTGGTTTTATCAGACAGCCATAGAAATCAGCACTGGTAGATGAAATTTGGTCTTTAGGAGATTGTGGTAGACAACAGGAGTCAGAAAACAAAACAGTTCAGCATGTTCTTGATAGTGTTCTTCAACATTTTCTGAAAGTTGTAGTGTTTATGTAGATAATGTATCTAGAAAGTTTCATGACCAAGTAGTTGATGGATATGATTCCGGGCCATCTATAAAAAATGAAACGCATTGCGACGTTTAAAAGGAGCTGTGGGTACAAAAGCTAATTTCAAAGACAGGACCCCATTTAAACAGAAAAATAACATTTTCTAGCTAATTCAGAAAACAAACAATAAATTCTAGGTGGATCTCTGGAAGACAAAGACCAATGCAGAGCAAATTGTGAAGAAAAAACTACTAGACTATACACTAGTGCGCTAAGTGCTGGTCGTTCGAAGTCTCGCGATGATTACATACGTCGATGAAATAGCTATCGTTGCTTCAAATACATAGATAAAATATATAGATCTTAAAAAAGGATCACTGATCCAGGTGGTCTTTTCAAAAAACCTATCTAAATGTGTATTTATGTATAGATCTAAATGCAAAGTGAGCCTTCGACCAACCAATATAAAAACAACCTTACTATATTTTGTTATTATTGCATAATGTTATATATTTTTCTTTTACATTGTACTATTTGTATAGACCGATATAAACATTATATTGTTATTCTGTAATATGGTAACTTCCAAATAAAAATTAAAAAAAAGGTAAATGCAGAGGATGATGCAGATTAACTGCTGATATGTCATGTTAATATTGAAATTAACAGTATTTTCATTAAGTTGGAAGGGATGTACGACATGTGTAAAATATTAAACGATTGGGGTATTAAGCGGACAAATGTGTTACTTGGACCTGATACATGTAGATGGTTGCAGTTTGTGCGTGCTATTACAGGATGTTACGACATCACGACTTTTTGGGTTGGGAAAGGGCGAGAACCATATCAAAGACAGACAATTTAAAGAATGCAATAAAGACTCATTTACCACCAGCGCCTGACAGTTTGCAAAAAAAGATAAAATGCAATTGTAAAGTTATCTGTGACACCAAAAGGTGCAAGTGTAGAAAACATGGGCTCGAATGTTTTGTTGGATGTGGAAAGTGTAGGGGTGTTGGATGCACAAATGTGTCAAATCTAACTGACATACCTAAGTGAGGACATATAAACATGTAGAAAACCTTTATTATGACAGGTTATATCAAATCTTATAATAGCAATACATGAACTTTATATTTGGTGAGTTCTGAACAACAAATATGTTAGACAGTGAAACAGCTAAAAGTAAGAATGTATAAATATTTTTATCTATAACATGTTCTGTTCTATATACTAGTAAGTTGATGATATTTTTGTATTCGAAGGTATGCTTTTGGTATATTATCTATAAGAATTATATGCCAACAGCATAAATAGTTCTATTAAATTATTATAGCTTTCGTTACAATTAACGGCTTTAAACGCAATGTATAACATATGTATCCGTCAAAGGAAACAGCAAAAACCTTCTTTTTTTTTTTTTCTTTTTTACTTCCTCAAATACGGGAGTTTGAAACATTAAATTTTAACAAATTTTCCCTTCTTAGATTTATCTAGATCTTTTTCCAAACTTTTAAATACGTTTGACAAGATTCAGGAAACAATTCCTTTGCAGTTAGTTTGGCGTTGAGCCAAAATATTCAATAAGCTGACTGGGCTACATAGCTTTCTGACGACTTGACAACATCATTAATGTGAAACAGAAAGTATTCGTGGAACGTAAAAAAAGTAAAAAAACATATGGACTTTAAATGCCTTTTATTTCCACCACACTTAGGGATTTATTCCAAAACAATGTCAGTTCGTTCAATAAACATTATATTTTTGCAAACAAAAACAATTGTAGAAGCTTGTAAGCTTTGTTTATCCACCTACTAACTAACAACAAATATTTTCAGCTAATTCGATCTTACATAAAATCAAACAAATATCTTCTATGTAACACTTTATACAATCAAACATGTGTAAGCGGTCACCTCTATTGAGCAGCCTCTTGTCTTAAGCAGCCATATTTGCTATTTCCAATTTCTATGCTTTAAGAGCAAATTAACCTGTATTAAGCAACAACCTGTCTTATAGGGCCACTTTTGTTTCTTCCCGTGACTTAATACAGGTTTGACTGTATATATAAAATATAATAATGTAAGATTGAAAGAGCAAGGTTCACGAATTCCAAAAAATGTCTCTGTATAATTCACTAAAATTGAAAAAAAAAAAATCTTCAAAATATTTAAGTTATTTATTTCAATTATACTTTATTCTTCTCAAGAATGTCAATTTTATGCCTTTCACTTAGTACAGTACCATCAAAGTGTGTATGTACAGAAAAATATACATGTTTCCTACCTTTTAAGCAAATATAGGTGAGTATGATATTTTAACAGTGAAGACACTCTTGCTACCAGACAATATTTATACATTTTACGCAGAGTGTGCCAGACAATGACCAAAATAAATATTAATGTACAGCAAGAATTTCTTCATAAACAAAATGATATTTTAATGTCAGACATAGCACAAAAATGGCGGAATAATAGATCTTTTCTTAACTTTACCCTCTTTAGGGACATTCTGAGAATAGAATAACACAAATTAATCAAAGTACTTGAAAGTAAAGTACTTGAAGTACTGACAGCAATGGCTTTAATGAATATGTTTACACCGTTCTTATATGACTTGTATCTTCTTTTTTTAAACATATTTTATTGCATAATTCACATAGCAAACGGATTGGGCCACAAGTTCTAGCAACATTGGTTACGGCCCTCTCCTTTCAATATACAAATAACATTAGAATCAAGTTGGCAATTTCAACAATCAATAGGATGTAAACCAACAATAAAAATGAAAAGATAAATAAAGAAAAATAAATAAATTAGGTGAGAAAAAAGAGAGAAAAGACATAATATATTTTTAAGTGCTGTCATAATATCGTTCTGGTGCATTGAAAGGCTGCATAAAATTGGGTATCTGATGCCGAGAGTCAATTGTTGACAAAACGTTTCGTGTCTTTAATGTATTGTTGTACTTATAAATGTATTTGTGTCGCTGGTATATGTACTCTCACCAAATAATAACACGCGTGTACTTAAGGGATGAAAACAGCGTGTATCTATATTGCGTTTAGTTTTTTTTGTGACTCTTTAAAAAAAATGACATAACACAATATCCACACTATATTTTTATTGTTTGTTAATGCTTGCATATATAAAATGCATGGCAAAACCAAATTCGAGGAATAAAAAGAGGTCTCTGTGACCATTTTGGAGGTGACCAACTCTGCAAACATTGATCACGACGACATAAGCAGGGCCGTGCCCTTGATATAAAACCCAGCTAAAAATAATACATACAAATTTTAAAGAATTTAGTTTTTTTTATACAAACACACCAAACGTCGCTGAAATTTTTTTTTTTAAAGAAAACGCATTTTACAGGACCGTTAGCGAAAGTATAATATAAAATAAGAAACAGTCTAAGTTTCAAAGTATTTTTTTAATGGCAATGCTTCTTTAGTTACATTTGAAAGTTTAAACAATATCTTTTTATTTTTAATTGACATAAAAGTGTGAATTTGTGTACTTAAGGACATGCTATATGACCTAAATATGTTTTCCTAATATCAGTATACCTTGTGCAACATAAGATGAAATGATATTCAGATTCAATTACATTTTGATTACATAATTTACATAAACGGTTTTCTCTAAAATGAGAGTAGTTTACGCTGTAAAGTCTTAAAATCCTTGCCAATACACAAATGGTACGTCCTCAATCATCGTCGAATACCCACGGATGTCTATTCCGAAACTCTCCATCCATCACCTGTGAGAAATTACGCTAGCTCTGTGTCGCTTTATCAAAACGGCGTTTGCATGAAACTAGTTGCGATTGGATAAAGTTCCCTTCATGAAATCGTGAAAGAACCAATCATATGTTGCATCGTGGCTTGGTAGAAACAACGCAAAGCTAGTGTTATATCCCACGGGTGACGGGTAGAGAGTATCGAAATAGATTACGCATGGGTATCCGACGATGGTCCTTCATCTGGTATAACAAAATATAAAATTATATATCCAACATTAGATGATTCAAGGGCAACAGCCATCACAATGACACGAAAACAATCACGAACACAAACATCACGTGCAATTACGGCGAATAATGATAATAAGTATATATAGAAGACAACAGGGGACACCATTATGGAACGATCAGTAGCCAAACCCACCACTAAATAGCTTGAACACGGTGCACAAAGCCTCAGTCTTTCCGCAGTGAGACAATCAAGAGTCAGTGATAATAAAGACACCCAGACTTTTCTCTTTCAAATAAAATAAAAACACATGGTGCTAAACGTAAATATGATGATATTTTAGTTATGCATTATTGTGATGTTTCATTTCAACACACAGTTTTATACTTTGTCTTCATACGTGTACATATACGTTAAGTAATGACATATTGGTCTATTTGTACAAAAATTGATTTTAGACAATGAAAAAAATGTAGTATTCAACACCACCAGATTATGTTTCCAGGAACTGCTTTGGGATCAAACTCTACTGAACTTGTTCACTCTACTTCCTGTTCCGAAAAAGAGAACACTCCTGCATTTGACTGGCATTTTGTTTATTTTGTTACGGAGTCAATGGAATGCTGGTTGCCATCTCCGTGTCATTCTTATGTTAAATTTTGGGTATAATGCGCAGCCCCAAATGCAATGCAAAGCTGCGAACATTATGAATTTTCAATCCGAAATAATGCCATTCTCTTCTATACAAAAAATATACTTTTTTATTTAAGTATTTTTTTAAAAAAAAGTATACTTTGTTTAAAAACGTGCTAGAATTACTACGTGCATGAAATATTAATATATGCCCAACGGAAATGGACACCAGTTGTAGCAGGAGTCACAAACAAGATACGCAGACTGGCTACTGTGTTCAAGCGACTTCTAGATATGATCTTTGCGACCAGACAGACGTTTGCATGGCGCGTCATCCAATGACCACAACAATGTGTTTGCAATGTTGTGCTCTAATGTGTTCCACCTTTCAATAAATTGTGCTAATATTTGTATTACCGCTATTAACAGTAATGGTGAAACAAGAACAAACTGATAAACGGAAAACTCCTCAAGAGAAAGAAACGCTTTTGTGATGTCCATATGTAAAACAATCAACAACACAAATAAAGTAATGTTCCATAGTAAAAATATACATATGACATTATTGCGTAGCTTTAACAAATCTGTTTCAACGTTGGCTCTGTCAGTCTTATCCAAATGTGTTGGAAAAAGACATTTTTTTATCAGATCTTGCCAGAAATTTATCTCAACTTTATTTCCTGTTGTCGGTCTTTTACAAAGTTCTTGCCATTCCGTTAGGAAACTGTTCACCATTTCGACTTTAGTTTCTTCTGATTTCACATGAGTTTCAAACTGTGTTTCAGAGTTATTTTCCTTAGCGTTTCGGTTTTGCACAAAACCATTTGTTTTATGTTTGATAAAATACTGTTTCATCAACTCCACTGCGTGTCTAAAGAATGCTACTCCATTGCCTTGCGTTTCTTGATGAAAGGGCACTATCACATTTTCGTGTGCATCAGCAATGGAACCTGGTGTAACTTGAGCATCTATCTTCATGTTGTCTTTATGCTGATCCTTTTGAATTTCTCGCGTCCCCCAAGATACATTATTCATGTTACACAAGCAGTAAATCAGCATTGAACTTTGTAGCGGTAGATATGTTAAACAATACAACAACATATGAATTGAACATCTAAATTCTTTTGGATGAGCTAAAATTGATATCGTGTATATAAACACCACTCCGAAAAACACAAGAACGTCAAGTGAAACATTTTCATTCAAAGCACGAGCTACAGTTCCAATAATAATAAATCCAATAACAATAGTGAAAACGATAATCATAACTGCAGCTGTTTTAAGTTGTACGTCCTCTCGACATTTCAAACATACATACGTGAAAAGACACCAGGGAAAACAAGCCGATACCGCAGAAACAAACCAATTGATATTAAAGGTATGGTACAACATCCAGTATGTAACAAACATGATTCCAGTATTGATGGAGAAGTTTGACACCATCAGGATCAGATGGTACACTACTGACCGCAATCGGATGTCGCAGTTCGTGTAAATGGACCACCTTGAATATGACTTCAGAATGTCTATGTCGTTGGGGATTTGAGACGAAACCCAGCGTCGTCGCTGTATAAACAGCTCTTTTAATTTTTCTGGTGCGTTGGTCATAACATGCGCATCAGCCACGTATTCAGTTGTGGATCCATTTTGAATCAGAAGGGTAGTGAGCCATCTATCCTCACCTAAAGAAGTTTAAAATATTGCATTAATCATGACTGCTGTGTAGTAAATGGTTTTATCGCATACGAGGGGCATTCAATAAATTCTGTCACGAATGCCCTTCTGTAGAAATATTGTTGCGTAAGAACATGAAAAACTCGTGCAATTGTTTAGGGCTGTTTTTTCAATACATCTGCGATTTCGCAATTTAATTCGATGATAATTAACCAAGAAAGCCATTGTTAAATAATACACACTCATGTAAAGTGGCTATATTTCAATGGCATTATGAAACCTGGAGAAAAATTAGAAATAAGGGCTTACATTAAGGCTCGAGTTTCTTTGCAGTTATCACCAAAAGAGATTTAATCTTAATTGTGTGGTATACATAATACATTCACAGTAAAATTCAGAACAGTTTTTCGTTGGGTTAAGAAATTTAATGGGGGTCAGCATAGCCTGCAAGAAGATAACCGTCAAGGTAGGCCTGTTGTTGCAGCAGCAAAGGAAAACATTGGTGCTGTTACAGCTATGGTAGAAGATGATGGACGGCATACTGTTACCCAGATATCCTATAGTCTAGGCATTTCAGAAGGCACCGTACATCATATTCTGACTAACTGTTTGAAATTCTAGCTTTGTGCTAGATGGATCCCCAATTTGCTGACACCTGACCTAAAGGCCAAGCAACAAACAGTAACAAACAATGGACTGGTAAAAAAACAGGCTAGGCCGGTCATAGTTAAGAAGGCAAGAAGCGCCAAGCAGGTTTTATATACCATTTTCTTCAATTCTAGTGGTCCAGTTCTACAAATTCCTTGCATAGAGGGTAGGAAAATTACAAGCAAGTTTTACAAAGATAAAGTACTTAAATCTGGCGAAAGGTTTTATCAAAATAAACGCCCAAGTAAAGGTTTGGAAGGCATACAGCTTATTCATGACAATGCTTTTGTCCATTAAAGTAAAAGTCTACAATCTTTCTTAGAACAAAATATAGTATTCAGGTTGAACACATCCCTTATTCTCCTGACTTCAGCCCCTGTGACGTTTTCCTATTTCCAATGCTAACAAAATGCTTGCAAGTAAACGCTATGCTACCTGAAGTGCCCTTTGGTCTGCAATTGTTCAGTGTCTGAACAGTATACCAAGGCGAGACTATTTTGTGGCATTTAGGTCGTGTACAACAAGACTTCAAAAATGTGTATTTGTGCGGGGGTATACTTTGAAGGGTTGGCCTAAAAAAAATCCCGTTCCCGTGAAAATATCCGTAGATCGGTGAAAAATAGATTGAATGCCTCTCGTACTATACGTTACAGGAGTGTAATGAACCCATGATATATTTTTTATTTTAACCTTGTGTAATGTCGCTTCCGATTCATCGTTCGGTGTATTCCGTATAACTCGGCTCTCGTGAGTAAAATACTGAACTACGTTCCGACTTCCCCGAAAATATAAATGACGTCGATTTGAAATTGTAAAATGACGTTATATTAAGACATAACATCAGACGACAAATAACGGAAAGAGATATGCCAGCCTTTTTCCCGTGCCTTATGGATATGATATGTAAAATAAATGGTTAATCTATCTTTTTAGTTATTTGATAAAAAACATCTTTTATATGTACTCATTTATTATTTAATTTATTAAACTCGTTTGGAAAAATGATACAACGCTCGTCAGAGCCTCGCATAATTTTCCTTTTACAACTCGTTTCGTAAATTCCATAATAAATGAGCACTCATGTAAGATCCTCAATATATATCAAATACTTTCATGTTAATTAATATACATTATAACACCACAGCAATATGCTTTACTATCGTTAGACCAAAAATCAATTTCAACCTTAGTTACCGGGCCCGACTAAATCAGTAGGTAGTGCATCTGACTATCAATCCAGGGGTTGTCAGTTCGATCCCACCTGTCCTCAGTCTCCGTGATCATTGGCATACTACACGGTCTTTCAATATCATTCTTCTCTCACAGCTGATTCAAATGAGAAAGTTATCAGTGGAGAAGGGTGTTCTGGAATACGGTTTACCTTCCAGGATCCCAAGAAAGAGCTGTCAGGTTAACTGATGTCTGTTAACCCTCAATGGCATAAAATTACGCTAAATATGCAAATTAACAAGAAACTGCCACGATGAACTAATGAATATCGTTTCAAATGGAATGCCGATTGATATTTACTTAATAATAGCTAAATACTAATTGCTATATTGGAATACTAGTACAATTTCAGTGCAAATTGGACGCCCATGATTTGGGGGACAACCTCTGAGATTTACGAACTCTGCATTTGACCCCCAACCTATGACCGGTTGGTTCTGATCGGTTTTATACCATACCTTGTTCAAACTGAAGAAACTGCATTGCTTCTTTTGGGTCCGCTGTAAACGTCTGTAACACTCGTTCATCCATAATAGCACTTCCACGTAGAAGAGAAAAGCATCCAGGACAGCATAGAATGTGACCGAACATTTGTTCTGTTGTTTTGACGAACCAGTGTCCTATTGCATACTCAAATTTCTGGTACCACACCGTTGGACCTAGAAGCAGAAGTAGTTATCAATCCCCGCAAAAGAGTAGAAAATTTCACAAGTCTTTAATTTTAAATTTCCTAAAATTGAAATTTGGTGACAGATCATTCAGATTGAATGACGTCTCAATTTAGTAAGCGTTAAATAGCTATGCATTGTGGGCCAGGCATGGAATCCCTGCTTTTTCATTGGGGGTAAACACTGATCATCGTATAGCAAAAATACCCCAAAAGATGTGTATCAGTTGACCTGACGCCGGCTGTCAATCATACAAGTCAGTCAAAGTCGATAATCAAATCAGCGTTCTATTTTGGTTCCAGTGTCGGCATTTTCATTCGACAAGCTGACGTTATCTATGTCAACACTACATTGTATTTACTTGGACAAACAACGCGACGTGGAGTAATAGTCGTTCTCGCGGCAGGTCAATACCTGTCAGGAACAAGACTAGTTTGTGGTTATTATCGATGCCAGTCAGGCAAAAGAATAGTTTGTAATAATACAACATTTAATCATTCTTTATATTTATAAAAAATGGAAAGTGACAGGCAACAATCTTTTTTAATTATACCTTGGATCAAGCAATACATGACATACGTACTAGAGGTTTTCAGAGACTATAACAACTTTTTGTTTGAAAGAATTTTTCCACAAGTTTTACTCGAGGCCATTCTTATCGGAATCTTTTCCCCAACTCATTTTTACGGCATTGACTGTTTTCAGGATGGTACTTATAACTATGCCTGCCCATTACAACTCCCCCATTCGTTAAACCAACGAAGCAATGTTAGTGGTTCACATAAGAGGTCGCGTGTTCAATCCCAGGTTCGACCGAATGTCCTCTCAAATACAACAGTCAGTAGTGGGGCCAACCCAGGAATCGGACTCGAAAGCGATTATAATAAGCTTAGGATCTTTCTCAATGGAATGATTATAGCGACAAAGAAAGGAATCTGTTAATATTTGGTTAGCCTTTGTTATCACAAATTAATACGAATTCTGAGACGGATCCACGGATCCAACCCTTATTTTTGAATATGAAGAAGAAGAAGAAAAAGAAGAAGAAAAAAATAAAAAAAAATAAAGAAAGAAAGAGAACGAAAGAAAGAAAGTAAGTAAGAAAGAAGGAAATAAAGAAAGAAGAACATCTGGGATAGCGGTAGACATATGTGTATTTTTAAGTAAAACCTGTTCCAGACGGATGGAGTCTCCCGCATACAGCCCCAATTTTATTGTTGCTTTTCATTCTCTCAAGAACAAGTAATAGCGCTTCCGGTTGAAAATCCACATCTCCATCTAACGCTAGTATGAACGTGTTGTTTAGCTTAAACAGTGATAAAGGAAAATTAGACCTACGTAACCCATTAGCCGTGCTACTTAATATATGCATGCTGACATTGGTCAACTGTTTTTCGTGGTTAATCGTCAGTGTCTTGTACCTATAACACATCTATAACAGCCTACCTCTCTCAAATATGAATAAATTGTGTTTTGAATCTAAATTTACTCATCAGTACTTCGCAGACGGAAAATATAGTAACGTTTCCTATTCAATCGTATAATCGTATGCTCGACCAATTCCGTCATTCCTCAGTGTTAGAATGGTCGCTAGATATGCAAATATATAAATGCCTGATAAATCGACAAATATGTGTTTCCATTTCGCTGGAACCCAAGTTTTTTATTAGGAGCTGTTTATGAAGCTTAACAGGAAAATCTACAAAAAATAATATAATGCCTGTTACCGAATCGAACTCAGATCGACCGAGCGACAATCCGGAGATATAACCACTATGCTATGAAGGCATGTATCAAGAATGGCGGTTTAATAAATAAATATATTAAATTATACGTTGGATAACTAATTAAAAAACATGACAAACTGATAGTTAAGACGCCGTGTACCATTTAATGATTTATTGGATCCACTGTGTGCAGTAAGGAAAAGGTATGAAAATAAGTTTGTCATTTTTGTTTTGAAAATCCTTCGCTTGTCATTGGTTAAAAACATGAACTATAATGACGTGATTGGTTGAAACATGAACTATAATGACGTGATTGGTTGAAACATGCACTATAATGACGTGTTTGGTTGAAACATGAACTATAATGACGTGATTGGTTAAAACATGAACTATAATGACGTGTTTGGTTGAAACATGAACTATAATGACGTGTTTAGTTGAAACATGAACTATAATGACGTGATTGGTTGAAACACTATAATGACGCGATTGGTTGAAACATGAACTATAATGACGTGTTTGGTTGAAACATGAACTAAAATGACGTGTTTTGTTGAAACATGAACTATAATGACGTGTTTGGTTGAAACATAAGCTATATTAAATCGCATATAATTACCAGCTCTTGTTTTTCTGGATTTTCTTTCGAATATGCAGTAACCGTTTCTAAATCCGTGTTGCCAAGGGATCTCTTGTAACCAAGCAAGTAATACATGTAAAATATCTATAAAAGAAATATACTAATTAAAAAAAAGTTATTATACATTCAAATATATGCGGTTCTAATCGCTTTTAAAGACTAAAGAACTAATCAACGTACGCGTTTTGTCTGCAACAAAATAATCTCATATCACGTGATTAAATATTGACCTGGTATTAGTTTGTATTTTTTTTATTAAATATGATTATGAAACAACGTGCTTACTAAATATACATTGTCAAATATACACATACAGATATAACATTGACTCCTATAAAAGTATATACATATAATCACTTACATTATCACATATACTCATCGACTCCTGCATTAATACATAATAATATATGATGACGCTTACATATTCCCATATACACATCGACTCCTGTATTAATACATATACATGATGACGCTTACATAATCCCATATAAACATCGACTCCTGCATTAATACATATACATGATGACGCTTACATAATCCCATATGAACATCGACTCCTGCATTAATACATATGCATGATGACGCTTACATAATCCCATATACACATCGACTCCTGCATTAACACATATACATGATGACGCTTACATATTCCTATATACACATCGACTCATACATTAATACATATACATGTTGACGCTTACATAATCTTATATACACATCGAATCATACATTAATACATATACATGTTGACGTTTACATAATCCCATATAAACATCGACTCATGCATTAATACATATACATGATGACGCTTACATAATCCCAAATAAACATCGACTCTTGCATTAATACATATACATGATGACGCTTACATAATCCTATATACACATCGACTCTTGCATTAATACATATACATGATGACGCTTACATAATCCCATATAAACATCGACTCATGCATTAATACATATACATGATGACGCTTACATAATCCCATATACACATCGGCTCCTGCATTAATACATATACATGATGGCGCTTACATATTCCCATAAACACATCGACTCATGAATTAATACATATTTATGATGACGCTTACATAATCCCATATAAACATCGACTCATTATTAATGCATATACATGTTGACGCTTACATAATCCCATATACACATCGACTCATCCATTAATACATATACATGTTGACGCTTACATAATCCCATATAAACATCGACTCATGCATTAATACATATACATGTTGACGCTTACATATTCCTATATACACATCGACTCCTGCATTAATACATAAACATGTTGATGCTTACATAATCCCATATAAGCTTCGACTCCTGCATTAATACATATACACGATGACGCTTACATAATCCCATATAAACATCAACTCATTATTAATACATATACATGTTGACGCTTACATATTCTCATATACACACCGACTCCTGCGTTTATACATATACATGTTGATGCTTACATAATCCCATATAAGCATCGACTCCTGCATTAATACATATACATGTTGACGCTTACATAATCCCATATACACATCGACTCACGCATTTATACATATACATGTTGACACTTACATAATCCCATATACACATCGACTCCTGCATTAATACATATACATGTTTACGCTTACATAATCCCATATAAACATCGACTCCTGCATTAATACATAATTAAACATGTTGACGCTTACATAATCCCATATACACATCGACTCATGCATTTATACATATACATGTTGACGCTTACATAATCCCATATAAGCACCGACTCATGCATTAATACATATACATGTTGACGCTTACATAATCTCATATACACGTCGACTCCTGCATTAATACATATACATGTTGACGCTTACATAATCCCATATACACGTCGACTCCTGCATTAATACATATACATGTTGACACTTTCATAATCCCATATACACGTCGACCCCTGCATTAATACATAATAATACATGTTGACGCTTACATAATCCTATATACACGTCGACTCCTGCATCAATACATATACATGTTGACGCTTACATTATCCCATATACACATCGACTCATGCATTATTACATAAACATGTTGTCAATTACATAATCCCATATACCTATCGACTCCTGTATTAATACATATACACGTTGACGCTTACATAATCCCATATACACATCGACTCCTGCATTAATACAAATACATGTTGACGCTTACATAATCCCATATACACATCGACTCCTGCATTAATACATATACATGTTGACGCTTACATAATCCTATATACAGATCGACTCCTGCATTAATACATATACATGTTGACACTTACATACTCCCATATTCACATCGACTCCTGCATTAATACATATACCTGATGACGCTTACATAATCCCATATAAACAATGACTCCTGCATTAATACATATACATGTTGAGGCTTACATATTCCCATATACATATCGACTCCTGCATTAACACTTATACATGTTGACGCTTACATAATCCCACATACATATCGACTCCTGCATTAACACATATACATGTTAACGCTAACATACTCCCACATACACATCGACTCCTGCATTAATACATATTCATGTTGACGCTTACATTATCCCATATTCACGTCAACTCCTGCATTAATACATTATAATACATTATAATACATGTTGACGCTTACATAATCCAATATACACATCGACTCCTGCATTAATACATATACATGTTGACGCTTACATATTCCCATATACACATCGACTCCTACATTAACACATATACATGTTGACGCTTACATACTTCCATATACACATCGACTCCTATATTAATATATAATGCATGCTGACAGCCAAAACGTAATATTATAAACATAATAACATAGACATAAAATCATTTAAATACTGAAAGAGAAATAATGGCATATGCATTCTAAAAAGTAACACACGTATATAATGGCATGCACGGAATGAAATATATATAGCAGCATAAACATATTTGGCATATACATAATAACTTATGGATACTAATATATATATATAATGATATGTACATATTGAAAAAAACAACACAATGGCATATTCATAATAACACGTACAGGAAACAGATATATAGGCTTAAACACTGAACCAGTTATGTGTAGCCATAACGGGGACTTTGACTTTTCACTCTGCATAGCCCAGGTAAAGACCCTTTTCTGATTGTCGGACAGTATGCTCGTAAAAACCTTGCTTAATACTTTTGCAACTCTTGAACACATATAGCTACATAGTATACTATATACGTTTGGCTAAGATCCTTTGAAAATGAGAGTGCCGTCGTATACACAAGATCAAATTATACTTAAACAATTCAAGGTTACTTAGACAATACGTGTATACTGAACTTGAGATTTTCCTCAACTCAAATATTTAAAGTGTTATAACTTCATTTACACTAATGGTTTTGATTGCTTTCTTTCACTACTGAGTAAAAATGTGTTCCTATATACTATACTGCGTAGTCCTGTAATGTGTAATGAGTTGGAGAAAGGCTTTACAGAAATTGAACATTATGAGTTTAGGAAAATCTCAGCTTGCGGTGTTTAATGGAACCGAACTCTGGTCAGTTCAACAAAAGAAGCACAACCATAAACGGTAGATGTTTTACCCCGTATTTCCACGCATGGCAGTTTAGGGTTTGGAAAACTGGGCTCAAGGAGGAGCTTTGGTAATACATTTTTGGCGCATAATGTCATATACCTAAGACATGTACATGTACTTAAACAATGCATATCACTTGACATAATGTATAAACGAACCTGTGACCACCTCTTACGGTGTCGAACTTTAGATTTGTCTTTTAAGTGTACTAGTAACTGTGTACCCCCGGGCATTGTCCACTCGATCCGTCCACCATACGGTGTCCATAATATGTTTTCGTATTTCGTATTACTCGCACTTTTGTCATCCGATACAAATCTAGAATTTTATCCGTAAAATATCAAGTATTGGTCTGAACTAATTTGTTTACAACGCAAGTACATGTTTTACAAATGTTATATGAAAAATATCAAAAGCAGTCTATAAGTATATCTCTGGCGTAAACATCTAACCGAATTATCTAACAGTAAAAAGGGAAAAAGTTCCAACAAAATCCAATTAAATTATGTCACTTTTCCCTATGAGAGTTTTATTTAATACTGAACAAATCAATCAGTTTTCAATAATATCTTAATAGTACTTTTCTGAGATATGAACTTTCTAAAAAGCTTTAATCAATTTGTTTCAGTATGAAAGTGGAATAATTAGTTCTAAAACAACATGGGTATATAGTATATAGTATCCCACGTGTGACACTGGTAGTAGTTAAGACTGTTGTGATCATTGACCTGAGCTTGTTTTAAAAATTTAACCAAAGGATAAGGGGCAAAATTCTGTCTTCAATCCTAACAAGATTATCTCAGTTATTCATCTCAGTTCCACTCATGGAACACACGCTTTAACCAAACTTTCTAAATATTAAAGGAACCATCATTATGTCTAAAAATTAAAATTGGTTTATTCCAATTGTTCCATCGAGTGCTCATTATTGCAGTGACCACACACACATAAACATCATTTATTCATGTGTTGTGGTCACTTAAATATATACTGAAGAGAACAGCTAAACCGCCACTTTTGTATTTCCAAAATTTGGGCCAAAATATTGAGTAACGTTATTTAAGTTTGTATGCAACATTAATAAACAATTTTGTATTGTTTTTATATAGCATAAATGTTCTTTCTTGTTAAGCATTTAATTTCAAGAAAATTGCTTTTTGAGAAAATACATAAAATGCCATGTACATATGCAGTTTATAATGCCCGGTGGTGCGTTAGCTGTTTCGTACAGTATAATTTGGGTGCTAGAATATAGTTTCAACTGACTTTGTAAAAACTTCGTTGTAGCATTCCGTCAGTTGTACCACGAAGTCATTTGGAACTGTCTGTCCTGATTGGGGGTCCTTCACAAAGGCGTCGTCAAATATAATGTGAACTGAAGTTATAGTGGATAATATAAGCATATTCTGTGATTTGAGAGGTATCACCAGTGTCTTATAATGTAATGTATAGCTCTTTTTTTCAGTGTTAACTTATTTATTTAACTTCGATTGTGAAGCAAGTTATTACAATTTATACAAATCACCCTTTCTGGGTAGAACCATTACTAAGCATGTGCGCAATAATGTCTAGCTCAAGGACACCACACATGTCCTTGGGGGGAGGATCGAACCAACAACCCTCCGAACGTTGGTTTGATGCTCTACCACCGGAACTCATGGAATACATACTGTTATCTTTTTTATAACAAACTCTGATTTGATGTTCATTTGTTGTATGGCTACCCTGATGTTGCACACTTGTTGCATTGTCTCTTACAATTCTGCATAGAATGACAATATTTTGCAGTGTAATTTGTATACATAAATACATGCCTAATATTGTATATGCCATGGCAGTCCTCATATTTAAATGAATTATACATTATCTAGATTTCGTAAAGACAGTGTATTTAAGTGATTGGTTTATATAGGACACGTTACACTCACCCTCGGGATGAAATTTTCCAGGGTTTGTTTCCTCGTGCAGATTCCTGTTTTTCCTGTTTGCTGTACAATATTTATCTATCCTACAACAGAAACGCCAGTGTTACAATTCATGATGAAACAGTATGTTGTGGTATCAACTTAACGAATAGAAGCCTCTTACATCTTTATTTGTTATATGCGTTCATTGCAACGGCGGTCTAAGGTTATAGCGACCGCCTCGAATGCAGAAGGTCGTGGGTTCGATATCCGACCGGGTCAAAATACTTGAATGGTACTAGCAGCTTCCTTGGTTGGCGCACAGCATTTAGAGGATAGTTTTAGGTATTGTCGATACGGTGCGACTGGGTAAGGTGTCATACCATGTGTCTGCAGCACGATGCTCTAGTGTGATAGCACTTAGAATACTGTCTCTAATACACTACGTCGCAATATAATTGAAAAATAAATAAGATATGCTGAAAGTTCAAATACTAAAGTCAAAATTTACAAGAAAGATATAAAAACAATTTCATCAATTAAAGAAAAAAAACGCCGAACTAAGAAATTATCAGATTGGGACCCTGTACAGGCAGATTCCATTGCCATAAAATAGAAACTTGTCTATAAAATCAGCGATGTTTGAAACGTAGGAAGACGATTAAACTACTGCAATTACACAGATAGATACACATCGTAAGTTTCTTTACTGTGTTAGATGAACCGTTACATATCATGTCTAGCAATTTACACAATGGAAAATAGATGCATTCATTGTGGTTTGCCGCAAAATACAAATAAATAAATACAGGAGCGAACACATGTACAACAAATGTGACTATATTGTATTTTGCTTTTCTTTTATTATCAATTGTCAATAAATCAGTTGAATAAACACTGCAAGGTCTCACTTAACAATTACCAACCCACACGTCCACTTGGTGATGGCAGGAACATATATTGCCACCAAGAATTAAGAGCCGTGTACAATTGATTGGACGTTTTTCTTTTGAAGATGCCTTAAATACTTAAAATTATCATTTTTCTTTCTACAGGTGAGAAGACTGGAACATTTTCATGACTATTGCTTAATTTGTGTGAAGATATGATGCCAAGATTTGGAGGTGGTTAGTGAAACCCTAAAACAAATGAACAGAGTAATAAAAGAGTATCATAAAACTAATCGGAGTTGTGAAAAAGCAATTTGGTCATGTTTTTTTTTTACAATATGAAGCAACAGATAACGATCTGTCGGTAAATAAATTTATTTTAACCCTTTACTTCATATATATGCCTTTGGACAGCTCTAACATAGATGCCTTTGGACACCTATTACAGACGGCTTTTGAATTATTGAGTGAATTGTGTTTATATTAACTGACAGAGTGGAAAACAGTGCAGGAAGTGTTCAGTTTGCTCGTCACTGTTTTCAAAGGTCTTCTATGATTGGTGCAGTAAAACACGTATCAATGGAGTAAGGATTAAGAACCAGTGGTAATAATTTCCATTTTAAAGAAGTGCATTTCTTTTTGTAGAACAGTGTAAAATGAACTGTATGGTAAGCCGCCGTCATGCAGGTTTATATAGCGAAGTAATACGTAACGCAGTATCTGCGAGGAATTGAGTTATTCTGTCTAACAAAACCATCCTAAACTCTTCACCGCACACTTGTCCCTTTGTCTTGCACACTGGCAATACAACTGTCGAGAAAATAATCGAGAACTTCCGGAGATCAAAACCAACCAGAATACTGTTAAACCTGATACACACATATTCTAATTAGATAATTCAGCAATCTAAATGGCGTATTCAATGACGTCGCGGGTAAACGTGACATGTGACGTGTGTCAGACAGCAGTTTGAAATAAATTTGTTGTTGTTAGGATTGTAAAATGTTAATTGACCTACACATGAAGCGTGCTCAGTATTGTGTATTGTACTAAATTATAACCTTCATTTGTTTATTGGGTATTAATTGTTGGTGTTTGTCAGTTTTATAAAGACGTATCATTTATTGGGCCTATAAATCGTTTGCATATGTTCGAGGGTTCATTCACGCTCATATTTTGTATGTAGTAGGGCCTATGTCAATATTTGTCAAAAACATTTTATCAAATCGTACTTCAAAAATATTATTTATAAGGTCTGCACGACAATCCATAACACACTATTATATGGCGTTTACCATATTGTTATGGTGTCTCGTATTGTTGAAATCGCCAACCAGTAAATGTTCTTATAATAACTGATGTTGAAGGCACCTGATGAAGACAGCAGCAAATAATTCAAACAAGTGTTGAAAAATCTAATATTTTGTATGTTTTGTCGTCATAAATAATACTTTACATTTGGCAAGTATACTAGAAGGTCAAATTTGATAGCACTTGTATTAAAAAACACATTCGTATAATAGGCGTAAACGTCAACAAAAAAGTATTTTATTCCTCTACCGATTGTTATCGGCCTTGCACAAGGAAAAGGCGCTTAAAAAGCAATATTCCCGGTACTTATTACCATTATCAACAGCAGTCCCGTATTCAAGCTATTGAGCGGTAATCGACTTTTTGGTTTCATTCTACGAGGCTACGACAGTGAAGCACAATTCATTTTTCCATAATAGTGTATGCCACAGCGTTACTGCATGCACCATGCATACTACATTAGGCTGGCCATCGGATTCATGTATGCATATGCCGTTTACTTTTCTTTAACAAGTTTTATTTGTACTAAAATAACGAAATGAAAATAATGCTATGACGTGAAGCAAGTAAAAAGATGCTGTGACAGGCAGCTATTTCGAAGTCAATGGTAAACCTTCAAAATCTTAACACCGGCGACCAGGAAAATATATTGATATCAATATATATTGGTGTTGGCTATAGTTACAAGTTGCCTCCTAGTGTTTATTCATTTATAATCATTTGAGCATGCCTTAAGCATTGCCAGTATGTTACCTCAAAATATACATCATTTAACTTCAACAAAAAATCATTATAAATATTTCGACTTCCAAATCAACATTATTTGAGACATGACCATTATAATTGGAACTAATCTATTACTTCTCTTTCAGCAGGTAACATCGCCAAAGAATATCACTGGCCCTCGGCAAAAGAAGTAAACGAACAAATATACGGAGAGGAAACCAAAAGGTGTCACTCATTATCGACTTTATCAAAGGAATATTCTCCGAAACAGCAAGCTGTTAAAACATTCAGTGAAACGCCAAGAAAATCAAAAACACCATTTAAAGAGAGAAAATCGCTGAAACGAATGAAATTTTCTTCTCCATTGGCCAATATTCTGGCTAATTTCCCATATTAATAACCAAGCATCAAAAGTTAAAATGCCCGTCCACTAAAAAGCTATTTGACACAGGGGAGAATACAAGCTCTAGTGATAACATTTTCATCGCTACCTTGCTTAATAATGAAGATAATGTACGGTCACGTTCAGGCATACGGCCAATACAGCAAATTAATGATTTAGTGGATATTGATACCTTTGGCACACTCATTAGTACATCAACAGGTAGCAGATGTGACAAGACAATTCATGATCCGAGTTCTTATAAAAACACTGAATCTTTACCGGATGTCGAGTATAGTGAAGAAATGCGAGAAATGATAGAACTGGTGCCGTCCGTTATGGAAACGCTTGCAGAGGAAGGTTTATCGGATCATTTATTATAATTTTTAGACTTGACAGCGATGAAAATGTTATCACTAGAACTTATATTCTAATGGTGTACAAAAAATATTCATCTTAGCTTAAGACGCTGAAGCGTACATTTTTTACCGTTGATATGCTGTCGTTAAAAGGGCAGTGTTGCGGACTAACATGGTCGTTTGGCCCCTGACTGCTGCGACTTTCTGCAGTCTGTGCCGTCAAGGATCTTATCCTTCAACTTTTGTACTCTTGACCATTCTTTAAATGAAGCGGTACTATATTGTCAATACTAACCGAAACATCGAACTTAGAACCCGTAACATCTCCTCTCTTGTTTCGTGCCACATGGTTGCACACAAGTATATGAATGGTGTATCCAGAGTTTTGTTGTTTCCATTCATGCCCAAAATGGATGCAGCTTGTTTGCCCTCAATGTTGTGTTGAAATAATATGTTAATGTCACTGAACACATACGTGTATTGCATGTGCCGGAACTCGCATATACTGTAAATAAAAGTATCAATTTTAAAAATAGTATATCAAGAAAAACATGCTATTACACCTTATAAAAACATGCTATTACACCTTAAAAATATATAACTATTAAAATGAATACAAAGCATCTCATTATCATAAATAATAAAATCCGAATTATTTGGTATATCAAATCCACGAAAACGTGACAAACCCGATATTTTAATTGAAGTGGTAAAAAATCCCCTTTTAAAAATAGATAACACTTAAATAACACTTGACGATCTTTACCATGGTCGATAAACCAATTTTGCCATATATGTTTTCGGCCGAGACGGTACTTGTACTCAGGTTTTTGACCTAGTTATAGGAGATATACTGCCTTCGACAGAAACATTTTATAAGGGGTGTCATCTCTTTAAATGTACAAGGTGATATAATCCATATTTATACTTATACTGATTTGTATGTATGTACATTTGAATGAATAAATATGTTTAAACCAAAGAACGTTATTTCGCCGGTAACGTAATATCTAATTTGCTACAAATTAATAGAAGGAACGTTATTTCACCGGTAATATAATAACTACTTTGCTACTACCTGATAGCAGGAACGTTATTTCGCCGGTAACGTAATATCTAATTTGCTACAATCTAATTGAAGGAACGCTATTTCATCATTAATATAATATCTACTTTGCTACTATCTAATAGAAGGAACGTTATTTCGCCGGTAACATAATATCTAATTTGCTACAATCTAACAGCAGGAACGTTATTTCGCCGATAACGTAATATCTACTTTGCTTCTATCTAATAGCAGGAACGTTATTTCGCCGGTAACGTAATATCTGCTTTGCTACTATCTAAAAGCAAGAACGTTATTTCGCCGGTAACATAATATCTACTTTGCTACTATTTAATAGCAAGAACGTTATTTCGCCGGTAACTTAATATCTACTTTGCTACTATCTAATAGCAAGAACGTTATTTCGCCGGTAACGTAATATCTACTTTGCTACTATTAATAGCAGGAACGTTATTTCGCCGGTAACGTAATATCTTCTTTGCTACTATCTTATAGCAAGAACGTTATTTCGCCGGTAACTTAATATCTACTTTGCTACTATTTAATAGCAAGAACGTTATTTCGCCGGTAACTTAATATCTACTTTGCTACTATCTAATAACGTAACACTGAATGAACTCGGATCTAGATTACTTCGTCTGTAATCTCTGTATGTATGTTAAACGCTTCTATTTCTGCTTTTTTAATTATGCAAAAGTAACATGTTATACAGTATTAATGCAAACACTACAACTATTAAATATTTTATAATATTAGAATAAAAAGGAGCATTGCTATTAATATTCTTATTCTGTATTGCTTTTAACTGCATGTTTCTTTGCATTTCACATTTTGAAAGTAAGTATTGAATGAATAAATCTGAATTGAAGTTATAGTTTAATACTTATGTAGTAAATGTTTATGACAATCAGTCTAGTATAACCAGGCGTAAGTGTGCAATGTTTTTCTCATGATGCATTGTGACGAAAGACAGGAGGCTGAGGGATTTTTGTTCTTTATTCTTTAATAAATAAAAATAGTTTACATGGTTGGCATTCATAGAGAACCAAATGAATAAAATGAAACTTACATTTTATTGTTTGTCAACCTCTGCACTACCATAATATGAAGGAAAAAGTAGGGATCATGTGTCACCCAAGAGATATTTTTCTGTTCAGCGTGTACACTACACTGTTGACAAAGTGAAAGTAGACTTGCGAAATCATGTATTCATACCCCAATTTCCAAGCATATTTTTTTTTCTAAATTCACAATTCAAACATAACAATACTTTCAAAATGTTTAAAATACGCCAATACTGTAATTCCAAACAGAAATGAGCACTAAAATAAGGAAAATTTTACAGCAGAAGAATCAAGAATTATTTATAACCGCTTTTGTGCGATTACCCCTCGGAAGTATTCTCAGCTTCCAGTGGAGGTACTATGCCATCACATATTGAATCAAATGTATTTTACCGAAAGAACAACGTTTCCGTGAAAGATTCTTGGAAAAGATATTGTAGATTTCATCTATCAAAAGTATGAAATGTACTTGTACTTACACTACTTATTTTTCTTCGCAGGCAAGTCATCAAAAATCCTTGGTTAATGTTATGTAACATTTATAAAATAGAAACAGATAACAACCACATGGCAAAAAGTGTTTGAAATGAAATCTGACTTAAATATTTGGATTACCTTTCATAACTCTCGATTCGTTCACATTTCTGCTTCCAAATAGCCCAGGTGAGTATCAGGACACCAGTCCAGAGAAAAACACCTACTGCCAAGCTAATTTCAAGAGAAAGAAACTCCAAAGTTGGACAATAAATGTTATCAGGAACCAGCCCATGTAAAAACGATGTATGGCGACACTTGAAAAACACAATACACAATGACAGTGGCGATATTAGAGTAACTGGTAATAAAAATGCGACGTACTGCATCCGTAACCTACAGGCTAGCCGTGTAGCGTATGTGAAAACTATTGCACAACCGAGAACACTTAAAATCTGATGATAGTCGACGCTGAATTGGCTTAAAATACTTATGGCTCTGTCGAAGTGGCTTATAAAATCATGCTGAAAGACAGAACCGAGTTGCGTAACTGTAGTATAAACGGCTAACTTGTCTCTTCTTATTATATTTCTCGAGCATACCAAGAACGTAACTAGTTTCACTAAAATGACCATAAATTCGGATGAATGGTTTATTTCGTCTAATCCATGCACTTGCTTATCAACGTCTGGTTTAAACCAGCGTTTGAAACCCACAAACTTTTCTAGATAAATGTTCATGCACCATTTTATGGACATTAACACACAAGCTACTAAAAATGTCAGATTATGGGAAATGGCCTTTTCTCCTATAGTGTAATTATATAGTGACATTAAATATTTAGTTTGAGTAGCAAAGACAAGAACAATTGTAATGACTGCACACAGTCTGAATGGGGTCAGTCTCCCAGTGGTATACGCCTTCCCAACTAGTGTTGTAAACGAAGGTATCACGACCAAAGATAAAACTATAAGTATTCCACTGAACGTGTCGTAGTGTGGTAATACTTGAAACACCATTAAACTCAAACCAACTGTTTGCAATGCCTCGAAGTAAAGAAGCTGAAATAATAAAAAACAATATACAAAAAAATTATCATAAATTCTAAAAAGCAATAGTTACTTTAAATATATGTAATTGTCATATAGACACATAATACAATATGTATTTGATTTATATGCATATATTAAATACAATTTAAGGGAAAAGGGTCTGGCCACAAGTTCTCTCGGCCATTCTCTTTCAGCTATAGTTTAAAGTTTGAAAAATTGTTTAGGTATATTGAAATTATATTCATGGTAGATAATTATGAGAAAAGCAAAATATTTGCGTAGATTATAGCTACAAGTGTGCCACCCATAAATTCTCTAAATAAATCATTTTTAATCAAAGGGTTATGTTGAACGAATAGTTCATCCATCCATTAAATCACATGTTCATGCATATCATTGTTATGAGCACATCCAATGCTCATATAAAAGTTGTAATACACAGATGTTTAAACTTCGGCACATGCTTGTGGCTTAACAACCGTGATCAAACAGCTTCAATATGCTCTTAATATAATGACACTAATCATGACCATACATTTTCATTATACTTTTAATGAAATGACACCAATCGTGACCATACACCATACGTATTCTTTTAATGAAATGACACTAATCGTGACCATACAACTTCAGTATTCTTTTAATGAAATGACAATAATCGTGAGCATACACCATCAGTATTCTTTTAATGAAATGACACTAATCGTGACCATACAACTTCATTATTCTTTAAATGAAATGACAATAATCGTGACCATACACCATCAGTATTCTTTTAATGAAATGATACTGATCGTGACCATACAACTTCATTATTCTTTAAATGAAATGACACTTATCGTGACCATACAACTTCAGTATTCTTTTAATGAAATGACACCAATCGTGACCATAAAACTTCAGTTTTCTTTAAATGAAATGACAATAATCGTGACCATACAACTTCAGTATTCTTTTAATGAAATGACAATAGTCGTGACCATACATCTCCAGTTTCTTTTAATGAAATGACAATAATCGTGACCATCAACTTCAGTATTCTTTTAATGAAATGATAATAATCGTGACAATACAATGTCAGTATTCTTTTACTGAATTGACACCAACCGTGACCATACAACGTTAGTATTCTTTTAATGAAATGACACAAATCGTGACCATACAACTTCAGTATTCTTTTAATGAAATGACAATAATCGTGACCATACACCATCAGTATTCTTTTAATGAAATGACACTAATCGTGACCATCCAACTTCATTATTCTTTAAATGAAATGACAATAATCGTGACCATACACCATCAGTATTCTTTTAATGAAATGACACTGATCGTGACCATACAACTTCATTATTCTTTAAATGAAATGACACTTATCGTGACCATACAACTTCAGTATTCTTTTAATGAAATGACACCAATCGTGACCATAAAACTTCAGTTTTCTTTAAATGAAATGACAATAATCGTGACCATACAACTTCAGTATTCTTTTAATGAAATGACAATAGTCGTGACCATACATCTTCAGTTTCTTTTAATGAAATGACAATAATCGTGACCATCAACTTCAGTATTCTTTTAATGAAATGATAATAATCGTGACAATACAATGTCAGTATTCTTTTACTGAATTGACACCAACCGTGACCATACAACGTTAGTATTCTTTTAATGAAATGACACAAATCGTGACCATACAACATCCGTATTTTTTTAATGAAATAACATTATCGTGACCATACAACTTCATCATTCTTTAAATGAAATGACACCAATCGTGACCATACAACATCAGTATTCTTTTAATGAAATGACACCAGTTGTGACCATACAACATCAGTATTTTTTAAATGAAATGACACCAATCGAGACCATACATCATCAGTATTCTTTTAATGAAATGGCACCAATCGTGGCCATACAACATCAGTATTCTTTTAATGAGATGACACAACACCAATCGTGACCATACAACATCAGTATTCTTCTAATGAAATGACACCAATCGTGACCATACAACAACAGTATTCTTTTAATGAGATGACACTAATCGTGACCATACAACATCAGTATTCTTTTAATGAAATGATAGCAATTATGGCTATATTTCTTCAGTATTCACTCAATGTAATCACAATTAGTGCTCTATTGAATCCAACAATTACATTCTGTTAAATGTGAAAACAATGGCTATCCAATTTCTTTAACGAATAAACATGCTTACCGGTAGAAGGTTACTCATCTGCAGCGGTTTCATTCTTGTCGCGGCAATAATAATGAGGGATTTGCAAAGTGATACACAATATGGTACTGCTATGCAAAGCAATAATATATTGGCAAATTCTAAACGCTTACTGCCTTTGCTCTGAAAGGTAAATAGTAGTATGTGATGCCATTGGAACGTAAACAATACAATGTGATGACATTGAAATTTAAATCATATTATGTGATGTCATTGAAACGCTTAATATGTAATTACATTGGAATGTTGATAACATTGAAACGCTTAATGTATTACGTGATGTAACTGAAACGTAAAGCAAAATATGTGATATTGAAACTTAAACTTGTATTTGACAGTATTGGAAATATGGTGAAAGTTAAGCTTATAACATATTATGTTGTCACAGTTTATATATGATGACAATGAAAATAGAAAACGTATTATGTGATAGCACTTAAACATAAAGAAAAGTATGTAGTAGCATTGAAACTTAAACATGCTATGTGGTGAGAATGAACTTAAACATGAAGAAACTGATGAAATTTAAACTTATTACATATTATGTGGTGACATTGGTACTGTGATGACATTGAAAATAAACACATTTTATGTGATGGCAATGGAATGTAAACATATTATGTGATGGCAATGCAATGTAAACATATTATGTGATGGCAATGAAATGTAAACATATTATTTGATGGCAATGGAATGTAAACATTTTATTTGATTGTAATGGAATGTAAACATATCATTTGTTGACACTGGACGGAAAGCATATTTTGACACTGAAACGTCAAGATTTTATTTTTTGTATCTATTCAAAGAAAAATAATCAACGTCCACAGATATGATCAATCTCGTTTATTTTACACTTAATTCTAACACTTTTAAATCAAGCATGTATGCTATTAATCAACACTATGTAATGTCGGGTACCATATATAATTTACTTAACACTTACTTTAGAATAATTAGCTACTATCGAAAAGAACCACAGTTTCGATAAAACAGCTGACCCGAGCACAGTACAAAACAAACATATGTACACGACCAGTCTACACAACTGCAGCAAAATAGATCTACGAATGATGGAATACATGTTGGGCAGCTTTGGACTCCAAATTAACTTCTATTTGCGAAAGATGTTCATCTGCAAGAGAGTGGGAGAGAGAAATATTTGAATCATTTGAAGCTTGCGTTTGAAAATATAAACGTATATTTAAGGAGATTCTTGTATCATTATGATTATCCCAGTGAGGTTTATACATTTGATGAAATAAAATAATAACACCAAAAACGCTATGAATGTTTCATACTCAATATTAAAGTCGCGAAACAAGAAAAACCAGGATAGTTCATGCTATATTATGATGTTGAAAAAAACTGTCGCAAAAGCAGAAGACTGGGATATGTCCTGCTATTGTTGAAGTCGCAAAGCTTGAAGACAGGGATATGTCCTGCTATTATTGAAGTCGCAAAGTTTAAAGACAGGGATATGTCCTCCTATTGTTGAAGTCGCAAAGCTTGAAGACTGGGATATTTCCTGCTATTGTTGAAGTCGCAAAGCTTGAAGACAGGGAAATGTCCTTCTATTGTTGAAGTCGCAAAGCTTGAAGACTGGGATATGTCCTGCTATTGTTGAAGTCGCAAAGCTTGAAGACTGGGATATGTCCTGCTATTGTTGAAGTCGCAAAGCTTGAAGACTGGGATATGTCCTGCTATTTGTTGTAGTCGCAAAACATGAAAACCATGATATTTCCGACTTACTGTTGAAGTCGCGAAACAAGAATACCTTGATTTTTCTGGCTTACTGTTGTATTCGCAAAACTAGAATACCATGATATTTCCTGCTTACTGTTGTAGTCGCGAAACAAGAATACCATGATATTTCCGACTTACTGTTGAAGTTGCGAAACTTGAAGACTGAGATATGTCTTGTTATCTGTTGTACTCGCGAAACAAGAATACCATGATATTTCCGGCCTACTGTTGTAGTCGCGAAACAAGAATACCATGATATTTCCGGCTTGCTGTTGTAGTCGCGAAACAAAAATACCATGATATTTCCTACTTACTGTTGTAGTCGCGAAACAAGAATATCATGATATTTCCTGCTTACTGTTGAAGTCGCGAAACTAGAAAACTGGGATATATCCTGCTTACTGTTGTAGTCGCAAAACAAGAATACCATGATATTTCCTACTTACTGTTGTAGTCGCGAAACAAAAATACTATGATATTTCCTGCTTACTGTTGAAGTCGCGAAACTAGAAGACTGGGATATTACCTACTTACTGCTGTAGTCGCGAAACTAGAAGACTGGGATATTTCCTGCTTACTGTTGAAGTCGCGAAACTAGAAGACTGTGATATTTCCTACTTACTACTGAAGTCGCAAAACTAGAAGACTGAGAAATTTCCTGCTTACTGTTGAAGTCGCGAAACTAGAAGACTGGGATATTTCCTGCTTACTGTTGAAGTCGCGAAACTAGAAAACTGGGATAATTCCTGCTAACTGTTGAGGTCGCAAAACAAGAATACCATGATATTATCGGCTTACATTGAAGTCACGAAAATAGAAAGACTAGGATATGTCCTGCAAACTGTTGAAGTCGCGAAACAAGAATACCATGATATTTCATGCTAACTGATGAAGTCGCCAAACAAGAATACCATGCAAATTCCTGCTAACTGTTGAAGTCGCCAAACAAGAATACCATGAAATTTCATGTTAACAGAGTTGAAGGCAGGAAAAAATAATACCATGATATTATCGGATTGTTGTTGAAATCGCGAAAATAGAAGACTAGGATAATATCTGCTAACTGTTGAGGTCGCGAAACAAGAATACAAGGATATTATCTGCTTGCTGTTTAAGTCACGAAAATAGAAAGACTGGGATATGTCCTGCAAACTGTTGAAGACGCGAAACAAGAATACCATGATATTTCATGCTAACAAATGAAAGCGGGAAACAAGAATACCAAGACAATTCGTGCTAACAATTGAATTCGCCAAACAAGAATACTATGATAATTCCTGGAAACTGATGAAGTCGCCAAACAAGAATACCATGATAATTCCTGCAAACTGTTGAAGTCGCGAAATGATAAAATAACTCCTGCTAAATGATGAAGGCAGGAAACAAGAAGACTGGGATTTTTCCTGCTTACTGAAGAAGGCAGGAAACAAGAAGATTTGGATTTTTCCTGCTAACTGACGAAGACAGGAAACAAGAAGACTGGGATTTTTCCTGCCAACTGACGAAGACGGGAAACAAGAAGACTGGAATTTTTCCTGCTTACTGAAGCAGGCAGGAAACAAGAAGATTGGGATTTTTCCTTTTAACTGATGAAGGCAAGGAACTAGAAGACTGAGATTTTTCCTGCTAACTGATGAAGGCAGGAAACAAGAAAACCATGACAATTCCTGATAACAGCTGAAGTCGCCAAACAAGAATACCATGATAATTCCTGCAAACTGCTGAAGTCGCAAAACAAGAATACCATGATAATTTCTGCAAACTGTTGAAGTCGCGAAACAAGAATACCATGACAACTGCTGCTAAATGATGAAGGCAGGAAACAAGAAGACTGGGATTTTTCCTGCTTACTGAAGCAGGCAGGAAACAAGAAGATTTGGATTTTTCCTGCTAACTGACGAAGACAGGAAACAAGAAGACTGGGATTTTTCCTGCTAACTGACGAAGACAGGAAACAAGAAGACTGGGATTTTTCCTGCTTACTGAAGCAGGCAGGAAACAAGAAGATTGGGATTTTTCCTGCTTACTGATGAAGGCAGGAAACTAGAAGACTGGCATTTTTCCTTCTAACTGATGAAGGCAGGAAACAAGAATACCATGACAATTCGTGCTAACAGCTGAAGTCGCCAAACAAGAATACTATGATAATTCCTGCAAACTGATGAAGTCGCCAAACAAGAATACCATGATAATTTCTGCAAACTGTTGAAGTCGCAAAACAAGAATAACATGACAATTCCTTCTAACTGATGAAGGCAGGAAACTAGAAGACTGGGATTTGTTATGCTAACTGAAGAAGGCAGGAAACACGAAGACTGGGATTTTTCCTGCTAACTGATGAAGGTAAGAAACTGGAAGACTGGGATTTTTCCTGCTAACTGATAAATGTAGGAAACTGGAAGACTGGGATTTTTCCTGCTAACTGATGAAAGCAGGAAACAATAAGATTTGGATTTTTCCTGCTAACTGCTGAAGGTAGTAAACTGGAAGACTGGGATTTTTCCTGCTTACTGATGAAGACAGGAAACAAGAAGACTGGGATTTTTCCTGCTAACTATGAAGGCAGGAATAAAAAAAAAACTGGGATTTTTCCTGCTAACTAATAAAGACATGAATGTAAAAGACTGGGATTTGTTATGCTAACTGATGAAGACAGGAAACAAGAAGACTGGGATTTTCCCTGCTAACTGATGAAGGCAGGGAACTAGAAGACTGGGATTTTTCCTGCTAACTGATGAAGGCAGGAAACAAGAAGACAGGGATTTTTCCTGCTAACTGATGAAGGCAGGAAACTAGAAGACTGGGATTTTCCCTGCTGAATGATGAAGGCAGGAAACTAGAAGACTGGGATTTTTCCTGCTTACTGATAGCAAAGCTGAAAGAGCTCCATGATTCCAAAATAACAGAAATAAAATGTAGTTAGTACTGAAGAAGACCAGGATAGTCATCTGGTCATCTATGTGCAGATGGTATTAGCCGGAAGTATTAGTTTAAATATAGTTTATTGCTTTATTGCTTTTTATATATTACATAGTAGCAAAGAAAATTGTTTCTTAAAGGAAATACTTATATTCAAGATATAAAATTCGTATACTTAAAAAATTGAATATATTTAGAGAATATCCTTAAAAGAAGCATTTGAAATAACATTGGTAATTATAACTTAAGTTTAACCGCATGGGAATATGTGGTAATAATGTGTAACGCCATTTCATTAATACAGGTGTTAAAGATACGTCTGTATGCTTAACTTAATATAGTATCATAAATTATAGCTACGGACATATCATTATTTTAGAAACAGATTCATATAAGCAAGTTTTGTGGTGCAACTTCAGTTGAAATGTAATTTTACTGCAGGAAACTACAGTTCTTTGGCAAATTATGCAAACTTCCGAATAGGTATATTGCTAAGCAGTCATGTTTGGATATATAAACGGACATTAAGTTTTATTCTTGATATCTATATACTATTAACAAGGTATGATCTGTATTACTATATGGTTTGCTATTCTAATACGGCAATAGTTCCGTTTAACTGTGTATGGAAATGTATCTTCAGATAGAAAGTACTTATACGCTGCTCAAATATCATGTTAGTGGGATTAGACGACAGCATTGGTCCATCTTATGTCATGAATATGTTGATTAATAATATAAATAGATCTTGCTTTATATGGAAAAAGGCAGAAAAAAAACTATATATGTAAAGGCATGTTTTACAACAGTAGCTCTGGTAAGTGCATTGCAATCGTTTACAACTGTGCATCTCTGTAACTTATGTAATATGCTTCTAGACAATCTAGTACTACATATTGATCATTTTTGTTGCAAATACTGACGTAAACATAAGCTTTGGGACGCAATTATAACGACTTGCCCTGCGGTCTTCAAGCCTTTAGTTTATTTATTAAAAAGAACCTTAAAGATCAAATATATGCAATGCTTCCTGGTCTTACTGAATACTTATCTGACCTGGATCAGATTGAAAATGTACTATTGTTTAATGTTGGTTCAATTATCAATACGTTTCTGTAACTATTATAGATTCTGCTAATGTTTACGGTTGATACTCAGTATATGATCAACTTCTTACATTTTGTTTCGGTAAGATACAAATAGTTAATCGGTGTCACGAGTCTATCAATGAGTCTTGTGCTTTATTTCGGCAGGATTTATTATAGGTGGGCAATGTCATTATTATGTTATACATGTATACGATATTCTTCATGCCAGTTTAAAAAGCTTTACTGATATTTACAAATCATAAATTAACTCATGTCTTTTAACAAGTTCAATACGTTATAATCTACTTGTATATTAAGACAACAATTCATGAAAGCCTTTTCCGTTTAGAATTACATAATAATATGCTATTTGTTGTTCACTATAAAACATATTTGATATTAAGTTTTGCTTATCGATTGTTTTATATGTAATAGTTTATTGCAATTGTATATATGTTATCATATGCGCTCCAAGTATGGAGGAAATAAAAATTCTATCTATCTATTATCAATATAATTTTATTATTACTATTATTATTATTATTATTATTATTATTATTATTATTATTATTATAACTTTCTTCTGAATCCTTTAATTCAATGTAGACTACCATGTATATTGTGAACGAAATATTGTATAAACTATTAATTGCCACAGAAAATATACTAAAGTAAATATTTATTTGATTATATGTGGGGTTTCCCCGCTTTTATTCACAGCACAATGTATTACATATTTATTTAAAAAGTAAAATTACAAAGCTGTGTTTAACATAATATTTAACAAATACATACTTAATCAATCAAACTTTTTGTTTTGTAATCCAGGTAACACATTCATTTTCTTATAAAAAAACATGTATAAATCACGATTAGTATACGTTTTAAAATTAAGGCTTATTAATAAACACACCATTGTCTTAAAAAATCTGGATTTTAAAGAGTAATCACGTGATAGCATGCATGGTTAACGTCACGCCGGGATCACGATGTTTATCCAACGTCAACATTTAAGTGTCGTAAAGTATTGAAGCGCACATGGGACATACTGATGACTTGTTCTGGTAGGGTAAATCATGCTTTGCTATGTCGACATGCCTTACACAACATTTAGGCATACTTTATATTTTCTTGTATATATAATATCACAGTTTCGCTACTTTAATCTTGCGAAATACTTATATATACTTATTTTCGTGACATATATTTTCGCGACATTTTCATAATAAGGATATGTCGACAAACATTTATAAACACATCTTTGCGAGAAGAAGTATCGCGTTTTGTCGATATATAAAATGCTTTGCGGTATAACTTTTCCCTGTTTATGTATATCATCATAGTATTCCGACAATTATTTTGACGACTTTGACACGTGAAACACGTGTACCTATATTCACAAGTTGGTAGAAATCTCCTCCAATTACATGCGATTACAGCCGCTGGTTTAGACGTAATGGAGATGGTAATTTATTATTATATTTTACTATTTTAAATTGTTTTATATTTTTTGTCGCCAGACTTGATAGAATTGTTCCTGTGTATGCTTGAGTAATTTTTAGTTTTAGACCTTGAAGGCAAATTTTTTACCAATAACTTTTAATAAAAATTCGACTGTTTTTTTCCTTCTTAGGATAAAACATATTGTTTGCGGATCAAACGTATTTCTTATGAATTGTCAACACACTATCAACAGAAGTGTATACTTGTTTTCTTTATCACGTGCTATCACATGTTCGAAGGTCATTTAAGCAGAAACATACGGCGGGCGGGGAAGCTGTAACAAACGTTATTTGAGGGGACGGGTGTGGGGGAGACAATTTTGGTCTCGGCCGACTAGGATTTCGAAGTTATCGAATACTTATGCTTGATTATGATTATGTGTGTGTTCTTTGGGAGCCATTATAATGCATTTTAAACAGTTAAGCAGGAATCGAGGAAAACATTCTTATTGCAAGTTATGCGTTTTTTTAATGATGATGATGGTGATGATTAAATGAGATAATTAAATTCACAACAACGGAAATTACGATTTTTGGGGGGATCTTTTCAGATGCTCATTCACAATGCATTGCATGATATATATATATGGAGATAATTTGGATTCCCGATTATCAGTTATTTCGATCTCTAATTCAGTTTTGTGTTTTCCTGGCACTTACACTGATTGAACCAGTTACAGCGGCTATTTCAAATGAGTACAGAGATGAATAGCTATTACTATAGACAAAGTCATACCTGGAAGAATATTTGTGGATTCATGTTTGGTTTTTTTTCACAATAAAGTAGTCAGTTTAAATCATTGAAACGGATTCTCAAACGGTTGGGACTTCAGAAACGCAATGTGTCATTTACATTACCAGACGTTGGAAGTGCCATAAGGACAGAGTATGAAAGACGATTTAGTAGTTGTGGTAACGGGATTGTGTGGAATACTATTAATGTGACAACTAATGTTCGAGTAACTCAAATAATAGTCAGGTGTTTAATAAAAATATTTATCCTGAAGACGTGGATTTGAGAGCTGGGCATCGATTGCGCCGTCGAACTTACTTAAACAAAAGACCGCAATACAGTATACACACTGATGGTTATGACAGATGACAGATAATTGTATCCAATGTTGGAATTAACGGTTAAATAACTCAAGCAGAGCAATTTCTATAGACATTTCTGTTCCTTTACACTACAACTTTATTTATTAAAGATAAATAAACACAAATTTCGAGTTGCAATGACCAGATTTTTTTCGCATAGGCTTGAAGTAGAAAATTGTAGATGGAAACAAACGAGCACACAGTGCCTGGATAGCTCATGTAATAGAGCGAATTCGAATTTCGTTTATATAAGGACTTAAGACTTTTATATTGTAAAAGTTATCATAATATCAACCCAAGTATGTTTAAAACTATTAAAATTTCACAAACTGACAGCAAACAAATTATATGAAATGTCTGTTTATATATACAAAGCGTTTAAACTGAAAATCAAGTATATGGTCATTGATAGAAATCAATAGTAAATCAAATGAAATCGTCATCTAATGTGTATTTGTAGTAATATTATTCTGAAGTGTTTGATCATGGGTCATAATGACCTAATTCAAATTATGTTATACAATGTATTATATTAAGAAATACAAGATGTTCTGTTCTTTATCACTGTTGATACATAGACCTTCCGTCTCCAGAGTAAAATACTACTTCCTAATTTTATAGGTTTGATGTGGTACTTATGTCTACAGCAACAAGACCGGTTTAGACATCATCAAAATTGGTTTGAAATAGCCATGAGCCTTACAGTCATATTTAGCAACATGTATGAGCGGTGATGCATAGACCTCCCGTCTCCAAAATAGAGCACAGCTTCATAATTTAGTAGTTCGATGTAGTACTAATGTCTACAGCAACAAGGCAGGTTTAGACATCATCAAATTTGGTTTGAAATAGCCATGGGCCTTACAGTCATATTTAGCAACATGTATGAGCGGTGATACATAGACCTCAATCTCCAAAATAGAGCACAGCTTCATAATTTAGTAGTTTGATGTGGTACTAATGTCTACAGCAACAAGGCAGGTTTAGACAGCATCAAAATTTGTTCGAAATAGCCATGAGCCTTACAGTCATACTAAGAACCATGTATCAGCATTGAGACATAGACCTCCCGTCTTCAGAGTAAGGTACACCCTCATAATTTAGTAGTTTTGATTATATAGGTATGTCTAGAGTAACACGGCAGGTATAGAGATAATCAAAATTTGTTTGAAACAGGCATGAGCCTTACAGTCATATTTAGCACCATGTATCACCGGTGATACATAGACCTCCCGTCTTCAGAGTAAGGTACAGCCTCATAATTTAGTAGTTTTGATTATATAGGCATGTCTAGAGTAACACGGCAGGTAAAGAGATAATCAAAATCGGTTTGAAATAGGCATGAGCTTTACAGTCATATTTAGCACCATGTATCACCTGAACCTACAAGAAAAAAGTTAACAAACAGACGGATAATTTACAATGACACAAGACCTGCTGGCCTCTGGCCAATTGAGCTCAAATTTGGGGTGCTATCAACCTTTTAAGGGAACTCTACACAGTGCTACAAATGAAATATCTAAGGTTTGTACTTTCAGAGAAAAAGTTATGCTTAAACTATGCTTATAAGCCGTGATGCGGTGGCAGTTGTGGCCGAATCACGCTTATTCAAAAACTCGTCCAAGATCTTGTGGTCACTGTGAAAGTTTGTTGAAAAATGGCGAATTGCATCCCAAATTTATCCCCGGGAACTTGACTTCAACAACCCTTTTAGGCGATCTCCATACAAAATATGTATACATGAAAAATATCTTAAGTTTCCCTTAAAATGGCTTATAAGCCCTGTGGCGGGGCATTCGTGATCGCCAAGAAGTTCCCCTCCCCCCACCCCGAGATCTTGTTATTATAAATCTACTGTGCAAGTTCTGTTAAGATTCCTTGATAAATGGGGTGCTATCGCGTTTACAAGACAAACGTTAACAGATGGACGGCAGAGGACGGACGACAAAAAATTACCATGACATAAGAGCTGTTGGCCTTTGGCCATTGGACCTACATGTAAAATATCTAAGATTCATGGCTTGAACTTGAGTTTTCCTTAAAATGTGCCCTGTGGCGGGGGTATATGTCTGGTCGAATCACGCTGGTTCAAGAACTCGTAAACTATCGCAAGGCCTTGTGAAGATATTAACGGATTAAGTGATACAATCACCGGGTCTTGTGACAGTATCACCAGGCTGTACGATGTAATCACCTAGCCATGGAATGTAATCACTTATCACTCGACATTCTCATGTGGAAACTATCACCGGGCCTTTGTGATGCAAGCAGAGGGCCTTGTCAGTTTATCACCGGATTTTGCGATGTAATATTCAGGCCATGGGATGTAATCACTCGACATTGTAAGTATATCACCGGGCCTTGTGAGGTTATCACCGGGTTTTGTGATGTAATCACCAAGTCTTGTGAGACTATCGCAGTGCTTTTTGAGGATATCACCGGCCGTTTGATGCTATCACCGGGCCTTTCAGACTATCCCCGTGTTTGTGAGGATATCCCCAGGTCTTGTGGGGTTATCATTAGGATTTGCGATGCAATCACCGGACCTTGTGTGTTTATCACCTTACTTTGCAATGTAATCACCGTGTCTTGAGATGTTTTCTCCAGACCTTGTCATCACCGGGCCTTTCAGACTATCGTCGGGTTTGTGAGGATTTCGCCCAACCTTGAGAGGATATCATTGGATATAACCGAATTTTGTGATATTACACACATCACGACTGGTAATCTCCCAAACCATCACATAAATGTGATGCAATAAAATGTTCGGTAGCATTTCCGGTGATGGTGCGGTCACAACAAATATTAAAACTTATGAATTGGCGAAAGTTAAACTCATTCTTATGGTGAATTCACATTTACATATGTTCTAAAAAAAACACAAACCAGGTGATAGTAGACTGTTTTTTAGATGTAGCCTTATATCTCCATGAAGGCGAATTGTGACATAAGTAAATTAAAATAAACCTATAAAGCACTTGTGCTCAGTCCAACGACGACTTCAGCTAAAATGAAATTATTGTTCACAACAATAACCTGTTAAGTTTTGACCAAACTTTGACAGGTCGAGCATTTCTGATAAATATATTTTACTTTGAGCAAAATACACGTTAATAGTTTCACCCTGTGTTTATTGTTTGCCTTAATAACTTAAAAGGCAAATCATTTTCAGATTGCAGTTGGCAAACAAAAAAAGTTATTTTATCTTAAAGAAAAAAAGTATATCACTGCAAGGACTCGAAGCTAAACTTTCATTCAAGTTATGCTCAGGTGAAAACCAATACGCCAACAAACTCAAGAGGAAAATGCATTTTTCATACAAATGTTTAACACCATTTAAATCGGTATTACTAAAGAAAGCAAAAACTGTGTCTCCCATTGCACCGATTCTAAGAATAAAAACATATTCAGTTCAATCTTAAAAAGGTCATGGACTCGCTATTGGGATATAACCAAGTCAAAATATGTTTCAAAATACAGGAACAATAAAACATGTAATACGTCGGTTAATAGTATATATAGTTTTTGTAGTGAACTAGAGGCGGCAACAACGTCTACCGAAGATACCTTTCTGTTTGTTGAGGATATTGATTATGATAACGAAAATGAGTTATATCTTTGCCTATTCATTAATCTTAAGATCATATAAATTGAGACAAAATGAAATGTTTTAAAACGACCGGGTTTCAATGCAATATGCCTCACAGAACCATCACACAATTTCCGAACCAACTATAACACCGTGTATCAAATCCATTTGCTCTCGAAAATTAAGTGCATGTGCTGTTATTTGATAAAAGACCTTATCGGTCATATACAATCAGCATTTCAAAGCCAAGTTACAATCCTTGGAGCAACTGGTAATAAAATCATGCCCAAAAATTACAAAATTCGCCACGGCTGCTTCGTTTCTGAAAAGAACATGAACAGGTTTTTCATAAATATATCGTACAACATTCCCCGATTTTTCAATTACTTTCTTAAACACAAGAAAAATACGGAAATATTGAAGACGACTTACCTTTGTTGTCAGTATTTCTTGTGACCGGACCCTATCGAACCTTTTATTGCATCATTTTTATGTGATGGTTTGGGAAATACCAGTCTTGTATATGGTATAACAACAAAAAGGACAATAAGAAGGTAATCATAACGGTTTGTCATTCTTATAGGCATGCAATTATGCGCATGTGCATTTAGTCCGATTCCTGACCATTTGCTATTATAGTAAACCCGTACAATAGTATATGTTTTCATGAAAAGAATTTCTCGCTTTGTCGCGAAGTTTTATGTTGGAAAGCTGGATACCTTTTGTAAACAAACATTTATTTACACACTTTGTAGACAAAACACATGTTGCCTTGTTATATTAGTATAAGTCGAGATTTTCAAGATCTGATTTTGTCTATTTAATTTAAGTCGTCGAGTTGTGTAAATAATACGACAAATATAGTTATCTTTTGATAACATGATGCGTTGTAACTAGACTTGTCGCCTAATCTCTTGACAACTTGAATACTTTTATGTGCACATGTCGACATACCACAACAGGAATTACCCTATATGAACGAGCCATCAAGGTGTCCCATATACGCTTCCATAGTAAAGTCTCTGGAAGTACTGATGACGTGTTAATGTAGGGTAAATCATGTTCTGGTATTTCGACATGCTTCGATAGAACACAGCTTTTTGACATACTTTATATTCTCTTATCTATATAATATCACAGTTTCGCTACTTAAATCTTGCGACATACTAATATATATTTATTTTCGTGACGTATATTTTTGTAATAAGGATATGTCGACAAACATAAATGCATCTTTGCAAGAAGAAGTATCGCGTTTTGCCGATATATAAAATGTTTCGCGGTACATCCTTTTCCTACTTATTTATATTATCATAGTCTTCCGATATACAATTTGACAACTTTGACACATGAACCACATGCATCTTCTGCCAGATTACGGGAGCTCAGCGCTTAAAGTACAGGATTATGCATTGGAGGGATGTCCAAGCGGGGAAATAAGTTATAACTATTTGTGATTGAAAGAAAAATATTTTTATATGTTTTAGAGAAATGTCGGAGGGTGGGTGGAATAGTTATTTTCAACTGTACTGGTATTGACATGGAATCTAATACTAGTCAGACCAGCTTGACTAGTATTAACAAGAAGTATTATACCTGTCATACTAGCTGTTCTAGTATTAACATCGAGTCTTATACTTGTCATTTTACCTGAATGACCAGCTGTACTAGTATTAACATGAAGTTTTATACGTGTATGACCAGCTGTACTAGTATTAATATGAAGTGATATACTAGTCATACCAGCTGTACTAGTATTAACACGGAGTATTATACCTGTCATATCAACTGTACTAGTATTAACATGGAGTCTTTTACTTGTCATACTAGCTGTACTAGTATTAACATGATGTACTATATCTGTCAAACCAGTTATACTAGTATTAACATGGACTTATCTACTTGTCATACCAGCTGTACTAGTAGTATTAACATGAAGTCTTATACTTGTCATACCAACTGTACAAATATTAACACGGAGTTTTATACCTGTCATACCAACTGTACTAGTATTAACACGAAGTCTTTTACCTGTATGATAAGCTATATTAGTATTAACATGAAATATTATACCTGTCACACCAGTTGTACTAATATTAACATGGAGTTTTGTACCTTTTAGACCAGCTGTACTAGTATTAACATGGAGACTTATACCTGTCATACCAGCTTTACTAGTATTAACATGAAGTATTATACCTGTCATACTAGATGTTCTAGTATTAACATCGAGTCTTATACTTATCAAACCAGCTGTATTTTTATTATTAACACGAAGTCTTATACTTGTCATACCAGCTGTACAAGTATTAACACGGAGTCTTATACTTTATATACAAACTTACTAGTATTAATATGGAGTTTTATACCTGTTTGATCAATTGTATTAGTATTAACATGAAGTCTTATACAAGTCACACCAGTTGTACTAGTATTAACATGGAGTCTTATACCTGTCATACCAGCTGTACTAGTATTAACATGAAGTCTTATACCTGTCAGACCAGCTGTACTAGTATTATCATGGAGACCTATACCTGTTTGATCAGCTGTACAAGTATTAACATGGAGAATTAAACCTGTCATACCAACTGTACTAGTATTAACATGGAGTCTTATACCTGTCATACAAGATGTACTAGTATTAGCATGAAGTATTTTATCTGTATGATCAGCTGTACTAGTTTTAACATGAAGTGTTATACGGTCATACTAGCTGTACTAGTATTAACTTGGAGTCTTATACCAGTCAAACCAGTTGTACTAGTATTAACATGGAGTCTTATACCTGTTAGACCAGCTGTACTATAATTTACATAGAGTCTTATACATGTCAGACCAGCTGTACTAGAATTTACATGGAGTCGTAAACCTGCCATACCAGCTGAACTAGTATTAACATGAAGTATTTTACCTGAATGACCAGCTGTACTAGTATTAACATAGAGTCTTATACATGTCAGACCAGCTCTACTAGTATTTACATGGAGTCGTATACCTGTCATACCAGCTAAACTAGTATTAACATGAAGTCTTTTACCTGAATGACCAGCTGTACAAGTATTAACATGAAGTGATATACTAGTCTTACTAGCTGTACTAGTATTAACACGGAGTCTTATACCTGTCATATCAACTGTACTAGTATTAACATGGAGTCCTATACTTGTCATACCAGCTGTACTAGTATTAACATGATGTACACTACCTGTCAAACCAGTTATACTAGTATTAACATGGACTTATCTACTAGTCATACCAGCTGTACTAGTAGTATTAACATGAAGTCTTATACTTGTCATACCAGCTGTACTAATATTAACACGGAATCTTATACCTGTCATACCAACTGTACTAGTATTAACACGGAGTCTTTTACCTGTATGATAAGCTATACTAGTATTAACATGAAATATTATACCTGTCACACCAGTAGTACTAGTATTAACATGGAGTTTTGTACCTTTTAGATCAGCTGTACTAGTATTAACATGGATACTTATACGTGTCATACCAGCTGTACTAGTATTAACATGAAGTCTTATACCTGTCAGACCAGCTGTAGTAGTATTAACATGAGGACTTAAACCTGTAGGATCAGCTGTACTAGTAGTAACATAGAGACTTATACCTGCCATACCAACTGTACTAGTATTAACATGGAGTCTTATACCTGTCATAACAGCTGTACTAGTATTAACAGGGCGTCTTAAACCTGTCACACCAGTTGAACTAGTATTAACATGGAGTCTTATACATGTCAGACCAGCTGTATTAATATTAACATGAGACTTATACTTGTCAGACCAGCTGTACTAGTATTAACATGGAGACTAATACCTGTCATACAAGCTGTATTAGTATTAACATGAAGACTAATACCTGTATGGTCAGCTGTACTAGTATTAACAGGGAGATTAATACCTGTCATACCAACTGTACTAGTATTAACATGGATTATTATACCTGTCATAACAGCTGTACTGGTATTAACATGAAGTATTATACCAGTCACACCAGTTGTACTATTATTAACATGGAGTTTTATATCTGTCAGACCAGCTGTACTAGTAGTAACATGGAGACTTAACCTGTCATACCAGCTGTACTAGTAGTAACATGAAATATTATACCTGTCAGACCAGCTGTACTAGTATTAACATGGAGACTTATACCTGCGCGATCAGCTGTACTAGTATTAACATGGAGACTTATACCTGTCATACCAACTGTTCTAATATTAACATGGAAACTTGTCATACCAGCTGTACAAGTATTAACATGAAGTCTTATACGTGTCAGACCAGCTGTACTAGTATAAACATGGAATCTTATACCTATCATTCCAACTGTATTAGTATTAAAATGGAGTCGTAAACCTGTATGATCAGTTGTACTAGTATTAACATGGAGACTTATACCTGTCATATCAGCTGTACTAGTATTAACATGGAGTCTTATACCTTTCATACCAGCTGTACTAGTATTAACATGGAATCTTATACCTGTCATACCAACTGTACTAGTATTAACATGGATTATTATACCTGTCATAACAGCTGTACTAGTATTAACATGAAGTCTTATACCTGTCACACCAGTTGTACTATTATTATCATGGAGTCTTATACCTGTCAGACCAGCTCTACTAGTAGTAACATGGAGACTTATACCTGTCATACCAGCTGTATTAGTAGTAACATGGAATCTTATACCTGTCAGACCAGCTGTACTAGTATTAACATGGAGACTTATACCTGCACGATCAGCTGTACTAGTATTAACATGGAGACTTATACCTGTCATACCAACTGTTCTAATATTAACATGGAAAATTATACTTGTCATACCAGATGTACTAGTATTAACATGAAGTCTTATACCTGTCAGACAAGCTGTACTAGTATTAACACGGAATCTTATACCTATCATTCCAAATGTACTAGTATTAAAATGGAGTCGTATACCTGTATGATCAGCTGTACTAGTATTAACATGGAGACTTATACCTGTCATATCAGCTGTACAAGTATTAACATGGAGTCTTATACCAGTCAGACCAGCTGTACTTGTATTAACATGGAGACTTATACCTATCATACAAGCTGTACTATTATTAACATGAAGTCATATACATGTATGATTAGCTGAAATAGTATCAACAAAAAGTGTTATACTGCCATACCAGCTGTACTGGTATAAACAAGGAGTCTTTTACCTGTCATACCAACTGTACTAGTATTAACATTAAGTATAATACCTGTCAGAACAGCTGTACTAGTAGTAACATGGACTCCTTTACTTGTCATAACAGCTGTACTAGTATTAATATGAAATCTTATACCTGTCAGATCGGCTGCATTTCTATTAACATGGAGTCTTATACCTGTCAGACCAGCTGTACTAGTATGTACATAGAGTCTTATACCTGTATGACCAGCTGTACTCTTATTAACATAGAGTATTATACCTGTCAGACCAGCTGTACTAGTTTTAACATGGAGTATTATACCTGTCATACCAACTGAACTAGTAGTAACATGGAGTCTTATACTTGTCATACCAGCTGTAATAGTATTAACATGAAGTATTATACCTGTCAAGCCAGCTGTTCTAGTATTAACATGGAGTCTTATACTTGTGTCAAACCAGCTGTAATAGTATCGTTAACATCAAATCTTATACTTATCATACAAGCTGTACTAGTATTAACACGGAGTCTTATACCTGTCATACTAACAGTACTAGTATGAACATGGAGTCTTATACCTGGATGATCAGCTGTACTAGTATTAACATGAAGTCTTATACCAGCTACACCAGTTATAATAGTATTATCATGGATTCTTATACCTGTCAGAGCAGCTGTACTAGTATTAACATGGAGACTAATACCTTTCATACCAGCTGTACTAGTATTAACATGAAGTCTTATACCTGTCATACCAGCTGTACTAGTATTAACATGGAGACTAATACCTGTTTGATCAGCTGTACTAGTATTAACATTGAGACGTATACCTGTCATTCCAATTGTACTTTTATTAACATGGAGTCTTATACCTGTTAGACCAGCTGAAATAGTATTAACATGAAGTCTTATATCTATCAGATAAACTGTACTAGTAAGTATTAACATGGAGTCTTATACTTTTTTATACCAGCTGTACTAGTATTAACATGATGCACTATACCTGTCATACCAGTTATACTAGTATTAGCATGGAATCTTATACTTGTCATACCAGCTGTACTAGTACTATTAACATGAAGTCTTATACTTGTCGTACCAGCTGTACTAATATTAACACTGAGTCTCATACCTCTCATACAAACTGTAATAGTATTAACACGGACTCTTTTACCTGAATGATCAGCTATACTACTATTAACATGAAATATTATACCTGTCACACCAGTTGTACTAGTATTAATATGGAGTCTTAGACCTGTCATACCAACTGTACTAGTCTTAACACGGAGTTTTTTACCTGTATGATAAGCTATACTAGTATTAACATGAAATATTATACCTGTCACACCAGTTGTATAAGTATTAACATGGAGTCTTGTACCTGTTAGACCAGCTGTACTAGTATTAACATGGAGACTTATACCTGTCATACCAGCTGTAATGGTATTAACATGAAGTCTTATACCTGTCAGACCAGCTGTAGTAGTATTAACATGAGGACTTATACCTGTATGATCAGCTGTACTAGTATTAACATGAAGTATTATACCTGTCAAACCAGCTGTACTAGTATTAACATTGAGTCTTATACTTGTGTCATACCAGCTGTATTGGTATCATTAACATGAAGTTTTATACTTGTCATACCAGTTGTACTAATATTAACACGAAGTCTTATACCTGTCATACCAACAGAACTAGTATTAACATGGAGTCTTATACCTGGATGATCAGCTGTACTAATATTAACATGGATTCTAATACCTGTCAGACCAGCTGTACTGGTATTAACATGGAGACTAATACCTTTCATACCAACTGTACTAGTATTAACATGAAGTCTTATACCTGTATGATCAGCTGTTCTAGTATTAACATGGATACTTATACCTGTCATACCAACTGTACTAGTATTAACATAGAGTAGTATACCTGTCATAACAGCTTTACTATAATTAACATGGAATCTTATACCTGTCACACCAGCTGTACTAGTAGTAATATTGAGACTTATACCTGTCATACCAGCTGTACTAGTATAAACATGAAAGTTTATACTTGTCAGACCAGCTGTACAAGTATTAACATGGAGACTGATACCTGTTTGATCAGCGGTACTAGTATTAACATGGAGTCTTATACCTGTCAGACCAGCTGTACTAGTATTAACATGAAGTCTTATACCTGTCAGATCAACTGTACTAGTTAGTATTAACATGGAGTCTTATACTAGTCATACCATATGTACTAGTATAAACATGAAGTCCTAAACCTGTCAGTCCAGCGGTACTAGTATTAACATGGAGTCGTATACCTACATGACCAACTGTACTAGTATTTACATAGAGTTTTATATCTGTCAGACCAGCTGTGCTAGTACTAACATGGAGTCTAATACCTGTCATACCAGCTGTACTAGTATGAACATGGAGTGTTATACCTGTAAGACCAGCTGTACTAGTATTAACATTGAGTCTTATACCTGTCAGACCAGCTGTTATTATATTAACATGAAGTCTTATACCTGTATGAACAGCTGTACTAGTATTAACATGAAGTGTTATACATGTCAGACAAGCTGTACTAGTATTTGCATGGAGTCATATACCTGTCATACAAGCTGTACTAGAATTAATATGGAGCCTTATACCTGTCATACCAGCTGTACTAGTATCAACATGGAGTATTATACCTATCATACCAGCTGTACTAGTATTAACATGAAGTCTTATACCTGTCATACAAGCTGCACTAGTATTTACATGGAGTCTTATACCTGTCATACCAACTGAACTAGTAGTTACATGGAGTTTTATAGTTGTCATACCAGCTGTGCTAGTACTAACATGGAGTCTTAATCCTCTCATGCCAGCTGTACTAGTATGAACATGGAGTATTATACCTGTAAGAACAGCTGTACTAGTATTAACATGGAGACTAATACTTTTCATACCAGCTGTACTAGTATTAACATGAAGTGTTATACATGTCAGACCAGCGGTACTTGTATTTTCATGAAGTCTTATACCTGTCATACAAGCTGTACTAGTATTAATATGGAGTCTTATACCTGTCATACCAGCTGTACAAGTATTAACATGGAGTATTATACCTGTCACACCAGCTGTACTAGTATTAACATGAAGTCTTATACCTGTCACACCAGTTGTACTAGTATTAACATGGTGTCTTATACCTGTCATACCAACTGAACTAGTAGTAACATGGAGTCTTATACTTGTCATACCAGCTGTACTAGTATTAACATGAAGTATTATACCTGTCATACCAGCTGTACTTGTATTAACATGCAGTCTTATACTTGTGTCATACTAGCTGTACTAGTATCATTTACATGAAGTCTTAAACTTGTCATACCAGCTGTACTAGTATTAACACGGAGTCTTATACCTGTAATACCAACTGTACAAGTATAAACATGGAGTCTTATACCTGGATGATCATTTGTACTAGTATTAACATAAAGTCTTATATCTGTTACACCAGTTGTACTAGTAATATCATGGAGTCTTATACCTGTCATACCAGCTGTACTAGTATTAACACGGAGTCTTATACCTGTCATACCAACTGTACTAGTATAAACATGGAGTCTTATACCAGGATGATCATTTGTACTAGTATTAACAAAAGTCTTATATCTGTTACACCAGTTGTACTAGTAATATCATGGAGTCTCATACCTGTCAGACCAGCTGTACTAGTATTAACATGGAGAATAATACCTTTCATACCAGCTGTACTAGTATTAACATGAAGTCTTATACCTGTTTGATCAGCTGTACTAGTATTAAAATGGAGACATATACCTGTCATTCCAACTGTACTTATATTAACATGGAATCTTATACCTGTCAGATCAGCTGTACTTGTATTACGATGAAGTCTTATACCTGTCAGACCAACTGTACTAGTTAGTATTAACATGGAGTCTTATACTAGTCATACCATATGTAAAAGTATTAACATGAAGTTCTAAACCTGTCAGTCCAGCTGTACTAGTATCAACATGGAGTCTTATGGAAATATGACCAACTGTACTAGTATTAACATGGAGACTTATACCTGTAAGCCCAGCTGTGCTAGTATTAACATGGAGTCTTATTCCTGTCATACCAGCTTTTCTAGTATGAACATGGAGTATTATACCTGTCAGACCCGCTGTAATAGTATTAACATTGAGTCTTATACTTGTCAGACCAGCTGTACTAGTATTAACATGGAGTCTTATACCTGTAGGATCAGCTCTACCAGTATTAACATGAAGTCTTATACCTGTCAGACCAGCTGTTCTAGTATTAACATTAAGTCTTATACCTATAGGCCTGCTGTACTAGTATTAGCATGAAGTGTTATACATGTCAGACCAGCTGTATTAGTATTAACATGGAGTCTTATACCTGTCATACCAGCTATACCAGTATTAATATGGAGTCTTATACCTGTCATACCTACTGTACTAGTATTAACATGGAATATAATACCTATCATACCAACTGTAATAGTATCAACATGAAGTCTTATACCTGTCACACCAGTTGTACTAGTATTTACATGAAGTCTTATATTTGTCACACCAGTTGTACTAGTATTTACATGGAGTCTTATACCTGTCATACCAACTGTTCTAGTATTAACATGAAGTGTTAAACCTGTATGACCAGCTGTACTAGTATTAACATGGAGTCTTATACCTTTCAGACCAGCTGTACTAGTATTAATATGGAGTCCTTTACCGTATATTTATTTCACTTTCTTTTCGAAATGATCACACTGGCGTTAAAAAAAGAGGAGGGATTATAGCAATGTAAGTTAACAAAAACACTTTGACAGTTGCAGGTCGTTGAAATGGACATCTTTTACAAATTAGAAGCATTATTTCTGATCCTTCATAGGTAAACGGCTGGCGCTTTTAAGAAAAAGAGTGAACATGTTTTTTTAAAGACCTTGCATACAACAAATTTCCTTCTGCTGGGGAATGGATATGTTCAACATGGCTCGTGTTAGATTTGCATCGAGAATTTTACCTTGCTTTCTTTGCAAGCCATTGTCGTGCTGAGAACCAGCAATTAACCCAAAGAGACTCTTGTTATATGCTGAATGGGTCGATGGTATATGGGTATATGTACTATATTATGTGTTTTGACATGAATAACAGATGTTTGTCATTCTATGCATATTATAATCTTTAATTTAAAGTTACACAGTAATGATAACTGCCCTGCAGTTTTCTTTTTACTTTAATTTTAACTCTTCAATTTCTTTCCGTTTTGCTGAACAGTAAAGTTATAAATGGGCTGCTGGTTAGCTTTTTACAAAAGCTTACATTGTATTTTTTTTATTACATACTCATTTATTTTTATAGATAATATAAATATATTCTTTAGTCTGAAAAAAAAAATAAAATACGAATTTTTTGACGTCACAAATGACTTCTTCGAACACCCGATATGAAATTGTGATTAGCCGGTCAATCTGTGCATCGCCTCCTGGAGGAATTATAGCACTTGCAACAGAAAGTAATGAAATCAGCTTCATAACCATTGCAATCTGAAAACATTGAACGGAACCTCGCTGAAGAAAGTAATCGATATTATGATTATAAACACCACCTTGGTAGCTCATTTAGGGTAGAGCGCAATACTTCAAAGCAAACAGCCGTTGGTCCGATACCCGGAAGGCATTGTGTCAATGCGACAACGAAATTGCGACTCGAAGTCATTGGCCTACCAATTTGGTTTAACACGTGAGGGACAGTAATCAGTTACATGAATATAATTAGCATGTACTGGTGTAAAAACCCAAGACACATGATACGTAATTACACCGCTGAGGTACTTTAATTTCATATTGTTTCTACTAATAAATAGCTAATAAGCAAATAGTAGATCTAATTGAAACATGGTAGTAATGCATAACAAGCTTTAGTGTGAAGTGATAATTTTAAAACCGTTCTTCTATTGGTTACACCTTGATTTTTTTTCTAAAACATGATAGTAAAATAACTTAATTTTTGATTATCAAACGGACAATAACTTACAATAACAACGTCCATCAACACCATTCTAGTTCTGGCTTTCAGCTCTGGCATGTAAAGGTTGAATGGACATTTTCATGAAATGGTTGCTAATTGTCAAAAATCACGGAATAATTCGTGCACGTAATATACATATCGTTATACTTTTGTATTCTAATAATTCTTACAATATAACGTAATATATATACCGATATGTTTATTTGACAGCATTTTATCTGAAGAATATGCCGAATAGAAGTATGACAACATTCGGTATGAGATGATTACGATATAAATCTTTCAATTAACGTACAAACGAAATAAATATAACGTCAACAAATATCAGCAGTCGTATATCAATGACATATTTATAACATTTTCAATAAGGATAACCTATTACTATTTCACGTCATAAATTTGCCTGAAATATCGTGTTATAAAAGTTATAAGGGGGTTCATTTACGCTTCCATAGGAATGGGAAAATATTATTTAAATTACCTCAGCCAGAACGACATATAGTACTTCAAATAGAAAAGTGTCCTATCAATCCAACAACTGTTACAGTATCTAACCACGTCTAAAATATAATCGTAAATTCCTTTTAGATTACACACCAGTGATGCTTGACTATGTGAACTCATTCGTTCTATCAGTTTACAGACCAAAGAACAGCGTAAACTAGCGAATGGTACTTTATTTTGATTGATGTTTTATTAATCTGAACTTGATTTATATCAGTATATTAACTGTACTTGCATAACACTAACAACGCCTTTTTTGTAACAGTTAACGCCCAAACGTATAATGTCTAATTCGATATGACTGAAAAATTGTTGAAAGCGACGCTAAACACCATACAACAACAACATAATTCGATAAAATATGTCACGTCAATTACCATCAAGTTCATATCTCACTAACCACTCGATGTATTTAATGGAAATTTCACACAAGCCTCCCCAGTTATCAAACCTATTAAAATAACTACGTAAGAAAACTCTTGCATGAATTAAGGCAAATTATAGTCCTTTTTTACTTATAAATTATGGTTTAAGTTTTCCATGCAAGTGCCATCAAGTCCATATCTCACCAACCACTTAATGTATTTGACTGGAACTTCACACAAGACTTCCAAGTCATCAAATGTACTAAATAAATAAGTTCAAAAATTCATGCATGAACATCATGCAAATTATGGCCATTGTTTGACTTAGAAATTCTGATTAAAAGTGCGCGCAAGTACCACCAAATTCATATCTGAAACTTTGGTTAACGTCGATATCTCAGCAGCCACTGCATGTATTAGACTAAACCTCATACAAGATTTTACAGTCAGTTGTAAGACCTACTCAATTTAATAAGTTTTGATAAATCAAACTTGGTCCAGTGGTACAGAATATCACAGGCTATTACGGTTTGTGGGAATTATATTATGTCAGGATGACCTTCATGTTAAGTCCGGTCATTTCGACTGATATCGCCAGTGCTTTTTGATCGAGTTTGATAAAGCCAGTTATACTGAACAGTTCATAATTATGAACACAAGATACAATGACGCATATTAATAAAGTCACAGAGTCACCTTGCAAATCTTTATGCTTCAGTGAGAGTTTGCCTAAACTATTTCCATAAATGCTGTAATGCTGCTTTTGATAACAATTAGTTCAGTGGTACAAAATAATACAAGCTTGCTATTTAGCATTATGACCTACTTTCAATGAACGGCGTCGGGATATGCGATGACAAACCATCTTTTATTTTTAGTTATCCCACACTTTACGGAGAAAAGTAAGGGATATTGTTACATACTTGTACATACTTCAATACGTACTTTCGAGTATGTACGTTCGTACGTCTGTAATGTCCTCAAATTCCTTCTAGACCATATGGTTTAGAACATTGAAACTTTTGCAGGGGTGATGACTGTGCCAGTTGCTCAAAGTGGGACAAGTTCATTTCTTAGAATGGTACATTTATAGTATTAGAGCAGACTGCGGGTATGCTCAAATCGGTCTGTTATTACACTAAATGTATTGCATTTTTATATAGACATCATGCACATGCAATCAGATTTCTTAATGCGAGTGCGCATGTGCATGTCAGACAGGAAGGCGATACCCGACAACGATAAAGTACACCATGCAAAGGCGACAGTGATGGTACCGATTTAAGTTGGTTCTCTTTGTCATATACGAATAAATAGCATTGCATATTTTCCCGAATATGTCAAACATTACTATATCTGAAAGTCGAATAAAATTAAGTGTGTTTTGGGTTATATGATTTACTCTAGATTTGCCCTGACCCAACATATTACAAAATTTTAACTTGACCAAATGCAGTATTACACGTTTGCTAAATCAAGAACAACAACAACATTCTCGATCTTGTACTTGCAAAATCAAGGGAAATAACGCTGATGTTACGAAGTTGATCTGATCAAAACCCCAACTTTGCCAATATTTTAAAAACATTTACATTATATCTAAATATGACTAAGAATGACAAATAATTGACTCTACCTTAATAAAATATATGAGTTTTGCTTAATCGATGGCTATAAATCTGGTTATACTGGTACGATCTTGCCCATAATTGAACTTTTAAGATACTTTAGCCATTCATGTATATAATTGTTGTACGGTTTGGCAATCATGCTTGAAAATGTGGAGTGTAACATACTATTAATATAAGCGATAAACTGTATTCTGTAAGCTGGCAGTGAAAAATGCGTTCGTATCAAAAAGTGAAAAAATAGTAAAACGTATATGTCACATGTCCGATTTGTGACATGTTCGCATTTATCTGTAGCAAAATTGTGATGGGATCGACTAGCACGAATTCCCCACAGGTGTGAAGAATTCGTTTTTGTGAAATTTACGGTTCAACAGAACTTCAATATGTTAGTATGCACTAATTTTCAATTCATAAAATAAACCCTTAAATCACACTTTAAACATCCTACCTTCAAAAAAACAAATCTTTATAAATATGCAGGTGTACACACACGTGCTATATGCCTTTCACTCATCTGTAAATGAACATTTATCATAAATATTCTTTAATTGAAGTTATATTAGAAATGACAGATGTGACTATTTGACTGCTTTCGTGAAGTTAAGATATTATATTGGCAAAAAATGAAAATAGATAGAAACTGTTTTTTTTCCGCATTTGATATGAGGATGATAATAGTATTTACTGTCGCCACCGGTTTCCCATATGGGCGACGCATCCAGAAGAGTATTAGTTATCTTAGATTTTTGAAAGCTGATACAGAGATACAAAATACCCTTATGTTGCGTCTCTGATTCATTAACATGACCGATGTAAAGCACCGATACATTGGACCTCGATATTTGTTAAAGTTTCGTTCGAAAAACTGATAAACAATTTAGTTGGAGGAGCGGGGAATCGAACCTGCGACCCCTGAGTTCGCAGTCCAAGGAAAACTGGACCACTAATCTTCTATTAACAAAATGTACTGTATAATATCATGCTGACTCTGACAAACATTACATTATATCGTTATATTGTTTTAGAATGCCCGTGTGTCTTTGCTTCTCTTGTTTTTCAATTTACTCCAAGCATTTTCAAACACATTTAACAGCTGTTTCTATACTAAACACGTCTTAGAAACAATAAAATAGAATAATATTTACACATTTTATGATAAAAGAAAATTTTACAGATTGTAGCCTAACTAAACACTATATTACATATAAATTAAAACAAAATCAAAGAATTACACAATCTTAGAAGCCTATTAACACGTGATTAAGATTAATACTGTAATGAAAATAGTAAAACAATACTAGTATAACAAAAACAAAAAAAAGATTAAGAGATTGACAATGTCAAATAGTAGCAATATCTATTCATTTAATCATTATTATTTCAAAGCAGGTTTTCGGAATAAACGAAGTAAATCAGAAGAAAGAAATGTTTAATACAATGTTTAAGGTCATGTGCTGTTATGTATTTTGAATGAATGTTATTTATAATGAGTAAGTTTAGAACGCTTATTGCCTGAGAGTTATAAAAAGAAACGAAAATCAACAATTGTGTTGTTGATATGCATAGAAAAATGGCATTGAATAAAGCAGTATACTCATCCATTAAAATAAAAACAAACAGAAATATCCGCACGTGACCGAAGGCTGAGTCAACAGATAGTTTGCTTGACGCGGGCTGTCATTCAAACATGTTGATAATCCAATTAGCGATAGATATTGTTTCCAGTACGGCCATTTTCCTTAGACAAGCGAACGGTATATAAGTGCGCACTACATTGTATTTACTTGGACAAATAACGTTACTTGGCCGGTGAGAACGATAGTCGCTCTCACGTCAGGTCTGTTAAGGAATGTACATCATTTGTTGGACGTCTAAATAATACAAGTGAGTCCCGATTTCGAAGGGGTTTATGCAAATTTTGCTTGTTGTATCTAAGTTCATGAGTGTGTGACGTCCGCACAGGTATGCGGATTGGTATATAATATGTTCATTCAATGAACACGCATACGCAATCGAATAATGTTTATATACAAGTGTACACTATGTATAACTGATAGCAAGGGTGTTCTTAGACACGCCCCCTCTTACTTTTGTGGGGATTGGGAGTCCACCTCCCCCACCAAGATGTTTTTAATAGAACAGCAATTGAGTAATTTTTAGTAAATTTGACACGGACTGTAAAGTCATTCAAACTGCCCGAAATTATACGGGTTTTCTATTTCCTAAAGCTCATTACCCCATACCCTCCTCAGCTTCAATTTTTATTGCATTTTTCTCATATTAACTTTTGTTTCTGCATTTAACTCTAATTTATACGCCCGGGCGTATCGGAGCAGTATTAATATTCGTAGACGTATTTCCGCAAGAGACAACTGTGGATTTCATATTTCATTGCCCGTTAAACATTTATCTCCCTTTATTCATTTTCAGTAAGTAGTGTGTAATGAATGTTTCATAAGCACTAATATCAAATATAAATTATTATTTATGAAGTTTAGTTTAAACTTATTTAATTTACTTCGATTGGGAAACAATTTAAGTTATTACAACGTATCCTTATCACGCTGGAAGTATTCATGGGTAGAACCAGTACTAAGCTTATGCGGAATAAAAGTGTCTTGCTCAAGAACACCACACGATCGAACCCACAACCCATCGGTTAGGAAGATTGTAAATACAATACTGATAACGATAGGCGTATACGACTGGGCGGTATTCGTCCATTAGTTTAAACTTATTTATTTTACTACGTTCTTACAACTTAGACAAATCACGCTCGAAGTTTTCCTGGATAGAACCAGTACAAAGCATAATTGTATGCGGAAAAAGTGTCTTGCTCAAGGACACCACACATAGCCGTAGCGGAGGTTCGAACCCACGACCCTCCGATCATGGGTTCGCTGCTCTACCACTGGACCACGCGTTCGTCCATTTGCAACGGTAGCTTTGCAAATCAGAATAAACGACCTATTCCGTATTTTATTTCATGAATTTATAGTTTGTCTTGAAATAGTATATATATTGATGGTATGTACATCTTGCGATACAGGAGGACGAACGGACGGACATAGCTGACACGCCAGTGGTTGATCTATTCTTTAAAAACAGCGCACGTCCCTCATCCCCCACCCAAAACTCCCGTATAGTTTCTGTGTTGCACCTCATAAGTTTGCCCCATCTAAACTAAATGCCTGGGTCCGCCCCTGCATCGCCTAACCGACATTACAGAATTAATATAATAAAATAATGAGTAAGTTTAGAACGCTTATTGCCTGAGAGTTATAAAAAGAAACGAAAATCAACAATTGTGTTGTTGATATGCATAGAAAAATGGCATTGAATAAAGCAGTATACTCATCCATTAAAATAAAAACAAACAGAAATATCCGCACGTGACCGAAGGCTGAGTCAACAGATAGTTTGCTTGACGCGGGCTGTCATTCAAACATGTTGATAATCCAATTAGCGATAGATATTGTTTCCAGTACGGCCATTTTCCTTAGACAAGCGAACGGTATATAAGTGCGCACTACATTGTATTTACTTGGACAAATAACGTTACTTGGCCGGTGAGAACGATAGTCGCTCTCACGTCAGGTCTGTTAAGGAATGTACATCATTTGTTGGACGTCTAAATAATACAAGTGAGTCCCGATTTCGAAGGGGTTTATGCAAATTTTGCTTGTTGTATCTAAGTTCATGAGTGTGTGACGTCCGCACAGGTATGCGGATTGGTATATAATATGTTCATTCAATGAACACGCATACGCAATCGAATAATGTTTATATACAAGTGTACACTATGTATAACTGATAGCAAGGGTGTTCTTAGACACGCCCCCTCTTACTTTTGTGGGGATTGGGAGTCCACCTCCCCCACCAAGATGTTTTTAATAGAACAGCAATTGAGTAATTTTTAGTAAATTTGACACGGACTGTAAAGTCATTCAAACTGCCCGAAATTATACGGGTTTTCTATTTCCTAAAGCTCATTACCCCATACCCTCCTCAGCTTCAATTTTTATTGCATTTTTCTCATATTAACTTTTGTTTCTGCATTTAACTCTAATTTATACGCCCGGGCGTATCGGAGCAGTATTAATATTCGTAGACGTATTTCCGCAAGAGACAACTGTGGATTTCATATTTCATTGCCCGTTAAACATTTATCTCCCTTTATTCATTTTCAGTAAGTAGTGTGTAATGAATGTTTCATAAGCACTAATATCAAATATAAATTATTATTTATGAAGTTTAGTTTAAACTTATTTAATTTACTTCGATTGGGAAACAATTTAAGTTATTACAACGTATCCTTATCACGCTGGAAGTATTCATGGGTAGAACCAGTACTAAGCTTATGCGGAATAAAAGTGTCTTGCTCAAGAACACCACACGATCGAACCCACAACCCATCGGTTAGGAAGATTGTAAATACAATACTGATAACGATAGGCGTATACGACTGGGCGGTATTCGTCCATTAGTTTAAACTTATTTATTTTACTACGTTCTTACAACTTAGACAAATCACGCTCGAAGTTTTCCTGGATAGAACCGGTACAAAGCATAATTGTATGCGGAAAAAGTGTCTTGCTCAAGGACACCACACATAGCCGTAGCGGAGGTTCGAACCCACGACCCTCCGATCATGGGTTCGCTGCTCTACCACTGGACCACGCGTTCGTCCATTTGCAACGGTAGCTTTGCAAATCAGAATAAACGACCTATTCCGTATTTTATTTCATGAATTTATAGTTTGTCTTGAAATAGTATATATATTGATGGTATGTACATCTTGCGATACAGGAGGACGAACGGACGGACATAGCTGACACGCCAGTGGTTGATCTATTCTTTAAAAACAGCGCACGTCCCTCATCCCCCACCCAAAACTCCCGTATAGTTTCTGTGTTGCACCTCATAAGTTTGCCCCATCTAAACTAAATGCCTGGGTCCGCCCCTGCATCGCCTAACCGACATTACAGAATTAATATAATAAAATAATGAGTAAGTTTAGAACGCTTATTGCCTGAGAGTTATAAAAAGAAACGAAAATCAACAATTGTGTTGTTGATATGCATAGAAAAATGGCATTGAATAAAGCAGTATACTCATCCATTAAAATAAAAACAAACAGAAATATCCGCACGTGACCGAAGGCTGAGTCAACAGATAGTTTGCTTGACGCGGGCTGTCATTCAAACATGTTGATAATCCAATTAGCGATAGATATTGTTTCCAGTACGGCCATTTTCCTTAGACAAGCGAACGGTATATAAGTGCGCACTACATTGTATTTACTTGGACAAATAACGTTACTTGGCCGGTGAGAACGATAGTCGCTCTCACGTCAGGTCTGTTAAGGAATGTACATCATTTGTTGGACGTCTAAATAATACAAGTGAGTCCCGATTTCGAAGGAGTTTATGCAAATTTTGCTTGTTGTATCTAAGTTCATGAGTGTGTGACGTCCGCACAGGTATGCGGATTGGTATATAATATGTTCATTCAATGAACACGCATACGCAATCGAATAATGTTTATATACAAGTGTACACTATGTATAACTGATAGCAAGGGTGTTCTTAGACACGCCCCCTCTTACTTTTGTGGGGATTGGGAGTCCACCTCCCCCACCAAGATGTTTTTAATAGAACAGCAATTGAGTAATTTTTAGTAAATTTGACACGGACTGTAAAGTCATTCAAACTGCCCGAAATTATACGGGTTTTCTATTTCCTAAAGCTCATTACCCCATACCCTCCTCAGCTTCAATTTTTATTGCATTTTTCTCATATTAACTTTTGTTTCTGCATTTAACTCTAATTTATACGCCCGGGCGTATCGGAGCAGTATTAATATTCGTAGACGTATTTCCGCAAGAGACAACTGTGGATTTCATATTTCATTGCCCGTTAAACATTTATCTCCCTTTATTCATTTTCAGTAAGTAGTGTGTAATGAATGTTTCATAAGCACTAATATCAAATATAAATTATTATTTATGAAGTTTAGTTTAAACTTATTTAATTTACTTCGATTGGGAAACAATTTAAGTTATTACAACGTATCCTTATCACGCTGGAAGTATTCATGGGTAGAACCAGTACTAAGCTTATGCGGAATAAAAGTGTCTTGCTCAAGAACACCACACGATCGAACCCACAACCCATCGGTTAGGAAGATTGTAAATACAATACTGATAACGATAGGCGTATACGACTGGGCGGTATTCGTCCATTAGTTTAAACTTATTTATTTTACTACGTTCTTACAACTTAGACAAATCACGCTCGAAGTTTTCCTGGATAGAACCAGTACAAAGCATAATTGTATGCGGAAAAAGTGTCTTGCTCAAGGACACCACACATAGCCGTAGCGGAGGTTCGAACCCACGACCCTCCGATCATGGGTTCGCTGCTCTACCACTGGACCACGCGTTCGTCCATTTGCAACGGTAGCTTTGCAAATCAGAATAAACGACCTATTCCGTATTTTATTTCATGAATTTATAGTTTGTCTTGAAATAGTATATATATTGATGGTATGTACATCTTGCGATACAGGAGGACGAACGGACGGACATAGCTGACACGCCAGTGGTTGATCTATTCTTTAAAAACAGCGCACGTCCCTCATCCCCCACCCAAAACTCCCGTATAGTTTCTGTGTTGCACCTCATAAGTTTGCCCCATCTAAACTAAATGCCTGGGTCCGCCCCTGCATCGCCTAACCGACATTACAGAATTAATATAATAAAATAATGAGTAAGTTTAGAACGCTTATTGCCTGAGAGTTATAAAAAGAAACGAAAATCAACAATTGTGTTGTTGATATGCATAGAAAAATGGCATTGAATAAAGCAGTATACTCATCCATTAAAATAAAAACAAACAGAAATATCCGCACGTGACCGAAGGCTGAGTCAACAGATAGTTTGCTTGACGCGGGCTGTCATTCAAACATGTTGATAATCCAATTAGCGATAGATATTGTTTCCAGTACGGCCATTTTCCTTAGACAAGCGAACGGTATATAAGTGCGCACTACATTGTATTTACTTGGACAAATAACGTTACTTGGCCGGTGAGAACGATAGTCGCTCTCACGTCAGGTCTGTTAAGGAATGTACATCATTTGTTGGACGTCTAAATAATACAAGTGAGTCCCGATTTCGAAGGGGTTTATGCAAATTTTGCTTGTTGTATCTAAGTTCATGAGTGTGTGACGTCCGCACAGGTATGCGGATTGGTATATAATATGTTCATTCAATGAACACGCATACGCAATCGAATAATGTTTATATACAAGTGTACACTATGTATAACTGATAGCAAGGGTGTTCTTAGACACGCCCCCTCTTACTTTTGTGGGGATTGGGAGTCCACCTCCCCCACCAAGATGTTTTTAATAGAACAGCAATTGAGTAATTTTTAGTAAATTTGACACGGACTGTAAAGTCATTCAAACTGCCCGAAATTATACGGGTTTTCTATTTCCTAAAGCTCATTACCCCATACCCTCCTCAGCTTCAATTTTTATTGCATTTTTCTCATATTAACTTTTGTTTCTGCATTTAACTCTAATTTATACGCCCGGGCGTATCGGAGCAGTATTAATATTCGTAGACGTATTTCCGCAAGAGACAACTGTGGATTTCATATTTCATTGCCCGTTAAACATTTATCTCCCTTTATTCATTTTCAGTAAGTAGTGTGTAATGAATGTTTCATAAGCACTAATATCAAATATAAATTATTATTTATGAAGTTTAGTTTAAACTTATTTAATTTACTTCGATTGGGAAACAATTTAAGTTATTACAACGTATCCTTATCACGCTGGAAGTATTCATGGGTAGAACCAGTACTAAGCTTATGCGGAATAAAAGTGTCTTGCTCAAGAACACCACACGATCGAACCCACAACCCATCGGTTAGGAAGATTGTAAATACAATACTGATAACGATAGGCGTATACGACTGGGCGGTATTCGTCCATTAGTTTAAACTTATTTATTTTACTACGTTCTTACAACTTAGACAAATCACGCTCGAAGTTTTCCTGGATAGAACCAGTACAAAGCATAATTGTATGCGGAAAAAGTGTCTTGCTCAAGGACACCACACATAGCCGTAGCGGAGGTTCGAACCCACGACCCTCCGATCATGGGTTCGCTGCTCTACCACTGGACCACGCGTTCGTCCATTTGCAACGGTAGCTTTGCAAATCAGAATAAACGACCTATTCCGTATTTTATTTCATGAATTTATAGTTTGTCTTGAAATAGTATATATATTGATGGTATGTACATCTTGCGATACAGGAGGACGAACGGACGGACATAGCTGACACGCCAGTGGTTGATCTATTCTTTAAAAACAGCGCACGTCCCTCATCCCCCACCCAAAACTCCCGTATAGTTTCTGTGTTGCACCTCATAAGTTTGCCCCATCTAAACTAAATGCCTGGGTCCGCCCCTGCATCGCCTAACCGACATTACAGAATAGCCGTGAATAATAACACGAAAATAGCAATGATAAGCTGATAAGCTATATAAATGTGTTAAAACATTTCACGATGTGGGTTAATTTATGGAGTCGAAAGAAAAGTACATTTCAAAAAGATAGAGTGTTGGCCGCTCACGCCAGGGGTTGCGGGTTCGATCCCCAGCTCGACCCGATGCCTCTCATAAACAACACCCAGTACTGGTTCTACCCAGGAAGCGGACTCGAGAGCAGTTCATATAAGCTCTGAGCTTTCATCCCAATCGAGCTAAAAAAATATTAAAATCTAAAAAGTTTCTCGCAAAGTAAATGGTAAATAACAAATGTTGCTGCTTAAGAAAAGTTGCTGCTCAACAGAGGTGGTCGCTTACATAGGTTACATTCTACTCGACAAAAGTCAATACTTGTATATAATTCATCTGTTATTCCATTGACGTTTGTGTTTCATAAAAAAATAAAAGACAAAATTTGAACATGCTGTTTCACTATTTAATGTTAAGCCCATTTTCAGTACGATTGAATAACATACAGGGTTTTTATCATCAATTGGTCTAAGTTGTTGATCAGATGAATCTTCACAACTCACCTCAATAAGTTATCTCCAACCCCAATAAAGTCACAACCCTCATTTGTATGTTATGTTATGAAACAACAGTTTCTGGCAGAAAGTCGGGCTTTTCCCCGATTTGTGTTCCAGATAGCGATATAATTCATTTCCATATTTTAGTGACTCATTATTCAGATAAGCATCAGATAAGCATCCCTAATTTACTTTATACTCATTGATTTTACCTTGATTTACCCCACCCCCCCCCCCCCCTTTTCTATACTAAACACGTCTTAGAAACAATAAAATAGAATAATATTTACACATTTTATGATAAAAGAAAATTTTACAGATTGTAGCCTAACTAAACACTATATTACATATAAATTAAAACAAAATCAAAGAATTACACAATCTTAGAAGCCTATTAACACGTGATTAAGATTAATACTGTAATGAAAATAGTAAAACAATACTAGTATAACAAAAACAAAAAAAAGATTAAGAGATTGACAATGTCAAATAGTAGCAATATCTATTCATTTAATCATTATTATTTCAAAGCAGGTTTTCGGAATAAACGAAGTAAATCAGAAGAAAGAAATGTTTAATACAATGTTTAAGGTCATGTGCTGTTATGTATTTTGAATGAATGTTATTTATAATGAGTAAGTTTAGAACGCTTATTGCCTGAGAGTTATAAAAAGAAACGAAAATCAACAATTGTGTTGTTGATATGCATAGAAAAATGGCATTGAATAAAGCAGTATACTCATCCATTAAAATAAAAACAAACAGAAATATCCGCACGTGACCGAAGGCTGAGTCAACAGATAGTTTGCTTGACGCGGGCTGTCATTCAAACATGTTGATAATCCAATTAGCGATAGATATTGTTTCCAGTACGGCCATTTTCCTTAGACAAGCGAACGGTATATAAGTGCGCACTACATTGTATTTACTTGGACAAATAACGTTACTTGGCCGGTGAGAACGATAGTCGCTCTCACGTCAGGTCTGTTAAGGAATGTACATCATTTGTTGGACGTCTAAATAATACAAGTGAGTCCCGATTTCGAAGGGGTTTATGCAAATTTTGCTTGTTGTATCTAAGTTCATGAGTGTGTGACGTCCGCACAGGTATGCGGATTGGTATATAATATGTTCATTCAATGAACACGCATACGCAATCGAATAATGTTTATATACAAGTGTACACTATGTATAACTGATAGCAAGGGTGTTCTTAGACACGCCCCCTCTTACTTTTGTGGGGATTGGGAGTCCACCTCCCCCACCAAGATGTTTTTAATAGAACAGCAATTGAGTAATTTTTAGTAAATTTGACACGGACTGTAAAGTCATTCAAACTGCCCGAAATTATACGGGTTTTCTATTTCCTAAAGCTCATTACCCCATACCCTCCTCAGCTTCAATTTTTATTGCATTTTTCTCATATTAACTTTTGTTTCTGCATTTAACTCTAATTTATACGCCCGGGCGTATCGGAGCAGTATTAATATTCGTAGACGTATTTCCGCAAGAGACAACTGTGGATTTCATATTTCATTGCCCGTTAAACATTTATCTCCCTTTATTCATTTTCAGTAAGTAGTGTGTAATGAATGTTTCATAAGCACTAATATCAAATATAAATTATTATTTATGAAGTTTAGTTTAAACTTATTTAATTTACTTCGATTGGGAAACAATTTAAGTTATTACAACGTATCCTTATCACGCTGGAAGTATTCATGGGTAGAACCAGTACTAAGCTTATGCGGAATAAAAGTGTCTTGCTCAAGAACACCACACGATCGAACCCACAACCCATCGGTTAGGAAGATTGTAAATACAATACTGATAACGATAGGCGTATACGACTGGGCGGTATTCGTCCATTAGTTTAAACTTATTTATTTTACTACGTTCTTACAACTTAGACAAATCACGCTCGAAGTTTTCCTGGATAGAACCAGTACAAAGCATAATTGTATGCGGAAAAAGTGTCTTGCTCAAGGACACCACACATAGCCGTAGCGGAGGTTCGAACCCACGACCCTCCGATCATGGGTTCGCTGCTCTACCACTGGACCACGCGTTCGTCCATTTGCAACGGTAGCTTTGCAAATCAGAATAAACGACCTATTCCGTATTTTATTTCATGAATTTATAGTTTGTCTTGAAATAGTATATATATTGATGGTATGTACATCTTGCGATACAGGAGGACGAACGGACGGACATAGCTGACACGCCAGTGGTTGATCTATTCTTTAAAAACAGCGCACGTCCCTCATCCCCCACCCAAAACTCCCGTATAGTTTCTGTGTTGCACCTCATAAGTTTGCCCCATCTAAACTAAATGCCTGGGTCCGCCCCTGCATCGCCTAACCGACATTACAGAATTAATATAATAAAATAATGAGTAAGTTTAGAACGCTTATTGCCTGAGAGTTATAAAAAGAAACGAAAATCAACAATTGTGTTGTTGATATGCATAGAAAAATGGCATTGAATAAAGCAGTATACTCATCCATTAAAATAAAAACAAACAGAAATATCCGCACGTGACCGAAGGCTGAGTCAACAGATAGTTTGCTTGACGCGGGCTGTCATTCAAACATGTTGATAATCCAATTAGCGATAGATATTGTTTCCAGTACGGCCATTTTCCTTAGACAAGCGAACGGTATATAAGTGCGCACTACATTGTATTTACTTGGACAAATAACGTTACTTGGCCGGTGAGAACGATAGTCGCTCTCACGTCAGGTCTGTTAAGGAATGTACATCATTTGTTGGACGTCTAAATAATACAAGTGAGTCCCGATTTCGAAGGGGTTTATGCAAATTTTGCTTGTTGTATCTAAGTTCATGAGTGTGTGACGTCCGCACAGGTATGCGGATTGGTATATAATATGTTCATTCAATGAACACGCATACGCAATCGAATAATGTTTATATACAAGTGTACACTATGTATAACTGATAGCAAGGGTGTTCTTAGACACGCCCCCTATTACTTTTGTGGGGATTGGGAGTCCACCTCCCCCACCAAGATGTTTTTAATAGAACAGCAATTGAGTAATTTTTAGTAAATTTGACACGGACTGTAAAGTCATTCAAACTGCCCGAAATTATACGGGTTTTCTATTTCCTAAAGCTCATTACCCCATACCCTCCTCAGCTTCAATTTTTATTGCATTTTTCTCATATTAACTTTTGTTTCTGCATTTAACTCTAATTTATACGCCCGGGCGTATCGGAGCAGTATTAATATTCGTAGACGTATTTCCGCAAGAGACAACTGTGGATTTCATATTTCATTGCCCGTTAAACATTTATCTCCCTTTATTCATTTTCAGTAAGTAGTGTGTAATGAATGTTTCATAAGCACTAATATCAAATATAAATTATTATTTATGAAGTTTAGTTTAAACTTATTTAATTTACTTCGATTGGGAAACAATTTAAGTTATTACAACGTATCCTTATCACGCTGGAAGTATTCATGGGTAGAACCAGTACTAAGCTTATGCGGAATAAAAGTGTCTTGCTCAAGAACACCACACGATCGAACCCACAACCCATCGGTTAGGAAGATTGTAAATACAATACTGATAACGATAGGCGTATACGACTGGGCGGTATTCGTCCATTAGTTTAAACTTATTTATTTTACTACGTTCTTACAACTTAGACAAATCACGCTCGAAGTTTTCCTGGATAGAACCAGTACAAAGCATAATTGTATGCGGAAAAAGTGTCTTGCTCAAGGACACCACACATAGCCGTAGCGGAGGTTCGAACCCACGACCCTCCGATCATGGGTTCGCTGCTCTACCACTGGACCACGCGTTCGTCCATTTGCAACGGTAGCTTTGCAAATCAGAATAAACGACCTATTCCGTATTGTATTTCATGAATTTATAGTTTGTCTTGAAATAGTATATATATTGATGGTATGTACATCTTGCGATACAGGAGGACGAACGGACGGACATAGCTGACACGCCAGTGGTTGATCTATTCTTTAAAAACAGCGCACGTCCCTCATCCCCCACCCAAAACTCCCGTATAGTTTCTGTGTTGCACCTCATAAGTTTGCCCCATCTAAACTAAATGCCTGGGTCCGCCCCTGCATCGCCTAACCGACATTACAGAGTTAATATAATAAAATAATGAGTAAGTTTAGAACGCTTATTGCCTGAGAGTTATAAAAAGAAACGAAAATCAACAATTGTGTTGTTGATATGCATAGAAAAATGGCATTGAATAAAGCAGTATACTCATCCATTAAAATAAAAACAAACAGAAATATCCGCACGTGACCGAAGGCTGAGTCAACAGATAGTTTGCTTGACGCGGGCTGTCATTCAAACATGTTGATAATCCAATTAGCGATAGATATTGTTTCCAGTACGGCCATTTTCCTTAGACAAGCGAACGGTATATAAGTGCGCACTACATTGTATTTACTTGGACAAATAACGTTACTTGGCCGGTGAGAACGATAGTCGCTCTCACGTCAGGTCTGTTAAGGAATGTACATCATTTGTTGGACGTCTAAATAATACAAGTGAGTCCCGATTTCGAAGGGGTTTATGCAAATTTTGCTTGTTGTATCTAAGTTCATGAGTGTGTGACGTCCGCACAGGTATGCGGATTGGTATATAATATGTTCATTCAATGAACACGCATACGCAATCGAATAATGTTTATATACAAGTGTACACTATGTATAACTGATAGCAAGGGTGTTCTTAGACACGCCCCCTCTTACTTTTGTGGGGATTGGGAGTCCACCTCCCCCACCAAGATGTTTTTAATAGAACAGCAATTGAGTAATTTTTAGTAAATTTGACACGGACTGTAAAGTCATTCAAACTGCCCGAAATTATACGGGTTTTCTATTTCCTAAAGCTCATTACCCCATACCCTCCTCAGCTTCAATTTTTATTGCATTTTTCTCATATTAACTTTTGTTTCTGCATTTAACTCTAATTTATACGCCCGGGCGTATCGGAGCAGTATTAATATTCGTAGACGTATTTCCGCAAGAGACAACTGTGGATTTCATATTTCATTGCCCGTTAAACATTTATCTCCCTTTATTCATTTTCAGTAAGTAGTGTGTAATGAATGTTTCATAAGCACTAATATCAAATATAAATTATTATTTATGAAGTTTAGTTTAAACTTATTTAATTTACTTCGATTGGGAAACAATTTAAGTTATTACAACGTATCCTTATCACGCTGGAAGTATTCATGGGTAGAACCAGTACTAAGCTTATGCGGAATAAAAGTGTCTTGCTCAAGAACACCACACGATCGAACCCACAACCCATCGGTTAGGAAGATTGTAAATACAATACTGATAACGATAGGCGTATACGACTGGGCGGTATTCGTCCATTAGTTTAAACTTATTTATTTTACTACGTTCTTACAACTTAGACAAATCACGCTCGAAGTTTTCCTGGATAGAACCAGTACAAAGCATAATTGTATGCGGAAAAAGTGTCTTGCTCAAGGACACCACACATAGCCGTAGCGGAGGTTCGAACCCACGACCCTCCGATCATGGGTTCGCTGCTCTACCACTGGACCACGCGTTCGTCCATTTGCAACGGTAGCTTTGCAAATCAGAATAAACGACCTATTCCGTATTTTATTTCATGAATTTATAGTTTGTCTTGAAATAGTATATATATTGATGGTATGTACATCTTGCGATACAGGAGGACGAACGGACGGACATAGCTGACACGCCAGTGGTTGATCTATTCTTTAAAAACAGCGCACGTCCCTCATCCCCCACCCAAAACTCCCGTATAGTTTCTGTGTTGCACCTCATAAGTTTGCCCCATCTAAACTAAATGCCTGGGTCCGCCCCTGCATCGCCTAACCGACATTACAGAATAGCCGTGAATAATAACACGAAAATAGCAATGATAAGCTGATAAGCTATATAAATGTGTTAAAACATTTCACGATGTGGGTTAATTTATGGAGTCGAAAGAAAAGTACATTTCAAAAAGATAGAGTGTTGGCCGCTCACGCCAGGGGTTGCGGGTTCGATCCCCAGCTCGACCCGATGCCTCTCATAAACAACACCCAGTACTGGTTCTACCCAGGAAGCGGACTCGAGAGCAGTTCATATAAGCTCTGAGCTTTCATCCCAATCGAGCTAAAAAAATATTAAAATCTAAAAAGTTTCTCGCAAAGTAAATGGTAAATAACAAATGTTGCTGCTTAAGAAAAGTTGCTGCTCAACAGAGGTGGTCGCTTACATAGGTTACATTCTACTCGACAAAAGTCAATACTTGTATATAATTCATCTGTTATTCCATTGACGTTTGTGTTTCATAAAAAAATAAAAGACAAAATCTGAACATGCTGTTTCACTATTTAATGTTAAGCCCATTTTCAGTACGATTGAATAACATACAGGGTTTTTATCATCAATTGGTCTAAGTTGTTGATCAGATGAATCTTCACAACTCACCTCAATAAGTTATCTCCAACCCCAATAAAGTCACAACCCTCATTTGTATGTTATGTTATGAAACAACAGTTTCTGGCAGAAAGTCGGGCTTTTCCCCGATTTGTGTTCCAGATAGCGATATAATTCATTTCCATATTTTAGTGACTCATTATTCAGATAAGCATCAGATAAGCATCCCTAATTTACTTTATACTCATTGATTTTACCTTGATTTACCCCCCCCCCCCCTTTTCTATACTAAACACGTCTTAGAAACAATAAAATAGAATAATATTTACACATTTTATGATAAAAGAAAATTTTACAGATTGTAGCCTAACTAAACACTATATTACATATAAATTAAAACAAAATCAAAGAATTACACAATCTTAGAAGCCTATTAACACGTGATTAAGATTAATACTGTAATGAAAATAGTAAAACAATACTAGTATAACAAAAACAAAAAAAAGATTAAGAGATTGACAATGTCAAATAGTAGCAATATCTATTCATTTAATCATTATTATTTCAAAGCAGGTTTTCGGAATAAACGAAGTAAATCAGAAGAAAGAAATGTTTAATACAATGTTTAAGGTCATGTGCTGTTATGTATTTTGAATGAATGTTATTTATAATGAGTAAGTTTAGAACGCTTATTGCCTGAGAGTTATAAAAAGAAACGAAAATCAACAATTGTGTTGTTGATATGCATAGAAAAATGGCATTGAATAAAGCAGTATACTCATCCATTAAAATAAAAACAAACAGAAATATCCGCACGTGACCGAAGGCTGAGTCAACAGATAGTTTGCTTGACGCGGGCTGTCATTCAAACATGTTGATAATCCAATTAGCGATAGATATTGTTTCCAGTACGGCCATTTTCCTTAGACAAGCGAACGGTATATAAGTGCGCACTACATTGTATTTACTTGGACAAATAACGTTACTTGGCCGGTGAGAACGATAGTCGCTCTCACGTCAGGTCTGTTAAGGAATGTACATCATTTGTTGGACGTCTAAATAATACAAGTGAGTCCCGATTTCGAAGGGGTTTATGCAAATTTTGCTTGTTGTATCTAAGTTCATGAGTGTGTGACGTCCGCACAGGTATGCGGATTGGTATATAATATGTTCATTCAATGAACACGCATACGCAATCGAATAATGTTTATATACAAGTGTACACTATGTATAACTGATAGCAAGGGTGTTCTTAGACACGCCCCCTCTTACTTTTGTGGGGATTGGGAGTCCACCTCCCCCACCAAGATGTTTTTAATAGAACAGCAATTGAGTAATTTTTAGTAAATTTGACACGGACTGTAAAGTCATTCAAACTGCCCGAAATTATACGGGTTTTCTATTTCCTAAAGCTCATTACCCCATACCCTCCTCAGCTTCAATTTTTATTGCATTTTTCTCATATTAACTTTTGTTTCTGCATTTAACTCTAATTTATACGCCCGGGCGTATCGGAGCAGTATTAATATTCGTAGACGTATTTCCGCAAGAGACAACTGTGGATTTCATATTTCATTGCCCGTTAAACATTTATCTCCCTTTATTCATTTTCAGTAAGTAGTGTGTAATGAATGTTTCATAAGCACTAATATCAAATATAAATTATTATTTATGAAGTTTAGTTTAAACTTATTTAATTTACTTCGATTGGGAAACAATTTAAGTTATTACAACGTATCCTTATCACGCTGGAAGTATTCATGGGTAGAACCAGTACTAAGCTTATGCGGAATAAAAGTGTCTTGCTCAAGAACACCACACGATCGAACCCACAACCCATCGGTTAGGAAGATTGTAAATACAATACTGATAACGATAGGCGTATACGACTGGGCGGTATTCGTCCATTAGTTTAAACTTATTTATTTTACTACGTTCTTACAACTTAGACAAATCACGCTCGAAGTTTTCCTGGATAGAACCAGTACAAAGCATAATTGTATGCGGAAAAAGTGTCTTGCTCAAGGACACCACACATAGCCGTAGCGGAGGTTCGAACCCACGACCCTCCGATCATGGGTTCGCTGCTCTACCACTGGACCACGCGTTCGTCCATTTGCAACGGTAGCTTTGCAAATCAGAATGAACGACCTATTCCGTATTTTATTTCATGAATTTATAGTTTGTCTTGAAATAGTATATATATTGATGGTATGTACATCTTGCGATACAGGAGGACGAACGGACGGACATAGCTGACACGCCAGTGGTTGATCTATTCTTTAAAAACAGCGCACGTCCCTCATCCCCCACCCAAAACTCCCGTATAGTTTCTGTGTTGCACCTCATAAGTTTGCCCCATCTAAACTAAATGCCTGGGTCCGCCCCTGCATCGCCTAACCGACATTACAGAATTAATATAATAAAATAATGAGTAAGTTTAGAACGCTTATTGCCTGAGAGTTATAAAAAGAAACGAAAATCAACAATTGTGTTGTTGATATGCATAGAAAAATGGCATTGAATAAAGCAGTATACTCATCCATTAAAATAAAAACAAACAGAAATATCCGCACGTGACCGAAGGCTGAGTCAACAGATAGTTTGCTTGACGCGGGCTGTCATTCAAACATGTTGATAATCCAATTAGCGATAGATATTGTTTCCAGTACGGCCATTTTCCTTAGACAAGCGAACGGTATATAAGTGCGCACTACATTGTATTTACTTGGACAAATAACGTTACTTGGCCGGTGAGAACGATAGTCGCTCTCACGTCAGGTCTGTTAAGGAATGTACATCATTTGTTGGACGTCTAAATAATACAAGTGAGTCCCGATTTCGAAGGGGTTTATGCAAATTTTGCTTGTTGTATCTAAGTTCATGAGTGTGTGACGTCCGCACAGGTATGCGGATTGGTATATAATATGTTCATTCAATGAACACGCATACGCAATCGAATAATGTTTATATACAAGTGTACACTATGTATAACTGATAGCAAGGGTGTTCTTAGACACGCCCCCTCTTACTTTTGTGGGGATTGGGAGTCCACCTCCCCCACCAAGATGTTTTTAATAGAACAGCAATTGAGTAATTTTTAGTAAATTTGACACGGACTGTAAAGTCATTCAAACTGCCCGAAATTATACGGGTTTTCTATTTCCTAAAGCTCATTACCCCATACCCTCCTCAGCTTCAATTTTTATTGCATTTTTCTCATATTAACTTTTGTTTCTGCATTTAACTCTAATTTATACGCCCGGGCGTATCGGAGCAGTATTAATATTCGTAGACGTATTTCCGCAAGAGACAACTGTGGATTTCATATTTCATTGCCCGTTAAACATTTATCTCCCTTTATTCATTTTCAGTAAGTAGTGTGTAATGAATGTTTCATAAGCACTAATATCAAATATAAATTATTATTTATGAAGTTTAGTTTAAACTTATTTAATTTACTTCGATTGGGAAACAATTTAAGTTATTACAACGTATCCTTATCACGCTGGAAGTATTCATGGGTAGAACCAGTACTAAGCTTATGCGGAATAAAAGTGTCTTGCTCAAGAACACCACACGATCGAACCCACAACCCATCGGTTAGGAAGATTGTAAATACAATACTGATAACGATAGGCGTATACGACTGGGCGGTATTCGTCCATTAGTTTAAACTTATTTATTTTACTACGTTCTTACAACTTAGACAAATCACGCTCGAAGTTTTCCTGGATAGAACCAGTACAAAGCATAATTGTATGCGGAAAAAGTGTCTTGCTCAAGGACACCACACATAGCCGTAGCGGAGGTTCGAACCCACGACCCTCCGATCATGGGTTCGCTGCTCTACCACTGGACCACGCGTTCGTCCATTTGCAACGGTAGCTTTGCAAATCAGAATGAACGACCTATTCCGTATTTTATTTCATGAATTTATAGTTTGTCTTGAAATAGTATATATATTGATGGTATGTACATCTTGCGATACAGGAGGACGAACGGACGGACATAGCTGACACGCCAGTGGTTGATCTATTCTTTAAAAACAGCGCACGTCCCTCATCCCCCACCCAAAACTCCCGTATAGTTTCTGTGTTGCACCTCATAAGTTTGCCCCATCTAAACTAAATGCCTGGGTCCGCCCCTGCATCGCCTAACCGACATTACAGAATTAATATAATAAAATAATGAGTAAGTTTAGAACGCTTATTGCCTGAGAGTTATAAAAAGAAACGAAAATCAACAATTGTGTTGTTGATATGCATAGAAAAATGGCATTGAATAAAGCAGTATACTCATCCATTAAAATAAAAACAAACAGAAATATCCGCACGTGACCGAAGGCTGAGTCAACAGATAGTTTGCTTGACGCGGGCTGTCATTCAAACATGTTGATAATCCAATTAGCGATAGATATTGTTTCCAGTACGGCCATTTTCCTTAGACAAGCGAACGGTATATAAGTGCGCACTACATTGTATTTACTTGGACAAATAACGTTACTTGGCCGGTGAGAACGATAGTCGCTCTCACGTCAGGTCTGTTAAGGAATGTACATCATTTGTTGGACGTCTAAATAATACAAGTGAGTCCCGATTTCGAAGGGGTTTATGCAAATTTTGCTTGTTGTATCTAAGTTCATGAGTGTGTGACGTCCGCACAGGTATGCGGATTGGTATATAATATGTTCATTCAATGAACACGCATACGCAATCGAATAATGTTTATATACAAGTGTACACTATGTATAACTGATAGCAAGGGTGTTCTTAGACACGCCCCCTCTTACTTTTGTGGGGATTGGGAGTCCACCTCCCCCACCAAGATGTTTTTAATAGAACAGCAATTGAGTAATTTTTAGTAAATTTGACACGGACTGTAAAGTCATTCAAACTGCCCGAAATTATACGGGTTTTCTATTTCCTAAAGCTCATTACCCCATACCCTCCTCAGCTTCAATTTTTATTGCATTTTTCTCATATTAACTTTTGTTTCTGCATTTAACTCTAATTTATACGCCCGGGCGTATCGGAGCAGTATTAATATTCGTAGACGTATTTCCGCAAGAGACAACTGTGGATTTCATATTTCATTGCCCGTTAAACATTTATCTCCCTTTATTCATTTTCAGTAAGTAGTGTGTAATGAATGTTTCATAAGCACTAATATCAAATATAAATTATTATTTATGAAGTTTAGTTTAAACTTATTTAATTTACTTCGATTGGGAAACAATTTAAGTTATTACAACGTATCCTTATCACGCTGGAAGTATTCATGGGTAGAACCAGTACTAAGCTTATGCGGAATAAAAGTGTCTTGCTCAAGAACACCACACGATCGAACCCACAACCCATCGGTTAGGAAGATTGTAAATACAATACTGATAACGATAGGCGTATACGACTGGGCGGTATTCGTCCATTAGTTTAAACTTATTTATTTTACTACGTTCTTACAACTTAGACAAATCACGCTCGAAGTTTTCCTGGATAGAACCAGTACAAAGCATAATTGTATGCGGAAAAAGTGTCTTGCTCAAGGACACCACACATAGCCGTAGCGGAGGTTCGAACCCACGACCCTCCGATCATGGGTTCGCTGCTCTACCACTGGACCACGCGTTCGTCCATTTGCAACGGTAGCTTTGCAAATCAGAATAAACGACCTATTCCGTATTTTATTTCATGAATTTATAGTTTGTCTTGAAATAGTATATATATTGATGGTATGTACATCTTGCGATACAGGAGGACGAACGGACGGACATAGCTGACACGCCAGTGGTTGATCTATTCTTTAAAAACAGCGCACGTCCCTCATCCCCCACCCAAAACTCCCGTATAGTTTCTGTGTTGCACCTCATAAGTTTGCCCCATCTAAACTAAATGCCTGGGTCCGCCCCTGCATCGCCTAACCGACATTACAGAATAGCCGTGAATAATAACACGAAAATAGCAATGATAAGCTGATAAGCTATATAAATGTGTTAAAACATTTCACGATGTGGGTTAATTTATGGAGTCGAAAGAAAAGTACATTTCAAAAAGATAGAGTGTTGGCCGCTCACGCCAGGGGTTGCGGGTTCGATCCCCAGCTCGACCCGATGCCTCTCATAAACAACACCCAGTACTGGTTCTACCCAGGAAGCGGACTCGAGAGCAGTTCATATAAGCTCTGAGCTTTCATCCCAATCGAGCTAAAAAAATATTAAAATCTAAAAAGTTTCTCGCAAAGTAAATGGTAAATAACAAATGTTGCTGCTTAAGAAAAGTTGCTGCTCAACAGAGGTGGTCGCTTACATAGGTTACATTCTACTCGACAAAAGTCAATACTTGTATATAATTCATCTGTTATTCCATTGACGTTTGTGTTTCATAAAAAAATAAAAGACAAAATTTGAACATGCTGTTTCACTATTTAATGTTAAGCCCATTTTCAGTACGATTGAATAACATACAGGGTTTTTATCATCAATTGGTCTAAGTTGTTGATCAGATGAATCTTCACAACTCACCTCAATAAGTTATCTCCAACCCCAATAAAGTCACAACCCTCATTTGTATGTTATGTTATGAAACAACAGTTTCTGGCAGAAAGTCGGGCTTTTCCCCGATTTGTGTTCCAGATAGCGATATAATTCATTTCCATATTTTAGTGACTCATTATTCAGATAAGCATCAGATAAGCATCCCTAATTTACTTTATACTCATTGATTTTACCTTGATTTACCCCCCCCCCCCCCCCCACCCCCACCCCCACCCCCACCCCCACCTATAAAGCCCGTAATTGTGATTCCGTTCAGGTAATGTCATTTCAACAGTTTTAGACATAAACTATTTCAATATTGCTAAATTCAAATAAAAAATGAAAATATTATTTTTTTCCATTAAAATCCCATGTTCGAACTTCAGCAGTTGACGTGTGTTACACCAAGCCCCCTATAAAACCCGGAACGTTGTGACTCCGTTTAGGTGATATCATTTCAAGATTTTAAGACATAAACTATTTCAATATTGTTAATTCAAATAAAAATTATTTTTTTTATTAAAATCCCGTGTTCGAACTTCAGCGATTGACATCGGCTTGTGTCTCACCGAGACCCCTACCATAACGTTGTAATTCCGTTCAGTTAATATCATTTCAACAGTTTAAGACATAAACTTGTTCAATATTACTAAATTTAAATTAAAAAAAAAGAAAAATATTTTTTCCCATTAAAATCCCATGTTCGAACTTTAGCGGTTGACATAGACTAGTGTCACACCGAGCCACCTGTAAAGCCCGAAACGTTGTGTTTCCGTAATATCATTTCAACAGTTTAAGACATAAACTATTTCAATATTGCTAAATTCCAATAAAAAAAGAAACATAATTTATTATCCCCATTACAATCCCATGTCCGAACTTTAGCGGTTGATGTCGACTTGTGTTACACCGAGCCCCATATAAAAACGGTAACGTTGTGATTCCGTTAGGTAATATCATTTCAACAATTTAAGACAGAAACCTTTTCAATATTGCTAAATTCAAATAACAAGTGAAAAATATTATTTTTACTATTAAAATCCCGTGTTCGAACTTCAGCGGTTTACTTCGACTTGTTTTACACCGAGCCTCCTATAAAGCCCGAAACGTTGTGATTCCGTACAGGTAATATCATTTCAACAATTTAAGACATGAACTATTTCAATATTGCTAAATTTAAATAAAAAGTGAAAAAAAAAAATTCTATTAAAATCCCGTGTTCGAACTTCAGCGGTTGATGTCGACTTGTTTTACAACGAGCCCCCTATAAAGCCCGAAACGTTGTGATTCCGTTCAGGTAATATCATTTCAACAATTTAAGACATAAATCATTTCAATATTGCTAAATTCAAATGAAAAATGAAAAATATCATTCTTACTATCAAAATCCCATGTTCGAACTTCAGCGGTTGACATCGGTATATGTCTCACCGAGCCCCCTATAAAGTCCGAAATGTTATGATTCCGTTCAGGTAATATTATTTCAAAAAAGTAAGACATAAACTAATACAATATTGCTAAATAAAAAGTGAAATGTATTATTTTTTCCATTAAAAGCTTATGTTCGAACTTTAGCGGTTGACGTCGACTTGTATTACACCGAGCCCCTTACAAAGCCCGAAACGTTGTGATTCCGTACAGGGAATTTCATTTCAACAATTTAAGACATAAACTATTTCAATATTGCTTAATTCAAATAAAAAGTGAAAACATTTTTTCTATTAAAATCCCGTGTTCGAACTTCAGCGGTTGACGTTGACTTATGTTACACTGAGCCCCATATAAAGCCGGTATCGTTGTGATTCCGTTCAGGTGATATCATTTCAACAGTATAAGAACATAAACTCTTTCAATATTGCAAAATTCAAATTAAAAAAAAAGAAAAAAAAAGAAAGAGTTTTTTTCCATTAAAAGCCCATGTTCGACTTTCAGCGGTTGACGTCGACTTGTATTACACCGAGCCCCCTATTAAGCCCGTAGCGTTGTGATTCCGTTCAGGTAATTTCATTTCAACAATTAAAGACATAAACTATTTAAATATTGCTTAATTCAAATAAAAAGTGAAAATATTATTTTTTTCTGTTAAAATCCCATGTTCCAACTTCAGCGGTTGACGTTGACTTATGTTACACTAAGCCCCATATAAAGCCGGTATCGTTGTGATTCCGTTCAGGTGATATCATTTCAACAGTTTAAGACATAAACTTTTTCAATATTGCAAAATTCAAATTAAAAAAAAAGAAAAAAAAAGTTTTTTCCATTTAAAGCCCATGTTCGAACTTAAGCGGTTGACGTCGACTTGTGTTACACCGAGCCCCCTATAAAGCCCGTAACGTTGTGATTCCGTTCAGGAAATTTCATTTCAACAATTTCAGACATAAACTATTTCAATATTGCTAAATTCAAATAAAAAGTGAAAATTATTTGTTTCTATTAAAATCCCGTGTTCGAACTTCAGCGGTCGACGTCGACTTGTATTACACTGAGCCCCCTTTAAAGCCCGAAACGTTGTGATTCCGTTCCAGTAAAATCATTTCAGCATTTTAAGACATAAACTATTTCCATATTGCAAAATTCAAATAAATAAAAATAATAAAATATTTTCTCCATTAAAATCCAATGTTCGAACTTCAGCGGTTGACGTCGACTTGTGTTACACCGAGCCCGTATAAAGCCCGTAACGTTGGGATTCCGTTCAGGTAATATCATTTCAACATTTCAAGACTGAAACTATTTCAATATTACTAAATTCAAATAAAAAAAATAAAAAAAAAAATATTTTTTTCAAATAAAATCCCGTGTTCGAACTTCAGCGGTTGACATCGGCGTGTGTCTTACCGAGACCCCTATAAAGTCCGAAACGTTGTGATTCCGTTCAGGTGATATCATTTCAATATTTTAATATTTAAACTATTTCAATATCGTTAAATTGAAAAATATATATGTTATTTTTCATTAAAATCCCGTGTTCGAACTTCAGCGGTTGGCGTCGATTTGTGTCTCACCGAGCCCCATATAAAGTCTCAAACGTTGTGATTTCATTCAGGTAATATCATTTTAACATTTCAAGACTGAAGCTATTTTAATTTTGCTAAATTCAAATAAAAAAAAAGAAAAACATTTTTTTTTTTCAATTAAAATCCCGTGTTCGAACTTCAGCGGTTGACATCGGCTTGTGTCTTATCGAGACTCCTATAAAGTCCGAAACGTTGTGATTCCGTTCAGGTGATATCATTTCATCAATTTAAGACTGAAACTATTTTAATATCACTAAATTAAAATATATATATATTATTTTTCATTAAAATCCCGTGTCCGAACTTCAGCGGTTGACGTCGACTTGTATTACACTAAGGCCCATATAAAGTCCGAAACGTTGTGACTCCGTTCAGGTAATATCATTTCAACAATGTAAGATATAAACTAATTCATTTTTGCTAAATTCAAATAAAAAAATTGTTTCCCCCATTAAAATCCCACGTTCGAACTTTATAGGTTGACATCGGCTTGTGTCTCGCCGATCCCCATTTAAAGTCAGAAACTTTGTAAATCAGTTCAGGTGATATCATTTCAACATTTTAAGACTTTAACTATTTCAATATTGCTTATTTCATATACAAAAAAATTAAAAAGATTGATTTTTTTTCATTGATATTCTGTGTTCGAACTTTAGCGGTTGACATCGACTTGTGTCACGCCGAGCCCCCTATAAAGCCCGAAACGTTGTGATTCCTTTCTATTCAGGTAACATCATTTCAATATTTAAAGTAATGATTTAAACTAGAGCAATTAATCATATAATTCTAATATTCGAACTTCTGCAGTTGTTGTCAGTTTCTGCAACACCGAGCACTTATTAAATAACGATTCTTTAGGATTCCGTTCTGCTAATGCCATTTCATCATTTAGAACATAAAACATGTCGATATTTTTTAAAATAAAAAAATGTTCATGATCGGAAACGGTTATGACGCAAGTAAGCTAAGCTACTGTCTTATAACATGTTGTTTTTTTATTTCTATAAACTCATTTTGTCCATTATTGGTATTTATATCCATTACAACTACTTTAGGTTCAAAATAACTTCAACGGTCAATCAATGATTAATTAACTATCATATTATAGAAGAAATAGGCGGGGCTTGTATGCATGGACGGGAAGTACTTCAGGCTTTGACAAAATTACTAATTCCCATTTGTCATTCAGATCCTACGAAAGTGAAGACAGAGAGAAATTAGAAATGAATTATATTTACCTCCCCTTTATATAAAGCTTACACGTAGTATACAAGCAAGTGGATACATGTAATTATCTATGAATGGATATTGTAAATTTATGTATGTATTCGTTTAAACAATCTACATATACCGTATTTAAAACCATGTAGGTTAAACAAATACTGCATATGACATATCGATCAATATGTAGATCTACGTCAAGCCAGCGTGTTACGCTTTATACTTCTAGTTTCGTTTTCAATTTCGAGAAAGGTCAACAGATAGGCCGACTCACAAAGAATTAAAATTAATTAAAATGTTGGAATGGGAGGAAATAAGAGGTACGTTTATAGATTTATGTTATATATATAAATTAACCATATTATATTTCAAGTATAACCATTAAGGGCTTAAGCAAGGAATTTTAGACGTTCTCGCAGATTCATTGGTTTAAGTGAACAAGTTGAGACAAGAGGAAGTAAAGTGAAAGTACTTTCTGTATCGATTTGCTCAAACGGAAATAAATTCTTTATTTTAATTTGAAAGAAAATTTAGGAAATAAAAGAACACACAATATTATCCTACATGCTTTTCATAATAAATGCACACAGTTATCCTTCTGTGCCCTCTCATATGTTAACGAATAAACATTCTCCGGAGTTAAAATCGTTCTTTTAATAATAAAACTGGGTAAATAACTTGCAAATTGCAGTGTATCATTAAGAACCTTACAATTCTTATTGAGAGGTTTTGGGTCCTCCGTGACCCCAGCCGCCGTCTCAAGATCACTTACCTCTCACCGTCAAGGCCGAAGGTTCGAGTTCATCTCGTTCTAAAATCCTTTAAGTGAGAAAGTTTGCCAGTTATTTACGGAAGGACAGTGGTTCACCTCGGATTCATTCTGAGGTTTCTTCTGCCAAAAGAAATATATATGCCACATTTAGCCTGAAGTGTGTTGAAAATGGCGTTAAACCCCACTCACCATAATAAGTACAGGTTTCATTGCGACGGTTGTGTGTGTGTATAAATGTAACTATATAACAGGTATAAATACCTAGGTCGAGTGAGAATGGTCACTTATCCATAGATTCTGGTCATGTTTGCTATATTCTTGCCTGAAAATTGCATACATTCATTTTGTTTTAAAGATACAATACATTCATTGATTTTAAACTAATACCAGCGACATAGATAAAGTATAAGTTCGCGTCACATCACATCAATTGTGGCTTTAAAGGTAAAGTGTTATTTTGTTTAACCAAAAAAACAAGTATTTTTATGGTGATAATATAATCAAAAGGCGGTGATTCGAAAAAAGATACATAAGGCGATGATAAACTAATTGCTTGATTGTCATTCCCGCCAATAACAAAAATAACACAAAAAAAAATAAAAGAATAAGAGTTAAATTTTTCCCCACTCCCACGTTTAAAAATAAAACATTGAACGAGCATGTACTAATTAATTCATAATGGCCTAAATTGTGAAACACGTAGTTTAGTAGGTGGAGATATAAAAAAGCGGCACTTTTTATTATTATGTTAAGTTTAATATATAGTCTTCCGTGGCCTAGTGGTTAAGGCATCCGCCTCGGAATGAGAGGTCGAAGGTCCGAATCCTGGTGAAAGTGTTACGCTGTAATGTTTTAGTCTAATTATTTAATATTGGTGAATAGGTGAAATAAATACACACAAGTCCAACTTCTAGTTTATTTCCTTTTATATATAATAAGCGTAATCAACTTTTGACAATTGGAGAACCAATATTTATTTATCTATGTCGGTATAACTAGACAAAACGATTAATTAAGTTATTCACAATCAACGTTAATTCAGCACACATGTATAAATTGATTCTTCGGAAATCCAATATCTATAACCACTGTGGAAAACCACTTTTTTAACTCGCTTCTAATATGACTTCTCCCTTCCTAAAACTCTCAAAAACTAACTGTCTCGATTTAAAGCCAAACATAATATAACATTTATTTTGACTAATCAAATTGTCTGATAAAATAAAGATTATCTTAAATACCAATCATTGTTATAACAAAAGGTGCTAAATCGAAAACCCTTGATGTACATGTACTAGTTCAGGAAATATACATTATGCAACAAAGCGACACCTGTCAAAACAAACACTTATACAAATCCGCCGTCTCTTGTAATTATTTAAAGAATGATATATGTTGTTAAAATGTAACTTGTTTTGACAAGAATAAGTCTACGAGACGTTAATCAACAAAAATACATTAAAATGCTTAAATGAAAACACCAGAATAAAAATTCATACAATATGAAAATTGCAAACTTATTCTTTAGATATTTTTAATCCATAATCAGTCTTGAATTGCCTAGACTTAGATTCAATCAAATATGCTTTGATTTTTAGTTATTTAACACCATCATATGCAAACCATTTTCATAAATCAAACCACTAAAAATTATTACACAAAAATTACTTTAAATCTGCGAAAATATATAACAATTAAATGCTGACACAACTTTACTGAATTTGTGTGGCATAACAAAAGCACTTGGATTTTTTCTGATGCGTCCGGTTGCTCACCAAGCAGATAGATAAACAGAGGGGTACTGAGTGTCTAACAGCTTGACGCCTGGCAATAATAGCTTTCGGGCAATAACTGTGTACAGCATAAAGTGTTTCATAAGCCCATTGTGACTGGCCCTTTCAATAAGGGTGACACTATTTAATAATAAACACACACTTTACTTTACTTTTACTTTTAGTTCAAGTTCAATCCGTTTTCATATTACTATCCATTACACATCGATAACGCTTTTACAATAAAATAAATCATACATATCACATGTTTTGTAGAGAAAAAAATCTTCTTTTTTTCAGATCTTAGATAGACTTAGATAATAATACAAAAACATGGCCGCACGACCTAAATCACAACAGTCCCTTGATAAAACCAGAACAACACATGCACCAATAGGATTTAAGACATTGTCAGAAATGAAACAGATAGTTGAGCAGAAAAAACAATCACAAGAAAAAAAAACCGGCAAAGTGTCGCCAGCCATTGAACACTGATGTAAAGAACGCCCAAACAAAACCTACAAGAAATCGGAAACAGTTATCATCTTATTTTACAAACGAGGATGTTAAACCTGGAGTTTTAAAGACAGTGCCAATGTCTTCAAAGGAAGAAGAAAAAGCAAGTGACAGCAATAAAGAATCGAGTGGTTTTGGTAGATTTCCAACTGGGAAGCTTAAAAAAGAGCCGGGATCCTTACAAGCGCATGTACCTTCTGAAACTAGAATTGATTATCACACATTTAGAGACAATCCAAGGAAAGCACAAACATCCTTGAAAATTATTACAATGAATGCTAATGGTAAAAATGATACGTTTGGGAATGCACCAGATAGACGTAGACGTGCAATTCAAAATGTGATAGTCAAACACGAGCCTGGTATACTACTATTACAAGAGTTTAAATTAGGTGCTATTACAGGAAAGCTGTGGAATAACTGTCGTATTCCAAATAATTACGAATACACGGGACACCCTGAAGCAAGTATTATATATGACAACAAAAGTGTTACTACTAATGAAATCTCATCTTCCGAATTAGACAATCTTCTCGGTAAACAATTTCCCACAGATTTCACCCCAAGGAATAGAATGCGTCTTGTACGCATTGAAACTGTCCTAAGGATGGCATTTATTTGTGTCTCGTGGCACGGACAACATTCAAGACTTACTGATGAAAAAAAGGTTACTGAACTAAAATATTTGCTTCAGTATCTTCACGAGTTAAATAAAAAGTACAAACTACCAATACTTTTAGGAGGTGATTACAACATAACATTGAGAAAATTAAACAGTCCGTCAACCCTCCATTCAGGTTGCACGAATATAGTCCATCAGAACGTAGAAAGGGGAAGTTGATTGATTTCTACATTGCCACAGAAGACATTCAGGTATCTAACTGCACTTGGGTCAACTTAGAGACAGACACACATGCTGATTATCCGAATGGAATTCTTGACCATGACCCAGTCATGGCCTCTATATGTGCCAAATCACATAAATAACGCAGTTTGTCCGCTGCTTCCAAAGAAAGCAGTAGACCATTGTCAGGAATGAAAACTTGCTCAAAAGTGACAACGGTGACATGATTACATATTCAGCACATAATAAACTTTAAATTATCTTGTCTGTTACCCTAGTATCTGAATATTACAAAACACTTTACAGTGTAAAGTACATACAATGTCATGTGCCGGAGTAGCTGTTCCGTTCAGTATAGTTTAGTGTTGAAAAGTGGGCATTCAGTGTCAGTTTTCATTAATTACTTTATTCTTAAACAACTGTTATCGGTAAAGGAAACCAATAGAGTATAATTGCCGTGTATCCCCTTTACAAAAAGTATGTTTCTGAACTGTGATCAATAGATAGTATTTATTATGTAAGAAAATATAAATAAAACGACATTATAAGTATATCACTGAAAGAGTTATTTGTTATTTTGTTTAAATAAATGACTATTTCAAATATCTTCCTGTACAAAACCATTTAATCTAACCTTAAGTACGATGTCCGGCAACAGGCAGAAGGAGGTGACATAGGTTAGTCTCCCCCCCCCCCCCCCCCCCCCCCATCTTCGGGATTTTTTCAAATCTATGTCCAGTCCATCAGTATATAGCAAAAAGGTGACAATTATATGTCCCTTTGTGTTATATACGATGGACTGAACATAGTTTTGAAAGTAAAATTGAAAAAAACATCAGAGAGAGAGCGGGAGGTCTAATCCAAGGTTCGCTACTCCTGTCCGTGTAAAGGGTCTCAGTTTCTGTCATTAAATTGAATAACGTACTTTCATCCTGTGGCTTGTGAATTAACATTTGTTTACAAATATCCATACAAATTCTGTAAGCGGTCATATAGTATTAATTATTTGGTATGTTACTGACCCACTAAGGAAAAATGGGGGGTCTATGGAATTTATAGGGGGCGAGGCGTCAGCCACATATTTCACGTTGCACATTGAAATATGGGTTGTGAGGATGAAAATATATGTATAATTAGGCCTTCTCTGTTAAGCTGAGATTATTAATGTAGTCTTGCTCCCCTTGTATAGCTCACCTGCATCGAGAGTAGACAGTGTATCTTTGTCTGTAATAACTTCTTCTCAAAAGCCCATCTCGAACGTGTTTTTTCTGTTCTTACTGACAATCTTATAAAGCACCTCCAAAATTTCTGTCCACTGCCACATGCTCACACATATTGTAGACTTGTAGAACAGAATGACCATTAGATCTTACAAAACACTTAGACCAACATGATGGAATAAACAACCAACGAGTTTCTAAGACCATGGCCAACATGTTTCAACCAATCCACGGCCCGCATTGGCGTTTCCTTTATACCGTAGACAGCACGTTAGTCTGGTCTATTTGATTTCAAACAAAGCGTGCGCAGTCTAAAGAAGGCGCGAATGCTAAATTGTCAATGTGCACAGTTATGGGCAATATCCACGTGCAGAAGAAATGATAAATTAAAAGAATGGATGTACAGAGGTAGTTTATACAAGAGCACGACAAGCGGGTGCAGACGCTCGTCTTTTTTCCAAATCTATTATGAATGTCAAATCAGTGAAGTAAACTTTTTAAACATGATGGTGTTTAGTTAAAAAAAGTCAATACTATTACTGGTTTAGGTAACAAAGAGGGGTGAGGGTTATTGTGTCGGAATTTGGCAGAGTATTTGATTAAATACAAAAAAAATTTTTAAAAAAGGGCAGTGATGGGGATGGGTGTGTGTGTGTGTGGGGGGGGGGGGGTAGGGGATGAGGATCTTTTGGTCGGTAATAAAGTTGAAATGGGGCAGAGTATTTCATCTAATACAAAACAAAATTTTTAAAAAAAAGGGCGGTGATGGGGATGTGTGACTGGGGGGCGTAGGGGTGATGGTCTTTGGGTTGGTAACAAAGTTGAAATTGGACAGAAGTATTTGATTTAATACAAAAGAACATGAAAAAAAATGGGTGGAGATTGGGGTTGGTAAGGGTCTTTGCGTCGGTTACAAAAGTTGAAATGGGGCAGAATATTTGATTTTATACAAAACAAATTTAAAAAAAGAAAAAGAAATGGGCAGCAGGGTGGGGGTCTTGGCTGGACTCGGGCAGGAAAGTTTATTAAATACGTCAGAAAACTTTAACCTAAGGTTTTAAAGCCCAAACTATGGAAATTAATGTAAGTTAGCTATATACATCGTTTCTACAACAAAATATAAATGTGTTTATGAAGTTTAGTCACCAAAACATGAGTAGTTTGTTCAGCAACAGAGAAACTCTGTAAATGATGAGATAAAACACCACAAAATGTAAAACTTGTTAAAAAATGCACATTATGGCACCACTGTACACGCATTCCCTCTTGAAAGTTATGAGTCGGTAAATTACCTCCCTTTCCATTGAAAAAAGAACGATTTAGGATGGTGGAGATCACCGGAATGAAAGTTGGTATATTTTATTTAATCAACGATTCTGTTTGTTACGAATCCAAGTTCAATTTCAGACTGCTTCTTCAAAATATCGTTTCCATATCCAGGCGCACACCCGGCTTTAAATATACCTAATGGGATTTCCCATGTAATTTTACTGATAAAACTTTGGTTTTCAGTATAGTAATATACTTTACTTTGGAAAGTGGTTACATTTTTAGTTTTTGCTGAGTGTATTAATAAATTGTTGACTTGTAGGTCTGGTCTCATTTTCACTAAACATCTCAACTTGAGATTTTCCTCAACTCAAAGTTTTGAAATGCTATAACTTCATGAACATTGCTCATTTTACGTATCATTTTTTGTCAATGAGTTAAGATTTCCTCTGATTTCAATTCTGGGTCGTAATTGAATAGATTATGAGCTCAAATAATCATCAAAATAAAAAAGGAAATTTTTAGTTGAGTAAAATCTCAGCTTAAAAGGTGTAGTGAAACGGGAACCAGAACGACATTGACAAAAGAAATTCAGAACCAAGACGAGTTGACATGTATTACAAAAATGCCGCATGTATTTCATTGTTAATCAGTTTGTTTGTTTGTTTGTTTAAATATTTAGCGTCAATTTAAGCCATCGGCGGCTAACATCAGTTAACATAACCACTCTTACCTGGGGTCCTAGAACGTTAACTAGATCTCGAACAGATCCATCTCCGCAAGTAACTGATAACTTCTCCACTTGCATCAGAAGTGAGAGACGAATGGCAATGAGACACAATGTTGTATATCAATAATCTTGGATACTGCGGCAGGGTGGAGACCCGAACTCATGGTACCTGGATTGACAACCAGGTGAGCTACCGACTGAGCTAACTTGGCCAGTCTTTTTAAATCAATATCGAGTTTCCCAAACATTGAGTTAACCAGATATATACTTATAAACTTGCAGAAATGTATACTGGTTACTACAGTCTCCTGTTGAGGTCATCGCGGCATAGTTTTTAAATTAAGTCTAGGAAAAAACGAAATATCTATTTTTGTGAGATTCAGCTTATATTCCTGCCGAGGTAAAATATAATTTATCAGATTTGAATTGAAATTCAAATCACAAAAAATATTTATAATTATATGAATTGAATGGTCTTTTATAACGGGTTTGTTGTTGATTATTTTCTTACTAGAATTATACTTTTTCCAAAATTAAACAGAAATGCAATTTATATGCATGAGAATCGCACTGTACGCATGAGAGTCGCATTCTCGCATGGTGTCTGTTTGTATTTCCGTTCGTCCGTCCCTCCGTCCGTCCGTCCCTCCCTCTCTCCCACTCTCTCTCTCTCTCTCTCTCTCTCTCTCTCTCTATCTCTATCTGTCTATCAATCATGTGGCGGCGGCTCTTTCCTAGCTTTAGAAGGATTTGACTGAGATCGGATAGCAATACTTGATATAATTGTAAACATCACTGAATATTAGTATTCCCAGCAATAAGTGAGCGTTTTTAATTCTACGTCACATATTATGATACGAAATAACTGACTGACTTTGTTGAAATGTAAACATGCAAAGCAAATCGTTGAGTTATTGCATTGATTCAAAATTAAAATATCGTGCTGTAAAATCAACAATAGAATCTACTCTTCAAAAACTCTACAAGGATTACTTGAAAATTACATAAGATGAAACTCATATTATTATGTATATAGATATATATGTTGTTTACTAAATATTTACCAAAATAAACTGTAGAATTCAAGCGTGTGTTACACTTTTAGGTATACATTTCTTAATTTAAGAATGAAATGCTGAGAATTACATCTGGCATCAAGCAGTTTATCAACATGGCAAGTCTGTAATTTTGGCAACGATTAACCTCCATGCATTACCACATGTTATTATAATTGTTCATTAGCGATTCGCGAATCAGAATCAAATGTTTAATTGGACCCTACCCTACATTGTTGAAAGTGTAGCTTAATTACGTGACGTCGGGCATTTGTTTTACATCAGCAAGCATGACCATGAGAAAGGCGAAACAACGATGGTGAAAAGTTGAAAACTACGATGGTGAAAATGCGAAACTACGATTGTGAAAAATAGAAACAGCGATGTCGAAACTACGGCGGGAAAAACTTTTCATCATCGTAGTTTCGACTTATCATCACCGTAGTTTCGTTGTTTCCACTTGATTAATATAAAATTATATGCCGCGATGGCCCAAACGGGACATCATAGGTAACAATTAAATTAATTTAAATGCCAACAACACTAAACCTACTTAGCTAAAATATCTATATCGGAAATAACCTATTCACAAACTAAAATACCAATACAAGTTAGATATGTATAGTTTTGTGAAAATCGGTTCAGAACGACAATAACGATATATATAAATGACAAAATAATGATCTAACAGAACGTTCTACATATGATACATTTGACCCCCGCGGCTTCCCCTAGTAAACACCATAACAAGTGATAGTTATACCGGGTTCGATTAGCTCAGTCATTAGCGCGTCTGACTATCAATCCAGGGGTCAGTAAGTTCGATTCCCCGCCCGGCCACAATCTCTGTGGTGATACACGAGACATTGCGTCTCATTACCATCCGTCTCGGATACTGGTTAACCATCCAGAATCCCAGGAAACAGTTGTTATGTTAACTGATCGTCTGTTAGCCCTCGATGACATAAAATGAGGCTAAACATCTAATCAATCAATCTATTTTAATATCCGAACACGATTTTACTTGATCTTACTGTGGTATAAGATTACGCTATTTTGGTTTAAAGAAGATCCTTTTTTTTCAACCAGGAGATAGTCCATGGTTTACAATTTTAATTCAATCATTTATGAAATCAGTCTAAAAGTAAGAACAGTTTTTATACATTCATTTAAGTTAAAAGTGCAGCCAAACGAGACGAAGTCATATTGTTTTCACTTTTTCTTTGTGTTAACCCGTAACGTTCTGCCATGTTCCTTTCGGTAACAATACAGGTACATGTATGGTGTAAAAATGACGTCTGCATTAATGATCAAAAGTGGACATTAATAGTGTTAAATATATCATTTAATTAATACATGTAAATATTTACGCCAGTGGTCATACGCAGATTATTTTAAATGAATGTAAGTAACATTGGTTTATTTGTGTTCATGATGTATATTTTTTGTGCGTTAACAAAACTTTGCCATCTTGTAAAAGCAGTTTATTAATCAAAAGTAAAAATACAATGTTGTAAATATTCAATTTGCACAATTTTAAACATATGTATTAAAATAAGACAGGTATAAGATAGAGATAATTTAGTTAAATATGCCAAAATGAGGGACGGTACCGTAGCGGATTGAGTGTTGGCCGCTCACGTCAGATGTTACGGGCCCGACCCCAGCTCGACCAGACGACTTTCAAAAAATAACACTCAGTACTGGTTCTACCAAGGAAGCGGACTCGTTCGTATAAGCAGTTCGTATAAGCGTAGTTTTCTTCGCAATCGAGCTAAGAATAAGTAAGATTTACTCAAATATGATAAGTAGTAATAAATTATGAAGGTAATATTTATCAAGTATAACTTTCAGAAACTCCATATTTAAGAAAGTATTACAACATTTTTTATAAATCTATTAAAGTCACGGTAGTTTTGAAACTGTGAAGAAACAGTCATAAAAATACAAACCAACATTCACTAGATTTGTTTTTCTATCGAACCAATACAAAGTAACGAAAATTGTCAAATAGGATTATGATTATGCAAATCGTTATGTCTGACAATCATTTACAAGAGGTATGCTGCGTCCCGTGATAGAAACAGAAGTACGGGTCTGTACACATAGATGTGATGTCTAACTTACGTTTACATTGTGGGGATATGGAATACTTTAGAAATTATTTTAAGTAAAAATCGAAGACGTTGTCGTTTGTCCCTTAAACAAACCGTTTTTTTTTTAAAGTAATTTGATATGTGTGGTGTTTAGCAATATCGCGACGGTGTCTACTTGTAACAGTATTCTGAGCGCTGTCGCCTTGTTCCAGAGTATCATGCCGCAGACACATGATATGATACCCAACCCAGTCACATTGTATTGACACCAGGTCGACTAGACCTAGACATATCCTCAAAATGTTGAGCTTCAAGCAATGAACCTTCTAATAACATGTTTCAATTGTTGGTAATGACTCGGTCCGGGATCTAACGCAAGACTGTCTATATGTTCGACCACAGCTACGGTTGGCAATCAAATTGAATAGAACAAGCCATCTTATAAAAAAATATTTCTTAAGTTATAGTTATGGATTACTTATTTACCATGTTCAACACATTTCTAGTTCTATTTTTTTCTACAATCCAATACATTTAACAGTTTATTTGAGATGGATACATGATCGTATTTATAATTAAAAAGAATTTATTTACAGATCCATATATTAACTAAACCTCAGTACGGTATTGAAGACTGAAATGTTCATAAATTGAGAATTGAAAAATACAATTTAAAGGGAACACTAAAACATTGCAAGGACTTATATAAAAGGATGGGAAACTTGCATATGTTGATTTAAAAATAGCACTCGAAGAATTAATAATGTGTATATCTTAGATGAATGGAGGTAGTAACGAGCATTCATAAAATTTCAATCAGTTGCTTTTCCTTCACTATGTAAGTTCTTGGTGTGTATAAACATATCAATGTCAATATAATCACATTGCTTATGTAATAATAATCAATCATGTCTACTACTATACCTGTACTTGTATGTTTGTAGAAACACCATGGAGTTCAAAAGAAAACACTACGTACGCTCGCAAAGTCACTGGCTACAAGATTACTACATATCTCTCAGTGAAGGTTTGCATAAACAATGGGACAACTCTCAATACACTGACACTCAAGTTACTGTTGGTTCCAAAACGTTCAGTTGTCACAGGGTCGTTCTCTCTGCCATGTCGCCATTTTTCGAAGCTATGTATCTATCCGGAATGCGAGAAAGTCGTGAAGGAGTTGTGACGTTACAAGACATCGAAAGTGAAACATTTGAAAGTATTTTGACATTTATATATACGGGAGTAGACGTCGTGAATGAAGAAAATGTTGATAACATATTACGGGTGTCTGTGATGCTTCAGATAAAGGGTCTACGGGAAAGATGTGAGGAGTTTATGATTGAAAATGTCAATCCCGAAAATTGTGTGGCATCCTGGAAACTAGCTGCGGCACACGAGTGCAATTTTCTGGAACAAAAGGCTTTGAAATACGTTTTGCATCACTTTGAAGAGGTATGCGAAACTGGCGATTTCCTTAAACTAGATTGCGAAGAGCTTATGTCGGTTATAACAAGCAATGATTTAAGGACGCATAACGAAGAATTGGTGTGTGAAGCTGTATTCAAATGGATACATCATGAGGCAGAAAACAGAACTCAATATATAGCTAAGCTGTTTGAGAATTTGCGACTACCACTGATGCAGCCAGAATATCTGCTAGGAACTGTTGAGTGTAACGAATTTGTTCAAGAAAGCAGTGAATGTAAAGAGTTTGTTGAAGAAGCCAAGAGGTACCATCTATTACCTGCACGAAAACATGAGTTTGTTTCAACAAGACTGGTTCATCGTAATCATGGGAAATATGAAGAGGTCATTATTTGCTTTGGGGGAAATCACCATCGTGAGAGAACAACGCGTGATGTCTCGTGCTACAGCATGAAACAAATGGAGTGGATAAAACTGGGTCAACTGCCTTACGATCCTGGAGTGGAATTTGCAGTTTGCATATACGGTAACGCTGTGTTCCTATCAGGAGGAAGCGAGAAGTTGATTGGGATGGTTTACTTTCTTCTTACAACACAAAACACTTGGTTGGAATGTGCTCGTATGCTGTTAGGCCGGCGTCGCCACTGTATGGTTGCTGTTGGAGATTCGTTGTACGTTCTGGGTGGTTATGACGACGATGAGAGTGAAGAACAATATAGAACAATACTAAACATTGAGAAATTTGACGTTGTGAGCGGAAGGTGGAATGATTGTGGGTATTTGAGGTTTCCTGTTCGTTCTGCGTCGGCTTCTGTTGTTCAGGACAAGATTTACGTATTTGGAGGAATAGATGGTGACGGGGGTATGCTAGAATCTGTCCAGTGCTTTGACACAAGACTTAGCACATGTACCCACGTGACAAATCTTCCATCGTTGGCGGGAATGTCGTCTGCCGTGGTTTGCAACAAAACTACTTATCTTGTATTTCCCAGTGGTGATGTCGCCAAAATGGAGGCTGGTGGCGAGATAGAAACTGTTGGAAGCATTCCAAATTTTGATAGATGCGGATTCGGTCTTATCCAACACGAGGGTGAATTAGTTGTTCTCGGTGGTATAGATTCTTCTGAAATATATGACGACTTAATCACATATCATCCAACAGACAAGGTTGCTAAATTAACGGAGCATCAGATGTTAAGGCCTTTGTTTGGCTTCGGATGTGTGAAAGCAACGATCTCGAAAAGTTTCTTACGTTGGAAATGATGTTCATTTACGTTATACAGGACGTTATATGGGACAACTCGACGACTATATGGGACACATTTCGCATTTCGCAACTTCATAGTTTAATATACAGGACACAAATAACAGAGAAAATGTACAGTTTTGTGTTATCTTTATGAGTACATGTATATCTATAAGTGTGTCAATGAGTGTTTTTTAATGAGCTCGGAAATGAGCAATTGTTCAAGGATATCATCGCGATTGTTCATCCTTTCTCGTTTTATTTGTTTGATTGAGTTTTGTTTGATGTTGGATTTGAACCATTTTAACATATTTCAGTTTTATTATGGTTGCAATAAATTAATAAAACTTCCAGAATTCTTATATATATATATTTATGTATATCACATGTGATCCTGAGACAGCTCCTAGAGTCTCGCTATACATTTACGCCCCTTTTTTACCCACGGTAACATGATTCTTACGCTTAAAAAAAGTCCTATGTTATTTGCTTCGAAATATTTTCAAAATGGTTCATAGTGGTTGATTTCTTGCTGCAGATGAGTAGAAGAAAAGCTTACATAGCATAAACTGCAATAAAACATCACTAGTGCTGAACGGTTGACGTTTATAGGAATTTAACAGATGCATGTATTTATGTCCATTCGATGACTTCTTATTCAAAACAATCTTAAGGTGTCACTGCACCCTCCTTAAAAAACATATCAGTTATTGTGAAATTTTATGTGGGTATACATTCCTGCTATGAAAAGTAAATACTTTTGCTATGAAAAGTAAATACTTTAAAAAAATCTATGTGGATTTTTTTTTTTACCGCGGATATCCGAAACATTCTTTTATATAGAACAAAAATAACCTGTGTAATGGGATCCTTTATAGCATTTGGTCACGGGGGAACCCTATTTATACATGGCATGACTATCCAGTAACACATTAAGCATACTGGACCGATAAGCTAACGAGAATGAAGGTGGGAAATCATTTAGAATAATTACCTAACACTAAATCCGCCACGTGAGTGTGGTGCTCTTGGTATACCGCACGGTCGGCGGTTCTTAGTTTTTTATTTGAGTATTTTTTATTAAATAACCGATTTGGTTTGTTACCATAGCGCCAATGTGTTTCTCCAGATGATGCCATTATCTCCGATTGACCAGTGTGCTTAGACACATCACTAACCGATTTACGTTCGTTATAATAGCGCCATGTGTTTCCCCAGATGATGCCATTATCTCCGATAAACCAGTGTGCTTAGACACATCACTAACCGATTTACGTTCGTTATAATAGCGCCAATGTGTTTCCCCAGATGATGCCATTATCTCCGATTGACCAGTGTGCTTAGACACATCACTAACCGATTTTGGTTCAATATCACAGCGCCAATGTGTTCCCTCAGATGAAGCCATTATCTCCGATTGACCAGTTTGCTTAGACACATCACTTACTGATTTTGGTTCGTTATCATAGCGCCAATGTGTTCCCTCAGATGATGTCATTATCTCCGATTGACTAGTATGCTTAGAGACTTCACTAACCGATTTTGGTTCGTTATCATAGCGCCAGTATATTCCCCCAAATGAGGCCATTAGCTCCGATTGACCAGTGTGCTTAGACACATCACTAACCGATTTTAATTCGTTATCATAACGTCAACGTGTTGCCCCAGATGATGCCATTAGCTCCGATTGACCAGTGTGCTTAGACACATAGCTAACCGATTTTGGTCTGTTGTCATAGCGCCAGTGTGTTCCACATAATGATGACATTAGCCCCGATTGACCAGTGTGCTTAGACAGATGACTAACAAATTTGGTTCGTTACCATAGCGCTGGATGGTTAGAAAGCATGAATTATTTTAATGGAAATATGCTTATGAATTGTTTCTCATATCATATTTCAGTTAATAAACTTCACGTTAACATTTTGAATAAAGATATATATTTCTAAATAGAAATATAGTTCACAAATTTTAACAAACATGTAAAATTCGCCACAAACCATTTTCGTATCAGAAATATTGCTGACCATGGCACGTTTTCTGCAAGACACGGCTGCATTTCTTTAATTCACCAAACCATTTAAATTAGAATAAATATAGTATTTGAATGGCGTTTCAGTACGGTACTCCTGACTCCTGGGGAAAAAATAGATATATGAAATAGTTCTAATGAAAACAAATTCCAGTGTTCATGCGTTAGGGCACATGTTAGTACGGAAGCACCACCTGGTGGTAACACTTTGTAATGCAGACTTGTCAATGTTTTGCTTCCGCTGAAGAAATGGCCAATATGTCTATTCTATGTTACGGTACTACTCGTCTTACACCACTATAGGTGTAACCCTATAGAAATATGCATTTTAGTGTTTCAGTCACAACAAAAACTTACCATAAAGAAATTTCCATATTAAACTTATAAGCATGCAAAATTTCAATATTGTAAATCAACATTTGACAAGTCAAAACTTACATGTAACGAAGTACGGGGGAGATTGACGCTTTTCATGCGATGTCACATTCAAATGAAAGTTATTCTCTTTTTTAAGTATGAACCGCTGTGCAAAACAAAATTATTGTGATATGGCCTGAAGGCACATGGCCAGAAGGTCCTAAAAGCGCTTTTCATGAAGATCTGATTTAAGTACCAGGAAAATCACATCATATGGCGGTCGTCAATATCGCCGACGGTCAGTTACTTTCGTCTTGCCAATGGAAAGCCGTTTGTACCTCCCTTAGATTAGACTCCGGGATATGTCACGTTGAAGAGTTACGTGAAATAAACTTCAGAGTATCCTGTGGGGTCACACCAAACACAAAACTTTATCACACTCCAAATTTCAACTCTAGGTGTGACGTCGCCAATTTTGTTCACTTTTCAAATTCGCACTTGTTATTTCAAGTGCGCATAATATTCAAATGTATGTCGATAACGTGGATTTTTTAATTATGTTCGTGCATGACCTTAAATTACGTCTGCTGTTATTTCATAACGTTTAGCACAATATTGAGGGAGCTGTCTGCATTCCAAAGCAATATTGTTTTTTTCAATGGCATTTAAGGAGGAATATACCTTTTAAATTATTTTCGAAATCAGTGGAATATTTGGTATGTAATGAAACTAGAAGTAATTTCCAATTTGAATATGCTGTTTTTTTCTGCGGTAAATATAACACTTCTTTACCTATGACGTCGTAAACATGGCCATGTTTGGTCTTTTTGACGTCCCGATTTATAGCAGCAAAATCGCGTATTTGTCGACCTCAGTCAAGTTATACCGAATGTACAGAATCGAAACACATATCACCACGTACACATTCAACTGATATATGAATTTACATATGCAACAATTACGACGAACGCCAAATTCTGAAAATATTAGCGAAAAACGGAAATTATTATTTTCTCGATTTTTTTCGAAAAAAATGCTTCAAATCAAAATTACCAAAAAACAAACCGAGCGATTTTGGAATAATTTTTATTTGATTTCTAACAATATGCTTCACAGTGATTGTGAGATCTTTAAAACAATTGACAAACTAGATTTTTTTTTATTTTTAATTATCCAACCCCACCCTACGTCAAAAAAGACGTCAACATATTGCATAATTCTACGCGTTTTCCATAAGATTTTTGTCGGTTGATTAAGGTTAAAATATTTTTCTAAATCAGTGATTCAGTTAGTATATCATGAAACTAGAAGAAATTTCCAATGTGAATATGCATTTTTTGCAGCGGTCAATAGAATATATATTTATATGTGACGTCGTAAACATGGCCATGTTCAGCCTTTCTGACGTCCCAATGTATAGCAGCCAAATCGGATATTTTTCGACCTCAGTTGAGTTATTCCTAATACACAGAATAGAAACATATATCACCATGTACACATTTGATGGATGTATGGATTTACAAATGCAAAAATTACTACGAACGCCACATTTTGAAAATACTAGCGAAAAACGGAAACTATTTTTTCTCGATTTTTTCGAAAAAACGGCTTCAAATCAAAATTACCACAAAACAAATCAAGCGAATTTTGCATAATTTTTATATGATTTTATACTATATATTGTACAATTATTGATAGATTTTTAGAAAAATTGACAAACTAGATTTTTTATGATATTCAATTATTTAACCCTACCCTACGTCAAAAAACGATTTAAAGCAAACGTCAACGTCGGTATAGCGCATGAGGTATAAGTTTTGTGATAATTAAACAAGTTTGTTCTTACCATTATATTAGTATTTTGTGCACACTAGTTATATATAGTGGCAACTAATTTATCTATAGCATTTATGATAGCGTGTCTGTTTGGTGCACGTACAAAACCGTCATTTTTTTTCACTTACAGGGAACTGGATTCCAAAACAATATTCTCATTTCTGACTAGCTCCACGACTGCTAGTGAAATGTGGACATCACGGTTGTTAATTATTAGAACAACAGGTCTGGCCTTTCTAAAATTCGGAGCAAACTGTTACACATACATAAATGGGCTTGAAACAATACCGTCTATGATGAGCAGTGAAAAGCCACGATCCAGGTATATTGTCATTGAACGTACGTACGAGCATGGGGCTGGGTGGAAGGGTGGCTTTTCACTGCTATAGTGGGTATTGTTTCAAGCTCATTTTATGAATGTGTACCGAACAGTTTGCTCCGAACATTAGAAAGGCCAGACCTGTTGTTCTAATAATTGACAACCGTGATGTCCACATTTCAATAGCAATCGTGGAGCTAGTCAGAAATGAGAATATTGTTTTGGAATCCAGTTCCCTGTAAGTGAAAATAAAATGACGGTTTTGTACGTGCACCAAACAGACACGCTATCATAAATGCTATAGACAAATTAGTTGCCACTAAACAGCAGAAGTATATATAACATGTGTGCACAAAATAGTAATATAATGGTAAGAACAAACTTGTTTAATTATCACAAAACGTATACCTCATGCGCTATACCGACGTTGACGTTTGCTTTAAAGCGTTTTTTGACGTAGGGTAGGGTTAAATAATTGAATATCATAAAAAATCTAGTCTGTCAATTTTTCTAAAAATCTATCAATAATTGTACAATATATAGTATAAAATCATATAAAAATTATGCAAAATTCGCTTGATTTATTTGTGGTAATTTTGATTTGAAGCCGTTTTTTCGAAAACATCGAGAAAAATATAGTTTCCGTTTTTCGCTAGTATTTTCAAAATGTGGCGTTCGTAGTAATTTTTGCATTTGTAAATCCATACATCCGTCAAATGTGTACATGGTGATATATGTTTCTATTCTGTGTATTAGGAATAACTCAACTGAGGTCGAAAAATATCCGATTTGGCTGCTATACATTGGGACGTCAAAAAGGCTGAACATGGCCACGTCTACGACGTCACATATAAATATATATTCTATTGACCGCTGCAAAAAGTACATATTCACATTGGAAATTACTCCTAGTTTCATGATATACTAACTGAACCACTGATTTAGAAAATATTTTAACCTTAATCAACCGACAAAAATCTTATGGAAAACGCGTAGAATTATGCAATATGTTGACGTCTTTTTTGACGTAGGGTGGGGTTAGATAATTAAAAATAAAAAAAAATCTAGTTTGTCAATTGTTCTAAAAATCTCACAATCACTGTGAAGCATATTGTAAGAAATCAAATAAAAATTATTCCAAAATCGCTCGGTTTGTTTTTTGGTAATTTTGATTTGAAGCATTTTTTTCGAAAAAATCGAGAAAATAATAATTTCCGTTTTTCGCTAATATTTTCAGAATTTGGCGTTCGTCGTAATTATTGCATATGCAAATTCATATATCCGTTGAATGTGTACGTGGTGATATGTGTTTCGATTCTGTACATTCGGTATAACTTGACTGAGGTCGACAAATACGCGATTTTGCTGCTATAAATCGGGACGTCAAAAAGACCAAACATGGCCATGTTTACGACGTCATAGGTAAAGAAGTGTTATATTTACCGCAGAAAAAACAGCATATTCAAATTGGAAATTACTTCTAGTTTCATTACATACCAAATATTCCACTGATTTCGAAAATAATTTAAAAGATATATTCCTCCTTAATTTCAACCCCACCCCCGTACTTCTTAACTTGCGTTACTATGGTGGCTTTTGCATGGACCTAATGATGACCGAAACCTGGTTTGATGTTTAATGACAATAGAAGATGTGTCTATCAATCTATTGATATCATTGGTTTGCATGTGACGTCCTTAATACGTAAATGACAGGGTCATCTTGTTACTTTTGGGACATTCCTCGTAGATCCTTCCGCATTCTTTTTTAATGTTGAATTAACAGTGTGCGTATTGTTATAAATATATGAACGTAAAAATGTAAAATGAAACCTTTTTGAAATGTTATTTAGCTCTAAGAATGTACAAAATATTCTGTGCAATATCTACAATTTGCACTTATTTACTTTATTATGTGTGAAAGATGAATGAAATCGGGCCGCGGGATGCGGGTGAAACAACGGAAATAGTATTTTGCTAGCATCAACCTAGGTATAAAATTATCTTTCAATCGTTGGTTTATATTTAATAAAAATATGTCATCGCTATAAGTATTCAATAATTGTATCCTATGTTTTGATCAGTATATTTTTGAAACGCGTACACTGATAAGAATATCTACCAAATTCGTCATTTGCCATTTGTGTTTAGTTTAGTTTATATTAATTTATTTTAGCTCGATTTCGACGAACGCTCATAGCTAATAGGAACCGCTCGTGAGTCCGCTTCCTGGGTAGAACCAGTACAAGGGTTGTTTTATGAGAGGCATCGGGTCGAGACGGGGATCGAACCTGCAACATCTAGCGTGAGCGGCCAACACTCTATCCATTAGACTACCGCCCCGCTTGATTTTGTGTTTCATGATGAATTTTACAAATTCTTAACTTGAAAAACCAATTATGTGTGTAACCATGTTGCGAAATAGGAATAGGTATATAAAACAATTTAAGGTACAAACATGTCTATTTCTCAACATTTTATTTTGTCAATATTTGTTTTCTAGTTTGATTGTCACCGTGTTTGCGCATCGAGTCAATATTTACACATATGACCGTATATTCGTATGAAATTATTATATTTATTTCTGTATGAAATGCCATATTTTACAAAAATATTTACAAGTAGTCAGTTATGATGTAAAACTGATCGGCAATGTTGTCACGTTTGTTTTGAAAATATAAGTAAACAATATTTTAAATTCAAATTATAGATTATTTTCTTGGAATTGTTTTAATCATCGATGAAAATAAAAAAACAACACTCTAACAAACAAAAATATGTATCACCTTTTTCTCGCGAATGAACGTAATTTTGCGGAATAGGACATCCTCCGACCGTTTAACAGAATTGTAGAAATCAGAGAAGTTAGGATTCTGTATTCTGTTGTTGTTTAATTTCATGTTAACATCATAGTAATATATATATTGTAACACTCCAGGCCGTGTTATTAGACAGATGGCGAACAAAATATGAAAACAACAAGATTTGATAACATAGCTGATTTATACAGTTTTTATGATTAATTACCTTATAAGGCAAGACTATCTGATATACGCCCAATGAATAATATGCATTCTACAAACGAACATTAAAAATACCAGAAGTGATGGAACCGTTTTTCTAAATGTCTGGAACTAAGTGAGCTAAGTTTTAAATCGTTTATATAGGCAAAAGGTCTGGGATTCTGGCACTTCTCAGCCAGTAAAAGGCATGCATTTCATATCCACAGGTTTCCGGAATCTGGCTGATTTGGCAAATGTCCGCCATGTTGCCAGATTTGATATAAGTTCATTTAACACAAAAAGAAAACAACACAATTTCCATATCATAAGTTCACATGAAAAGGGTGTCACAATGTCATAGTTCAGATGCAAATCGTGCAAGTTAATATTAAAGCTCAAAATAAAGTAGAAATGAAAATGCGAGAATTGAATTGGACAGATTTTCAAATCTTCCCACTCTGGCAACTTACAAGGAGGGTAATTCAAATACGATTTCCTATTTGAGAATATACAGCATTTATTTTTGGAGGTAAAATTAATATAATTATTCTTAGTGAATATTCACCATCATGAATTGTGTTTATACCTTGGGAAAACTTTGCATTAGTCTGAAAACAGAGATTCAATAATTTTTGTTGACAGCAGAAATCTGGCAGTAGATATTTTGGAAGGTCATTCAAGGATTCTGTAATTTAACCTTAGATAATTACAATTAAACTTGTTTTGACTGATTATACTTAATATAAAAATAGTTTTTATATTTAAAACACTATTTAACTTACACATAGTACCAAATTATACAGATATAATACCTGAATATGTATTTTTGTGTACCCCACCCAGTGCCAAGATTTCTTGTCAAATCAATATATTTATGTTGATATTTCAATCTACAGGCATAAGATGAGTTCATTTATATTAAATATTGATGATTATGTATATAATCATTGTTGTTCCATGTAGAAATAGTCTTATTAATGGCATGCTCGTTTAATACAATGATTGTTTGCTTGTAAAAACAGACGTAAGGCGACAGTTTTCACAAATAAGTCTTGTTTAGATTGTTAGCATGGTCAGGATCTCATTCTGTTACACATTATTTTAAGGAAAAGCTATTAGGTGACAGTTTATCGAAAATGTCATGTCTTCTTTTAATACATTATGTTCTGGTTATAATATAAGTGATGTTCATGTATTTGAATACATTCCTTCAAATGGAATTAGTATTATATAAGGTCTCACTTACCAATTACCTTAAAGGCGGTATAGTAACAATATTCTTGCATCCACGAAATAATAGCTGTGTAAATCTGTTAGGCATTATTTTTGTTGAATATGCTTAAAATGGTCATATAACTTTTACATATGAGAGCACTGGAACATTTTGAACACTGTTTGATTAAACTATAATCGTTAACTATTAATGGAAAGAAGACACATTCAGAACCACTGGCAATGTGTTCTGTGTTCCAGAAGCGAATGTCTCTGTATATTGGACAGTACACAACTAATCGATGTGCGAGACGTTAAAGACCTCGTTTTAAGGTAATAAACATACGTTACCAAATTGTAACGTATGTTTCATTGGAAAACTGGCCAAGGTTTTTCATCTTTTATATTAATTAATTCACCTTTTAGCATATTTGCTTGTTTCAACTGTTGACCACTATTTGAAATGAAATGCTAACCTTTATTTGTCGAAATTATATTTATTACAAGATAAAAATATGTATGCCTGTTTATTTGAAGGTTCGTTGAAATAAATATATTTTAATTGAAATAGAACATATACAATGTATACAATTATATCTCAGTATTACATAAAAATGCTTATACGTAAGGAATTTTATTTAAAAAATAAACTATTGCCATATGCATCAATAACAATTTGGTAGCGTATGTGTTAGTATGCCTTTGTCATGAGCGGAGATCCAGAAGCGATACAGTGAACGAAAGAAGGCTGAGGAAGGACAAATATTTCTTGCGAAAGAATGTGCATACCAAAAGAGAAACTACAAACCAGTATCAACACTGTCCGGAACTGAACGGAAAAAGGGAATGAAAACATCAAATATCGAGTCAGAAAGCACAAAATGTCAAGCAAATATAAGAAATAATGAAATTAAATACGACGGAGAAGTTGCTGAAACTGTCTATTGGGTACAACATACAATAACAGACAGAGATCGTCTAATTATGAGAATGTCAAATAGAAGAAAGGGTCCAAGAAGGAGAATAAGCAGGGCACTAAAGAGTGCAAACACATAGCTGCGAAAAATACGTGATAATCAGGAAATAAAGAAAAAAGCTTAAAACTGTTCAGAGAAGGTTGCAACGTAAGAGATCACACCTGGAAGTAAACCGGAAGCATTCGATAGATCTTTAGGAATAAGTACATCTCAAGCAAAAAAAATACGAAAGCAGCTTTATTTACAATATGATAATACAGTGTATTCACTGTGCAGCTGATAAACACTGGTAAACTGAATTGTAAGACATAACATAGTAATATAAATCAAGTCCAAAATGCTTGTTGTTCAATTAAGATAATGGCATATTTCCTTTCATGGCTTGATTTTTTTAAAAATATATCGTAAAACTATTATTGTAATGTTATCATGTATCTGTTTAAAACTGAAACATACGTTACAAAACATGTTACGAATCAGTCAATCTACCTTGCGGAAATCATTGACAGAATATATTTTTATTTGAATTGCCATGTTTTTACAATGTTTGAAGTTATATATGTTACAGGGAATATGTATAATCAGGGAATATGTATAATCCCTGAAAATTTCAGGGATTATGTATAATCCCTGATTCACTCAGGGAATATACATAATCCCTGAAAAAAGCAGGGATTATACATATTCCCTGATTTGATGTCCAGATTTTTAGACATATTCCCTGAAATTGATTCTGTCTTTATTTTCTGGATTTACAAATCATTTTAAAGTAATTTCTGCAGTTAATTAAAGAGAGTGCATAAAGTAATTTCTGCAGTAAACCAAACACAATTTCTCATATAAAACAGTTTATTTCTGAAAGGACATCACATTTACATATTCTGTCTTTGTTTTCTGGCTGATAAATTAGCAACATGCACCGGCAATCATACTAATCTATCCAATTGAACTGAAATTTTCAGGGATTATACATATTCCCTGATTATACATATTCCCTGTAACATATATAGCCCCTTCAGTTTCAGTTTTAAATTGAAATAAAAAACCTTACCTTTTTGGAAAAAAAACAAGAAAATTTGTTCTTCAATAAAAAGCGTGTTTTGATATCAAATTGTTTGTTCCATCTATTCCTATATTTGTTTCACGATATTCAGAGTCATATTGGCTATATAATAAGAGAGGTTCACAACTCCTTGTTTTAACATCAATACAATCTCACCATAATTTTTATATATGTTTATCTAAGTCTTTTTGCAGCTGCTTTTGTATAAGCAGTGTTACTGAAACGTTCTTTACCTCTGAAAGGAAGATACCTTTAGTTAAATATAAAATTCTTGAAACCGACAGAGTAATGTTGAAAAAAATCCAGCCTATTAAATCAAATATATGTAAAGAGCAAGTGAGCAAATCAAAATAAAGGTTTAATTTTTTTAATTTTGTAACCCCAAATTCTCTATTTTATTGAGAAACAGTCGTGCTTAAAATTAGTTGCATGGAACGTTTTATTTCATAGAACTGTAAATGTTGGATAAACATTGTCTTATATATGTTTAACTATTTATATTTATTCTATTATTGTTCATGCTGTAGTATCATTTTGATTGAATTTAATATTAACATTTCATTTCAGATTTAAAATCTCAACTACTTACCAGAGCCCAAAATGTAATTTTTATTTCTCTAATTCCTTCAGCTTCTGTTCCGATGCGTTAACTACAGTCAAGTGAAATCGTAGTAGATACTTGATTTTCAACATTTTAGATGATCAAATCGTATATCTGACAATCTGTTACAAAGCGACACATAAAGATAAAAATCTAAATGATGACATACACAGCTGTTGAACAAAAACAACAGTGAACAGTTACTGCAGTACGTAGTTGTATGATTTAGCATCAGGTCAACGAGGACAGACAGACCTACAGACAGACAGACAGACAGACAGACAGACAGACAGACAGACAGACAGACAGACAGACAGACAGACAAGACAGACAGACAGACAGACAGGCAGACAAGCAGGCAGACAGACAAGCAGACAGACATATAAGCAGGGACAGACAGACAGACAGACAGACAGACAGGCAGGCAGGCAGGCAGGCAGGCAGACAAATACTCGTACTTCAGTGTGTGTGTGTGTGCGAACCCTTGCTTTTCTTAATATTTGTGAAAGCAAAATTTTTTTAGCTATATATATTGATTTTGTTTTAAATGGTTTTTCCTTCATTACCAAAAATATTGGCATGAAATCACTACTTTTATGAATAGGTATGTTAAACAATTTAAGTTACAAACATGTCTATTTTTCAACATTTCTTATCTATGGTATCAGATGCAAAGGTGGCTCTACCACAGATAAGAACATGTTATGATAAATACACAAAGGGGGTTATACTGATTCTCCTGGTACCTCTGCAGATTTCCCTCAACACAGATAAGTATATGTTATTGTAATATATGCAAAGGTGGTTCTACTGATACCCCTCAACACAGATAAGTAGAGTGTATGGTAACATATGCAAAGTTGGTTCTACTGATTCCCCTTGTACCTCTATTGATTCTCCTCAACACAGATAAGTATATGTCATGGTAACAAACACAAAGGTAGTTATACTGATTCCCCTGGGACCTCTACTTATTCCCCTCAACACAGATAACTATATGGTATAGTAACATATGCAAAGTTGTTTCTACTGATTCCCGTCAACACAGATAAGTACATGTTATGGTAACATACACAAAGGGGGTTCTACTGATTCCTCTGGTATTCTACAGATTCCCCTCAACACAGATAAGTGTATATTATGGTAACATACACAAAGGTGGCTTCTACAGGTTCCTTTCAACACAGATAAGTATATGTTATGTTAACATACACAAAGGGGGTTATACTTATTCCCCTGGTACCTCTACATAATCCCCTCAACACTAATAAGTATATGTTATGGTAACATACATAAAGGTGGCTATACTAATTCCATTGGTACCTCTACTGATTCCCCTCACCACTGATAAGTCTATGTCATGGTAACAAATGCAAAGCTGGTTCTACTGATTCCCCTCAAAACAGATAAGTACATGTTACGGTAACATACAAAAAGGTGGTTCTACTGATTCCTCTGGTACCTCTACAGATTCCCCTCAACACAGATAAGTATATGTTATCTACAGATTCCCATGTACCTCTACATATTCCCCTCAACATAGATAAGTATATGGTATTTTAGCATACACAAAGGGGGTTATACTGATTCCCCTGGTACTTTTACAGATTCCTCTCAACACATATAAGCAGAGTTCTCCCCAGGTCATTAACGCATGTCGGTTCCGACACGCCATTCAAATCTGGAACTAATTTGCGAATCCCATAAATCCTCCGACATGCCTTAATTGCAAATTCGATATGCCTTAATTACCAGCTGTGCTTCGATAATCACAACACAGCCACTGTGTGTTTTCACAGATTGACGCCTGGCTCTGTGTCCTTACTGAATTTACCTGTGTAGTGGGGTCGCTTATGACACATGTAATTGACCCCAACTAACAATATCGGGAAATGACTAACTGACTATTAGGCCGGGAGCTGGAAGGGTCCACCGTGCACCCCTCCCCCCCCCCCCCCCCCCCCACAAACCTCCGAACCAATATTTTTCTGAAGCCCCATGACGCCCTGATCACGAAAATAAATGTTAACATTGCGTAAGTTGGGACGAACTTCCGGTTATGACGTCATCAAGATGGCTGCCATAGTGAAATTTACCCTAAAATGTGAAAAATATCATAAAATCGTTATTTTCCGATCAAGTTTAACAAATGAGGTATCAAAATGAACGCAATAGAATAACAAACACATCTATTAACAAAACAAACTACTATAAAAAGATTTATTTTTAAAAAAATGAATTTATATCGATTTTGAGGTCAAAATTGAACATTTTCACAAAATAATTGTCATTATTTTTTGGTCAATTTTTTTCCATGCCTGAGAGTAGTTTTTCGAACCCCATTCAATCAACATAAAACACAGATTCATGACATGTTTTCAGGAGCGGTCAATCACAACTTTATGAAGACTGACGCCATCATAAAACCTTAAGGAAATACAGTCTTAGCTTTCTTGTTTCATTTGGTTAGAAAAGCAATCAAAATGACCACACTGGAATATCTGTTCTAAATATTGCATTTTTTGTATGTTACAGATCAAGCATATAGTGATTGATTCTAATACATACAGCGACAGTGATGCAAGGTTCCTCTGATACCCAGGATCCCCCAAAAGATGATAGGCCCGCCGTCAAAGAGAAGACGTGGTGAAAGTTGTAAAGCATCAACGTCCGATATGAAACAATCGCTCACAGAAACCAAATTGGACGCAACATTAGATGACGATGCATTCAGTAACTACATCCAGGGTTACCTGCAGTATAGAGTGGAGGTCAGTGAAGGCAGTCACGAAAAAACTGCCTAACTTTGGGCTTCCTACATGAGTCATATATGGCTAGTACTCTCTCTCTCGTACAGGCAGTGAAGCACAATGACTTCCTTGCATATGCACACTGTTTGCATCTCATGACAGACATATTTTTTGTATCGGTGGTCAGAATTACGCCCGATATCTCACATACTTCTCCATCTTCCTGGCTAACATTGAGGTATCTCATCCCGGAGCTAACTGATTTGATCAAGAGGGGAGCAGTATGTGTGGCTCGTTCTTTCATACCCGGAAACCGCTGTGCCGTCGACAAAACTATGGAGGAAACCTTTATGAGACATGCCAAATCTCATGGTGGCGCTGGTTGGGGTGGTTTTGGTGTTTCAGGGGTTCTCAGCAACCATGATGCATACCAAAGATGGGTGCGAACAACACACGCGAGATCCCAGTATGTCAACACGACACTGAACATGGCTGACATGCTGACAGACAGCCAAAGTGTAACAATGCATCGTGATGTACGACCTGCAGAGATCCTGAAAAGTGAGAAATGCGTACGAAAGGCAAAGGAGGCAGTTGAAAGCTTCATCAATCCATTTATAGTTGACTACCAAGACAAACTTATCAGTCTTTCAGCTGCAGCCACTGAGATTATAGCAACTGGTGTTTTGGGCGCAGAAAAGTCAGGAAAAGAGGCACAGAAAGCTTTCATAAAAGACAGGCTGGAGAAGAATGAAAACTTCTTTGAACAAGTAAAGCGGATGAATCTGAGACCGCTTGGTGACATGAACAAGAAGATGAAAGTAACAACGGCAAACAACAAAGTGGTCCAGTATAAGCAATAAGGCAATATTGTCTTCCAACTATTTGTGAAATCCCAAAGCCAGTAGGGCTTGCAGTTGGACATGAAGGAGCTGATGACGTACCCGCTGACCCCTGTCCCATACAGCATTGGAGCAGCAGATGGATTTCTGGCAAAGACAGACAAATTTTAATCTTTCCAGTATCTGACCAAAAAGTGTGAGGATGCACCGGTTCCATCGGCTGAGTCAACACTTATGGTCTATGATGGTAATGCCTACTTCTACAACCTCAAGGAGATACCAGCCAATTTCAGCTTGATCTGCAACATGATGTCAACTACAACAAATGCGGTGTTCAGCACAGATATGTATACTCCCAATTCTGTCAAATCCATGGAACGTGAGAGAAGGGGCTGTAGTGAGAAGCTCATTGTAAAGGGGGCAAGCACAAAGAAACCTCCTGATTGGAAGCAGTTCCTGACAAATGATGACAACAAGACACAATTCATCAATCTCCTCTGCAAGACGTGGAGTAATCATTCATATGCCAATAAGCTCCTTGGAAGAAAAGTCATCATCATATGTGAAGGAGCTGCATACCAGCTGACGTCTGAAGATTGGCAAAGCATAGCGAAGATGGAGATCGAAACTCTACGCTCATCCCAAGAGGAAACTGATTCCAGAGTAGTTCTGTACTGCATGTATGGAAAGGACAAGGGATACGAGTACATCCGGATCAAAAGTCCAGACAGCGATGTATTCTTCATCCTACTGCACTACGCCCTCACATTGCCAAATGTAGTGATTCTATTTGACACTGGCACTGGAAATAAGCAGCGACTGATCAACATCACCGAACTGGCAGAGGGCTATACACAGAACCACTGCACAGTACTCATGTGTCTCCATGCATACACTAGATGTGACACTATCAGCGCATTCAAAGGTATAGGAAAGATCAAGCCTCTGAAAACTCTCCAGAAAACTCCAAAGTTTGCTGCTGTACTCTGCAGGTTGGGGGAAACTTGGGACATAATCGAAGACTTCCTTGATGAACTGGAGGAATTCACGTGTGCCATATATGGTCGTGCTAGAGTGCACAAGGTTAATGAGCTGCGATACATCCGCATACAGGAGCTGTGTGCCAAGGAAGACCAACCCCACCCTTCAAAGAATGTGGACCTGGGATCACTTCCACCATGCAGAAGAAGTCTGGAGCAGCACGTAAGACGTGTCAACTATCAGGTTGGAATCTTGAAGAGGGCCCACATTGCTGAACCAGATATTCCAGATGTGAAGGTTGACTATGGATGGGAGGTCAAGGATGGAAAGCTGGAGCCACTGTGGTACACAGGAGATGTTCTGCCACAGGAGCTCATCGACATCGCTGGCGAACCACTGCAGTCTTACGACGATGTGGATTCAGATGACTCGGAAACTGTATACCAGCAGACAGATGTGCTAGATCAGTTTAGTGTACAAAGCAGTGGTGAAAGCACAGACAGTGATCTGGATTGACAATATGTACCCTCGAATGACATAAACTCTGTGTTTGTTAGATATTTAGACACACAGAAACGGCAATTATTGTTGATATGACTGTCGATATTTGAACAGTTGTGATACACAGGATATGAACAAAATAGCGTGTGGTCATTCAGCTCAATAGTGTGAATAAAACATTTCTGAATCATGACTAAGGTTGTTTGCTTTCTGGAAAAGATTTGACCAAAAATAATGACAATTATTTTGTGAAAAATTGAAATTTTGACCTCAAAATTGACATAAATTCATTTTTGTTCGTAATGAATCTATTCATAGTAGTTTGTTTTGTTAACAGATCTGTTTGTTATTCTATTGCGGTCATTTTGATACCTCATTTGTTAAATTTGATCGGAAAATAACGATTTTATGATATTTTTCACATTTTGGGTAAATTTCACTATCTTGATGACGTCATAACCGGAAGTTCGTCCCAACTTACGCAATGTTAACATTTATTTTCGTGATCAGGGCGTCATGGGGCTTCAGAAAAATATTAGTTCGGAGGTTTGTGAGGGGGAGGGGGGGGGGGTGCACGGTGGACCCTTCTAGCTCCCGGACTATATTGATCGGCAACTTTAAATGGACTGATATTTTCAATCAAAAAACGTTTGAGTAAAATAACAATAATAATCGCATGAACAAATAATTAATGATGATATAAGCGGCTTTGTTTACTATAGAACAATCGGCGATAATTTAGTATAATTAAGCATATGTTTTGTAATTGAGCAATCCCGATTACCGGTAGCACAAATATGGAAACGTATAATGAAAATGCTGTTAGATATACTCATTCACTTCGTTTTTAACGATGGCTACGCCAAAAAGGAAAGCAGAATCTTCATCGCGTCTTTCTTCACAAAACGTCCGAGAGTCGATAATCAAACTCCGACTAAGGTAAATGGACCAAAATCACCACCAAAGACACCGAGTTCTCAGAGAAAGTCAGGAAGTCTTCCTTCACCTGGGTTTCTGAAACTTCAGATGGCAGTGGTACGTTGTGCACTCTTTGCATAAAGCATCAACGACGTCCAAAGAAGTGTCTTCCAGAAAGAGCTGTATGGGTAGATGTGGCGTATACATCAATCAGGAGAGCATCTCATACACTTAACAAAGACTCCCGACTCCCACAAGGAAGCTCTGGTATTTGAAACTGCAAGTCGTGAGACAGGAGGGATTGAAGCTGGTTTTGTGAGAAAGGAAGCAGTCAACAGATTCTTCAATGAAGCTGTTTTACCTACTGTGCAAGGAAGAGATTCCACATACCAAAATGAAGAGAAGGTTGGCAGTCTAATTTCTGTTGTTCATTGTATATAACAGAAACCATCACAGTACCACTGTACTATTGGAAACAGAACTTTTTTTAAATGTTTTCTTTTTTATGTTTATTTTTTTTTTTATTTTTAGTTTTTATATCAATAAATATATTTTTAATATTTATACTCTTGTTTCTTTTCAATATTTTATGTATATAAGGAGAAAATAAAGTGCCCTAAAATGACATAGAAGGTTATTAATGAAAAAAAATTCGATACATATGGATGGGTAGTACCTAGTGTTGGGAATTGAACCCAAAAAGCATAATCGATTATCAAATGGACAGACTGATCGATTATTTAACTTTCAAAAGTTATGTTAACATACACAAAGGTGGTTCTACTGATTCCCTTAGTACCTATACAAATTTCCCTCAACACATAAGGTAAAATAAGCTAACTGATGTAGAGTCTTGGTAATTGTTTGTAGAAGTCTTCCGGGTTAAAACCAGTACTTAGCATATGCGGAAATGCGTCTTGCTCAAGGAACAACACATGGTTGAGGATCAAACCCACCAAAAACATTTGGTCTATAACATAATTAAAATACAAGGCTTCCCTAAAATAAAGGGTTTTATTCAACTGTTGTTTTTTTTTGTTACTGAAAAATAATTTATTAGCTATTTATAAGCAAATGCAGTGTCACGAGTGACTGCCTTTTGCGAAAAACGAAGTTTGCACAACCTAAATTACAGGTAAGTTACCTTTCTGTCATCCATTCTGTACCACTGAACTTGACAAACCTGCTTGTTATGTCCCATGAAGCCTTGTCTTCAAGGACCAGTTTTTTTTCAAAATAGAAACAATATAAATATTTTAATTGCATTAGTATCAATGCAACATTAAATATTAAATCATTGAAAGCTGTTTCTTTTAAACTTTGTTTTACACCAATGGAACAATGCCAAAAATGTGAAGATGAGAAATTATTGAACTTTGAATTATTGGAATGTTTTGTCAATAAGCTTCCCTTAGAATTCACAGAGATAATTAAAAATGGAATAACCTTATTTTGTTTAACATATGGTCGCAGTCTAATTGGTTCTGAAATCAGCAGCATATCTTGTTACAGAGTTCATTAAACCTACAATTAACATTCAATGTCTTTATGATTTTATGTACTAGTTCCAAATGTTTAAAAATTACTCATATATGTCATTTATTTAGTATACTGGTATGTTATTTTTTTCAAACAATTATGGGGGCAATATAAACAATGTTGTTTTTTTTAAAATTAACATGACTTCTGTTTGCCTTGAAGTTACAAACTATTTTTCAGGTTTCATGTCTCGAATTTAACATGGGAAAATCACAAGTGCATTATATGATGAAGCATATAACTTACATTCTATGTATGTCAGATTAAAATTATTAAACGACATTCAAAATATGTATGAATAATAAAAAACTATAATATTAATGTTTAAAAAAATACCTTTTAGATGAACAACTAAGTATTTTGGTATCAAACTTAAAGAAACCCTTTTCTAGATATCCACTTTTTCCATACATCTAAATTAAAAATTTTGAAATTTTAATACCATATGTTTTATATGCTTTTATGAAGCCATTTACACATGCCATAAATATGTGAACATATGAAATGACATATCAACAAAAACCTTGATATTATCAATATGTGTCCTGAATAATACCGAAACAGATTGATTTCTAAAGTAAAATGTCATTTACACTGATGGAAACCCTTGTTTAAGGGGTAGTTGTTCAGTATTTCAAAAGCGCATTACTAGGCTTAAAACTTTCCCTTGTACGATATAATTATTTCACAATTAACCACATTTAACCTTGAGGAAAAGGGGATTTAAACTTTTTGTGACACATTGTATTCAGAGACAAAACTTATTTCAGTTAAAACATTTTAAGGATATCAAACAACATGGCAGAGTGGTATAAGGTACTGTCGTCTAATGACCACTTACTTTTCACCGCTAAGGTCATGGGTTTGAGACCTGTTTTGTCAAAAACATTTATGTGAGAAAGTTTGCCAGTACGGATGGTGATTCTACCCTGAGCACTGGAAATCATTGATGGTCTCTTCAGCAAAGTAATTTGACAATGCATGATTAAGGTTCAATACCTGTTAAAAAATGTAAAGTTTATTTTTCACTCAATGTATGATAATTAGAACGTGCATGTGTTGCAACTTATATAAAAAAGTTTATATCACGTAACATTGCCAACCAATAAGTAACTGCTTCAATTACAATATTGTCCACCCAAAAATTAGGCACCTACATCAAATAAACAATTGCCTGATAGGTAATTCAGATACCTACATCAAATAATAATCATAATTTATGATGTTACTGTTTTACAAGTCATCTGATACAAACAATTGTATAAAACTTACATGTATGCAATGCCACTGACATATATATGTTCATTTCTCGATTTTGATTATAGGCAAATTATATATGATGTTACATTGATATGGCTGAGACTTACTGAGATATGAGCTTGCTCCAGAAACTACCAACACCAATATCAGGGCAAATACAATAGGCTTCCTTTCTTCAAAAGTTGATTTAGAAAATTTAGCAATTTATTATCATAATCTTACATTTGTTATAGATATGCTCAGGCTACTGAACAGCTCCACGGATGATGATGAATGGCAACATTTGGAGCATTTGACTGAAATAAATAATAAAACTATTTTATCGATCAAACATTATCAGTTTTCTTGAATATTTCTCAAGTTTTGAAATGGACACAAAACACATTATGTTGTATAAAAAGCATTCAGCACTTTAAATATATTAGTTTACATTGAAACATAATAAATCAGTTTTCTAGCAACAGCAACATTACTGCAATACCGTTCTCTGGCAATACCATACACAGATTGAAATACAATGTATTGTCCAGAAATACATTTGTAATACAATTTAATATGGTAAAATAGTTTTTATCGATAAATCAGTAATAGTATATTGCAATATATTCATATTGTATTTGAACTTTTAATTTTGTTAATCAAGGGTAGAATTTAACTTTTTTATCCACTGGCTTTTTTAAGCCAGTGCAAATATTTTCAACTCGCATTTTATCTTTCAACTCGCATTTTTGTTTGGTTGAACTGCAAAATAAAAAAAAATCCTAAGTTTTTAAGGTCTTAAATAGGGATGCGTGTTATACCAAAGTATAGAAAAAATAATTATATTTTTCAGGTAGTGTCAGAAGTTTTCCTCAAGCTATCGATGTCAACAACGGCGGTAAAAAGAAGCATTTCTGACTATTGTGATCTTGAACGTAGTGTAATAAGCAGGGAAAGTTTAAAATACGTCTTGCATACTTTATAGTTTGATTTCTATTTAATAAAAACAGTTTATAAACCATTTTTAATATTATTGTGTATTCTTTTACTTCCAAATGAAAAAAAACAACTTCTCGTTAAACCGGAAGTTTTCTATTTATATAACTAGACTGGTGCAAATATTCGCAATTCTGTTCCATTTACTATTTTTAGCACTTGTCATTATAGGTAAACGGGCATATAATGGGACATAATACGAGATCGTGATACAGTCTGACACTCGCAGGTTCCAGTTACCTGTATCGAGTTTTAAGCGTGCGTGACTAGATAACGCGGAACAAATTACGAGCGAATGGAATTGTTTTTTCTGTTTGATAAAGACGGTCATAGTGACATTAAGGATGAATATACCTTTTAAATTATTTTCGAATTCAGTGAAATATTTGGTATGTAATGAAACTAAAAGTCATTTCCAATTTGAATATGCTTTTTTTCTGCGGTAAATATAACGGTTCTTTACCTATGACGTCGTAAACATGGCCATGTTTGGTCTTTTTGACGTCCCGATTTATAGCAGCAAAATCGCGTATTTTTCGACCTCAGTCAAGTTTTACCGAATGTCAAGAATCGAAACACATATCACCACGTACACATTCAACGGATATATGAATTTACATATGCAATAATTAAGACAAACGCCAAATTCTGAAAATATTAGCGAAAAACGAAAAAAAAAATTTTCTCGATTTTTTCGAAAATAAATGCTTCAAATCAAAATTACTATAAAAAACCCGAGCGATTTTGGAATAATTATGTAATGTCAAACAATATACTTCACAGTGATTGTGAGATTTTTCGAACAATTGACAAACTGGATTTATTTTAACTTTTAATTATTTAACCCAACCCTACGTAAAAAAAGACGTCAACATATTGCATAATTCTACGCGTTTTATAAGTTTTTCGACGGTTGATTAAGGTTTAATTATTTTCGAAATAGGTGGTATAATTAGTATATTATGAAACTAGAAGTAATTTGAAATGTGAATATTTATTTTTTGCAGCGGTCAATAGAATATATATTCATATGTGACGTCGTAAACATGGTGATGTTCAGCGTTTTTGACGTCCTAATGTATAGCAGCAAAATCAGGTATTTTTCTACCTCAGTTGAGTTATTCCTAATGTACAGAATAGAAACATATATCACCATGTACATATTTGACGGATGTAAGGATTTACAATTGCAAAAATTACGGCGAAGGCCACATTTGAAAATACTAGCGAAAAACGGAAACTATTATTTTCTCGATTTTTCGAAAAAACGGCTTCAAATCAAAATTACCAAAAAAACAAACCGAGCGAATTTTTCATAATTTTTATATGATTTTATACTATATATTGAACAAATATTGTGAGATTTTTTAAAAAAAATTGACAAACTAGATTTTTTTATGATATTCAATTATTTAACCTTACGCTACGTCAAAAACGCTTTAAAGCAAACGTCAACGTCGATATTTCGCATGAGGTATACGTTTTGTGATAATAAAACAAGTTTGCTCATACCATTATGTTAATATTTTGTGCACACTAGTTATATATACTTCTGCTGTTTAGTGGCAACTAGTTTGTCTATAGCATTTATGATAGCGTGTCTGTTTGGTACACGTACAAAACAGTCATTTTTTCCACTTACACGGAACTGGATTCCCAAACAATATTCTCATTTCTGACTAGCTCCACGACTGCTAGTGAAATATGGACATCGCGGTTGTCAATTATTAGAACAACCGGTCTGGCCTGTAACACATTCATAAAATGAGCTCAGTTGAAACAATACCCACTTTGATAAGCAGTGAAAAGCAACGATCCAGAGATGTCATTGAACGTAAGCAGGAGCACCCTTCCACCCAGCCCCATTAAATAATATTAATATAATTTGTAAAATGTTTCATTTGCAGAAACAATCAAGTGGGCAGTCACGTAGTCAACTGTGATTACTTCCGATTAAATACATTTTCAAGCAGTCTTGGTCAAATCCCCTTTCGCAGATTAATTCCTTTCCAAAGCATTACAATAAATCAAAGTTATGTTTAATATTTAAAAGAATTATGATGGAAATTATTTTTTTTTTCGAAGCAGGCGTTGAATTAAAATAATACATATAAGTTTCATAGACACATAATTAGTTATGCTGTAAGGCTCATTGACTCTTTTGACAATGAATGAATAGACGATGGCTGGTAATTTGTATGGTCATTAAGACGATCAAACCCGCGACCTTTGGAGTAAACGGTCAACACTCTTTCAACTGCGCTACCATTCTTCTTAGAACGTATTGTGCTCTTTAAGAGACTCACACCAATGTTAAATTCCATTTAACTTACGTTTCCGCATCAAACGAATCATCGCATTATATTACTATATGAATATATTAATACTAGTATTTTTTTATAAAACTAGTTTATCTATCTGAATTTTAGCGCCATTTTGTGTCATCGAGGGCTAAAAGACGGTCAGTTAATCAAAACAGTCTTTCCTGCGATTTTAGAAGGTTAACCAATACTCGAGCACAACCATCTCCGTAAGAAACGGTTAACTTTTCGCTTGGAATCAGCAGTGAGAGACGAATGACAATGAGACGCATTGCAGTACATGTATTTAATTCATCACAGAGATTTTCGCCGGCCGGTGATTCGAAGATTGTAATTTTAACAAGTGAAGTCATGTTAGTTTTTAATGTACCTGTGCTTAAACATTTAAAATGATATTTCTTTGGATTTGTTTTTTTATATATTGAGGTATTTTATTTTATATTTGATAGGACCAAAAAAAAAATAAGTTTCCGGTTGGTTGACCCTCGTTAATCTTTACTGCCGACTCTATTTTTCCCAAATTAAAAAAAAAATCAAAAACATTTTCTTATTTTTTTTTTATTTCATTTAAATCATACCCGTTACACACAGCCACTGCATTTTACCTAACAAAATGTGGATTTTGAATATTCTAATGTGTGTGCTGCACGATATAAAACATGGCCGCCCAGAGAGACAGAGAACACTGCCCTGAACAAATGGTTATTTTGTTATTCAGAACAGTACAGTGAATCTTAATTAAATGTACCTATCTCAATAATAAAACTTGATTAACAAACAACTACAACCAATGATCGGCTTATTCTGAACATTACCAGTACCTCGGGAGAAAAAAAAAGAAAAGACAATCATACGTGGTATACACTATTTTTTACGGCCTAACCAGAAACGGGTATATTATTTAGGCCTAAGTAATTTTAGAAATTGCTTTAAATGAAAATGTGTTAAAATAGCGATGTGTCCCTTTAAAATAATAACATTTTGTACTTTAACTAGTATCTTAGATTTACATTGAAGTGTACGAAGATAAGTGGTTAGTGATCGATTTTCTATCGATATGAGATATATGAGCATTAATTTCATCATTTTATTTTTTTTGGGGGGCGGGGGGGGGGGGGGGGGCAGAGAAAAAATCACAAACCGGCCGTGTGTGCAGGCGCTTTTTGTTCGTTTGACGCATTTTGTCCGCAGAATAAAATAGAAATATGTCAAATTTTGTCAACATGGCGACTTTTTTTCTGCAGAAAATTTAGGAAAATGAAGATTTCTGTCCGCATCGAGACAAAAGTCGATGTATTTCTACTTTTCCTGTGGATAAAAAGCGTTGCGAACAAAAGGCGCCAAGTGGACAAAAAGTCGCAGGCGTGCAAATAGCTAACGTCTAATTACATATTAATGAAAATTGATTTTTACATAATACTGGTGACATTTCATAGAAATATTATCAAATTAAAATGTTGTTTGTTAATGGAAAGACGTAGTATTGGATTTAGAGCGACTTTTATGTACATGTAGAATAAAAAAATACAAAAGAAGGGATGTTAAAAACGTCTAAGCAAATGACGATAACCATGATGGTGATGAAAACAATGATGATGATGATGATGATGATGATGATGATGATGATGATGATGATGATGATGATGATGACGACGACGACGACGACGACGATGATGATGATGATGACAGTGATGATGATGACAGTGACGATGATGATATTTTGCTTTTTTATTACGATGATCTAGTAAAGGACCTCTATACGGAACGTTTGTCAACTAGCTCAAAATAATATGCCACTAAACATAGTGCAATAGTTGATAAACTCGTGTACACAAAATACTAGGTTTTGTAGAATGAGGTTTATTGTCATTTTCAACACATTTATAAGGTTATGTTACCCAACATTTAATGCGCTATACCAACGTTGACGTTTTGCTTTTAAGCGTGTTTTGACGTAGGGTAGGGTTAAATAATTGAATATTATAAAAAATCTAGTTTGTCAATTTTTCTAAAAATCTCAGAATAATTAAAAATATATTGTATAAAGTCATATAAAATTATGCAAAAATCGCTCTGTTTGTTTTTTAGTATAGATTATTTGAAGTCTTTTTTTCGAAAAAATCGAGAAAAAAATAGTTTCCGTTATTCGCTAGTAATTTCAGAATGTGGCGTTCGTCGTAATTTTTTGCATTTGTAAATCAATACATCCGTCAAAGGTATACATGCAGAATGACATCCATTGTCATATTCATCATAAAGATATCAAAAGAAAAGATGATAATTTGTTATTAATATTAGAATTAGAAAATTTAAGGTTAAAAACATACCTTATACACTTGTTGTGCACTTGTTCCATAATAACATGCAGAAATTCATGGGCATCTTTTTTTTTAACTAAATGGTAGGCTGGCCAAATATCTGAAGTTAAACACAATTATTGATACAATTCAGGAGGTTAGTAATGTATACAACTATTTAAACAGAAGTTTTATTTCAATAACTGATGTCTGTAAGTACCTTCATATATGTATATATCACTTCATCACAAAGTGACACTTTAATCACAAAGAACATAAAAAACATTTATAAAAGATGATATACCATAGCAACTTATGTGTCAGAATAAAAAAGTAATATTGCTGAAATAAATATTCTAGCAATATATTATATAAATATAAAATGCTTTTGAGCCGACAATAATATTGTCAACCTGAGGGAATTACTATTAACTGAGACGAAGTCGCAGGTCTCGATTAGCTCAGTCGGTTACGCATCTGACTATCAATCCAGGGGTCGTGAGTTTGATTCTCGGCCCAGCAACAGTCTTTGTGGCGATTGATATACAACATTGTTTGTCATTATCATTCGTCTCTCACCGCTGATTCAAGTGGGAAAGTTGTCAGTTCCTTGTGGAGATGGGGTGTGCTCGAGTACTGGTTCACCTTTAATGACTCCAGGAAACAGTCATCATGTTAACTGATAGTCTGTTAGCCCTCGATGGTATAAAATGATGCTAAATATTCAATCAATCTGAGACGAAGTCGAGGTCGACTTTATTTTTCATAAGGTTGCGTGGTTGACAATGTAACGAAATAGTATGAATTGATTTGTGGTTGTCTATGCCGATGAAACATAATAGTTTTATGTAAATTATCATAATGTTGAAAGTTTAATATCAGAACATATGTGTTTCTATCAATTAAAACAAATATGGCTTTGAATTTACATATTACAGGACATTCTTTAAACTTGAAAGACATTTTTTTTAAACTTAAAAATCTCAGTTCAGTAACATATATACAGATACATGTATAATGTTGTTTTATACATCTGTACCTCAGCCTTTGCTGACACAGGTAAATGTGCTTTCTTATGGTACTGCCCAGTGTATAGTAAGCAGCATTAGTAGATGCTGGGCGGATTCTATCTTGAAACATTGAGTTCACAAAGACCCTGATGTGGCGACACATCTCACTAACAAAGGTCAACACCCCTTGTCCCACCAATTCCGAAACTTTGACCTGACATCCGTATGAAGTGGATTCATGAACCCGGTCAATTTTTTTAAAAATATTATTTATATAACAACTTTGCAAAATGTTCCCCAAATTTTCCAGAGTTAAGGTTTTAGAAAGAAAATAGTCATAATTACAACACAAGTTTGCCTTGATACCAAGATTCAGAGTATCAAATAAAATCAAGCGTGGCTAGCTAAGGCAGCAATGTCTGTGTATCAACAAAGAGGTCGCAAGTTTCTTATCCCCTCCTGGCCAGTCACTGTGATGATTGCCTATGAACTTTGTTCTACAGCCATGAAAGGTTCCACCTTGGAATATGTGGGGATGCAGTCAGTGATTTGCAGAGGTGAGGTGTGTTACGTACTGGTGAACCGCCTAGCGGATACCAAAAATGCTGATTAGGTGCACTGACTGCCGTTATACTGAAATACTTTTGAAAAAAATAATAATGTTTTACCTCACTAAGAGAATGGAACTCCTGTGCTTCGTGTTCTGAAATTTAATGTAAATGCGATGCTCCTAAGTCAAAGGCAGTCCATCTGTTAGAGCATTCCTGACAGTGTCACTAACTGCATTTTCTTCTTTTATTGGTATCATTTTCCAACTACAACAACATATGATATAAATGATAAATTATAGCTTTAAAAGTTACCTGAAAATTACTGAATTTTTAAAATATAAGTTTACAGTACAAAATCAAACAAATATTGTGCCTATATTAGTGATGGGGCATTCAACCAATTATCTGTTGGAAACTGTAATAGTAAACCGATGCGACTAATCAGTTCCATTTCATTTGACTTTTACTTATTCAGATTGTTCTTGGTTAGAGGTTGGTTTTTATTGACTTTCGTAAACCTGAAGACCTTCCGTAAAACAAAGGTTGTTAAATATCATCACCTCGTTATCTTCGTGTGCCATTTTATGTATTAGAGTTACTTCAATTTGCTAATTTAATTCGTACTCGCGGCTTTCGTACTTTGAACATTCGTACCGACTATCGACTTTTCCGGATGTTCGCACTTGGATTGAAAATATTACATGATTGTATATAAACATGAAACTAAAAAAAACAATAAATGTAGTTTAATTACTCAGGAGAGAAACCTTTGTTATTTTGACTAATAGTTACCTTAAAATCTTGAAAGAGTATCACTTCCTTCATTAAAAGCTTTGCAGGACACTGTTTTTTGTTTTTTTTAGTTTTGCAGTATCTCTCGTCTGTTATGTTTTATCAGATGATCACCCTAATATAATGTTAGTTAAAAACACATTATTATTTGTATGTTACTTTTATTTTTTAACTCTATTTTAAGCAATTTTCTTCTTAAGAATTTAATACCATTTACTGTATTTTTCTTTAAATATGATTAATCAAAACAAAATATTTATAAACAGAAATAAAAAAAAAATTGATTGTATTTTAAAATAGAAAAAATATTGCAGGTTTATTTTGAAATAAGTATAATATAAATCGTTTCAGCATCTAAGATTTTTTAGAAGATAAGTATATAGTATGGTAACATATGCAAAGGTGGTTCTATTGATTCCCCTCAACACAGATAAGTATATGTCATGGTAACATATGCAAAAGTGGTATTACTGATTCCCTTCAACACAGATAAATATATATGGTATGGTAACATATGCAAAGGTGGTTCTACTGATTCCCCTCAACACAGATAAGTATATGGTATGGTAACATATGCAAAGGTGGTTCTACTGATTCCCCTCGACACAGATAAATACATGTTATGGTAACATACAATAAGAGGTTTTACTGATTCCCATGGTACCTCTACAGATTCCCCTCAACACAGATAAGTGTACGTTGTGGTATCATACACAAAGGTGGTTCTACAGGTTCCCCTTAACACAGATAAGTATACGTTATGTTAACATACACAAAAGGGTTTATACTTATTCCCCTGGTATCTCTTCATAATCCCCTCAACACAAATAAATATATGTTATGGTAACATACATAAAGGCGGCTATACTGATTCCCCTGGTACCTCTACTGATTCCCCTCAACACGAATAAGTATATGTCATGGTAACAAACACAAAGGTGGTTATAGTGATTCCTCTGGTACCTCTACTGATTCCCATCAACACAGATAACTATATGTTATGGAAACATATGCAAAGGTGGTTCTACTTATTCCCCTCAACACAGATAAGTACATGTTATGGTAACATACACAACGTTGGTTCCACTGATTCCTCTGGTACCTCTACAGATTCCCCTCAACACAGATTACTATATTTAATGGTAACATGCACAAAGGTGGTTCTACAGATTCCCCTCAGCACAGATAAGTATATGTTATGGTAACATATGCAAAAGTTGTTCTACTGATTCCCCTCAACACAGATAAACACATGTTATGGTAACATACACAAAGAGGGTTATACTAATTCCCCTGGTACCTTTACAGTTTCCCCTTAACACAGATAAGTGAATGTTATGGTTACATACACAAAGGTGGTTCTACTGATTCCCCTGGTACCTCTACTGATTCCCCTCAACACAGATAAGTATATGTTATGGTAACCTACACAAAGGGGGTTCTACTGATTCCCCTGTACCTCTACTGATTCCCGTCAACATAGATAGGTGTATGTTATGGTATCAGATGCAAAGTTGGTTCTACTGATTCCTGTCAATACAGATGAGAACATGGTACATCTACAGTTTCCCCTCAACACAGATAAGTATATGGCATTGTAGCATACACAAAGGGGGTTATACTGATTCCCCAGGTACCTCAACAGATTCCCCTCAACACAGATAAGTATATGTCATGGTAACAAACACAAAGGTGGTTATACTGATTCCTCTTGTACCTCTACTGATTCTCCTCAACACAGATAACTATATGGTATGGAAACATATGCAAATGTGGTTCTACTGATTCCCCTCAACACAGATAAGTACATGTTATGGTAATATACACAAAGTTGGTTCTACTGATTTCTCTGGTACCTCTATAGATTCACCTCAACACAGATAACTATATGTTATGGTAACATGCACAAAGGTGGTTCTACAGATTCCCCTCAGCACAGATAAGTATATGTTATGGTAACATATGCAAAAGTGGTTCTACTGATTCCCCTCAACACAGATAAGCACATGTTATGGTAACATACACAAAGGGGGTTATACTGATTCCCCTGGTACCTTTACAGATTCCCCTTAAAACAAATAAGTGTATGTTATGGTTACATACACAAAGGGGTTTTACTGATTCCCCTGTACCTCTACAGATTCCCCTCAACATAGATAAAGGTATGTTATGGTATCAGATGCAAAGCTGGTTCTACTGATTCCTGTCAACACAGATAAGAACATGTTAGTGTAACATACACAAAGGGGGTTATACTGATTCCCCTGGTACCTCTACAGATTCCCCTTAACACAGATAAGCAGAGTTCTCCCCAGGTCATTAACGCATGTCGGTTCCGACATGCCTTCAAATCTGAAACTAATTTGCGACATCCCATAAAACCTCCGACATGCCTTAATTGCAAATTCGATATGCCTTAATTACCAGCTGTGAAAGTTTCGATAATCACAACACAGCCACTGTGTGTTTCACAGCTTGACGCCTGGCTCTGCGCCTTACTGAATTTACCTGTGTAGTGGGGTCGCTTATGACACATGTTATTGACCCTAACTAACAATATCGGGAAATTGGGTCGCTCGGTGAAGCGCGTTTGGATAATTTGTTGTGATAATTTAATTAATTGTCTATTGATCGGCAACTTTAAACGGACTGATATTTCCAATCAAAAAACATTTGAGTAGATTAACAAAAATAATCACCGAACAAAATAATTAAATGATGATATAAGCGGCTTTGTTTACTATAGAACAATCGGCGACAATTTAGTATAATGACGCATATGTAATTGAGCAATCCCGATTACCGGTAATAAAAATATGGAAACTTATAATGAAAATGCTGTTAGATATACTCATTCACTTCGTTTTCAACGATGGTTACGCCAAAAGGGAAAGCAGAATCTTCAATCGCGTCTTTCTTCACAAAACGTCCGAGAGCCGATAATCAAACTCCGACTAAGGTAAATGGACCAAAATCACTACCAAAGACACCAAGTTCTCAGAGAAAGTGAGGCTTTGATATTAAGTGGAAGCCTTCCTACACCTGGGTTTCTGAAACTTCAGATGGCAGTATAAACAATGATTTTTTTTACAAAAAAAAAAATTAACATGACTTCTGTTTGCCTTGAAGTTACAAACTATTTTTCAGGTTTCATGTCTCAAATTTAACATGGGAAAATCACAAGTGCATTATATGATGAAGCATATAACTTAAATTCTATGTATGTCAGATTATAACTATTAAACGACATTCAAAATTTGTATGAATAATAACAAACTATAATATTAATGTTTAAAAAATATATTTTTAGATGAACAACTAAGTATTTTGGTATCGAACTTAAAGAAATCCTTTTCTAGATATCCACTTTTTCCATACATCTAAAATAAAAAGATTGAAATTTTAATATCATATGTTTAATTTGCTATTATGAAGCCATTTACACATGCTATAAAGATGTGAACATATGAATTGCCATATCAACAAAAACCTCGATATTATCAATATGTGTCCTGAATAATACCGAAACAGATTGATTTCTAAAGTAAAATGTCATTTACACTGATGGAAACCATTGTTTAAGGGGTAGTTGTTCAGTATTTCAAAAGCGCATTACTAGGCTTAAAACCTTCCCTTGTACGATATAATTATTTCACAATTTACCACATTTAACCTTGAGGATAAGGGGATTAAAACTTTTTGTGACACATTGTATTCAGAGACAAAAGTAATTTCAGTTAAACATTTTAAGGATATCAAACAACATGGCAGAGTGGTCTAAGGTACTGTCGTCTAATGACCACTTTCTTTTCACCGCTAAGGTCATGGGTTTGCGACCTGTTTTGTCAAACACATTTATGTGAGAAAGTTTGCCAGTACGGATGGTGATTCTGACATCTTCCTCGAACTATTAAATAGGATACACCATAATATAAAAATCCACTTAAATGAATGCTAAATAAAAACATTGAAGAATATCTAATATAACAAACAAATGAATGTAACCGAGTATAAAAATAAATGTGTTACCCTGAGCACTGGAAATCATTTATGGTTTCTTCAGCAAAGTAATTTGACAGTGCATGATTAAGGTCCAATACCTGTTAAAAATGCAAAGTTTATTTTTCACTCAATGTATGATCATTAGAATGTGCATGTGTTGCAACTTATATAAACAAGGTTTATATCACATAACATTGCCAACCAATAAGTAAGGTTACTGCTTCAATTATAATATTGTCCACCCAAAAAATAAGCACCTACATCAAATAAACCATTGCCTGATAGGTAATTCAGATACCTGCATCCAATAATAATCATAACTTATGATGTTACTGTTTTACAAGTCATCTGATACAAACAATTGTATAAAAACTACATGTATGCAATGCCGCTGACATATATATGTGTTCCTATCTCGATTTTGATTATAGGCAAATTATGTATGACGTTACATTGATATGGCTGGGACTTACTGAGATATGAGCTTGCTCCAAAAACTACCAACACCAATATCAGGGCAAATACAATAGGCTTCCTTTCTTCAAAAGTTGATTTAGAAAATTTAGTAATTTATTATCATAATCTTACATTTGTTATAGATATGCTCAGGCTACTGAACAGCTCCACGGATGATGATGAATGGCAACATTTGGAGCACTTGACTGAAATAAAAATAAAACTTTTTTATCGATCAAACATTATCAGTTTTCTTGAATATTTCTCAAGGTTTGAAATGGACACAAAATCATAATGTTGTATAAAAAGCATTCAGCAATTAAAATTTGGGTAAAACAATATATTAGTTTACATTGAAACATAGTAAATTAGTTTTCTAGCAACAGCAACATTACTGCAATGACGTTCTCTGGCAATACCATACACACATTGAAATACAATGTACTGTCCAGAAATACGTTGTGTAATACAATTTAATATGGCAAAATATTTTATATTGAAAAATCAGTAAAAGTATATTACAATATATTCATATTGTATTTGAACTTTTAGTTTGTTAATCAGGGGTAGAATTTAACTTTTTTATCCATTGGCTTTTTTTAGCCAGTGCAAATATTTTCAACTCGCATTTTATCTTTCAACTTGCATTTTTGTTTGGTTGAACTGCAAAATCAATAAAAAATTCCTAAGCTTTTAAGGTATTTAATAGAGATGCGTGTTTTACCAAAGTATAGAAAAAATAATTATATATTTCAGGTAGTGTCAGAAGTTTCCCTCAACCTATCGATGTCAACAACGGCGGTCAAAAGCAGCATTTCTGACGATTGTGATCTTGAACGTAGTGTAATAAGCAGGGAAAATTTAAAATATCTCTTACATACTTTATATTTTGATTTCTATTTACTTAACACAGTTTATAAACCAGTTTTAGTATTATTGTGTATTCTCTTACTTCCAAATGAAAAATAAACAAACTTCTCGTTAAACTGGACGTCTTCTATTTATATAACTAGACTGGTGCAAATATTCGAATTCTGTTCCATTTACTATTTTTAGGCTTGTCATTACAGGTAAACGGGCATATAACGGACATAATACGAGACCGTGTTTGACACTCGCAGGTTCCAGTTACCTGTATCGAGTTTTAGGCGTGCGTGACTAGATAACGGGGCACAAATTACGAGCGAATGGAATTGTTTTTCTGTTTGATAAAGACGGTCATAATGACATTAATCGGAATTACGTTGCGGAATAGTGTAGATACCGTAGGTTTACTTTCAATTATTGTTCAGATACAGATTTTGATCATCAACTGCATAGAATCTAATATTCTTTGGAAATATGTACTCGCATTTTTTTTTTGCAGTGCTAAATTCGAACCCTGGTTAAAGTATTATATTTCAAGTAGAATTAAAAAATCATACTTGTGCTCTCAAGTGTTCCAAAGAAGGTACCATCAACTTCACTCTCACCAATGCTGTAAAATTTGATGTTTTTATTTAATAACTGAAATCAGAATTAATATGAAATTACAGATTCAAATCTTTAATACAAATTCATACAAAAAATATTTTTACCTAACTCATATTAAACTCATTGAATGGATAAATCAGTTATAAAGCAGTCTTGTAATGGACATTTCCTCAAGTCCCAATGTGCAGAATGACATCCATTGTCATATATTAAAAGAAAAGATGATAATTTGTTATTAATAGGAGAATTAGACAATTTAATGTTAAAAACATACCCTATACACTTGTTGTGCACTTGTTCCATAAACATGCAGTAATTCATGGGCATCTTCTTGTTGACCTAAATGGTAGGCTGACCAAATATATGAATTTAAACACAATTATTGATACAATTCAGGAGGTTAGTAATGAATACAACTATTTAAACAGAAGTTTTATTGCAATAACTGATGTCTGTATGTAAAAGCCAACTTCATATATGTATATATCACTTCATCACAAAGTGACACTTTAATCACAAATAAATATAAACACATTTATAAAAGATGAAATACCATAGCAACTTATGTGTCAGAATAAAAAAAAGTAATATTGCTGGAATAAATATTCTAGCAATATATTGTAAAAATATAAAATGCTTTTGAGTCGACAATAATATTGTAAGCCTGAGGGAATTACTATTAACTGAGACGAAGTCGCAGGTCCCGATTAGCTCAGTCGGTTACGCATCTGACTATCAATCCAGGGGTCGTGAGTTTGATTCTCGGCCCAGCAACAGTCTCTGTGACAATTGATATACAACATTGTGTCTCATTATCATTCGTCTCTCACCGCTGATTCAAGTGGGAAAGTTGTCAGTTCCTTGCGGAGATGGGGTGTGCTTGAGTACTGGTTAACCTTTAATGACTCCAGGAAACAGCGGTCAGGTTAACTGATAGTCTATTAGCCCTCGATGGTATAAAATGATGCTAAATATTCAATCAATCTGAGACGAAGTCGAGGTCGACTTTATTTTTCATAAGGTTGCGTGGTTGACAATGTAACGAAATAGTATGAATTGATTTGTGGTTGTCTATGCCGATGAAACATAAGAGTTTTATGTAAATTATCATAATGTTGAATGTTTAATATCAGAACGTATGTGTTTCTATCAATTAAAACAAACATGGCTTTGAATTTACATATTGCAGGACATTCTTTAAGCTTGAAAGACATTTTCTTTAAAACTTAAAAATCTCAGTTCAGTAACATATATACAGATACATGTATACTGTTGTTTTATACATCTGTACCTCAGCCATTGCTGACACAGATATATGTGCTTTCTTATGGTACTGACCAGTGGATAGTAAGCAGCATAGTAGATGCTGTGGGCGGTTTCTATCTTGAAACATTGAGTTCACAAAGACCCTGATGTGGCGACACATCTCACTAACAGAGGTCAACACCCCTTGTCCCACCAATTCCGAAACTTGACCTGACATCCGTATGAAGTGGATTCATGAACCCGGTCAATTTTAAAAATATTATTTATATCACAACTTTGCAAAATGTTCCACAAATTTTCCAGAGTTAAGGTTTTAGAAAGAAAATAGTCATAATTACAACACAAGTTTGCCTTGATACCAAGATTCAGAGTATCACATAAAATCAGGCCTGGCTAGCTCAGGCGGCAATGTCTGTGTATCAACAAAGAGGTCGCAAGTTTCTTACCCCCTCCTGGCCAGTCACTGTGATGATTTGCTATGAACTTTGTTCTACAGCCATGAAAGGTTCCACCTTGGAATATGTGGGGAAGCAGTCAGTGATTTGAAGAGATGAGGTGTGTTAAGTACTGGTGAACCGCCTAGCGGATACCAAAAATGCTGATTAGGTGCACTGACTGCCGTTATACTGAAATACTTTTGAAAAAAAATAATAATGTTTTACCTCACTAAGAGAATGAAACTCCTGTGCTTCGTGTTCTGGAAATTTAATGTAAATGCGATGCTCCTAAGTCAAAGGCAGTCCTTTTGTTAGAGCATTCCTGACAGTGTCACTAACTGCATTTTCTTCTTTTCTTGGTATCATTTTCCAACTACAACAACATATGATATAAATGATAAATTATAGCTTTAAAAGTTACCTGAAAATTACTGAATTTTTATCATAAAAGTTTACAGTACAAAATCAAACAAATATTGTGCCTATATTAGTGATGGGGCATGGGTTCGAAATCTGCAGGGCTTGGGAATTCCACTCATCCGCTCGCCATGACGAGTGAACATTTGGTCAGGACGAGTAAGATTTAAGAATCTGACCTTAATATTTCTGTAATAGTAAACCGATGCGACTGATCGGTTCCATTTCATTTGGCTTTTACTTATTCAGATTGTTCTTGGTTACAGGTTGATTTTTATTGACTTTCGTAAACCTGAAGACCTTCCATAAAACAAAGGTTGTTTTATATCATCACCTCGTTATCTTCGTGTGCCATTGTTACTTCAATTTGCTAATTTAATTCGTACTCGCGGCTTTCGTACCGACTATCGACTTTTCCGGATGTTCGCACTTAGATTGAAAATATTACATGATTGTATATAAACATGAAACTAAAAAAACAATAAATGTAGTTTAATTACTCAGGAGAGAAAACTTTGTTATTTTGACTAATAGTTACCTTAAAATCTTGAAAAAGTATTACTTCCTTCATTAAAAGATTTGCAGGACACTGTTTCTTTTTGGAGTTTTGCAGCATCTCTCGTCTGTTATGTTTTATCAGATGATCACCCTAATATAATGTAAGTTAAAAACACATTATTATTTGTATGTTACTTTTATTTTCTAACTCTATTTTAAGCAATTTTCTTCTTAAGAATTTAATACCATTTACTTTCTTTTTCTTTAAATATGATTAATCAAAACAAATTATTCATAAACAGAAATAAAAAAAAATACTTATTGTATTTTAAAATAGAAAAATATTGCAGGTTTATTTTGAAATAAGTATAATATAAATCGTTTCAGCATTAAATATTTTTAGAAACCAGTTTAATAATAAATATGAGGCATATAAATTATAGCCCAGCTTGGTTGAAAAACTTTATGTGAGAAAGTTTGCCAGTTACTTGGCAATTCTTGCAGAGGACATTGTTCTCAGATTAATTGGGGTCTTTCTCCAACAATAACACTGGATATGCACTATAGTTTATAACCTGTTGTGTATTGATAATGGAGTTAACCAACCTTACCAATGAACTATCTAAAGAAATTCAGATGATGGCCCACCCTCTGTATATTACAAAAAATATCCTATTGATAATAATATTGATAGTTAACAGAGGGTCAGTTATGATTAATATGAATGTCTTCTATTGGTGGACTTGCAAACAAATGTATAACATGTTATTTCATACTGCAAGACACTTCTGGCACTCCAACTATTTTCTTTCATTGTCCTTTTTATGTTTATCCTTGCAAAAGACACATGCCCGCACATAGCGTGACATTATTTGGAAGGGAACGCCATCATACAGTACCACATTCTCTGCTTCATCCCGAAATCTGATGCAATTTTTTTGACGCAGATGAACAGGAATCATCTGATAAAATAGAAACATAAAAACTATATTATAATTAAACTGTAGTTAAATTCCAATACTCGTTCTATATCTAAACCATGTGAAAGAGTTTCTAAAAATATATATCTTTATTATTTAATCCAGTTTGGAGCAAGTTGAACATTGGTTTCCTTATGTACATGAGAACCAGTGGCGTACCTGACTCTAAAATGATGTGCAAGCCCAACAGGTTCTAGTGGGGTCTGGGGGCATGTCTCAGCAGAAAAAAAGACTTTCAGATTGCATTTCCTGCGTTCTGAGAGGTATTTTCAGGAGATATAATGATGCGTACGCAAAAATATGTGCAAGTCCAGGCGTTATAGCCACTGAGAACATATAACGATATTGTTCGTGGTTGGGAGGGAATATGAATCCCATATCGTGTGGTACTTCTTGTGTTTTTTTCTCCGTTGAATTTATAGGTAGGAGTTAACTCATGCAAAAGTATTCAACAAAAATAAAATGACAAATTATGTGACATTGACTGGGAGGGGTACCGTATAGAAACAAGAAGCAACAATAAACTTACCATTTTCCCCGAAATGTTTACCCTTTGAGAGTGATACAAAACACAAAGTATTCTCAATTTCGAACGACCGTCGAACAGTATTGCCTCTGCTTCTTCCACTGTTGACACCCAGCCAGAAAACCCGTCGTTAAATGTTGGCGTCCATAACGATTTCCAATTTACCGCCATTATTGCAATTCGCGGCTACCTCCTTTATAGAAGAGCATTTATTCGTGAAGTATATTATCTCATGAATATTTAAATGAGCTGGTGAGCCAGATGCTTGATAAACCCGCAGAAGTAGCTGCTGTCATAAATCGCGTAATACTCGCATATAAACGGTAGGAGAAAAAACAGCTGAATCTCAAACTTTGTAGGTGATATAAACCAACTATTACAGAAAATAGTGATGTGAAATCTTACCTGTGATATAAGCTGAAACTTGATATCTGGTAAATATAACCATAACTGGATATCTGGTAGATGATTATAAATTCAACTATTCAAACAAATAGTGATGTTAATTTTGACCATGTGACAGGAGTCGAAACTTGATATTCTGGTAAATATAACATAATTGGATATCTGGTGAATAGAACCATAACTGGATATCTGGTGAACACAACAATAACTGGATATCTGGCGAATAGAACCTTATTGGATATCTGGTGAATAGAACCATAACTGGATATCTGGTGAATAAAACAATAACTGGATATCTAGCGAATAGAACCTTATTGGATATCTGGTGAATAGAACCATAATCGGATATCTGATGAATAGAACCATAATTGGATATCTGGTGAATAGAATTTTTGTAAGCAATCGATTGCTGCATAACAACGAAATTTTGCGGTTATTTTCTTTCCTAAAACACAAGTAATTTCAGCCTAAATGATTTTCAAGATACATATTTTTTATAGATAACTACCTCTCATTTTATCATGTTCTCTCTGAATGTTTTTAAATAGGTAAAGTAAATGAACTAATTACTTATTTGAATCGCGCATTTAACAGATATAACGACGCGCCTTTCATTCAATTGATATCTCTCTCTCTCTCTCTCTCTCTCTCTCTCTCTCTCTCTCTCTCTCAAATGCAAAGTTAATGACCTTTTATCACAAAAACTCATATTGACCGATTATCACTCGGTTAAACCAAACCGATTCTAATGACATTCGATTGCGACAATATCAACCGAGTTCCATCACTAGTTACAACTGTCTCAATATAAGCCATACCTGTTGTTTGAACAATAGAACCATCACTGGTTATCTCTTGAATAGAATTGTAACGATATAGCTGATGAGTAGTGTAATGTCAGATTATTTAAAAGAAACACAGGTAGATGTTTATTAAAAACTCTGGCTGTTATATATAAGCTGTAATTGTACATAGACATGCTCCATACATGTTGGACAAACTTGTGGTTATAATACGGAGATAGGCGACTGAATTAAAACAAGTTGGATGCTTTTATACAAATACATCCAATGGTTAGATCTCATGAAGGAGCTGGCAAGTAGAGTAAATGTAGATGTAAGATAGGGTTTACACGAAATATGCTTGTTAAATGGTGTAAGATGCAATATTTGACTGAATGTAGGAAAAACAGCACATCGGGTACTAAATACATGGGTGATACCAAAACTCGACCAAGTTCCAGCTGACCTGGTCAAATTCCGGCTGCAGGGAAAGGCAAATATGGTGTGTTTAATAGTAAGTATAGTGTTTAAATGCACACATCTGAGTCATTATGTATTTCTATTTGCAAATTCAATAAAGATTATCTGGAAAAAATGTCTTAAAACTTATATATTTTCAAACTTATTTATTGTAATGTTCCGGTACAAGTTACTATTGTGAAAATATATTTTTTGAATTAATTTGTGGATATATTAATTCAAAATAAACATTTCAAATAAATGTATTTTTCAAGTTAGACGATATGTCTGATTCTAATAACATGCTGAACGCCACAACGGTAAAACCACACCGTTTAAACCGCTTTGTTTTCATGGTTATGGGATCTTTGTAACAGCTGATTAAACACACGATTATTTGAAAATGATCTACATTAACTCACCAGGAATTTGTTGAAAAATGGCAAAGAATCATTAAAAAAAAGTTTCAAGACCTTAACATTTTTTATTTTATTTTTCAATATATTTCTTATTTAGTTTACAAATGACAATGTATACTGACTTCAAATTAGTGCATTAAAACGCCACAATAATAATTACACGCACCGCATTTTCCTTTTAATTGCAACCGGAAAACGGCCGGTAAACTGGAATCGGCCTGGTTTTAGTACCACACCAATCCCATAAGGAACTATGGAGACCTCCTTATGGCGAGGGTAAATTTTTTTAACGCGTGTTCGTGACGTTTCAATATGACAGCGCCCACAGTCAATTTCTAAAGTGGCCCTATATAGGGTTCGATCGCTCATGTGGCCTAACCAACAAAATGGTAAGTTAACCATGTGTATTGTTGTGTGTATGTATAAACCTGGGCGGACCACAACTGTGTTGATATTTAGAGATTACACCTGTTAAATATTCTCTTTCTGTTCCATGTAGAAAAGTACAAAAGGATATGTCATTTTATACTTTATTATTTTTCTTTGTGCTTAGTGTTCTTAAATCAATTGCATAAGTAATGTTCCATATACAAACGGATAAAGCATTTACTAATTAACGGTTTGCCTCATGATACAATATGTAACTACCGTTCCAGGTGAGTGCCTGACGCAGCGTCTCCCGGCCAACCAAAATGGTTCCAATGGTGAAGTGGTTCGTGGTATATTGCGGAGAAGGAAAGCCGGATTTTAACCCCGCAACACACGTGACAGACGGAGGAGAGAAACCCCAGATGTCTCAGCCTCACATACATGTAGATGAAGAGAATACCAAGACAACTGCAAGCGTAGATGGTCTGATCAAACTGGCGGTTGTACATAGAGAGACCCGGGATGTGCACAGTGATGTTCGTCTACACAGACATCAGCAAATCTGCCCGGTTCAGTCGATCTTTCATGGACAATCCTCCAGATTTTATTCGAGTGTGTGTCAACCTCGATCATGAAGTGGACGAGGAAAGATTGAGTCCGTTGTTGCATAATCGACTCAACAACTCTTGTATATCATAAGTTAATTTTATTCACATAATTATAAAGTTCTCACAAATTCAAAGTCACAAGCTAACATTTTTAAACTCGCTACTGCTCGTTTAAACTAAACCTAGACTAGTAGTCTAACTCATGTTACTCTGACCGTGGCTAAAACCTAACTCTGTCCACTCTATGCAAATACCAGTTCCTGAATGAATAAACAGCTATTCTATCATTGGACAATTCATTTCTACATTACTATTGGTCAGTAAACTAATTACCGATCTTAGTCCAGCCCACACATTAACTTGACAACAATACATCAAGATAACCTTAGGCTATCATTTATCTCAAGTAAACTGTCATCCTATCTCATTAAACTGTCATAGATTCAAGATTCAAGATTTCTTTACTTATACATATAATGTTTCTCAATACATACATGTATCAATATATTTATTTATGTCAAATGAAGTATCTTCAATTCTAACTTCTCACTAGTATCCCATAATGTTACATTCCTTCCATATTTAAGATAAAACATATATTTACTAAATTAAATGTATTTTTCTCTAATGTAGTCAGATTATTTTTTTAATACACTTATCGCAGTTCTGCCACATACCTGAATATGGAAACTGGCAGTAATTAAGCGACAATTACTTTCTATCTGAGGTGTCAAACATAGAATATGCCTCAAACAGCGGATATGCCAATCAGTGATAAATTTCTAATTACTCTAGAATTTCCTGGTTTGATTTCAATCAAGATATGGCAATTATTTCTTGCTATCTAGTTAATATATAATTATATTTTCCAAATTTTGGATCTTATCATTAACACTTCATTGCTTAAGACAGATGTACACAGATATACACTGAAGTAAGATTTTGCAATTGTTTAACTTTAAATCACTTTGATTAGATTCTAAACTTGTGACAATTTATTGTTTTTTTCTATTATAATTTTCTACCTTGTTCTATCAAAACTGATATTTATTATATAAATATTATACGCCCATATCAAATAAGAAACTATTTAATAGATAAATATATCTGAACTTCTATTTCATATTCTACTCTCTACTTTAATATCAACTTGAAAACGGGAAATTAAATTCTTGTAATTAATAAACTCTACCTAAGCAATACTATCTTTCCGAACAATAGCAATAATAATCATGAAATCAAATAACAGTATAACACAACCCTTCACCACAAAATGTAAATATAATCAAAGTGAAATGTCGACACAAAATCAATAATGTTCTTTATAGTATAACTGATCATCTTATTATTGTTCATATGTCTCTTTCTGCGTAGCCTTCATTGTTCTTCTTCAAAATTTCTGTATAAGTTCATATTTGAAGTTTGCTGCTTAGCGTTCATATATTGAAATCAAAGTATCAAAACTACCGGAAGCCATTATTTGAATTTGATTTTGTAACACCGTACATTTAATATTATTTGATAACACAATTGTCCTGTTAACTTTGGAATTGAAATTTGTTTATTGGTATAACACAATTTTCTGGACACATTAATTGATTTCTTAACACAAGACTTCACTATTGTTGAGAATTGGTTTTGCTTGTAAACAGCTGACACTGCATGTAGCCAGGAGGATAAGGCGTTGTTCATCTGGCTATTGTTAAGCGTAGATAGATGTCCACAATATGCCCCGAGCTGGTGGAAGTTGTCATCCTTGACAGGTTGGAAGACTTTGCCCTGGTAGAAGTTATCATCCGTGACAACTTAATGTGCCCCACAATCGTTGCTTACTTATGTGGTAAGGTGACATCTGTAAAGCTGTCACGCTTGATTGACGGACGATGAAATGTATATGAAGTACTTTCACTAAAATGTCGCCATGTTGACATAAATTTAATGGTACAGGGTACCTTTGACAGTTTATCATTAAGCTAATGTTGTTTATTATGTTCCCCGTAGGTTCATTTTGACAATAATTACTGTGTTTGTCCAAACAATTGTTCTTGCTGTGACATGTTGACTGGTATAATCTTTTGACCGCTGGTGCCTTTATAATATAAAAATTATTTACAGAATAATGTCATTATATCGCCATGTTGATATATTAATTTAATGACTGTTTTATGTAGTCATTAACTGGACACACGCACATTGTTTACAATATTGTAAGTTCGGTGCAGTTTTGAATAAAGTGACTAGCAAAAATCTGTGCTTTCGAAGTTTCGAACCGCCTTGTGCTTAAAATGTGATCACATTTCTACAAATACTAATTTTGACAAACCTCCATATTGCTTCTGATAATTATATCATAATTTATGTCCCATATATACCTCTTTGGTATACATCAATTATTAGTATTTATAAAACAAAACATAACTTTCTTCTGCACTAGAAGTTTAAAATAATTATACTTTAGATAATTTTCTGTTCCCATATATATATCATATATATGAATCTTTGTTCCCCTTCAACCATAATAATATTTTCAAGTTATAAATGTATTATAACTTACAAGCCTTTGTGTTTTCCTACAACATATTTACTATTGATTTTAACAATTTCCTTGCAGTAAGTGATTTCCTAGGTTTAACTTGTCTCCGATTTACATGTTTTGATGGTATATTTCTTTGTTTTATGTTATTAATTGACATTTTAGCCTCATCGCTCATTTGGTTTACATTTGCCATATCAGTCATATCTTGATTACTATTTGATTCATGCTCTTGGTCGCTTGTGCTACTTGCTGAAGCCATATCGGCACAATCAGACTCCTCAGATTTAATATCAGAATTTTCCTTATGTTGATTTCTTAATCTCTTAGCTAACTATAATAATGGTATAACACTTTAATCACTGGAATTTAATCGTTGGTTTCTATACCGTTTTGTTAGACGCTTGATTGGGGAATTCTATAGGGATTTCAGAATCTGTTTCTGAGTCAGAACTAGCCGGAGGTGCAACAAAATATTGTTTTCGGACTGGCCGGCGACTTGTTTGCTTTAATTAACTGTGACGCATGCGCCTTTGTAGTTGACCCAGTTAATTGATTATGTATTATGAAAGTGACAGGAGATCTTTCTTCAGTAATTCTGTAAAATGCATTCCAGTTTTTATCTAACTTTGAACTCTTTTTGTGGTTTTTATAAAATACCGCGTCTCCTATTTTAAGTAAAACTTCTGACCTTACTTCATTGATTTCATTGATATATTTTGGTTGCGTTTTCTCCATTTTGTCTAATTCGTGATGTAAGAAATTAAATGCTTTTCGTCGTTGTTCTAACAATTGTTTTGTGGTTACTGTATTAATCTGAAGATTACGGTCATTTACATCTTCTAATGCTATCTCCTCGCTAGAACCTACTGCTAACGCTTCTGATTCTGGTATTCTAGACAATAAATCTGCTGTTACATTTTTACGACCTTCGATAAATTCAATCTTCGCATTATATGCTGATATTGCTAATGACCAAACCTGTATTTGTTTATTTTGATTAGGTGATTCTTAAACATATTTCAACGGTTTATGATCGCAAAATATTGTGAAAGTAGCTCCATATAGATAATGATCTAACTTTGACAGTGAAAAGTAAATTGCGAAACATTCTCTTACTATTGTTGGCCATTTTTGTTGTGTTTTACTTAATTTGTGTGACAAGTAATATATCGGCAACAGATTACTACTACTATCTAAATCTGAAATACTTTCATCTACTGGTTGTGATAAGACACTTCCAATTGCAAAATGACTGCCGTCAGTATGCAAAACATATCTTTTTGCTGGATTTGGATGTGATAATAGAGGTAATGAACTAAGACGTTCTTTTATTATTTCAAAAGCATTTTGACAGTTTTCATCCAATTTAAATCTTGCAAATTTCTTTGTCAATTCTATTAGCGGATTTGCTATCTCTGAAAATCCTTGAATAAATCTTCTGTAATAACCAGCCATCCCGATAAAGGATCTTACTTCTCTAACAGACGTAGGCACTTTTAGTGTTTTTATTGCTTTGACCTTCCCTATATCTGGGCGAATACCATTTTCACTGATAAGAAAACCTAGATAATTTACTTCAGCTTGTAAAAAATGCATTTACTGATTTTGAGTTTCAAATCATGCTTTCGTAGTTTGGTGAAAACCTTGTTGATATGTTCATAGTGAGTTTCTAAATTTGGGCTATATATGATAATGTCATATAGATACGCAAAAGCAAAACCTTCACATCCCTCTAATACTTTATTCATTAGCTCCATAAACACAGACGGACTCGAATGCAACCCAAACGGAACAACATTAAATTCATACAAGCCTTTATGACATACAAAAGCTGTTTTATGTCGATCTTTGGAATCTATAGGTACCTGCCAGAAGCCACTCTTTAAATCTAACGTAGTAAAGTATTTTGCGTTCCCTACCAACGACAATATATCATCTATTAACGGTATTGGATAAGCTACAGGTTTTAATATTTTATTAATCTTTCTATAATCAACACATACTCGTTTTGTACCATCTTTCTTATCTACTAGAACTATCGGAGAACTCCATGCTGAGTTTGACCTTTGTATAACTTTAGCTTCAAGCATCTCACTAATTGTTTTATCTATATGATTTCTATTGTTTATCTGGGTACGGTACGGTCTTGATTTAATCGGAGGACTATTTCCTGTATCTAATGTCATTTTTGCTCCAATGGCTCTACCCAAATCTAAATCTGTTTTAGCAAATAAATCTGAATTTTCCTGTAACAAGCTATGGATGTCGTCTAAATGTTCGCTATCTCATTTACTGAAGTAAATTTAGCATCTTTTAGTTTTTCAACTTTTGCAATCACACAACCCTTTCTTAGCCTAAGAGTTTTTTTGTGAATGATTAATTATTATTACCGGAAATGTATGATCATGATTTAATTGAAGTACTGAATTTGAAACTACTAAACCTGGTTCTGAACTAATAAATCCTGTTTCTAACGGTCTTATTTCATAATCACAACGCGTTGGCAAATCTGGATTATATTTTAATTTTCCATTTACAACATTTATTGTTTGTGGTTTTAGAATGGTGGTAGATTTAAATCTTACTATAGAAGATATATGTAAATCCTCTTCCATGTTTACGTAAATTCCTTCGATTCTTAACAAATTTAGATCTAACTTTTTTCTCAGTCAAAAAATCTCTGCCTAATATCATTCTTCGATTCATGTTTGGTACTACAAAGAAAAAAAAAATCTCTGCCTAATATCATTCTTCGATTCATGTTTGGTACAACATAGAAAGTATGACTAAATTTTTTAGCTCCTAACTCAAAATCTAATTCAAATGAACCATCAACAGATAATTTTCCGCCATTGACAGATTGTAATGCGATTGATTTTTTGTTTAGTTTCGGTACATTGCGCAAAGATTGATAATCCGCCTATGTTATAATGAAATTTCCGCTACAGAATCAACTAACGACCTTATTCTTATCCCATTAGTTTTCAAAATGCATGAACATGGGCTGCCTGCAATCGAAATATTGTACGTAGGAATGTTCTCTTTATCTCTCTCCGTAACGGCCTGCTTATACGAAGAGAACACTAATTTCCTTGGTTGACCTTAGATTTTGATCTACATTGTCGCTTAAAATGACCCTTCTTCCTACATTTCAAACATGTGACTTTGCCTTGAGCATGACTTCTTTTGTAACCTTTCGGTCTTTTACTGATAACCTGATTTTCCTTGCCATTTTGAGAGTTTATCTGTGGTCTATTATGAAAATCATTTCTTGAATTTTGACTTGATCTTAACTTTTTGCCTTGAGCATTGCTTTGTTTGTAACCTGTTGATCTTTTACTGATAACCTGGTTTTCATTGCCATTTAGCAATTTCATCTGATTTCTCTTTTGAAAATTATTTCTTGCATTTTGACCTGTTTTTAATTCTAATTTTTTCCTAAGATTTTGTTCTGTCATGGCCGGATTGACTGCTGCTTGGAGAGTTATGTGATTTTCTCTCATTAACCTCATTTTCATATGATCATACAACAATCCATTTATGAAATAACCAACCAACATTTTTTCAATAAATTGTAAATCTCCCTGATATTCTTTGAATGCATCTTGACCAAAATCTAGTAATCTAATCTGCATAATTTTGTACATTTTTATTTGGTTTTTGCAAAATTGTACCGAGTAACATTAACGAATGATGAGAATCTATTACCTCAGCGTATTGCGTTGCAAGTCCATTTTTCAGTTGTGACCAAGTTTTACTAGGATTATTAATTATCCATCTTTGAATGAAATCGCTTACTACCCCCTTACTGGCTTGTAATGCTATTAGTTTGATTTGACTTTCATCTGTTTTTGTTAAAATTGCATATTTTTTAATATTTTTGACCCAAGTTTTAAATTGTTTTGAATCTCCATCAAAATGTTTTATGAATTTTCTAATTCCCTGAGCTCCAACATGATTATTTAATTGTGCTGCATTTTGGTCTGTCATTTTCGTAATTGTAAGAAAATAAATCACCTAAACACACTCATCGGTTCTTCCTTCATCTCCATGTCGTATACGTGGTCTATACTCTGCGTTGTGTTAATCCAATCCAGTCCTTGAATAGCGGCACCATTTAATATACCCATGTTGCATAATCGACTCAACAACTCTTGTATATCATAAATAAATTTTATTCACATAATTATAAAGTTCTCATAAATTCAAAGTTACAAGCTAACATTTTTAAACTCGCTACTGCTCGTTTAAACTAAACCTAGACTAGTAGTCTAACTCATGTTACTTTGACCGTGGCTAAAACCTAACTCTGTCCACCCTATGCAAAAACCAGTCCCTGAATGAATAAACAGCTATTCTATCATTGGACAATTCATTTCTACATTACTATTATTCAGTAAACTAATTACCGATCTTAGTCAAGCCCACACATTAACTTGACAACAATACATCAAGATAACCCTAGGCTATCATTTATCTCAAGTAAACTGTCATCCTATCTCATTAATCTGTCATAGATTCAAGATTCAAGATTTCTTTACTTATACATATAATGTTTCTCAATACATACATGTATCAATATATTTATTTATGTCAAATGAAGTATCTTCAATTCTAACTTCTCACTAGCATCCCATAATGTTACACCATGTCTGGTAGCAAAGATACCAGAACGTATGAATTCAATGATGCCGTAGTACACTCGGCTCCCGTTCGCCGGAAAAGCAAAACAGCTGGGTAGATGTTTTATAAACTCTACTCGTTATGCTGTACGCTACAAGTGATAGGTAAATAGTTTGTTTATTTGTTATTGTCATTCTTGTATATAATAATGTATTTATTAACGATTTTATTATTAAATTTGCAAATTGTGTTGAAAGGCGAGAGAACAGTGAAATTTCATTTTTAGATGTTGACTGCACTCATTAGTAATTTATTGCAGGAAACAAAAACAAAAAACAATGAAGAAAATTAAAAAAAGAAACATACATCATTTTATCACTCTGAAATATAATTTGGAAGTTGCTTTTTTTAAACTTCTTTTTTTTTTCTTATCAAAGAATTCTAAAACATATGTTTGTTGTTTCTTATGGTAAAGCGACTCTTAATACATTCCTTTTGCCTTTCTGTATGGTAAGGAGCAATATTGACACAATACCTTTTGCTTTTCCTTATGATAAGGGGTATATTGACACAATTCCTTTTGCTTTTCCTTATGGTAAGGGGTTTACTGACACAATTCCTTTTACTTTTCCTTATCGTAGGAGGGACTCTTGAAACATTCCATTTGCTTTTCCTTGTGGTAAAGGTATTTGCTTTTCCTAATGATAAAATACACGTTGATCTTGATTGTTATGGCAAGGGGGCTCTTGACACATTCCTCTTGATTATCCTCATGGCAAGGGGACTCTTGATACATTCCTCTTGTTTATCCTCATGGCAATGGGACTCTTGACACATTCCTCTTGGTTATCCTCATTGCAAGGGGACTCTTGCTTTTCCTTATGATTAAGGGACCTCATTATGCATTTCTCATGGTAAGACAAATCTGTAAATATCCCTTTGCTTTCCCCCATGGTAAAGCAACTCTTAAACACATTCCTCTTGCTTTTCATTATGGTGGGGGATACTTGACACGTCCTTTTGCTTTTCTTTATGGTAAGGGGGCTCTTATAACATCCTCTTGTATTTTGTTTTGGAACTGAGACTCGGATATATCCTCTTGGTGTTCCTTCTTGTAAGGGGATTGCCCAACATTAATAGGTTTACAGTATAACTAACACACAACATATATTTTCCTTCTTGTAAGGGGATTCCCAAACATCACTAGTCTTACATTATAACTAACACACAACATATATTTTCCTTCTTGTAAGCAGATTCTCCAACAGTAATAGTCTTACATTATAACCAACACACAACATATATTTTCCTTCTTGTAAGGGGATTCCCCAACATTAATAGTCTTCATTATAACCAACACACACCGTATATTTCTTTCTTGTAAGGGGATTCTCCAACATTAATAGTTTTACATTTTAACCAACACACAACATATATTTCCTTCTTGTCAGGGAATTTCCCAACATTAATAATCTTACATTTAAACGAATACACAACATATATTTTCCTTCTTGTAAGGAGATTCCCCAACATTGATAGTCTTACATTATAACCAACACACAACATATATTTTCCTTCTTGTAAGGAGATTCCCCAACATTAATAGTTTTACATTATAGCCAACACACAACATATATTTTCCTTCTTGTAAGGGGATTCTCCAACATTAATAGTTTTACATTTTAACCAACACACAACATATATTTCCTTCTTGTCAGGGAATTTCCCAACATTAATAATCTTACATTTAAACGAATACACAACATATATTTTCCTTCTTGTAAGGGGATTCCTCAACATTGATAGTCTTACATTATAATTAACCCACAACATATATTTTCCTTCTTGTAAGGGGATTCCCAAAAGAAGAAAACATGGTTTGAGAGGATTGTTCTGTCAGCAGTATCGAAGAAAACATTGTAACACAGAGGATGGTTCTGTCAGCAATATCGGAGGAAAACATGATTAAACAGAAGATGGTGTTCTCAGCAAATTTGAAGGAAAATATGGTTATGTCAGAAATATTAATGACGGTTCTGTAAGCAATATCGGAGGCAAAAAATGAGTATTCTCATAATGACCCATGGTTCTGACAGCACTATTGGAGGAAAGTAATGACTTATGTCTCTGTCAGCAATATTGGAGAAAAATATGAACTTATGGTTCTGTCAGCAATATTTGATGAAAAAATTGTTCTGTCAGTAATATCAGAGGTGATTCTGTCAGTAATATTGGAGTGAAAAAATATGGTTCTGTTAGTAATAACAGAGGTGGTTTGGTCAGCAATATTGGGGGAAAATATGGTTCTGTCAGTAATTTCAGATATGGTTCTGTCAGCAATATTGGAGAATAATATGGACTTTTGGTTCTGTCAGCAATATTTGAGGAAAAATTTGTTCTGTCAGCAATATCAGAGGTGATTTGTCAGTAATATTTCAGATGTGGTTCGGTCAACAATATTGGAAGGAAATGTTGGTTCCGTCAGAAATATCTGAGGCGGTTTTGTTAGAAATATCGGAGAATAATAAGAAAGAATATCCTCTGTATAATGAATTATTTATGAGAAATTCTATACTAGTATAATGGCGATGACATCACTTATTTCTTGTGTTGGGTCAGTATCAGTTTTAGGATCAAAATCTTTCGTGAAGTTCGTTCTACCGCATACAACAATAAAACGACCGTCCCAATCTGAATACAGAAGCATAATTACAGGGAGAATGGTTAATTGAAACTGACTTGTAAAGAGAAATGTGTTTGATTTTGTATAATATATTAATGTACGTTAGCTATAATAACAACACAATTTACACAAGCGGAATGTAGTGTAATGGATAGAGTGATGACCGCTCAATCCAGAAGTTGCGAGTTTGAACCCCTTCTTGACCCCCATGACTCTCAAAAAACAACGCACAATACTGGTTCTATCAAGAAAGTGGACTCGAGAGCAGTTCATAGAAGCTTTTAGCTTTTTTCGCAACCGATCTAAAATAAATTAAAGTCGAAACTTACAATATCCTATCCACAGACAATGACCACAACCTCTATTTAGAATATATGGTAATATATTATCCATATTGTAGTACATTGAATATATAGTATATTATACTAACACGAGATTGTGGCCAGTGCCTGTGATCTACCAACAACGTGTGGAATGTTTTGGTCAAGAAACGTTACCAGCACAATTGCATGTATATTGGTGCTGCGTTTACCAAGAAATACTGTAAGCATGAAATTTGTATAGGCAAAGAACGTTATTCCACAGTCGATTTAATGTATAGCTTTATAATAGTATAGATCCTATTCCTGATTGTAAAGTTATACAAAAAGACAAAAAAAAACACTACGTACTAACTAAAAAACACATTTAAATGAGTTTACGTTTGATTTTCGTCGTTGCCAAATATACAATTCCCGGATGTAAGTATGGTATTTGGTCCGATGATAGCAGCACTACACCAGCCTGGTTGACTGCCGTCATTGCTACTATATATCATTATTATGCACATTGATGGAAACTTATCAATAGGTACGTCAGTTCCGCCAAAGATATAAGGTGCTGGATTGCCCTGCAAATATGAGACAACATAAGTAATAACTCCGTTTCTTCCATACACATGTATTCTGTTCATATTCGGCGCTTGCTTCTTCTCAAACGTCTTGACAAGTCCGTCTTTAAAAAAAAGTGTTCGAGATTGCGTTGTTTCTGATAGGTTTGAACATAACAATCGGATTTCGTCTGCACTGTTATGTCCATTAAAACACATAAGGCCTGCCTATAGTAGAACAAAATAACTATGGAAATATGTAGCATTCACACTCATTCATCGTAATTTCCTGAATATTCAACAAAAGGTACCTATTTCAAGGGAAATGTTGAATGTTCCATTTTCAACACATCTCGGGTTGTATATGGCACACCATAATCCAGTTTTATTGGTGGAGGAAGGTCTCAGAATGAATGAAAGTAGAACTAGTAACTGGTAAACTTTCTCATATAAAGTTTTTTTGAGCGAGCAGTACTCGAACCTAAATCCTCAGCGATGAGAGTTGAGTTACCTTGAGACGACGGTGTCTTACATCATTGGCCACGGAGGTTCCTCTTTCAATGGAAAATTGCTATACTTGGAACTTTAGAATCCCTTAAATATATGTCAACTTTTGTGCAAAGTTTATCTATATAAAACTTGAATCTTGAGATCATATAATTTCAATATATTTTCATTGTAAGTTGAAAATTGACTCGATCCAGATGCGCGTTATATACTGCAATGTTATGGAGTTATGTTGAACTCCTCCTCGTTTGCTGTTACAGACATTGAGATAAGGTTCCATTTTTTGGTCAAATTTTATGGACTAAATTACTGCGACGATGTCGATACAGTCGCCTATGCAGAGTACGTTTGTACATGAAAAGAACGTCCGCATATGCCGTATAAGTTTGCTCATGCCGAGTACGTTTGCTAATGCCGAGTACGTTTGTTTATGCAGAGTACGTTTGTGTTGCTCATGCCGAGTACGTTTGCTAATGCCAAGTACGTTTGTTTATGCAGAGTACGTTTGCTAATGCTGAGAACGTTCGCTTATGCCGAATACGTTCGTTTATGCCGAGTACGTTTGCTCATGCCTAGTACGTTAGCTTATGCCGAGTAGTTTGTTTATGAAGAGTACGTTTGCTCATGCCGAGTACGTTTGCTAATGCCGAGTACGTTTTTTATGCAGAGTACATTTGCTCATGCCGAGTACGTTTTTTTATGCTGAGAACGTTTGCTCATGCCGAGTACGTTTGTTTATGCCGAGTAAGTTTGCTCATGCCGAGTACGTTTGTTTATGCCGAGTACGTTGGTTTATACCGAGTACGTTTGCTTATGCAGAGTACGTATGCTTATGCAGAGTACGTTTCTTTATGCAGATTACGTCTGTTAATGCAGAGTACGTTTGTTTCTGCCAAGTACGTTTGTTTATGCAGAGTACGTTTGCTTATGCAGAGTACGTTTATTTGTTTATGCTGATTACGTTTGCTAATGCCGAGTACGTTTGTTTATGCAGAGTACGTTTGTTTATGCAAAGTACGTTTGCTTATGCAGAGTACGTATGCTTATGCAGAGTACGTTTCTTGATGCAGAGTACGTCTGTTTATGCAGAGTACGTTTGTTTCTGCCGAGTACCTTTGTTTGTGCAGAGTTCGTTTGTTTCTACAGAGTACGTTTGATTATGCAGAGTACGTTTGTTTGTTTATGCAGATTATGTTTGTTTCTGCCGAGTACGTTTGTTTATGGTGAGTACGTTTGTTTCTGCAGAATATATTTCCTTATGCATAGAACGTTTGTTTGCTTATGCGGAGTACGTTTGTTTCTGCAGAGTATGTTTCCTTATGCAGAGTACGTTTGTTTGCTTATGCAGGGTACGTTTGTTTATGCAGAGTACGTTTGTTTATGCAGAGTACGTTTGATTATGCAGAGTACGTTTGTTTGTTTATGCAGATTATGTTTGTTTCTGCCGAGTACGTTTGTTTATGGTGGGTACGTTTGTTTCTGCAGAATATATTTCCTTATGCAGAGTACGTTTATTTGCTTATGCGGAGTACGTTTGTTTCTGCAGAGTATGTTTCCTTATGCAGAGTACGTTTGTTTGCTTATGCAGAGTACGTTTGTTTATGCAGAGTACGTTTGTTTATGCCCAGTAGGTTTGCTTATGCAGAGTACGTCTGCTTATGCCGAGAACGTTTGCTTATGCCGAGTATGTTTGTTTATGTACAGTATGTTTGTTTATGTACAGTATGTTTGCCCAAGCCGTGTACGTTTTCTCATGCAGAGTAGTTCGCTCATGCCGAGTACGTTTGCTCATGCCGAGTACGTTTGCTTATGCTGAGTTCGTTTGGTTATGCAGAGTACGTTTGCTTATGCTGAGTACGTTTCTTTATGCAGAGTATGTTTGCTCATGCCAATTACGTTTGCTCATGCCAATTACGTTTGTTTATGCAGAGTACATTTCCTTATGGTGAGTACGTTTGTGTCGAGTACAATTGCTTATGCTGAATTCGTTTGCTTATGCAAAATACGTTTTCTTATGCTGAATATGTTTGCACATGCCGAGTACTTTTGTATATGCCGAGTACGTTTGCTTATACAGAGTACGTTTGTTTATGCAGAGTATGTTTGCTCATGCCAAATACGTTTGTTTATTCCGACTACATTTGCTTATGCAGAGTTCGTTTGTTTATGCCGAGAACGTTTGCTTATACAAAGTACGTTTGTTTATGCAGAGTACGTTTGCTCATGACCAGAACGTTTGCTTATGCAGACAACGTTTGTTTATTCAGAGAACGTTAGCTCATGCCGAATACGTTTGCTTATGCAGAGTACGTTTGCTTATGCCCAAAACGTTTGCTTATGCAGAGAAGTTCGCCCATGCCGAGTACGTTTGCTCATGCTAAGTACGTTTGCTTATGCAGAGTACGTTTGTTTATGCCCAAAACGTTTGCTTATGCAGAGAAGTTTGCCCATGCCGAGTACGTTTGCTCATGCCAAGTACTTTTGCTTATGCTGAATATATTTGCTTATGCAGAGTACGTTTGCTTATGCCCAGTATATTATTTATGCAAAGTACGTTTGCTTATGCCGAGTACGTTTGCGCTGAGTACGTTTGCTTATGCTGAATACGTTTGCTTCTGCAGAGTATTTTGTTTATGCAGAGTATTTTTGTTTATGCAGAGTATGTTTGTTTATGCCGAGTATGTTTGTTTATGCAGAGTATGTTTGCTTATGTAGAGTATGATTGCTTTTGCCGAGTACGTTTGCTGATGCATAGTACGTTTGCTTATGCAGAGAACGTTTGCTTATTCCGGGTCCGTTTGTTTATGCAGAGAACGTTTGCTCATGCCGATTACGTTTGCTGATGCCAATTACGTTTGTTTATGCAGAGTACATTTGCTTATGGTGAGTACGTTTGTGTCGAGTACAATTGCTTATGCTGAATTCGTTTGCTTATGCAAAGTACGGTTTCTTATGCTGAATATGTTTGCACATGCCGAGTACTTTTGTATATGCCGAGTACGTTTGCTTATACAGAATACGTTTGTTTATGCAGAGTACGTTTGCTCATGCCAAATGGGTTTGTTTATTCCGACTACGTTTGCTTATGCAGAGTTCGTTTGTTTATGCAGACAACGTTTGCTTATGCAGAGTACGTTTGTTTATGCAGAGTACGTTTGCTCATGACCAGAACGTTTGCTTATACAGACAACGTTTGTTTATTCAGAAAACGTTGGCTCATGCCGAGTACGTTTGCTTATGCAGAGTACGTTTGCTTATGCAGAGTACGTTTGTTTATGCCCAAAACGTTTGCTTATGCAGAGAAATTCGCCCATGCCGAGTACGTTTGCTCATGCCAATTACGTTTGCTTATGCTGAATATGTTTGCTAATGCAGAGTACGTTTGCTTATGCCCAGTATATTATTGATGCAAAGTACGTTTGCTTATGCCGAGTACGTTTGCGCTGAGTACGTTTGCTTATGCTGAATATGTTTGCTTATGCAGAATATTTTGTTGATGCAGAGTATTTTTGTTTATGCAGAGTATGTTTGTTTATGCCGAGTACGTTTGTTTATGCAGAGTATGTTTACTTATGTAGAGTATGTTTGTTTATGCCGAGTACGTTTGTTTATGCAGAGTATGTTTGCTTATGTAGAGTATGTTTGTTTTTGCCGAGTACGTTTGCTGATGCATAGTACGTTTGCTTATGCAGAGAACGTTTGCTTATGCAGAGTAGGTTTGTTTATGCAGATAACGTTTGCTCATGCCGAGTACGTTTGTTTATGCAGAGAACGTTTGCTCATGCTGAGTACGTTTGCTCATGCCAAGTACGTTTGTTTATGCAGAGTACATTTGCGTATGGTGAGTACGTTTGCGCTGAGTACGTTTGCTTATACAAACGTTTGCTTATGCAAAGTACGTTTGCTTATGCAGAGTACGTTTGTTTATGCAGAGAACGTTTGCTCATGCCGAGTACGTTTGTTTATGCAGAGTACGTTTGCTCATGCCAAGTACGTTTGTTTATGCAGAGTACATTTGCCTATGGTGAGTACGTTTGGACTGAGTACGTTTGCTTATGGAGAGTATGTTTTCTTATATAGAGAACGTTTGTTTATGCCGGGTACGTTTGCTCATGCATAGTACGTTTGCTCATGCTGAGTACGTTTGCTTATGCCAAGTATTTTTCTTTATGCAGAGTACATTTGCATATGGTGAGTTAGTTTGCGCTGAGTACGTTTGCTTATGCAGAGTATGGTTTCTTATATAGAATACGTTTGTTTATGCCGAGTACGTTTGCTCATGCCGAGTACGTTTGCTCATGCATAGTATGTTTGCTCATGCATAGTACGTTTGCTCAAGCCGAGTACGTTTGCTCATGCATAGTACGTTTGCTCATGCTGAGTACGTTTGTTTATACTGAGTACATTTCCTTATGCAGAGTATGTTTGTTTATGCCGAGTATGTTTGCTCATGCAAAGTATGTTTGCTTATGCCGAGTACATTTGCTCATGCAGAGTACGTTTGCTCATGCTGAGTACGTTTGCTCATATTTATGCTGAGTACGTGTGCTCATGCCGAGTATGTTTGTTTATGCTGAATACGTTTGCTCACGCACAGCACGTTTGTTTATGTCGAGTATTTTTGCTCACGCCGAGTACATTTGCTCATGCCGACCACGTCTGTCTTTGCCGAGTATGTTTGCTTACGCCGAATATGTAACGAGTACGCTTGCTGATGCCTAGTACATTTGCTCATGTCGAGTATGTTTGCCTACGCCAATACGTTTGCTTTTGCCAAGTACATTTTGTCATGCCGAGTATGAGTTTGTTTGCTAATGCCAAGTACGTTTGTATATGCCGAGTACATTTGCTCATGCAGAGTACGTCTGTTCATGCAGAGTACGTATGTTTATGCGGAGCACGTTTATTAATGCCGAGTGCGTTTTCTCATGACGAGTACGTCTGTTTATGCCGAGTATGACTGCTCATACCGAGTACGAGTACTTTTGTTCATGTCGAGTATGTTTGCTTACGCCGAGAACATTTGCTCATGCCGAGTATGTTTGCTCATGTCGAATATGTTGCTCATGCTGAGTATGTCTGTTAATGCCGATGACATCTGCCCATAACAAGTATGTTTGCTTATGCTGAGTACGTTTGTTCATGCCCAGTACGTTTGTTTATGCCAAGTACGTTTGCTCATGCTGAGTACGTTTGTTTATACTGAGTACATTTCCTTATGCAGAGTATGTTTGTTTATGCCGAGTATGTTTGCTCATGCAAAGTATGTTTGCTTATGCCGAGTACATTTGCTCATGCAGAGTACGTTTGCTCATGCTGAGTACGTTTGCTCATATTTATGCTGAGTACGTGTGCTCATGCCGAGTATGTTTGTTTATGCTGAATACGTTTGCTCACGCACAGCACGTTTGTTTATGTCGAGTATTTTTGCTCACGCCGAGTACGTTTGCTCATGCCGACCACGGCTGTCTTTGCCGAGTATGTTTGCTTACGCCGAGTATGTAACGAGTACGCTTGCTGATGCCTAGTACATTTGCTCATGTCGAGTACGTTTGCCTACGCCAATACGTTTGCTTTTGCCAAGTACATTTTGTCATGCCGAGTATGAGTTTGTTTGCTAATGCCAAGTATGTTTGTATATGCCGAGTACATTTGCTCATGCAGAGTACGTCTGTTCATGCGGAGTACGTATGTTTATGCGGAGCACGTTTATTAATGCCGAGTGCGTTTTCTCATGATGAGTACGTCTGTTTATGCCGAGTATGACTGCTCATACTGAGTACGAGTACTTTTGTTCATGTCGAGTATGTTTGCTTACGCCGAGAACATTTGCTCATGCCGAGTATGTTTGCTCATGTCGAATATGTTGCTCATGCTGAGTATGTCTGTTAATGCCGATGACATCTGCCCATAACAAGTATGTTTGCTTATGCTGAGTACGTTTGTTCATGCCCAGTACGTTTGTTTATGCCAACTACGTTTTCTCAGGCCGAGTACATTTGTTTATGCCGTATACGTTTGCTTATGCTGAGTATGTTTGCTGAATACGCTTGCTTATGTCAACTACCTTTGTTTATGCCGAGTATGTTTGCTTATGACGAGTACGTTTGCTCATGCCGAGTACGTCTGTCTATGCCAAGTACGTTTGCTCATACCGAGTATATCTGTCTATGCAGAGTATGTTTGCTTTTGCTGAGTATTTTTGCCAAGTACACTTGCTTATGCCAAGTACATTTGCGTATGCCGAGTACGTTTGTACATGGCGAGTATGTTTGCTCATGCTGAGGATGCTTGATCATGCCAAGTAGGTTTATTCATGCCGAGTACATCTGTCTATGCTGAGTATGTTTGCTTACGCTGAGTACGTTTGCTCATGCCGGGTATGTCTGTTCATGCTTGATACGTCTGCTTACGACCAGTACCTTTGCTAATACCGAGTACGTCTGTCTATGCCGAGTATGTTTGCTTACGCTGAGTTCGTTTGCTCATGCTGAGTACGTCTGTTTATGCCGAGTACGTTTGTTCACACCCAGTACGTTTGCTCATGCCGAGTACGAATGCTTATGTCGAGTAGGTTTGCTCACGCCGGGTACGTTTGCTTATGTAGGGTACGTTTGCTTATGCAGAGTATGTTTGCTTAGGCCGAGTACGTTTGCTTATGCCAAGTACGTTTGCTCATGCCGAGTACGTTTGCTTATGTCAAGTACATTTGCTTACACCGAGTACGTTTGCTTGAGCCGAGTACGTTTTCTCATGCCGAGTACGTTTGCTTATGTCAAGTAAGTTTGCTTACACCGAGTTCATTTGCTCACGCCGAATAAATTAGCTTATGCCGAGTACAATGGGTTGTAGAAAAATTTCTTCAAATGTATACTAAATAGTCCTCACTTTCATGCAAGTATAACTACAGTAGACAGTAGACAGTACTACAACAGACAGTAGACAGTAGACTACAATATACAGTAGACAGTAGACTACAATATACAGTAGAGAGTAGACTACAATAGACAGTAGATTACAATAGACAGTAGATAGTAGACTACACTATACAGTAGATAGTAGACTACAAAAGACAATAGACAGTAGATAGTAGACTACAATAGACAGTATACGGTAGACTACAATAGACACTAGACAGTCGATTACAATAGAAAGTAGACAGTACACTACAATAGACAGTATACAGTAGACTACACAGTAGACAGTTAACTACAATAAGCAGAAGACAGTAGACTACAATAGACAGTAGACTACAATAGACAATAGACTACAATATACAGTAGACTACACAGTAGACAATAGACTACACAGTAGACAGTAGACTATAATAGACATTAGACAGTAGACTACACAGTAGACAGTAGACTACAATATACATTAGACAGTAAAATACATAGTAGACAGTAGACTACAATAGACAGTAGACAGAAAACTACAATAGAAAGTAGACAGTAGACTTCAATTGATAGTAGACAGTAGACTACCATAGACAATATACAGTAGATTACAATTTACAGTAGACAGTAGACTACAATAGACAGTAGACTACAATAGACAGTAATAATATTTTGATGTTTTCAATAGATTTAATTACATGTATTATTTAATAGGTACAGAAGACTACAATAGACAGTAGACAGTGAACTACAATAGACACTAGACAGTAGACTTCAGTAGACAGTAGACTACACAGTAAACAGTAGACTACAAAAGACAGTAGACTACAATGGACAGTAGACTACAATAGACAGTAGACAATAGACAGTAGACTACAAAAGATAGTAGACTACACAGTAGACTACACAGTAGACAGTTGACTACAATAGACATTAGACAGTATACTACACAGTACACAGTAGACTACAAAAGACACAGTAGACTACAATAGATAATATACAGTAGACTACAATTTACAGTAGACAGTAGACTACAATAGACAGTAGACAGTAGATTACAATAGACAGTAGACTGTAGACTACAATAGACAGTAATAAGGTTTTGATAGATTTAATTATTATATAATAGGTATAAGTTGAAATCGGGCAGTTGGTGATGAAAAGTGGAGAAAATACTTTCCCCCCTGTTGCTTAACATGATCTAGATTATTTGCATGTTAGCCGTCCGCCATCTTTGAGGCATACACTCGCCGATGCGTAACCTTTCGCACCGCTGCATAAATATAGACAGATGGTGGGTCGGTCGGATAAATAGGGGGCCCCACATATTTTCTACTTATATTAGAATAAAACATGCAAACTATCAGAACAATACTAGGTTCTCTATGTCCAGCACGGAAACCGTCGAATTTAAAATATAGGACACAACAACACAAACAGTAACAATAAGATACAATAAAACGTACAAATACATGGTGATGCTGAAATCAATGTTAAACCACATATAAAAACATGTTGTTTTTTTGTTCTTTGTATGCCTATTATGCATGAAAATCAAAAGAAAAGAAGTTTTATAAGATCTAACTTACAACTGCTTTGTTTACATAACTGCACACTGCCAACTGAAATGAAATGTATATATGCATTGACATAGGTCGCTGTTCAAAGCGTGCGTGTTTAGTAAACTTGTATTTAACAATATGTCAGTGTTGTCATCGGCGAAATAGTCAGTTCTTCCAGTTTTTACCGCCAACTATGAGGTTTGTCCCAAAAGTTTTTTATTCTATAATAAATAAATAAAGTTTGAAGGCTTTTCATTTATAGAGAAACCCAAATGAAAGAAGTAAACTTAAATTAAAGATATTTCTGCTTAGTGTGTACACTGTTGACAAAGTGAAAGTTGACTTTCGAAAACCTGTATTCATACCCAAATTTCACAGCATAAATCTTTTTTAAATTCACAATTCAAACATGACAATGCTGTCAAAGTATTCAAAATACATCAATAATGTCTTTCAAATAAAACAAATGAAAATTAAAATAAGGAAAATGTTGTTTTTTTTAGATAAGAGGAATCAAGGATTATTTATAACCGCTATTATGCGACTACCCAACGGAAGCACTTCTTTTTGCAAATGGTGCAATGCTATGCCTATAACATTTCCCATAGGGTTCAAATGTAATAGCTATTTCCGAAGCACAGTTTGAAAAACATACTCTGCAGCATGTGTCTGGGCTCAAATTATTCACTGGTTCAAGTACTGCGGTTGTAAAGAGAAAAAAAATATACATTAACTAGGTGTTTTTTTTCTTCAAAAAACTAATTCATTAGTTTTGTGATATCTATCTATTTTCAGAGTAATTATATGTCAACTATTCGCTCACGATTCGGTTCGAATCAGCAATTCTAAAATGACACAGAATTGTTCAGAAATTTGGTATCAGAATCTAATTTTCAGTGGTGATTTATAAAGTACTGACAATTGACACATGGAAGGAAAAAATAGTATGACTTATGGTACATTAATGTAAATATATATGCCTACCTTCTACGCACGTGCTCTAGCATACAATATAGACCGAGATACATATTCAACTGTTTTGTTCAGTATATTTATGCGAATGGCAGTATCATAGTATCATAGAGACCAATGTCCCATAAGTTAAACATAATATATTATTTTTATTATTTACTTGACTCCGGCAAAATATGTAACACCACGCTCTAGCCATGAACGTGAATATATGAATGTGTGAAATATATATCGGCATGTTTATTTCAATGCAGATTTATTATAGCCTTCGTAACTACTAGATTTGAAATGATTTAAGCTTAAAACATATACTTGTGTGTCTTCTTATTATATTTTGAAATTAAAAACCTGGATGGTAGAAATATGTACCCGGACAGCCAGGAACCGGAATGTGGATTTGGACCGTGTCGCCCATCTTGGTTAAGTCCTTTGGCAGGAATAAGATCATTCATCGGTGTATTCGGAATGCTTGGTTTGTTTTCATGGTCTCTTTACACAATAGCCGTATCACAGATTTCCAACATAGAAAAAGCGTTCGGTTTGAGTAGCTCAGAGACTGGGTGGATGCTGACCACTTGGGAAATTGGATATCTCGTGTACATCATTCCGGCCAGTTACTTCAGTCCGAGAGCTCATGTTCCGCGCGCTATTGGTGTCGCAACGTTAATATGCGGTATTTCCGGTTTTGTTATGGCATTACCGCATTTTATAATTTATTCAGATAACACAGAATCTGCAATAAATCTGACGGAAACTTCAATTAATAATGCAACTCATTCGCCAGTAACCGAGAATCTGTGCAACGCCAATGTCAGCGGCATAGATGAGGGTGACGTAGATTCAGCAGACGAAACGCTTGATACAAATACCTTTTCACAAAATACGGTAGCGTTTATTTTGTTCTGTATTAGCATGGTTCTTCAAGGAATGGGTAAAGCTCCCTGCTACCCATATTCCTCCCAGTATGTTGACGATAATGCAGACAAAGAGAAAACAGGATATTATATGGGTGAGTTAATATGTACCCTCAACAATAATTTTCGAAAAATGTTTTATTACTAAAAATAAGTTCATCCCGACAATATGTGTCAATTCAATATATCTATCATACATTTCGCTCATCTTATCTACACTCGGTTGCAAAAGAAAGTGTTGTTTTTTTTTGTTAAATAAGTTAAATAGATATGTCGTGTGTGGTATCAATACTTTCTTCATTTTATTTCAAATGTCACGGTGTCATTTTAGTATTAACAGATAATATCTGTGTGTTTATGCAGATGTAAAATAATTATTCCTCTACTATTTACACAATAGAAATTAGATGAAGTGACAATCGCATCCGATCATACAATTTGCATGTCGTATATACTCGGTCATTTCCGTCATCTTTCGGCATTGGACCATGAAAGTAGACCAAGGAAACACCAATTCGGCTTTTTTTCCGGCGGATTACGCGAAGAATCTAGTTAATGTTTTGTTGAAGACAAGAAGTAATAAAACATTTATAAATAAATTTGAAATTTCAAAACATAATTTCTTTACAAAAATCTATAATAATTTCTTTCGGTTTCCAAATATGTTTGTCCTCAAAGATAACGCAAATCAAGGTAATGAAAATATGTAACGCTTTTGATATGACAATTTGTGTAAAAAGAGAAATATTCTGTCCCTTCAAATGTTCATCTGATTGCAAAAGAATGTAATGTGTCCCTTTCTATTACATGAAGTATACATAACTCCCTTTGCAACACATTTCTTAAGTGGATAATGTGTCACTACCACATTTATTGCAATAGCATTCAAAGGCACATAAATGTCCAGCATAATTTCTATCGACGTAATGGCGTCTGAAATTTTGAGTGTTTCTTTAAAAATGTGATTTTCTGCTCCTTGAGTAGATGTTGTAGATTTTAACATTTCTATGCTAAAACAGCATTTTCACTCTACATATTGTGATACATGTTTTGGAGTTGCTCCATTTCATCTTTCACAATCTGATAGTTGAGTTAACACTGGTGTTGTGTTTGTTGTTTTGTGTTTTTTTTCATATATTACAACGTTCATCCCGTCAATTTCATTTTTAATTCATAAATCTCGCTTTGATTTCTTTTCCATCTCTATCTCTTGATGTATTGGAGTTTGATAATGGCATATTTTGGTAACAATTTATTTTCTACACCATTAAAAGGCATGTACGCACACATATTTCTGTTCATTATAATTAATCATTCTGAAACGACCATGTTGTTGCTTTTTAACAGGTTTGTGACACTTGATACACGTCGGTAAGTTTTCTGGAATAGTCCAAGGTGCTGTTGCTGTAGGGATATGCTTTTTTCCGTAATGTCAGTAGTTTCTGCATACAAAAGACGTGTCTTATAGTTTAGTATACCAACAAGGTGTATCATGAATATGTATGCCCAAACGTATCTTATACAATAACAGGTTAAATAATAGGTGACATATCGTGTCGCTTACCAAGGATTGCCAAACTATATTTTTGAAGAGTCTTACGGTTTGCTCTATAAACGCAGTATCATGGTGAATAGGAACGTTATAAAACTAATGGCCAGTAGATTGGGTCTATTCGTTATATGTGTGATACGGTCTTTTAAGAAAATTATTTTGGAATTAAGCATATTTAATGCTATATTAAGGTCATTCTTCAAATTATAAGATCAAAGTTATACATTTGAATAGGGCAAAGTACATTTATCAGATGTATTAATCATTCATTTAAACATGGTGAAAGTCATTCGTCAAATGTATAAGGTCAATGTCATTTTCCATATGGTATATGGTGACGGGCATTCATAACATGTGGTCAATACCGATATACAGTTGTATATGGTGAAAGTCATTATATAGATGTATAAGGTCAAAGTCATACAATTAAATACGACGAAGGACATTTATCAGATGCGTTAATCATTTAGCTGAATATGGTGAAGGTCATTCGTCAGATGTATAAGGTCAATACCGAAGTACAGTTGCATATGGTGGACGTCTTCATATTTTGTATATCTTGGTCAGTGTCGATTTACAGTTGTGCATTGTGTAGATCGTTCATAACAATGATGTATAAGGTCAATGCCGCTATGTAGTTGTATAGAGTGAAGGTCATTATTCAGATGCACAAGGTCAATATCGACATACAGTTGAATATGGTGAGCGTCATTCATAATTATGATGTACAAGGTTAATATCGTTGTGTACTTGTATAGGATGAAGGTCATTATCAGATGTACAATGTCAATATCGATAGACAGTGTCAATGTCGTTCTATAGTTGTATAGGGTGAAGGTAATTATTTAGATGTACAAGGTCAATAATGATAATCAGTGTCAATGTCGTTCTGTAGTTGTTTAGGGTGAAGGTAATTAGTTAGATGTACAAGGTCAATAATGATAGTCAGTGTCAATGTCGTTCTGTAGTTGTTTAGGTTGAAAGTCATTATTTAGATGTACAAGGTCAATAATGATAGTCAGTGTCAATGTCGTTCTGTAGTTGTTTCGGGTGAAGGAATGATAGTCAGTGTCAATGTCGATCTGTAGTTGTTTAGGGTGAAGGTCATTATTTAGATGTACAAGGTCAATAATGATAGTCAGTGTCAATGTCGTTCTGTAGTTGTTTAGGGTGAAGGAACGATAGTCAGTGTCAATGTCGTTCTGTAGTTGTTTAGGGTGAAGGTAATTATTTAGATGTACAAGGTCAATAATGATAGACAGTGTCAATGTCGTTCTGTAGTTGTATAGGGTGAAGGTAATTTTTAAGATGTACAAGGTCAATAATGATAGTCAGTGTCAATGTCGTTCTGTAGTTGTTTAGGGTGAAAGTCAGTATTTAGATGAACAAGGTCAAAAGCAATAGTCAGTGTCAATGTCATTCTGTTGCTGTATAGGGTGAAGTTCATTATTTAGGTGTACAAGGTCAATATTGATAGTTGAACATGGTGAGCGTCATTCATAATTATGATGTATAACGTCAATATATAGGGTGATGGTCATCTTCAGATGTAGAAGGTCAAGACAGTTGAATATGGTAAGCGTCATTCATAATTATGATGTATCATGTCAATGTCGTTGTGTAGTTGTAAAGGGTGAAGGTCATTATTAAGATGTACAAGGTCAATATTAATAGTCAATGTCAATGCTGTTTTGTAGTTGTATAGTGTGAATGTCGTTATATAGATGTACAAGGTCAATATTGATACAGTTGAATACTGTAAACATCATTCATAATTATGATGTATAAAGTCAATGTCTTTATGTAGTTGTATAAGTGAAGGTCATTATTCAGATGTACAAGGTCAATATTGATAGACAGTTGAATATGGTGAGCGTCATTCATAATTATGATGTATCATGTCAATGTCGTTGTGTAGTTGTAAAGGGTGAAGGTCATTATTAAGATGTACAAGGTCAATATTAATAGTCAATGTCAATGCTGTTTTGTAGTTGTATAGTGTGAATGTCGTTATATAGTTGTACAAGGTCAATATTGATACAGTTGAATACTGTAAACATCATTCATAATTATGATGTATAAAGTCAATGTCTTTATGTAGTTGTATAAGTGAAGGTCATTATTCAGATGTACAAGGTCAATATTGATAGACAGTTGAATATGGTGAGCGTCATTCATAATTATGATGTCTTTGTGTAGTTGTATAGGGTCAAGATCATTATTTAGATGTACAAGGTCAATATTGATAGACAGTTAAATATGGTGAGCATCATTCATAATTACGATGTATAAAGTCAATAACTTTGTGTAGTTGTACAGGGTGAAGGTCATTATTTAGATGTACAAGGTCAATGTCTATGCATCATTGACTATGATGAGGGCCATTTATAATTTGTATACGATTAATGTTATTGTGCAGTTATGCATGGTGATTGCCATTAATCTCTGTGCTGACGTTGAATGCATTTATATATTATATAGGTCATTCATAACATGTATACGGTATATGCCGTTATACAGTTGTACACAGTGAATGTCATTCAACTTTATGTATAAAGTAAATGTCGTCATGCAGCTGAACTTGGTTGTTTCAAATATCACGCGATTATCATTCTTAATGTGTTTCGTAAACCTGTAGTTGAGTGAGGTGACGGTCATTCTGCAATTAAGAAAGAAGACGAATTACATTTTAATGTTGGTAAGAGGAAGATCATTCTGCAATTCAGTAATATGCACTCATTGAAGTTTGTTTAGTTAATTATACTTCAGTAGGATATGGTATGTACTATTAGACGGAAGTCGTATCCTGGAACTACAATAGATATAAAATTTTGTGTTCACACTACAGATTGTCATTTTTGCAGGGATCATTTTGAGCATCAGTATATTTGGCCTGGCCCTGGGATTCGGTATTGGCAGTGCCGTGAGTAACGTGTATGTGACATTGAAAGGTATGTCTCAGTTAAACAAAGTATTATTACATGCAATCCTGCTTTCACTTCACGTATTATGATTATTTGCACTAAGCTAATTAGTTCAAAAAATTAAAATATGTTAAAATTGTGGGAAATCCAGGTTAGAGAGTAGAACAAACAGGCAGTTTTCACTTAATATACAGATCGGTCTCTTATATACGTAGTTCAAAAGTATTTAAATAAATATATTAACGTACACAACACAAATGTAGTTATATAACCGGCAAATGGTTTCGCCCAAGACCCCTATATGTTGCCTCAAATCCCAAAAGCTTTAAAATTACGCACATTTTTTTCTACCCGACAATGTTTTCTTCAGGTACAACCTTTTTTGTTTATTTGCTTTCCTTCCTACTTATATTATATATAGTTTAGTTAATGTATGCTTCAATACAGTATATGTATCAATCCGACTTCCTACTTATAGTATATATAGTTCAGTTAATATATGCTTCAATACAGTATATGTAACAACCCGCCTTCCTACTTATATTATACAGACCGTAATCCGTTCAAGTACACCAAAAATGCATTTCAGTTGCGTTGGTTTTGCGTGTCAAACGCGTTTGTTTTGCGTTTGAAATGCATTTTAGTTTCGTTAATGGTTTGCATTTTTTTTATGATAAACGTTAGAGAAAATACGCAAATGCAGTTCAAAACGATAGTGAATGCATTTTAACCTGCGTTTGCGTTCGAATCGTTTTGCGTGTATCGTTTACCGTGTATCTTTTACCATTTAACGTTTACACGACATGTTCACCAATCGCATCATCTCTGGTTGTCCAATTGCAACACCGCAGTAGAATAAATAATAAGAACTAGATATTTAAAGAAATCGCCGGGTTTTATATGATAATATATTAATTAAATAAATTAAAATAATATTGATTAAAATCTTTCTGAAATATTGATTAAAATCATTCTGATATATTTCTAACTAAGCCACCCTATGTCAGATATGGTCTACCATAAAGTTGATGATTTGTAGCGTGACAGCAGATTAATATGTTACATAAAACTCAATCATTGAAATTTAATACACATGGTACGGGGCATGTCAATTACATCAGATAAACACGTTACGGTCACGTAATCATTAGAGTGGCCAAACATTGCCAGACTTGTTTACACTAACGTTAATATTACAGTATCGAAAAAGTATATAGTAAATAAATGTGAACCAGTCCGTGTTTTTTTTTATAACTGCAGTGGTGTATAATCTGCTATTATGCAAGAAACAGAGTATAGACGCCTCAGCAAGTATTTATTTTATTTACAGGAATAATGCATTATTAACAAGTATTTTCCAATTTTAATTCCAGTTATGAATTTCGATAGATTGTCATGTTAAACAATTATAACAATTCATTAAACAAAATAATTTATATAATCCGCAAAGATAAATATATTTACAAATACACATGCCTTAATTTATGTAGGGTCCTCCGTGGCCGAGTGGTTTAAGGCGCCGTCTTAAGATCATTTACCTCTCACCGCTATGGTTGTAGGTTCGAGTCCCGCTCGCTCCAAAATCTTTATGTGAGAAAGTTTCCAGTTACTTGCGGAAGGACGGTGGTTCTACTCAGTCTGACTCAGTCTGAGGTCTTCCTCCACCAGTAAAACTGGATATGCCATATATAACCTGAAATGTGTTGAAAATGGCGTTAAACCCCATTCAAAAAAAAAAATTATGTAGCGAGCGCACACACTTTATGTCTATTACTCCGACACAATTTATTTCTCACCTCGTGCCAATGTGCGATGTCGTCACTCTGACAGTTTCTTGCGTCATTTAACGTCGCGTTCTATTTCACTATGCTAAATGCATGGGGGAGGCGGAGATGTTTCCATAAAAAAAGATGCCTTTAAGGGTAAAAGTTTTATGTCTTGTGGCATGGCTTCTAAAATCGCTGGTACATGTACTTCCGTCTGACGCTTTCAAGGACTTTTATGTACATTACACCGATAGAATTCCTCTGATATCCTTCCATCAAAAATTTCCAAGATACCCACTTAGTGAATAAAATGTTTGTTTCACTGGTGACGTAATCGGACATTGGCACAAGGTGATAGTGAAAGGGACAGCGTGTTCATTCTGTACACAAATTAAGGTATGTGTAGTTATTAATAACTCTATCAGCTTAATAGTAATCTTTTTTTAACAAATGCCTATATTGAAAACAAACATTTTGGAAGACACCCAGTAACAAACAAACACCAACCCTTTACGTGTGTTTGTTATATATATATGAACTATTTTTATATACAATTTTGGAAAAGTCCTAAGGGTTTTTGGTGTAACAAACAGATTTTCTAAAATTGCGTGAAAACTTTTCCTGATTGGCAATCATATAACAGAACAGCAACATAAATCGGTGTTCAGATAATTAAATCAGTTAATTGGGGTAGTTGTGTAAGCAGGTCATGCGTCATCTGATTGTTTTATCACACTTTTACAAGTAAAGAAACGATGCCCGAGGCAATGTTTTTCACGGGTAATTCGGGATTAAAACTTATAACAAAGAAATTTAATTAAAGTTACAGGTATAGCAATTTAAAGATTTTAAATGACAAAGAGAGCAATCATTTCGTTTAATTATTTATTTCGTTGTCAATATAAATACGACAATATTAGAGGATATCCGAATCTTTATTATTTGATGCGTTTAAGTTTGCATTATCGTTTTGTATCGTTCGTGGATCGTTCGCCCTGTTGCGGCCGTGTATCGTTTCGTTTATCGTTTCGTTTCGTTTTTCGTTTATCGTTTATCGTTTCGTTTGCATTTTTAGTCCGTTTGTATATCGTTTAAAACGCGTTTGATATTCGTTCCGTTTGCGTCCGTTTGGTGTACTTGAACGGATTACGGTCTGATACATAGTTTAGTTAATGTATGCTTCAAAACAGTATATATATCAACCCGCCTTCCTACTTATATTATACATAGTTTAGTAAATGTATGCTTCAATACAGAATATGTATCAATCCGCCACCTGTGTAAATTTTAAAAAAAAGCGAGAAATTCTATAAGCATTTTGCATTCGTTTTAAGAGGCTGTGCCAATAAGCATGGAGCTTCACACTATATATATGTGGAAAGTGCAAAAAATGAAATACTGGATAATAACTTGTTGCATATCAAAAGTTATTTAAATTTAACAGAGGTCATTCATATATTTATTCTCGTTTCCATGGTAACCAGAGGTTATATATCAATAAAAGGGGGATATGTTGATATCTATATTCTAAAATGTATGCACACTCCATCAAAATGTTATGTATATGAAATGACATTTATTTATTAAAGAATTTGAAAAACATCCATTTTTTCTTCCTTTTACTATTTTTTAGAAATAAAAGGCCATAAATGTTGAAATTAAAGCCTTAGCTGGCTGGTAGAGAATGTTCAATTTCTCAAAATCCAGGCCTTATATTAAAAAAATGCATATATCAATAAAAGCAGTATATAGGTCTCAAAAGGAAATTATTTAAAAATCGGGTAGACAATTCTGCATGTGACAGAAATTGGCTCCTACTTTATATGCAGAATACTTGTAACAAGAATACTAATTATCTCCCTTGCCGAAAACTCTCCAAAATTGGAAATAACATAAATGTAGTAAACAACAGAATATGCAGCAGATGACAAGAGACATTGACGTTTGGAGTGATAATACTGACCAAGTGAAGGCAATAGAAACAGTAAGTTATTTTCTGATGTTTCTTTACATTTTGTGTGAGTTATAATGCATAAATGATGGCAGAAGAAGATTGAAATACATAATTAACTTATGTAATTTCATTGAAGTGTACTGAATATTGGAAAAGGTTTCATCTCCCACATATGCCCAGGATCCTAAAAAAGGTGGAAATGGGGGGGGGGGGCAATTATTGTGAAGTGGATCACAGCCTTTAATCTTAAAAATCTTAACTATAAATTCCCTTTAATTATACATGTAAGTTGGCCCTTAGAACCAGTTTGAGCAGACTCCTTTGCAAAAGTATTTCCTAACCAGCCCTTGAGTAATGTTAATTAATGAAAACTTGGAAAAGAAATAAATATATTTTAGTCATAATTTTGTGTATGATAATCACAGAGTCCTGAAAAAAACATACAAAAATTTTAATTAAACAACATTGAGATCTGTTAGATAATTTTGCAGAAATTTCACACGTAAAGGGCAAATAGTATGGGTAGGTATACCATCCACTCAGGGCCCTGCCAAAAAAGAAACATGCAAGAAGTTAGCACATATGTGAACCAAAATAGTTCCTACATAGGTGTAACTATCATAATTTATAGAAAATGTATTGCAAATTTAAGCTGAAGTACAGTTGATTCTTGTAGAACACTTATTGACTGATAATTTGGAATAATTAAAATAGTTTTGATGAAATTTAAATGGAGGGCATATTTTGACTGGGCACCTGTCTTGGGTACAGTACTTCCTAGGCTAAGTTACGGTAGTAGAACACTCAAAATTCAGTTAAATGTATAAAATATTCATGCATGTCTTGTGCCTTTTTATCATATAAATGTAAATGTGTTTTTAGCTTTCAGAATGACATCCTGCTCATTTAGCAGCTCAGTTGGGGGAGCAAGTATTTCTTGTGGACCAAATACCAAGGTGCCAGACAATGTTGTTGTTCCATTACTGTCATGCAAGAGATCTATAGTATCGCATCTCTCATACTTCCACATAAACCAAAAGGCAGTTGAAAATGAGGGAGAGCTGATCAAGCTGCGTGGTGGACTTTTCTATGAGGACATATCAACCCTGACAGTATGCCCTAATCACAGACAAAAGTTGGGAATAGGTTGGAGCTGTGGCAAACTATGCACATTGTCCTACTGTTCGGGGTACAAGAGTTTAACAAAAGGGACTATCACTAAAGATCAGGCCTGTTATCTGTTCCTGAAGGAAAACAGATATATAGGAGTTGGCTCAGGTAAGGCAAAAGTATTAATAGGGTCTGTTTGCCAAAGCAATAAACTGACTAATTTTAAATTTCACAGAATAAAACAAATTTCTTGATGTCTGAGGAGTTAGTAAAAAAAAGAATATCAATAATAAACATGCCAAATTCTGCAGGGTTCATTCATGAATCTCAGACTTTTTAAAACTACATATTATACATTTGTTTAATAAAAAAGCTTGTACTACATGTACAAATCATATGGTATTTTATCAATTTATGTCTAATAGATTAAATACATTTTACTTTGTATTTATAATGTTAAACTATGGGTTAATATAAAGAGTCATCAATGGTCACCTGGCATTTTTGCAAATTATGATATATCCACAATCAAAAGGGTAAAGCAAAATGTAAAAAATAAACATATGTATCTGGTAAAAATAGTGTAAGATACTTTCTACCGTCATAATTTCAATAATTATATAACACGTCACAATATTTATAGTATTATATTTCGGTCAAATTAAAATAATTGTAATATACATTGTACATACATGTACATAAGCTTTCCTGATATTTGCATTTAAAAAAAATCATCAATTCATGAATATAAATATATATAATTCTCATACAGATTTATATTGTCTCATTTTGTGTGTTTGTATGTTTTAGCTTTTGGGGGTGATGCATGTTCACTTTTTTCTTTCCTTTTTAGGGTTATGTACAAAGTGTAGAAAGGTATTGGTGGACAAAATGAGATCAGAACCTCAAGTGCAGCATGATTTTTCAGAGGTAAATGAATCACATTGTGTTACAAAACAAATTTATAATAGGATCCTGTAATCAGTGGTTGTCATATGTTGCAGTATTACATATTTGTTATGCTTAGCATAAGATAGTAGAGGGGCGTTCTGTTTTTAGGTCTGTGCGTTTTTTTTTTCAAATCAGAAAGTTTTTAATGATGGCAATTAATGATGAAGTTGTAGTCCTTAGTACACATTTTCCTTATGATGTGGTCTTTCTAATTTGAATGCCAAAGAAGGGTTTTGACCCCCATTTTCATAGTTCAGTTCACTGTAAGGGGGCATCAGTGTGCTGTGGACACTTTTTCTTTTTTTATTATTTTAGTTAAATACATAAATTAGGCAATTGGTTTTCTTGTTTGTTTTGTATTGTATTACACTTGTCATTTAAGACCCTTTATAGCATGCTTTTGCTTCATTTTGAAGTTCAAAACAGTAAACTATAGTTGCTTACATCAACAAAACTTTTATCTGTAGTGGATAGCTATCTGAGCCTATCTCATGGGCCATCATACAACATCTTCTTATATTTTATAAATCAACCATGACATATGGCCCCAGTTAGCACGGTGAGTGTCATGACTGTAAACACTGTCAGCATGAAAAGATCAAGTTACTGTCAAATTTTTATGATTGTTTTATCATATTATTTTTAGCTCACCTTTCCTAAAAGGAAATGTGAGCTTTTGCCATAGTAGGCGTCCGTCGTTGTCGTCGTCCGTCCGTCCATGAGCGATTCAGGCTATTGAGAGCTCTTTTTTTTTTATACCCCCTCTTTGCATTCACCTTGTCCCTATTAAACTCCTTAGCTTCTTCTTAAAATTAATTTCTGAATTATCAATGCAGTATTTTATATTTTATGTAAAGAACAAAACTTCAATATTAATGATATATTTTTACAGCCATTTTCTCCAGTGTTAGTGGTGGATGATGAACCTATGCAAGAGAAAAACATTGAAAAAGAGCAAGACAAAAGCAATGAAGAAGTTTGTGAATGTGTAGTAAGTTTACATGTACATCATAATTTAAACAGATATCTGATTAATGAATTTGCTTAAAACAAGAGCTACATGTACCTTCTATTTTAAAAGTTATCTCAAATCAATTAAGGATAATAATATGTAGCAATTAAATAAACATTTTAATTTCTCCTCACAACCTCATCATGCTCATATAATCATGTTTTTAAACAAATCTTGCACAGCACTGCCAATTTTAACTTGTAGACTGATGGTCTTATTAGAATTACCTCCCTTTTCAGTTGATATCATTTCGTACAATCATTCCATACAACACATTTAGTTAACCAATAGCTAAAACTATCTCAAAAACAAACCTTATAAAAAATAGTTGACCAATGAACTATGAAAATTAGGTTAAGGTCAACTGACGACTGCCAGACAGACATACACGCCTTATAATTATTGTATACACATAATATAGTTTTACTATCTGTATACTATAGTATCTGAAAAACAGACCAAATCAGAGAAATTTAACATTGACCAGTGAACCATGAAAATAAGGTCAAGGTCAGATGATTACTGCCAGACAGACAAATACAACTTATAATCATTCCATACACCAAATATAATTGACTAAATGCTTATAGTATCTGAGAAATAGACCAAAACACAAAAAGTTAACTTTGACCACTGAACCATGAAAATGAGGTCAAGATCAGATGACACCTGCCAGTTGGACATGTATTCCTTACAATCATTCCATATACTAAATATAGAAGACCTATTGCTTATGAATTTAACCACGAAAAGCATAACCTTGTTCACTGATCCATGAAATGAGGTCAAGGTCAAGTGAAAACTGTCTGACTGGCATGAGGACCTTGCAAGGTATGCACATATCAAATATAGTTATCCTATTACCTTCTGAAATACTAAGCTTTTATAAGCTGAATCTTACCATGTATTTAGATTTTGATATTGGACCACAATAGGTAAATGTCCAATTTCAAATTTTATTTTAAAGTTCTTTGACCACATGAATTCTGTGTCAGAAATCTATGCTGTGTCAAATATTTAATCACAATCCAAATTCAGAGCTGTATCAAGCTTGGATATTGTGTCCATACTTGCCCCAGCTGAGGTCATATCAAGCTGCACCCTGCAGAGCATTTTATTTATATTTTATTTATCCATTTCAATTAAACCTTACATGAAAAACTTTGAATACATCAGCTGTTTATTAAATCTTTTTTTTATATTTCAGGAATCTCAATCATCGTGTATAACAGATTCTCAAGGCAGCATCTGGACTCCATCATCAAGTCAGGATATAACTTCAAAGAAAAGGAAAGCCTTAGAAAATTTCCTAGAAGTATGTGGACTAAGCCCAGTGAAAAAAACCCTTTCATGTACATGGTCAGAAGCATCAGATCGGACAAAAACTGATTACATTAAAAAGTCTAGAAACATTTTTGATGAGGTTCTCAAAGTACTTGCTCCAAATCAAGAAGAATCAATTGCCAATGTCATGTTTTCATCAAATAATAGTAATGATAATATCAATATTTTAGATATAATTTCTTCTGCCTACAATCTAACATCCATTTGGGGAACTCAGAGACAACTTCTTTCCATAATAGCTAATAAGTTTACTCTTGCTGAAATCCAAGTATATATTCCAGAACTCACTAAATACAGATTTACAGTTGCAAGAAAACATGCTTTAAGCATAGGTCATGGCCAACCTATTTCTATTTGCCCAGAAAACAGAGAAGCTCTAACAGAGATGCAAATTAGCCACTTTTTAGACTTTGCCATGTCTCCTGCCATTATGACAGATGTGCCCTTTGGGGAGATGCAACTGAAGTTGAAATCAGGGGAGAAAATAGTTGTTCCAAGAGTAATTTTAAACAGCATAAGAAGCAGAGTTGTAGAACAGTATCACTAATACTGCATTGAAAATGAATTTTCACCATTTGCAAGCCACAGATCTTACATGAGGATTCTTAGCGCAATTGAGCCAAACATCAGAAAATGTATGAAATGCTTGGACAATTATGCAGCTGATGGATCAAAGGCATTTGAAGACTTGCAGAAGATTATTGACCAGTTGGGGTCAACTGGTAAAGATAAAGATTGGTGTGATGAATTGAAGAAATCTCTGTCATCATCAAAACAGTATCTGAAACTGGAATATAAAGTAAGTCTTTAACAGAAATGTTTTTGCAACTTTATTTCATCAACCAGAATTGAGCATTTTTCAAAATGTTTTGTATTGGTGTGATTGCAGTATCAACCTTACAACTTTCAAACACCAAAATATTTTGCTACTTTTTCATTGTAAGTACATTATTTTTGTATTAAAAAAAGCTGAAAAAGACTTTGTTTTAAAATTAGAAAATACAGTTTGATCAATCTTGAATCAACACTATTATATCAACTACTGATCAGACAATATCTTGATACATTTAAATTACACTTGAATGTTTACAATTTCTTTATAAAAGTTATCTGTTTTAGAAATTATTTGTCCTATTATTGAATTTAATTTACACTAGCAATAAAAAATACATTGGCATACAAATGTGATGCTATTCCATGCTGGCCATCATAGAATTTAGGTCGGTACTAAAATCACAACTTTTTCTTAGTCTCTGCTTGCATTGTACCTACACTGTGTCTTGGATGGGGAGTTGTCTCATTGGCACTCATACCACATCTTCTTATTTTTATAAGAAAATATATCTACATATTTATATATATTTTTAGTTGCATGTCTCAAAGTCATCAAAAGTAAAGGACCACTGCAGCCAGTATGCTTTAAGCACAGAACTTCAAGAGTTTGCAAAAGAATGTGATCATGTTCATGATCAGGACTGCATTAGTTGTGAGGTTCTTCAAGATGCTCTGCTGAAAATTAGTAATGCTGCAGCAAGTCAAACTTATGAAACATTTGACCAAAAGGATGAGATTTTATACATGGTCAATCAGGTATTCACAATTTTCAACTGAATATTCCTTTTACTTGCTTGGGTTGTTTTTGTAGATTACCAAATGCAGATATGCATGAAGGAAAGTAATTCCAGCCTTACACCTTCAAGGGGAGATAATTTGACAGTGTTTTTCTTTTTGCATAATTATTAGATCAACCTTTTTAGCAACTCCTCCTTTAATAATGGGTCCATGCCCATGGATTTAGATTAAATTTTACACAATGGTAGCACTGTACACTATTGAAAACTTTTATGAAGAAATAAATCAAGGGGGGATTATTAATGTTGACCAAAAAAGGAGGGTTTGATCATTTTATCAACCTGTTCACAGTTTTCTAGTTATTTTACTTTTAAAGAAAAGAACTTTTTAAAATATTATAAACTTTTTTTCAGAGTAAGAAAGCTATCAAGGAGTGGAAGATGCACATACTGCGGACATTTAATCAAGATCTTGATCGGTCTGATGCAATGGAAAATTTGAAAGATGAGGAAATTCTAATTGAGAGAGATTGGGCTATGAAATTTGTCCCAATGATGTACAGGTAATTGTGATAGATTTCCATATGTTTAAAAATTTATTTGATGAAAATTGGCTGAATTCCTGACTTAGGACAGTTGCAAGTAATATGCAGTTAACCAGTTTAATTTTTAATAGAAATCTGCATGCCATATAAGAAATCTATGAAGGAACAGATAATGGGTATAGCTACATTGTACATTTTAAAATGGCAATTTAAAATACAAGGAAATAAAGACAAAGAACAGCACTTTTTATGTAGTTAACGAACTCACTAGATAAAGTCTTGCTTATTAAGACTTTTCACCTAACAGGAACATGGACTTTACTTTGTACAAACCACAAAAAAGACAGAAATGTAAGATTAAACAAACATGTCCTTGACATTTTCCAGAAATATAAAAACAAATATAAATAATGCTATTCAGGATCTTTTTCAAGGAACAAAATTAACGATAATTTTCAGAGCATTGTACATAATATTTCTAGAGGTGCTTGGTTGCAACAACATACATGTCATATTTTAATAAGACTGCTTATATTTATACATTTTAATTTATTTTTTTATAACTACATGTATATTAAAAAGTCTTTATTTATTTCAACTATATATTCTACTTTATTTTCAGGGAATCACAATCAAAATGGTTCGCTAAGCGTGGTCTGAACTGGCACATAACTGTTGGGACATACAAAATGGGTGACGCTATTGTATCAAATACATTAGTGCACATTTTCGACAATGCAACACAAGATGCAACAACTTCCGGTGCCATCCTAAAAGATGCCTTACTGAAGTTCCATGAAAAAAATCCAAATTTATCCCTGGCATATCTAAGATCAGATAATGCAGGATGTTTTCATGGATATAAGTCAATCTTTGGGATCTGGACCCTCAATATTGCAAGTCAAATTAAGATAGAGAGATTGGATTTTGCAGATCCCCAAGGGAGTAAATCTATATGTGATCGAAGAGCTGCTCACATCAAGTCGGCAGTGAGAAAATATGTAAACGAGGGACATGATGTAAGATCAGCAGATGAATTCATGCATGCTGTTAAAACTACTAACATGACCAATATATCTGTCATTGTGGCTCTGCCTCCATCAGGTCAAAAGGATATAACCTCCCACAGTACCCTACTCAAAAATATTATGTCTGTCAACAATGTCCTGTACAGACCATCCACTATGAGAGTATGGAGACAATATGGTATTGGTGAAGGCAAATTGATAAAGAACATACCAGAATCTGAAACAGGCACACATCAAGAGCTTCAAGTAGTACACGTTTATGAGGGTCAAATTAAATCAAGGAAAGAGAAAACTAGCAGGCCAGAAACGACAGTTCAAATGAGTGCTGAGCCATCTAATACAACTATGGATGAAGTACGTGTAGATGTTTCTGAAAATGGAGGATTGTTTACTTGTCCAGAAGAGTATTGTAAATGCACATTTATGAAATATGGAAACCTTCTAAACCATTTGGATATTGGCAAGCATTGCAAACTTAAGACGACTCAGAATCTGTCTGATCGAACCAAGCTTTTATATTCCGTACAGATTGAGAACAAAGTTGTTAAATCCACTTCTGTAAATGCTCTTACTGTTGATTCAATTGATAACTCAAAACTTTCAAAAGGGTGGGCTTTAAAATTGAAAAGAGAATTCAAAAAATTTACTCAGTCTCAAAAGAATTTCATGACAGAAAAATTTGAAAATGGTGAAAGAACAGGTCAAAAATGTGATCCAGAGGATGTGTCGACTATCATGAGATCAGTTAAAGATGAACATGGGAGAAGGTTGTTTAAACCTGTTGAATTTTTATCAGCTAGTCAGATAGCCAGCTTCTTCAGCAGAATTTTCTTAAAGAAAAGAAAAACAAGCCTTCAAGAGTACAGTGAAGAAGATCAAGAAGCAGAGAACGATGCTGTTAACTTTAGACATCTTACAGAGTTGGCAAATGTGTAAAAAAGTCCATGTCATGTGCAATGCCTACAGTACTGTTCATTTATTTTCATTGTGTCACATTTTCATGAGTTGGTGAATTTCTTAGGCAGATGAAAACCAAACCCCACCATATTTGGTATATTATAGGTTCATAAATTGACTAAATAGGTTTCCATATCAGTCTGGTACATATCATCACGACCTTAACCTCAATAACTGACTTTGATTAATTTGCTTCTCATTTTAATAAGATAGTCTGGTTCTCAATAGTTATATCATTTGGATCTACTGTCTTTGGACTATTTAAAAATAATACATTGTAATATGAACATGTTAGTCTGGCAGCTGTTACTTGACCTTAACTCAAATTTCATTGTCCAAAGACACAACATAATTTCATAATTAGATCCATTTATCTATAATAGACAGGTCAACCATATTTGGACTGTAAATACATGGTAACATATCAGTGGGCAGATGTCACTTGTTCATTACCTTGTGATATATTTTGATTTTGATAGGAATTTGATAGTTACCTTAAAACTTGATAAAAAATATTTGCATCTAAAAAGTTTTTAAAGCATCATAGGAAACTGGGAATTTTGAAAATACCATAATGAGTTGTACCGAGTAAGATATTGTCAGATTTGCCATGCTGCTACTTCCTGTTTGCCAATACTTTTATTTTTTTTACTATAGACAATCCAAATGGAATTTGTATCACAGTTATCTTGGCTTAAAGTGATTGAATTGTTTTATATAATATTTGGCATTAAGATTGACATCCCTAGTTACATTAGATGTGTCATGTAAGGGAATTTTTGATCTGCCACATGGCAACTTCCTGAAGCTTGATAAAACTATGACTACTCAAAAAGAGAAGATATACTTAGCATGACATTCCATGCAACCAAATGTCTTCACCAGTCATTTTATAATATCATCAAACATCTTTTAAGTTGCTATATGGAATAAGTAGTGTTATATGTTTACTCACATGCCCTATTGAAATGGTCTGTGTGTTACATTGTTTGGAAAATGCAATTGAAAATAATATTTCTTGATTGTTATAATTCACTTTATTTATGTTTAATTGCACATCAATAAGCATAGCATAGCGTAGCAAAAATAATCATTGTTGCAAGATTTACACAAGAAATCACAGGTGAGTGATTTGGGCTCTCAAAAGACTCGATTACATATAGTCTTTGCATATGATAACACCACATAGGTTTGGTTGCTATGCAATACATGGTGTTGCTATAGAGATTTTTTACATATTATTATGCTTAATTTAATTTTTTTCTATGCGAAGTTTTTTTTTAATTAGGCTCTTATTTTTTTTTTGGGTTGTGCTTTTTATCCATGAATTCAGATTGGATATTTTCAAATATCACTTCGGTTGCTAGGCATTTATGTCATAAATGTAGTGTTGCTAAGGAGATTTTCACATATATTTTAAAGTACAATTGGACTGCTTTGTGTTTTATTTTCCATCAGGCTCCGATTGCCTATTTTTGTGCATTTTGTTACAAATAAACACTGTATATTTTCAGCCTTAGGTGGTTGCTATGCAAAAGAGATGGTTGCCATAGAGATTTTATGCATAATTTTCTTTTTCGGTTTTTCGCTTTTGTGTAACATTTGTTGTTCAGTACAAAATTAAATCATAAGAGAAAAAAAAATAAAAAAAAAAACTCCTATAAGGTGACAATATTCTGTGTTTTTGTACAAAATTGATTCCGAAATAGCATAATTTAGCTTAGCTGCCACCAATATATATATAATGTCTACCCAATTTTATTTTTTCTTTGAATTATATGACAGTCACTCATATTTTTCAGTACCATGTTATATGATACAGATGTCTGGATTTTTTAAATTTTTGACCCCAAAACTGCTTATTTTTGTGTAAAAATTAGAAGCTTGAACCATTTGATTTTCATGTTACCATAGCAACCATAAATAAACTTTTTTTTTAGGTATGATTTTTTTTACCTTATTATTTTAAGGTTATATTATAAGAATTTTTACTTGCAATGACCAATTTTATGTGGAAATAGCCTGTTCTTTACAAAAATGAGTGTCTTAGATTAACCAGTTTCTATGGTAACCATTATTTGACTGCTAATAAAGCTTGATTTCTTCCGATTTGTCTTTATTGTTTGTTATATAGTATTATAAGCCTAGGACCTTTCTTTTAACCCAGCTTTTATGATTTTTTACATTTTTCACTTTCCATCTAAAGCTTCATGCTTATTGGCACAGCCTCTTAATCCTTTAATGTAATTGTTGTATCTGTGCTATTATAGAAATAAAATATGTTTAAACCAATTGAGGTCGAACCAACTAGATGAAAAGTAAATGTCCTTTGGACAACGCCTACAACGTTTTACCCTTGAAGCTAGAGTTGTGCAACATGCTAATGCAATATTGTTGTTTACTGGGCAATATCTGTACGAAATAAATATTTCATAAAATAAATAAAAACGTCCATGTATTGCTTCAGTAAAACAGAGATATACTTGCTTTAAGTCCAGCTGTAGCTTTTTTACTTGTCTCTTGTTATAATGTGTGATTATTTTATGTTCGTATAATGTTTCAATAAAATGAACTTATGGAAGAATCACACGTTAGAGATGATCTTTGTGTATTGCTTAAATAAAAAAAAAAGGGTAGAACCTGGGGCCGATTTCACTAGGGATCTCAAGCTGAGATTTTCCTCAACTAAACATTTTTAATTATCTTAATGAATTATTTAACTCATTACGCAGTAAATGACCACACTACTGGTCAAAACACATATTTACTCATTGGTAAAGCGTAAAAGGCAAATTTAAATGACGTTATAGTCTTTAAAAGATTTCAGTTAAAGAAAATTCTCAAGTTGAGATGTTTAGTGAAACCTGAGCTTGTCTCTCTTATACTTTATAAAGTTAACCCGATTAGCTCAGTCGGTTTCGCGTCTGACTATCAATTCAGGGGTCATGAGTTCGAATCCACGCCCGGTAACAGTCTCCGTGATGATTGATATACGACATTGTGTTTCATTATCATTCGTCTCTCGCCGCTGATTCAAGTGGGGAAGTTATCAGTTACTTGCGGAGATGGGGTATGTTTGAGTACTGGTTAACCTTTCAGTTTCCCAGGAAAAAGTGTTTATGTTAACTGATCGTCTGTTAGCCCTCGATGTCATAAAACGACGCTAAATATTCAATCAATCAATCAATTCAATATACTTTTGTTTATCTTGATAATCTGCCCTTGTATATTATGATTCAATGAATGAAATGCATTGGATACAAATTATGGAAGAATTGCATTTTAACGTTTACCTAGGATTAAAGCGGACACCGAAGCGAGTGGGTAAGCTCTCGTTCTTGGAAAAGCCAGTTCTTTAAAACTGATACATGTAATGTCTACTTATTTCTAACCAAATGTTATGTCTAAACCTTTATCCTGCTATATTGGTTGTTTAGGGACACAGCTTCCTTCGACTGATTCTCGTTTTATTGGTGCTTGGTGGCTAGGCTTTATTATCATTGGAGTTGCGACAATCTTGATCGCTCTGCCAATGTTCTGTTTCCCAAAGAGACTGAAAGTGACTCTACCAAAAAGTGAGGATTTAATCAATCGTGAGCAAGGACGTTCGAAAAGAGCTTGTGTACTAAAAGAGCTGAAAGGTAACATGTGTTCGATGAAGTCATGTGTGTCCGTGTTGCCCTGTCTACACCATGCATTAACAAGTTTCAAGTTTATTGGCATATCAGCAAAACATTGCCTATGGCCATTAACATTGATTTAGTCTTGAAAGATTTTCGGCTTCATGATATTATTAAATAATGACATGCCCGTCTGCTTACATACCTGTTTACTGTTTCAACATCAATAAGGCGCTTTTTTGTTCACTGTTTCAACATCATTAATCAGCTTTTGTCCACTGTTTCGACATCATTAAGGAACTTTTGTCCACTGTTTCAACATCAATAATGTGCTTTATTGTCCACTGTTTCAACATCAATAAGGCGCTTTTTTGTTCACTGTTTCAACATCATTAATCAGCTTTTGTCCACCGTTTCGACATCATTAAGGAACTTTTATCCACTGTTTTATCATCATTAAGGGACTTTCAACTTCGCTTAGGAATTTTGGTACACTGTTTCAACATCATTAAGGAACGTTTGTCCACTGTTTCAACATAATTAAGGGGCTATATTGTCCACTGTTTCAACATCATTAAGGCACTTTATCGTCACTGTTTTAACAAAATTAAGGGATTTTTGTCCGCTGTTTCAACATCATTACGGCACTTTTGTCCAGTGTTTCAACATCATTATTGGACTCTTTAGTCCACTGTTTCAACATAATTAAGGAACTTTTTGTCCACAGTTTCAGCATCATTAAGGTTTATTTTTGTCCACTGTTTCAACATCATTAAGGTTTATTTTTGTCCACAGTTTGAACATCATTAAGGCGCTTTTTCAACAACATCAAATGACTTTTTACCCCAGTTTCAATATCATTATTATAGGGTTATTTGTCCACTGTTTCAACATAATTACGGGACATTTTACCACTGTTAACATCATCAAATGACTTTTTACCGCAGTTTCAATATCATTATTATAGGGTTGTTCACTGTTTCAACATAATAAAGGGACTTTTATCCACTGTTTCAACATGATTAAAGGACTTTTGTCCACTGTTTCAATATCGTTAAAGGACTTTGGTCCACTGTTTCAACATGATTAAAGGACTTTTGTCCACTGTTTCAACATGATTAAAGGACTTTTTCCCACAGTTTCAACATCATTAAGGGACTCTTTTCCACTGTTTCAGCATCATCAACTGTCTTTTTACTGTTGTTTCAAAATCCTTATTAGAGGTGTTTTGGTCCGCCTTTCAAAACTCCAACGGGCTTTTGTCCAATGTATATTTTGACCAAGGGTTATATTGTATTAGTGTGAATATTGGCTCAGCAAGTGTATGTTCATTTGTTTCCTCAATGATTATAAAAAGTATTGCATTGCTATGTAAACAACAAAAAAAGGGAAAAAAACGAGTAGATAATGTTTATTTAAATTTGAATACTAACCCAGATGCATAATTGAGAAAAGCCACTGTGGACATAATAATTATTTCTATTTAATCTAGATGTAGGAAAAAGTCTCGTTGGTATTCTGCGATCGCCGGTATATATATTCTCGCTTGTTGGCAGCTGCTTCCAGGTTTTATCCGTGGCCTGTTTCCTTGGGTTCGAACCAAAGTACATGGAAACACAGTTTGCGACCCCAGCATGGAAAACGAACATCATTTTAGGTATGTTGATATTCACTGATCTCTAGGAAGCGTTTGAATCAAAGACTAGAAAATGGTTCTAAATGGATGTGTGCATTAGTTTGATACTACTATAATAATAATAATAATGATAATAGTTGTTGTTGTTGTTTGTTGTTGTTTGTTGTTGTTCTTGTTCTTGTTCTTGTTCTTGTAGAAGAAAAGAATAAGAAGATGACGAAGAGGAAGAAGACGAAGAGAAAGCAAAATAAAAAGTAGTAGTTGTTGTTGTTGTAGTGGTAATAGTAGAAGAAGAAAAAGAAGAAGAACAACAACAAGTAGAAGTAGCTGCCCGTAAATACAGCAAAATTAATAATGAGAGGTGTGATACAAAATTTGAATGTGTGTTTGTTATTCATTTTTGTTTTTAAGTGTAATAAAATAAAGTACAAAACATTTAATTTTAAATGCATTCCAGGTGTCTCCAGCATATTGTCGTACAGTATTGGGTCAATTGTCGGTGGTTACGTTACAAAAAGGTTTAAAATGACACCCTTCTATACGCTATGCCTTATCGCCAGTATTATGTTCAGTGCGATACTTGTCACGCTTGTCGCCATGTTCATGGGCTGTTCACCACAAGATATACAAAACCCGTATCTCCAACCAGGGTAAGTGTGGCCTTAGTTGTAAGATTAACATATATAACATAAATGTCGTCATATGCAATCAAACCCAAACTTGCATTTATTACACAATTTTATTCCACCGAACATTTGCAATTGCCATATATATTATTAACGTTATATATTAATTTAAACTTATTAATTTTACTTCAATTTGTATGGGGATATTAGGTAAAGGAATGAACTAGGGGAATTAGGGCATTGGCTTAAGCGATTCGGTACAGGCATTGGAGCCGAGTTAAAAGAATGGCGTAAAATAATTGGAACATTTTTATATCTAGGGGTCAATACAAAAAATAATGTTTATTTTGCACTTAATTTGGAAGACCACAATTTTTTTATATAAAAAAACTCCTGCCGTAAATTAGTAAACCACGATCAATATACATGTATAAAAGAACAATATAATGCAATTGGTGCACTGGATAAAATAATTGGGACGTTGAGTAAAAGAACAATATAATGCAATTGGTGCATTGGGTAAAATAATTGGGACGTTGAGTAAAAGAACAATATAATGCAAATGGTGTATTGGGTAAAATAATTGGGACATTGAGTAAATGAACAATATAATGAAATTGGTGCATTGGGTAAAATAATTGAGAAGTTGAGTAAATGAACAATATAATGAAATTGGTGCATTTGGTAAAATAATTGGGACGTTGAGTAAATGAATGGGGTAAAGAAGTTAAGACATTGTGTAAAGGAATTAGGTAAATTTGTGTTAATGCTTTAAACATTGATATCGAGAAGGTGGACATGAAATAGCTGAAAACAATGTATAAAATGTACAAAGAAAACATAAACTAGATTTTGTTTTTGACGATGTTTAAAGGTTTGGACCACTGATCTCAAATAACAGTTTAACCGAAGTCTAAATGCAACTGAATGTTTCAATTCTCTACGCAATGTATGTACAAAATGTATATGTGTAATTGTTATATAACTAAATAATACATTTCTCACACAGCATCATTGTATATATCTGACTATTGCCATGTTTAGCTAGACGTATATTTACTATATGATATAATATTAACTTGCTGCAGGCCAGGAATCAGTGCCGTTGCGGATTGTAATTGCAACGCGACAGAATTTCAGCCTATCTGCGGGGACGATGGACTCAGCTATTTCTCACCATGCCATGCTGGGTGTGCTGAAGGCTCATATCAGGTATTTTGATATATCTATGGCAGTATTTTCTTTTCTTACAATTCACAGTAAACCTTGATTATTGGAGTATTTACACAGGGACACTGGCAATGTTGAAATCGGTTGGTTCTCATATCAATCAAATACTCCAAGCCGGGCCCGGTTAGTTCAGTCGGTAGCACATCTAACTATCAATACAGGTGTCAATAGTTCGAATCACTGCCCGGCCACAGTCTCAGTGATGATTTATATTAGTCATTGCGTCTCAGTATCATTCGTCTCTTGTCACTGATTCAAGTGGGAAAGTTTTCAATTTCTTGCAGATACGGGAGTCCTCGAGGACTGCTTAACCTTCAAGGATACAAAGAAAGAGTGATTAGGGTAACTGATCGTCTGTTATCAATTGCAGGCATTAAAATTATGTTAAATATTCAAACAAACAAACAAAACCCTCCCAGGCTCCTAGAAAATAATTTATTGTCTGATATCCCTCGATGGCATAAAAATTATGCTAAACGTTCAAGCAAATTAACATAATTCTCCCAGGATCGCAGATAAAACTAATCGTCTGTAATCCCTCGATGCCATAGAAATGACGCGCCAAATCAAACTTTACACTTATAACCACGTAACCATATGGAGTTATTAATCTATAAGTGTTACTATATGAAACTTCATATCTCATCATTTATTGATACATTATAAAATTAGTGGCGGCATGCTGGTTTTGAAAATATATATGATAACCATATCAAATTACGCGACTAAAATATATATGATACCCATATAAACTTACACAAATAAAATATATATGATACCCATATAAACATACGCAACTGAATTATATATTACAACCATAGCAATTAACGCAACTAAAACACATATGATACTCATATAAACTTACGCATCTAAAATATATATGATACCCATATAAATTTACACAACTAAAATATATACGATACCCATACAAACTTACGCAACTGAATTATATATGATACCCATATAATTTACACAACTAAAATATATACGATACCCATATAAACTTACGCAACTGAATTATATATGAAACCCATATAAACATATGCAACTAAAATATATATGATAATAATATAAACAAACGCAACTAAAATATATATGATACCCATATAAACTTACGAAACTGAAATATATACGATACCCATATCAACTAACGCAACTAAAATATATATGATACCCATATAAATTTACGTTGTATGATGTTTAGCGTCGCTTTCAAAAAAAATTCAGTCATATCGCGATGGTGTCTACTTGAGACATTATTCTAAGCGCTGTCACACTGGAGATATATATGATGGCGCAGACACATGGTTTGATACCCCACCCAGTCACATTATACTAACACCGGGCCGACCAGACCTAGAACTCTCCTCTAAATGCTGAGCGTCAAGCGAAGAAGCTTCTAGTACCATTTTTAAAGTATTTGGTATGACCCGGCCCGGCATTGAACCCACGACCTTCCGCATGCGAGGCGGACGCTCTACCACTAAACCACCCCGCGGTCTTATAAATTTACACAACTGAATTATATATGATACCCATATAAACTAATGCAACTAAAATATATATGATAACCATATAAACTTATGCAACTGAATTACATAGGATACCCATATAAACTAACGCAACTGAATTATATATGATACCCATATAAACCACGCAACTAAAATTTATATGATACCCATATAAACTTACGCAACTAAAATTTATATGATACCCATATAAACTTACGCAACTAAAATTTATATATATCAACTTACGCAACTAAATGTTGTATGATACCCATATAAAGAACGCAACTAAAATTTATATGATACCCATATAAACTTACACAAATGAGTTATATATGATGACTAAATAAACTAACCCAACTAAAATATATGTGATAACCATATAAACTTACGCAACTGAATTATATATGATGACCAAATAAACTAACAAAACTAACATATATATGATAACCATATAAACATACACAACTAAGATATATAAGATACCCATATAAACTTACGCAACTAAAAAATAAATGATAACCATATAAACTTACGCAGCTGGATTATATATGACAATTATAAAAACTTACACACTTAAAATATATATGATAACCATATAAACTTAGGCAACTGAAGTATATATTATAACCATATAAACTTACGCAACTGAAATGCATATGATAACCATATAAACTTACGCAACTGAAATGCATATGATAAACATATAAAATTAGGCAACTGAAATGCATATGATAACCATATAAACTTACGCAACAGAAATGTATAAGATAACCATATGAACATACTAAACTTACGCAACTGAAATGCATATGATAACCATATAAACTCACGCAACTAAAATATATATGATCACCATATAAACATACGCAAATGAAATATATATGATAACAATAATTTATTATAAACTTACGCAAATAAAATATATTTGATAACCATATAAGCATATGCAACTGAAATATACATATAAAACCATATAAACATACGAAACTGAACTATATATGATAACCATATAAACTTACGCAACTGAATTATATATGATAACCATAGAAACGTACGCAACTGAAGTACAATGTATATATGATAACCAATTAAACTTACGCAACTGAAATATATATGATACACATAAAAACTTATGCAATTAAAATATATATGATACCGATAAAAACTTTGGCAATTTAACTATAAATGATACCAATAAAATCATACGCAATTAAGATACAAATCATAACCGTATAAACTTACACAACTGAAATATATAGCTTAACCATTAAAGCTTACGCAACTAAATTATATGGTAACCATATAGACTACGCAACTAAAATATATGTTACACTCCTTGGCAACAAATACGCTTAGTAAAGCTGATTTCGCCCACGTGTGCTCTATATTAAAATAAAAACGAAATGAAGGGTCTGCACATAGACGAAATGGGTTTAAACATTTAGGTCGAGCCATCCGATTGGCTGAAAAAGTATATGGATGTTCAGGGCATATATTTTGATAGTAAGATTATTTTTGATTGGATGAAAATGTCAAACTGGTCAATGATCACAATTGAATGTTAGTTTATTATGTTTGTTTCAATGAAAATTGAATTTATGTTTCTTTGACAGACTAAATCAATTTTATTATAAAAACTGTTTGTAAAGTAAACATGGTGAAATTAGTCTTCATGCAGAAAGTGGGAATATCCAACTTCATGGTGATTAAAAGTGGTAAAAAGTGATACTTTTGACCCCATTGTTTTTACATTTTCGTTTGAGTCGAGGAAAGTACTTTAATATGATAAAGCACTTTTCGGTCCGCGAATGTTAGAAATAGCGATAACGCAATGGTTGTAGCTGACCATAAGTTAAACCATTTTAGCAGCATTTTTTTACAGTTCTCCAAATTATAGCACACCAGTATTATATTGTATGAAAAACATGGACACTAAATGATTAAAAAACTGTTTTAATTTTGTATGCTACTCAATTGACAGGAATATTCGCAGTGTTTCTCCATCCCCGGGGGTCGGGCAATACCAGGAATGTGTCCAACAGGCTGCAACATGCTATCAGGATACGCAATCGTCAAGTTTATCATTAACTTTTTAGATGCCGTTGCATCGTTACCTACCTTCTTAGTCTTTCTAAGGTATGTTAAGTTTTGTTAAAAATAATCATCATCTTTATTATCACCATCATCGCTGTACGTCTCATTCAACTAATGCATTTTCCAAATGACCCCATCGTAACATTTATGTCCAAAACACAGTGAAAAATCAAACCTGCAGCATGTATCTAGGCTCAAATTCTTCACAGGTTAAAAATCTGCAATTATAAGTAGAAAAATCATACTTTGACCATGTTTTTTATTCAATGGTTTTGTGATACCTGTTAATTTACAGAGCAATAATATGTCAACAATCGCCCACGATGCGGTTCGAACAATCAATTCTAAAATGACACAGAATTGCCTATAAATCTGGTATCAGCATCAGATTTTCAGTGATGATTTCTAAAAGACTGACCGTTTAACACATGGTTCGAAAAATAAATCACTACAATACAAAGTCCTGAAACAAAAAGAAGAAAAAAGAGGTAATGTTCCTTTGTCATTTCTATATTTCTATTACAGTGCGTTTCACACTACTATTACATTTCCCATACGGTTCCAGTGCAATGTTAATTTCTACTAGACAGTGAAAAATAAAATCTATTGTATGTAATATTTTTGGACTCATATTCGATATCGTTTCAAGATCTTCAATTGTAAAGAGAAAAGCAAACATAACCAATATTTGCAAATATTTGGTAACGTCCTAATCACTATGGCATAGTATATAATTATGGCGTCCGTCATGTAAATGTTACATTTCCCACCACGAGGTTTCATTGTTAGTTTTACTCAAAATTTACATCATGTCTCTGGGCTAAAATGCTCCATTAGTGCAAGATGTACATAAGCTATTATAAACAGAAGAATGTACCCTAACATTATTTCTCTTTTCGTAATTTCATTGTTGTTTGCAGAGTAATAATGTGCACATCAATCCGGCTCTCAAAGCAATACAGAAATGATAAGTCATAAAATATGATTTCCATTTATTATGTCCGCCGCTTGCATCTTATGTTTAGTATGCTGCTGATGTTGTATTTAGGTATAGACGTTTACTTAGTATATCAGCAAGCATCTACAATTTCTGTTTTTGTTTGTTTGTATTTATTATTGTTTTGTTTTCAGATCTGCCGGCGATAAACATAAAGCGCTGGCCCTGGGACTATCGGCGGCGATAACGTCCATCGCTGGTAACTGTTTTGTTTGTTCGTGTAATGCCCGTAAAATAAAGTTATTGATATGATATGAAATCTCTGTTATACCATAGAAGATGAGTTCCATTCTAAATTGTTTACTTTAATATATTCTAAGAGAAACATATATAAATGTAATACCAATACTACAAAAGGTATATCATTGCTACTTCTTGTAATGTAAGAGACTTCCTTCAATCCCTAATAATCCTCCGGCTCTTACTCATCTTTTTCATTTTCCACTAAATTTTCTTTTGGCACTTCGCTGGTGATAATACTAAAGTAGAGGATATAGCAGTATATCGGCAAAAAGGCAAAAGGAATGAGTGGTATATTGTCTTTAAATGTTTTCAATAAATACATTAACAGTATTTAAGCAATTACACGAGGAAGCTATGTTACATGCCTATATCATATAATATCACAGACAGGGTCTTCAACTGGCCAAATTGAATAATAAGTGTTTTAGTTATGAAGCTTTAATCGTTTTTTTTTACCTTTTGTGTACCCGCATGTTTCATTGCTTTTTGCCAAACATGCACAACTAATATAACTAAAATATCTCAGACACGTTTATGAACAGGCCAAATCGGAAAATCGGGGTAAAATGTAGATATGGCTCTTGAATCGTCAACAATTGCATTATTTGACGCTGTATGTCGGATTATGGTCATTGATTCATCCAAAATTGCGTTATTTGACCTTGTGTGCTCTCTACCATTCGCAATTTTCATTTGATTTTCCTTATACACAATAGTTATACATATCTCAACTTGCTAAAGTCAAATGTCTGAGTTATTGTTCTTGCATTATTGAAACATTACCTTCTTTGTCATGGTCTCCTTTGTCAAAGGTGAGCGATATATGATCATAGTGGACCTCTTGTTTCAAGTATTTTCTATTCTATTACTTCGGCGGGGATCAGACTTTCGTGGGTCGTACATTCTCCCAATCAATCACACATATCCTAATTACGGAAACGTTGAATTGTTGCATGTACCAAGCGTTCAAACGTTTGTAGACACCATTACGTGCGTGTATATATCTAGAAAGTGGATGCATTGATATCGTGCCAAAGAGGACAATGACAAGTCCATTGTGTTATTTATCGTTTATCTTGTGTTTCCTTTGCAGCGTGGTTGCCTGGACCAGTGATCGGTGGGACCGTGATTGACAAAACATGTTTAATATGGAATACAGCGGCGACGTCTGGAAAGTACTGTGCCCACTACAATATCCAACAGCAGCGTTATTGGTTACATGCACTAATGATAGGTAACGATAACGATAACGATAACGATAATGATAACAAATAGAAATATATGAATAATAATAACAAAAATAGCAATCAAATGATAGGTTTGTAACGTCACTTTCATGACCACTAGGTACCACTGTCACCAACTGGTAACGTCACTTACACCATAACCACTAGGTACACTGTCGCTAACTGGTAGTGTCATTTACACCATTACCACTAGGTACACTGTCGCTACCTAGTAGTGGCACTTACACCTTTACCTTTACCATGAGGTACGCTGTCACACCAACAGATAGTGTCATTTCACCATTACCACTAGGTAATATTGTCACTAACTGGTAGTATCACTTTCATGACCAATAGGTACCACTGTCACCAACTGGAAGTGTCACAACATAACAACTACGTACACTGTCACTTACTGGTAGTGTCACTTACACCATTACTACGAGGTATACTGTCACCAACTGGTATTGGCACTTACAGCATTACCACAAGATACACTGTCACACCAACACTTAGTGTCATTTTCACAATTACCACCAGGAAACATTGTCGCCAACTGGTAGTGTCATTTACACCATTACCTCTAGGTAGCACTGTCACCAACTGGTAGATTCATTTACACCATAACCACTAGGCAACACTGTCACCAACTGGTAGCGTCACTTACACCATTCCACTAGGTAACACTGTCACTAACTGGTAGTGTCACTTACACCATTACCACGAGATATATTGTCACCAACTGGAAGTGACTCTTACACCATTACCACGAGGTTCACTGTCACACAAACAGGTAGTGTCATCTTCATCATTACCACTAGGTACACTGTCACTAACTGGTAGTGGTACTCACACCATTACCACGAGGTACACTGTCACACCAACAGGTAGTGTCATTTTCACCATTACCACTAGGTACACTGTCGCTAACTGGTAGTGGTACTTACACCATTACCACGAGGTACACTGTCACACCAACAGGTAGTGTTATTTTAACCATTACCACCTGGTAACTTTGTCACTAACTGGTAGTGGTACTTACACCATTACCACCAGGTACACTATCACACCAACAAGTAGTGTCATTTTCACCTTCACCGTTACCACCAGGTAACTTTGTCACCAGCTGGTAGTGTCATTTACACCATTACCACAAGGTACAATATCACCAAATGGTAGTGTTACTTACACCATTACCACTAAGCAACACTGTCGCCAACCGGTAGCGTCATTTACACCATTACATCTAGGTAACACTGTCACCAACTGGTAGCGTCACTTACACCATTACCACTAGGTACCACTGTCACAAACTGGAAGTGTCATTTACACCATTATCACAAGGTACACTGTCACCAACCGGTAGCATCACTTACACAATTACCACTAGGTAACACTGTCACCAACTGGTAGCGTCATTTACACCATTACCACAGGGTACACTGTCACCAACTGGTAGCGTCATTTACATCACCACCACTAAGTACCACTATTATCAACTCAGTAGCTTTACTTACATCACCACCACTAGGTACCACTATTATCAATTCAGTGTCGCCACTTACAGCACCACCACTAGGTACCATTTTATCAACTTATTACGCCACTTACATCACCACCACGAGGTACCACTATTATCAACTCAGTTGCGGCACTTACATCACCACCACTAGGTACCATTATTATCAACTCAGTGACTTAACTAACATTACCACCACTAGGTACCACTTTTATCAACTCAGTATCGTCACTTACAGCACTACCACGAGATACCACTATTATCAACTCAGTAGCGTCACTTACATCACTACCACGGGGTACCACTATTATCAACTCAGTAGCGTAACTTACATTACCACCAAGAGTTACCACTATTATCAACTAGGTATCGTCCTTTATATATCCACCACTATCTCCACCACTAGGTACCACTATCAACAAACCAGTAAAGGCAATGACATTTTAATAACTAAACTACAATTTAATTGAAATATAAAAAAAGACATCTACTGTTGACTAGTTATTTACTATATTGTTCACAGGAGTACGTTGTGTAGGAGTGATTGGATTCTCCTTCGCCATGTTCAGCGCAAGGAAAATGAAACACTGGGATGTGCTTGCAGCAAAGGCAAAGAATGAAACAGACGCCGGAAAACAAGACCAAAAATTAAAATTGATCGTTAATTGATCATATAATTAAATACTTATAACTTTCCCATCTCACATTTATTGACTGGATAAAATACCTATTCTTGGTCAAACCTATAGTTAGCCTACAGTTGATCTGATGATGGTGGTCTGGGGTGCATGTGAATATTTCAGACAATGTCTGTATTTTGTTCATTCTTCTTCCCTTCATACTTGCTGTTATTTCGTTCTTTTTTTTTCAATCATATTTGTTTTCATGTGGTTCATTCTTCTTCTCCTTGGGTCATACTTATAATACTACATATGAATGAAAATAATAAAAATAATAAAATCTTTCGAAAGGGTTTGAAAAACTGTGCGTCATGGCTAGCTCGTGAAAATATTTATCGCTTAATATGTTAAGTATCTAAAGAAAATATATAATCGATCTTTAATAAAGTGCACAAACAATTAATCGACTAGTTTAATATCCTCTTTTTAGCGGCAAAGACGGAAAACAGTTCTGGCATTCCAATTATTTTCTTTCTTTATCCCTTTTATGTTTATCCTTGCCAAAGACACATTGCCCGCACATAGCGTGACATTATTTGGAAGGGAACGCCATCATACAGTACCACATTGTCTGCTACATCCCGAAATCTGATGCGATTTTTTGACCCAGGATGAACAGGAATCATCTGATTAAATAGAAACATATATATTTTAATATAACTGTAGTTAAATTCCAATACTCGTTCTAAATCTAAACCATGTGAAAGAGATTCTAAAAAAATATATCTTTATTATTTAATCTAGTTTGGAGCAAGTTGAACATTGGTTTCCTTATGTACATGAGAACCAGTGGCGTAGCTGACCCTAAAATGATGTGCAAGCCCAACAGGTTCTAGCGGGATCTGGGGGCATGTCCCAGCAGAGAAAAAGACTTTCAGATTGCATTTCCTGCGTTCTGAGAGGTATTTTCAGGAGATATAATGATGCGTACGCAAAAATATGTGCAAGCCCGAGCGTTATAGCCACTGAGAATATATAACGATATTGTTCGTGGTTGGGAGGGAATATGAATCCCATATCGGGTGGTGCTTCTTGTGTTTTTTCTCCGTTGAATTTATAGGTAGGAGTTAACTCATGCAAAAGTATTCAACAAAAGTAAAACGACATATTATGTGACATTGACTGGGAGGGGTACCGTATAGAAACAAGAAGCAACAATAAACTCACCATTTTCCCCGAAATGTTTACCCTTTGAGAGGGATACATAACACAAAGTATTCTCAACTTCGAACGACTGTCGTACAGTATTGCCTCTGCTTCTTCCACTGTTGACACCCAGACAGAAAACCTGTCGTTGAAGGTTGGCGTCCATAACGATTTTAATTTACCGCCATTATTGCAATTCGCGGCTACCTCCTTTGTAGAAGAGAATCTATTCGTGAAGTATATTATCTCATAAATATTTAAATGAGCTGGTGATGTAGGGAGCTCTACCGATTCCCTTTTTCCGCTTACCGTTTTACAGCTGTCAGCCAGACGCTTGATAAACTCGCAGAGGAAGCTGCTGTCATCAGGCGCATAATACTCGCATACAAACGGCAGGAGAAAAAAACCCGCTGAATCTCAAACTTGGTAGGTGATATAAACCAACTATTACAGAAAATAGTGATGTGAGATCTTACCTGTGAAATAAGTTGAAACTTGATATCTGGTAAATAGAACCATAACTGGATATCTGGTAGATGATTATTAATTCAACTATTTTTACAAATAGTAATGTTAATTTTAACCATGTGACAGGAGTCGAAACTTGATATTCTGGTGAATAGAACCTAATTGGATATCTGGTGAATAGAACCATAACTGGATATCTGGTGAATAGAACCATAACTGGATATATGGCGAAATAGACCCTTATTGGATATCTGGTGAATAGAAACATAACTGGATATCTGGCGAATAGATTTTTTGTAAGCAATCGATTGCTGCATGAGCAGTGAATTTTTGCGGTTATTTTCTTTCCTAAAACACAAGTAATTTCAGCCTAAATGATTTTTAAGACATATATTTTTTTATATATAACTGTCTCTCATTTTATCATGTTCTCTCTGAATGTTTTTGCATAGGTGAAGTAAATGAACTAATACTTCTATGAATCGAGCATTTAATAGATATACCGATGCGTCTTTCATTTGATATCTCTCTCTCTCTCTCTCTCTCTCTCTCTCTCTCTCTCTCAAATGCAAAGTTAATGACCCTTTATCACAAAAACTCATATTGACCGATTAGTCACTCGGTTAAACCAAACCGATTCTAACGACATTCGATTGTGACAATATCAACCGAGTCCCATCACTAGTTACAACTGTCTCAGTATAAGCCATACCTGTTGTTTGATGAATAAAACCATCACTGGTTATCTCTTTAATAATAGAATTGTATCGATATAGCTGATGAATAGTGTAATGTCAGATTATTTAACAGAAACACAGGTAGATGTTTGTTAAAAACTCTGGCTGTGATATATAAGCTGCAATGGTACATAGACATGCTCTATACATGTTGGACATACTTGTGGTTATAATACGGAGATAGGCGACTGAATTAAAACAAGTTGGATGCCTTTATACAAATACATCCAATGGTTCGGTCTCATGAAGGAGCTGGCAAGTAGAGTAAATGTAGATGTAAGATAGGGTTTACACGAAATATGCTTGTTAAATGGTGTAAGATGCAATATTTGACTGAATGTAGGAAAAATAAAATCAGCAGATCGGGTACTAAATATATGGGTGTTACCAAAACTCGACCAAGTTCCAGCTGACCGGGTCAAATTCCGGCTGTAGGGAAAGGCAACTATGTAGTTTTTAATAGTAATTATAGTATTTAAATGCACAAATCTGAGTCATTATGTATTTTCCATTTGCAAATTAAAAAAAGACACAATTCCTTTTGCTTTTCCTTATCGTAGTTGGGATTCTTGAAACATCCCATTTGCTTTCCTTGTGGTAAAGGTAGTTTGCTTTTCCTGGTGATAAAAGACATCCTCATGGCAAGGGAACTCTTGACACATTCCTCTTGATTATCCTCATGGTAAGGGGACTCTTGACACATTCCTCTTGATTATCCTCATGGCAAGAGGACTATTGACACATTTCTCTTGATTATCCTAATGGGAAGGGGACTCTTGACACATTCCTCTTGATTATCCTCATGGTAATGGGACTATTGACACATTCCTCTTGATTATCCTCATGGCAAGGGGACTCTTGCTTTTCCTTATGGTTAAGGAACATCATTATGCTTTTCTCATGGTAAGATAACTCTGTAAACTATCCCTTTGCTTTCCCCCATGGTAAAGCTACTCTTAAACACATTCCTCTTGCTTTTCATTATGGTGGGGGGGGGGGATACTTGACACGTCCTTTTGCTTTTCATTATGGTAAGGGGACTCTTATAACGTCCTCTTGTATTTTTATTTTGGAACTATGACTCGGATATATCCTCTTGGTGTTCTTTCTTGTAATGGGGATTCCTCAACATTAATAGTCTTACATTATAACTAACACACAACATACGTATTCCTTCTTGTAAGGGGATTCACCAACATCAATAGTTTTACATTAAAACTAACTCACAACATATATTTTCCTTCGTGTAAGGGGACTCTCCAACATTAATAGTCTTACATTATAATCATCACACAACGTATATTTCCGTCTTGTAAGGGGATTCTCCAACATTAATAGTCTTACATTTTAACCAACAGACAACTTTATATTTTCGTTCTTGTAAGGGGATTTCCCAACATTAATAGTCATACATTTTAACCAATACACAACGTATATTTTCCTTCTTGTAAAGGGATTCCCCAACATTGATAGTCATACATTATATATTGGTTCTGTCAGCAATATTTGAGAAAAAATATTGTTCTGTCAGCAATATCAGAGGTGATTTTGTCAGTAATATTGAAGTAAAAACAATGGTCCTGTTAGTAATATCAGAGGTGGTTCTGTCAGTAATATTGGGGGAAAATATGGTTCTGTCAGGAATTTCAGATGTGATTCGGTCAGCAATATTGGAGGAAAATACGGAATGTAGTGTAGTGAATAGAGTGTTGACCGCTCAAACCAGAGGTTGCGAGTTTGAACCCCTTCTTGACCCGATGACTCTCAAAAAACAACGCACAATACTGGTTCTATCTAGAAAGTGGACTCGAGAGCAGTTCATAGAAGCATTTCTCTTTCAATGATAAAATGATATACTTGGACCTTAAGAATCGCTTAAATATATGTCAACTTTTGTGCAAAGTTTATCTACATAAAACTTGAATCTTGAGATCATATAATTTCAATATATTTTCATTGTAAGTTGAAAATTGACTCGATCCAGGTGCGCGTTATAAACTGCAATGTTATGGAGTAATGTTGAACTCCTCCTCTTTGCTGTTACAGACATTGAGATGAGGTTCCATTTTGTCAAATTTTATGGATAAAATAACTGCAACTCTGCTGATAAGTTTGATTATGCCGCGAACGTTTGCTTATGCCATATACGTTTGCTTGTGCAGAGTACGTTTGCTCATGCCGAGTATGTTTGCTCATGCCGAGTACGTTTGTTTATGCCGAGAACGTTTGCTTATACCAAGTACGTTTGCTCATGCTGAGTACGTTTGTTTATGCCGAGTACGTTTATTTATGCCGAGTACGTTTGCATATGCAGAGTACGTTTGCTCATGCCGAGTACGTTTGCTTATGCCGATTATATTTTTTTTATGCAGAGTACGTTTGCGCATTCCGGGTACGTTTGCTCATGCAGAATTCGTTTGTTTATGCAAAATACGTTTGCTTATGACGAGAACGTTTGCTTATGCAGAGTAAGTTTGTTTATGCAGAATACGTTTGCTTCTGCAGAGTACGTTTGTTTATGAAGACGCGTTTGCTTATGCCGAGAACGTTTGTTTATGCAGAATACTTTTGCTCATGCTGAGAACGTTTGCTTATGCAGAGTATGTTTGTTTATGCAGAATACGTTTGTTTATGCAGAGTTCGTTTGTTTATGCAGAATACATTTGCTTATGCCGAGAACGTTTGCTTATGCAGAGTAAGTTTGTTTATGCAGAATACGTTTGCTTCTGCAGAGTACGTTTGTTTATAAAGATGCATTTGCTTATGCCGAGAACGTTTGCTTACGCATAGTAAGTTTGCTTATGCTGAGAACGTTTGCTTATGCTGAGTTCGTTTGTTTATGCAGAATACGTTTGCTTATGCTGAGAACGTTTGCTTATGAAGAGTGCATTTGTTTATGCAGAATACGTTTGCTTATGGAGAGTACGTTTGCTCATGCTGAGTACATTTGTTTATGCCGAGTACGTTAACTTATGCTGAGTACGTTTGCTCATGCCAAGTACGTTTGTTTATGCCGAGTACGTTTGCTTATGCCGAGTAAGTTTGTTTATGCAGAATATGTTTGCTTATGCATAGTACGTTTGTTTTATGCATAGTACGTTTGCTTATGTCGAGAACGTTTGCTTATGCAGAGTTCGTTTGTTTATGCAGAGTACGTTTGCTTATGCTGAGAACGTTTGCTTATGCAGAGTACGTTTGTATATGCCGAGAACGTTTGCTTATGCAGAATACGTTTGTTTATGCATAGTACGTTTGTTAATGCAGAGTATCTTTGCTTATGCCAAGAACGTTTGCTTATGCCGAGAACGTTTGCTTATGCAGAGTACGTTTGTCTATGCAGAATACGTTTGTATATGCAGAGAACGTTTCCTTATGCAGAGTAGGTTTGTTTATGCATAGTACGTTTGTTTATGCAGAGTATGTTTGCTTTTGCCGAGAACGTTTGCTTATGCAGAGTACGTTTGTTTATGCAGAGTAGGTTTGTATATGCCGAGAACGTTTGCTGATGCAGAGTACGTTTGCTCATGCCGAGTACGTTTGCTTATGGAGAGTACATTTGCTCATGCCGAGTACGTTTGTTTATGCCGAGTACGTTTGTTTATGCCGAGTATGTTTGCTCATGCAGAGTACGTTTGCTCATGCCGAGTCCGTTTGCTAATGCCGAGTATGTTTGTTTATGCAGAGTACTGTTTGCGCATTCTGAATACGTTTGCTCATGCAGAATTCGTTTGTTTGTGCAGAAAACGTTTGCTCATGCCGAAGTATGTTTGCTTATGGAGAGTACGTTTGCTCATGCCGAGTACGTTTGTTTATGCTGAGTACATTTGTTTATGCCGAGAACTGTTTGCTTATGTAGAGTACATTTGCTCATGCCGAGTCTGTTTGCTTATGCCGAGTATGTTTGTTTATGCAGAGTACGTTTGCGCATTCCGAATATGTTTGCTCATGCAGAATTCGTTTGTTTGTGCAGAGTACGTTTGTATATGCTGAGAACGTTTGCTCATGCAGAGTACGTTTGCTCATGCTGAGTACGTTTGCTTATGGAGAGTACATTTGCTCATGCCGAGTACGTTTGTTTATGCAGAGTACGTTTGCGCATTCCGAATATGTTTGCTCATGCAGAATTCGTTTGTTTGTGCAGAGTATGTTTGTATATGCAGAGAACGTTTGCTCATGCAGAGTACGTTTGCTCATGCCGAGTACGTTTGCTTATGGAGAGTACGTTTGTGCATTCCGAATATGTTTGCTCATGCAGAATTCGTTTGTTTGTGCAGAGTATGTTTGTATATGTTGAGAACGTTTGCTCATGCAAAGTACGTTTGCTCATGCCGAGTACGTTTGCTTATGGAGAGTACATTTGTTCATGCCGAGTACGTTTGTTTATGCAGAGTACGTTTGCTTATGCCGAGAACGTTTGCATTATGCCGAGAATGTTTGCTTATGCAGAGTATGTTTGTTTATGCAGAGTACGTTTGCTTATGCCGAGAACGTTTGCTTATGCAGAGTATGTTTGCTTATGTAAAGTATGTTTGCTTATGTAGATGTGTTTGTTTATGTAGAGTATGTTTGTTTATGCCAAGTACGTTTGCTCATGCATAATAAGTTTGCTAATGCCAAGTACTTATGCTCTTGCAGAGTAGTTTGTTCATGCCGAGTACGTTTGCTCATGCTGAGTATGTTTACTTATGCTGAATACGCTTGCTTATGTAGAGTACGTTTACTTATGCCGAGTACGTTTGTTTATGCAGAGTTCATTTGCGCTGAGTACCTTTACTAATGCTGAATACATTTGCTTATGCAGTGTATGTTTGCTTATGCCAAGTATGTTTGCTTATGCAGAGTACATTTGGTCATGCTGAGTACATTTGTGCTGAGTACGTTTCCTTATGCCGAGTATGTTTGCTTATGCCGAGTACATTTAATCATGCCAAGTACGTTTGGTCATGCCGAGTACGTTTGCTCATGCCAAGTACGTTTATTTATGCTGAGTACGTTTGTTTATGCAGAGTACGTTTGTTTATGCAGAATATGTTTATATATGCCGAGAACTTTTGGTTATGCAGAGTACATTAGTTTATGCAGAATACTTTTGCTCATGCCAAGAACGTTTGCTTATGCAGAGTACGTTTGTTTATGCAGAATATGTTTGTTTATGCAGAGTACGTTTGTTTATGCAGAGAACGTTTGTTTTTGCCGATAGCGTTTGCTTATGCATAGTAATTTTGTTTATGCAGATTACGTTTGTTTATGCCGAGTACGTTTGCTTATGCAGAATATGTTTGTGTATGCTGAATACGTTTGCTTATGACGAGAACGTTTGCTTATGCAGAGTATGTTTGTTTATGCAGAGTACGTTTGCTTATGCCGAGTATGTTTGCTTATGCTGAATACGCTTGCTTATGTAGAGTACGTTTACTTATGCCGAGTATGTTTGTTTATGCAGAGTTCATTTGCGCCGAGTACCTTTGCTTATGCTGAATACATTTGCTTATGCAGTGTATGTTTGCTTATGCCAAGTATGTTTGCTTATGCAGAGTACATTTGGTCATGCTGAGTACATTTGTGCCGAGTACGTTTGCTTATGCCGAATACGTTTGCTTATGCAGAGTATGTTTGCATATGCCTAGTAGGTTTGCTTATGCTGAGTACATTTGATCATGCCAAGTACGTTTGGTCATGCCGAGTACGTTTGCTCATGCCGAGTACATTTATTTATGCTGAGTACGTTTGTTTATGTGGAGTACATTTGCTCATGCCGAGTATGCTTGTTTATGCCGAGTACGTTTGTTTATGCCAAGTACGTTTGCTCACGCCAAGTATGCTTACGCCAAATATGTTTGCCGAGTATGCTTGCTTATGCCGAGTACGTTTGCTCATGTTAAGTATGTTTGTTTACACCAAGTACGTTTGCTTGTGCCGAGTACATTTGGTCATGCCGAGTATGTTTGCTTATGTCGAGTACGTTTGTTTATGTCGAGTATGTTTGCTCATGTCGAGTATGTTTGTTCATGCTGAGTATGTCTGTTTATGCTGAGTATGTCTACTCCTGCCTAGTACATTTGCTCATGCCTAGAACGTCTATTTATGCCGAGTATGTCTGCTCATGCTGAGTATGTTTACTCATGCCGAGTACATTTTTTCATGCTGAATATGTTTGCTCACGCTGAGTACGTTTGCTCATGCTGAGCACGTCTGTCTATGCTGAGTATGTTTTCTTACACTGACTATGTTTGCCAAGTATGCTTGCTGATGCCAAGTACGTTTACTCATATCGAGTATGTTTGCCTATGCAGAATACGTTTGCTTATAGCGAGGACATTTGGTCATGCCCAGTATGAGTTCGTTAGTTAATGTCAAGTACGTTTGTTTATGCCGAGTACGTTTGCTCATGGCAAGTACTTCTTTTTATGCCGAGTACATCTGTTTATGCCTAGTACGTTTATTTATGCCGAGTACATTTTCTCATGCCGAGTACGTCTGCTCATGACTGAGTACGTCTGCTCATGAGGAGTACGTCGGTTTATGACGAGTACGTCTGCTCATGCCGAGTACATTTGATCATGCCGCGTACATTTGCTAACGCTGAGTACGTTTGCTTATGCTGAGAATGTTTGCTCATGCTGAGTACGTCTGTCTATGCTGAGTATGTTTTGTTACGTCATGTATGTTTGCCAAGTACGCTTGCTTATGCCAAGTACGTTTGCTCATGTGGAGTTCGTTTTCTTACACCAAGTATGTATGCTTATGCCAAGTACGTCTGGTCATGCCGAGTACATTTGCTGATGCCGAGTATGTTTGTTCATGTTGAATACGTTTGCTCATGCCAAGTACGTTTGTTGATGCCGAGTACGTTTGCTCATGCCGAGTGTGTCTGTTTATGTCGAGTTCGTCTTCCCATGCAGAGTACGTTTGCTCATGCTGAGTACATTTGCTCATGCCGAGTACGTTTGTTCATGCCAATTTGTTTGTTTATGCCGAGTATGTTTGTTTATGCAGAGTCCGTTTGCTCATGCTGAGTACGTCTGTCTATGCTGAGAACGTTTGCTCATGCTGAGTATGTTTACCGAGTATGCTTGCTTATGCTGAGTACGTTTAGTTATGCTGAGTATGTTTGCTCATGACGAGTACGTCTGTCTGTGCCGAGTACGTTTGTTTATGCCCAGTACGTTTGCTCATGCTGAGTTTGTCTGTCTATGCCAAGTATGTTTGCTTTTGCTGAGTATGTTTGCCGAGTACTTTTGCTTATGCCAAGTACATTTGCTTTCGCCGAGCACGTTTGCTCATGCCAAATACATTTGTTACGTTTGTTTATGCCGAGTACGTTTGCTCATGTCAGAGTAGGTTTGTTTATGCTGAGTACATTTGCTCATGCCGAGTATGCCTGTCTATGCCGAGTAAATTTGCTTACGCTGACTACGTTCGTTTATGCCGAGTATGTTTGCTCATGCCGTGTACGTCTGTCTATAACGAGTATGTTTGCTGATGCTGAGTACCTTTGCTTACTCTGAGTACATTTTGCTCATGCCGAGTACGTCTGTCTATGCCGAGTACGTTTGCTTACGCCGAGTACGTTAGCTAATGCCGAGTACGTCTGTCTATGCCAAGTACATTTGCTTATGCCGAATACGTCTGTTCATGCTGAGTATGTTTGCTTACATGGAATATGTTTGCTTATGCAGAGTACATTTGCTTTTGCCGAGTAGGTTTGTTCATGCCGAGTATGTTTGCTCACGCTGAGTATATTTGCTTATGCTGAGTATGTTACGTTGTGGAAAATATTTCTTCAAATGAATACTAAATAGTCTCACTTTCATGACAATAGACAGTAGACAGTATACTTCAATAGACAACAACAGACAGTAGACAGTAGACTACAATAGACAGTTGACAGCAGACTACAATAGACAGTATACAGTTGACTACAATAGACAGTAGACAGCTGACTACAATAGACAGTTGGCAGTAGACAACACAGTAGACAGTAGACTACAAAAGACAGTAGACAGTAGACTACAATAGACAGTAGACTACAATAGACAGTAGACAGTAGACTACAATAGACAGTAGACAGTAGACTACAATAGACAGTAGACTACAATAGACAGTAGACAGTAGACTACAATAGACAGTAAACAGTAAACTACAATAGACAGTAGATTACAATAGACAGCAGACTACACAGTAAACAGACTTCAATAGATAGTAGACAGTAGACTACAATAGACAGTATACAGTAGACTACAATAGACAGTAGACAGTAGACTACAATAGACAGTAAACAGTAGACTACAATTGACAGTATACGGTAGTCTACAATAGACAGTGGACAGTAGACTACAATATACAGTAATAAGATTTTGATGTTTTTAATAGATTTAATTATTGTATAATAGGTATACGTCGAAATAGGACAGTTGGTGATGAAAAGTGGAGAAAATACTTTCCCCCTGTTGCTTTACATGATCTAGATTATTTGCATGTTACCCGTACGCCATCTTGGAGGCATACACTCGCCGATGCGTAACCTTTCACACCGCTGCATCAATACGGAAATATGTTAGGTCGGTCGGATAAAGAGGAGGCCCCACATATTTTCTACTAATAGTAGAACAAAACATGCAAACAGTCAGAACCATACTAGGTTTCTCTATGTCCAGCACGAAAACTGTCGAATTTAAAATATACGACACAACAACACAAACAGTAACAATAAGATACAATAAAACGTACAAATACATGGTGATGCTGAAATCAATGTTAAACCACACATAAAAACATGTTGTTGTTTTTTTCTTTGTATGCCTTTTATGCATGAAAATAAAAAGAAAAGAAGTTTTTTAAGATCAAACTTTTAACTGCTTTATTTACATAACTGCACACTGCCAACTGAAATGAAATGTATATATATATGCATTGACATAGGTCGCTGTTCAAAGTGTGCGTGTTTAGTAAACATATATTTAACACTATGTCAGAATTGTCATCGGTGAAATTGTAAGTTCTTCCAGATCTGACCGACAAATACGAGGTATGTCACAAAAGTTGTTTATACTATAGTAAATAAATAAAGTTTGAAGGCTTTTCATTCATAGAGAAACCCAAATGAAAGAAGTGAAACGTTCAGTTTACTGTTTGTCAGCCTCTGCACTACCAAATAATGATGAGAAACGTAGGAGTCATGCGTCATATAAGATATTTTTTCTGCTTAGTGTGTACACTGTTGACAAAGTGAAAGTAGACTTCCGAAAACCTGTATTCATACACTAATTTCCAATCATCAATCGTTTTTAAATTCAAATTCAAACATGACAATGCTGTCAAAATATTCAAAATTCATCAATAATGTCATTCAAATAAAACAAATGAAAATTGAAATAAGGAAAATGTTTTTTTAAAGAAGAAGAATCAAGGATTATTTATAACCGCCATTATGCGACTACCCAACGGAAGCACTTCTTTTTGCAAATGGTGGTGCTATGCCTATAACATTTCCCCTAGGGCTCAATTGTAATAGCTATGTTCGAAGCACAGTGAAAAAAAATCTGCAGCATGTGTCTGGGCTCAAATTATTCACTGGTTCAAGTACTGCGGTTGTAAAGAGAAAAAAAATACATTAACTAGGTGTTTTTTTTTTTAATTCATTAGTTTTGTGATATCTATCTATTTCCAGAGTAATTATATGTTGACTATTCGCTCACGATTCGGTTCGAACCAGCAATTCTAAAATGACACAGAATTGTTCAGAAATTTGGTATCAGAATCTTATTTTCAGTGGTGATTTATAAAGTACTGACAATTGACACATGGAAGGAAAAAATAGTATGACTTATGGTACATTAATGTAAATATATATGCCTACCTTCTACGCACGTGCTCTAGCATACAATATAGACCGAGATACATATTCAACTGTTTTGTTCAGTATATTTATGCGAATGGCAGTATCATAGAGACCATTGTCATATAAGTTAAACATAATAACTTACTTTTATTATTCACTTCACTCCGGCAAAATATGTAACACCACGCTCTAGCCATGAACGTGATTATATGATTGTGTGAAATATATATGGGCATGCCTATAAAAACGAATGGTCTTTATTTCAATGCAGACGTATTATAGCCGGCGAATATTTTTTTGAGACTACTAGACTTGAAATGATTTAAGCTTAAAACATAAACTTGTGTGTCTTCTTATTATATTTTGAAATTAGAAATATGCACCCGGACAGCATGGAACCGGAATATGGATTTAGCCTGTGTCTGCCATCTTGGTTAAAACAAGTTTGGCAGGAATAAGAACGTTCGTCGGTGTATACGGAATGCTTGGTTTCCTTTCATGGTCACTTTACACAATAGCCGTATCACAGATTTCCAACATAGAAAAAGCGTTCGGTTTGAGTAGCTCAGAGACTGGGTGGATGCTGACCAGTTTTGAAATTGGATACCTCGTGTACATCATTCCGGCCAGTTACTTCAGTCCGAGAGCTCATGTTCCGCGCGCTATTGGTGTCGCAACGTTAATATGCGGTATTTCCGGTTTTGTTATGGCATTACCGCATTTTATAATTTATTCAGATAACACAGAATCCTCCCAGCCGGGCCCGGTTTGTTCAGTTGGTAGCACATCTAACTATCAATACAGTTGTCAATAGTTCGAATGACTGCCCGGCCACAGTCTCAGTGATGATCTATATTAGTCATTGCGTCTCATTATCATTCGTCTCTTGCCACTGATTCAAGTGGGAAAGTTTTCAATTTCTTGCAGATACGGTTGTCCTCGAGCACTGCTTAACCTTCCAGGATACAAGGAAAGAGTGATTAGGGTAACTGATCGTCTGTTGCAGGCATAAAAATTATGCTAAATATTCAAACAAACAAACAAAACTCTCCCAGGCTCCTAGAAAATAATTTATTGTCTGATATCCCTCGATGGCATAAAAATAATGCTAAATTTTCAAGCAAATAAACATAATTCTCCCAGGATCCCAGAAAAAACTAATCGTCTGTAATCCCTCGATGCCATAGAAATGGCGCGCCAAATCAAACTTTACACTTATAACCATTTAACCATATAGAGTTATTAATCTATAAGTGTTACTATATGAAACTTCATATCTCATCATTTATTGATTTATTATAAAACTAGTGGCTGCAACTTACACAACTGAATTATATATGATAACCATATCAACTAACGCAACTAAAATATATATGATACCCATATAAACTTACGCAACTAAAATATATATGATACCCAAATAAACTTACACGACTGAATTATATATGATAACCATATCAACTAACGCAACTAAAATATATAAAATACCCATATAAACTGATACAACTGAATTAGATATGATACCCATATAAACTTACGCAACTAAAATATATATGATACCCATATAAACATACGCAACTAAAATATATATGATACCCATATAAACTTACGCAACTAAAATATATATGATAATAATATAAACAAACGCAACTAAAATATATATGATACCCATATAAAACTACGCAACTGAACTATATATGATAACCATATCAACTAACGCAACTAAAATATATATGATACCCATATAAACTTACGCAACTAAAATATATATGATACCCATATAAACATACGCAACTAAAATATATATGATACCCATATAAACTTACGCAACTAAAATATATATGATAATAATATAAACAAACGCAACTAAAATATATATGATACCCTTATAAACTTACGCAACTAAATTATATATGATAACCATATCAACTAACGCAACTTAAATATAGATGATAACAATAAACTTACGCAACTGAATTATATATGATGACCAAATAAACTTATGCAACTGAATTATATATGATACCCATATAAACTTACGCAACTAAAATATATATGATACCCATATAAACTTACGCAACTAAATTATATATGTTAACCATATCAACTAACGCAACTTAAATATAGATGATAACAATAAACTTACGCAACTGAATTATATATGATGACCAAATAAACTAACACAACTAAAATATATATGATACCCATATAAAACTACGCAACTGAATTATATATGATAACCATATAAACATACGCAACTAAAATATATATGATTGTAACGCCTGTCAGGGCCGACATGTATAAACGAGGATTTTATAAGTAGATAATTGTACGTTAAGAAAAAAAAATTCAGTTTAAGTAGACACGTTTTTAATGTATTTTAACAGTTAGTCATCAGGCATACTGTACAGCAGAGTTGTAAATTAATACAACGTATATTTCCAACTGAGTCCGGGTATTTTTATATGGGGACCGTATGCTAAACGGTGACTAATAATTACGTTGCGTGGGAAAGAATCCTTTGAAATACCCAGTATGACTCATTTATAATATAAGCAGAAAATCTATCAGGATGGCGGAAACAACCAATAGAAACGCGAGTTATAAATACTTGAACCAATGAAAACACGGATAGACTTCGATCCGTTCTACCAAGTCGATCAGTTTTCCGCCATCTTGATATTTCAACGAAAGACATGTTTGTAACATGAAAACTATTGCAAATCTAAGAAATATATTGTCTGTCGTGGTCCTAATCAATACCTTGGAATACAAAGATGTGATTGATATAGGATGTGGTAAGGAAATATATACGAGTTGGTACATAAATCAACCGATAGAAAACTCTATCGCGACTGAGGCGAGCGATAGACATTTGAAATCTAGCGCTTTCGTAACTTTTACAATAATATATGAACCAATTTATGAACTTGAAATATTATGACAGGATCATACCAAAATGATTATATGTTAAAGAATGAGTGGTGATTACTTCAGATTTCTTCTGGATATCCAGTTTCTCACAAATTAATGAGGAACGCTGAGATAACCGGAAGTGATAGAAATATTATCAAACAAATGAAACAAATGGAAATCTGAAGTAATCGTACACTACATTTGATAATAATTCATATACATTACCTGCGTTACATAATTGCGAATGGCTAGTTGCTCATGAAGCTGTCATTTAAATCTTATTTATGTTAATGAAATTATAATTAGAAATGTCTTTCCATGTCTATCGTGTCTATCAGAGTTCTATCAAGTCTTATAATATATCCTAACCTAGCAATTTAGTGTATATGAGGTTGTGATGAAAAGTCTTATTCATATTTATTTATATTCGATGGAATCATGGTTAATATATTTATCACATGATACCTATATAAACATACGCAACTGAATTATATATGATACCCATATAAACATACGCAACTGAATTATATATGATAATCATATAAACATACGCAACTAAAATATATATGATACCCATATAAACTCACGCAACTAAAATATATATGATACCCATATAAACTTACGCAACTAAAATATATATGATAACCATATAACTGAAATATATATATGATAACCATAAAAACTTACGCAACTAAAATGTATATGATAACCATATAAACATACGCAACTGAATTATATATGATAACCATATAAAAATACGCAACTAAGATATATAAGATACCTTATATAAACTTACGCTACTAAAATATATATCATAACCATATAAACTTACGCAACTAAGATATATATGATAACCATAAAATCTTACGCAACTAAAATGTATATGATAACCGTATAAACTTACGCTACTGAAATGTATATGATAACCATTAAAATGTACGCAACTAAAATGTATATGATAACCGTATAAACTTAAGCAACTGAAATGTATATGATAACCATAAAAACATACGCAACTGAAATTTATATGATAACCATATAAGCTTACGCAACTGCCCGAAATTTATACGATAACCATATAAACTTACGCAACTAAAATGTATATGATAACCATACCAACTTACGCAACTGAACTATATATGATAACCATATAAACTTACGCAACTGAAATGTATATGATAACCATATAAACTTACGCAACAACTGAAATGTATATGATAACCATATAAACTTACGCAACTGCCCGAATTTTATACGATACCATACAAACTTACGCAACTAAAATGTATATGATAACCATATCGACTTACGCAACTGAACTATATATGATAAACATAAAAACTTACGCAACTTAAATATATATAACCATATAAACATACGCAAATGAAATATATATGATAACCATATAAACTTACGCAACTAAAATATATATGATAACCATATAAACATATGCAACTGAAATATATATATAACCATATAAACGTACGCAACTGAATTATATTTGATAACCAAATAAACGTACGCAACTGAAGTACAATGTATATATGATAACCAAATAAACTTACGCAACTGAAATATATATGATACACATAAAAACTTATGCAATTAAAATATATATGATACCCATAAAAACTTACGCTATTAAACGATATATGATACCCATAAAAACATACGCAACTAAGATACAAATCGTAACCTAATAAACTTACACAACTGAAATATATAGCTTAACCATTAAAGCTCACGTAACTAAAATATATGGTAACCATATCAACTACGCAACTAAAATATATGTTACACTCCTTGGCAACAAATACGCTTAGTAAAGCTGATTTCGCCCACTTGTGCTCTATATTAAAATAAAAACCAAATGAAGGGTCTGCACATAGACATGTAAATATTTTTAAAAAAAAAAAAATTTTCGGTGATCGCTGGTGGGGGCTTATATTATGTGCCCCATCTGTCCAAATAAAACTACAACTCCGTATGGTGAATGTATACAGCTATTTTTTATTCTTATAAATAGATCCTTTTTTATTGATTATATACTAGTATGTTTAATTATATATGCATAAATACATATATTGTTAATCAGTTGATAAGGTTTATCAAACGAAATGGGTTTAAACATTTAGGTCGTTGGCTGAAAAAGTATATGGATGTTCAGGGCATATATTTTGATAGTAAGATTATTTCTGATTGGATCAACTTGATGTCAAACTGGCCAATGATCACAATTAAATGTTAGTTTATTATGTTTGTTTCAATGAAAATTGAAATTATGTTTCTTTGACAGACTAAATCAATTTTATTATAAAAACTGTATGAAAAGTAAACTTGGTGAAATTTAGTTTTCTTTATGCAGAAAGTGGGAATATCCAACTTCAAGGGATTAAAAGTGGTAAAAAGTGATACTTTTGACCCCATTGTTTTTACATTTTCGTTTGAGTCGAGGAAAGTACTTTAATATGTGTTGTGTTTGTGGCATACGCAGGAACACATAATAATACTATTGAAGTAGTGGAACTAAAATGAACGACACAAATCGTGTGCTCTAACTAAGATGTTTAATGCTCAGTATCAAAGTAGCAAGTGATTCATGGTATGGAAACGCATGTAATTATAGAGGCAATTATAAGAGTATTTCGTAGTCTAAGTAAAGGGAAGTAACTACAACATAGAATATGCTAACGTTAATCATGAGTTATGAACACATGTATAGATAATACAACAATATGATAAAAGACGTTTCGGTCCGCGAATGTTAGAAATAGCGATAACGCAATGGTTGTAGCTGACAATAAGTTAAACCATTATAGCAGCATTTATTACAGTCCTCCAAATTACAGCACGCCAGTATCATATTGTATACAAAACATGGACACTAAATGATTTAAAAACTGTTTTAATTTTGTATGCTACTCAATTGACAGGAATATTCGCAGTGTTCGTCCATCCCCGGGGATTGGGCAATACCAGGAACGTGTCCAACAGGCTGCAATATGCTATCAGGATACGCGATCGTCAAGTTTATCATTAACTTTTTAGATGCCGTTGCAGCGATACCTACCTTCTTAGTATTTCTAAGATATGTAAAGTTTTGTTTAAAATAATCATCATCTTTACTATCACCATCTCATCCAACTAATGCATTTTCCAAATGACCCCCATTATAACATTTATGTCCAAAACACAGTGAAAAATCAAATCTGCAGCATGTATCTAGGCTCAAATTCTTCACAGGTACACTGTCACATTAACAGGTAGTGTCATTTTCACCATTACCACTAGGTACACTGTCGCTAACTGGTAGTGGTACTTACACCATTACCACGAGGTACACTGTCACACCAACAGGTAGTGTCATTTATTTTCACCATTACCACCAGGTAACTTTGACTCCAACTTGTAGTGTCATTTACATCATTACCACAAGGTACACTGTCACCAACTGGTAGTGTTACTTACACCATTACCACTAAGCAACAATGTCACCAATCGGTAGCGTCATTAACACCATTACCACTAAGTAACACCGCCACCAACTGGAAGCGCCACTGACACAATTACCACTAGGTAAAATTGACACCAACTGGTAGCGTCACTTACACTATTACCACTAGGTACCACTGTCACAAACTGGAAGTGTAATTTACACACTTATCACAAGGTACACTGTCACCCATCGGTAGCGTCACGTACACCATTACCACTAGGTACCACTGTCACCAACTGGTAGCGTCATTAACATCACCACCACTAGGTACCACTATTATCAACTCAGTAACGTCACTTACATCACCGCCACTAGGTACCACTATTATCAACTCAGTAGCGTCACTGACATCACCACCACGAGGTACCACTATTATCAACTTACATCAACACCACTAGGTACCACTATTATCAACTCAGTAGCGGCACTTACATCTCCACCACGAGGTACCACTATTATCAACTCAGTATCATCACTCACAGCACCACCACTAAGTACCACTTTATCAACTCAGTAGCGTCACTTTCATCTCCACCACGATGGTACCACTATTATCAACTCAGTAGCGTCATTTACATCACCACCTACGAAGTACCACTATTTATCAACTTACAGTACCAGCACTAGGTACCATTTTATCCACTCAGTAGTGTCATTTACATCTCCACCACTAGGTACAACTTTATCAACTCAGTAGCATCACTTACATCTCCACCATTAGGTACCAAATCAGTAGCGTAACTTACATCACCACCACTACGTAACACTTTTATCAACTCAGTAGCGTCACTTACATCACCACCAATAGGTACCACTATTATCAACTCAGTATCGTCACTTACAGCACCACCACTAGGTACCACTTTATCAACTTAGTAGCGCCACTTACATCTCCACAACTAGGTACCACTTTATCAACTCAGTAGCGTCACTGACACCACCACCACTAGGTACCACTATTATCAACTCAGTAGCGTCACTTACATCACCACCACGACGTACCACTATTATCAACTTACCACTACTAGGTACCACTTTTACCAACTCAGTAGCGTCACTTACATCACCACAACTAGGTACCATTATTATCAACTCAGTAGCGTCACTTACATCACCACCACTAGGTACCATTATTATCAACTCAGTGGCGTCACTTACATCACCACCACGACATACCACTATTATCAACTTACATCACCACCGCTACTAGGTACCACTTTTATCAACTCAGTAGCGTCACTTACATCACCACTACTAGGTACCATTATTATCAACTCAGTAGCGTCAATTACATCACCACGACTAGATTCCACTATTATCAACTCAGTAGCGTCACTTACATCACCACTTCTAGGTACCATTATTATCAACTCAGTAGCGTCAATTACATCACCACGACTAGATTCCACTATTATCAACTCAGTAGCGTCACTTACATCACCACCACTAGGTACCACTATTATCAACTCAGTATCGTCGCTCACAGCACCACCACGAGGTACCACTATTATCAACTCAGTAGCGTCACTTGCATCACCACAACTAGGTACCACTATTATCAACTCAGTAACGTCACTTACATCACCACCACGAAGTTCCACTATTATCAACTCAGTAGCGTCACTTACATCACCACCACGAGGAACCACTATTATCAACTCAGTAGCGTGACTTACATCTCCACCACTGGGTACCACTATTATCAACTCAGTAGCGTTACTTACGTCACCACCACGAGGTACCACTATTATCAAATCAGTAGCGTCACTTATATCACCACCAAGAGTTACCACTTTTATCAACTCAGTAGTGTCACTAACAACACCACCACGAGGTACTACTATTATCAACTCAGTAGCGTTACTTACATTACCACCAAGAGTTACCCCACTATTATCAACTCAGTAGCGTAACTTACATCACCACCACGAGGAACCACTATTATCAACTCAGTAAGGTGACTTACATCTCCACCACTAGGTACCACTATTATCAACTCAGTAGCGTTACTTACGTCACCACCACGAGGTACCACTATTATCAAATCAGTAGCGTCACTTATATCACCACCAAGAGTTACCACTATTATCAACTCAGTAGTGTCACTAACAACACCACCACGAGGTACTACTATTATCAACTCAGTAGCGTTACTAACATTACCACCAAGAGTTACCCCAACAATTATCAACTAGGTTGCGTCACTTACATCATTACCACTAGGTACCACTATTATCAACAAGGTTGCGTCACTTACATCATTACCACTAGGTACCACTATTATCAACTCTGTATCGTCCTTTATATCTCCACCACTAGGTACCACTATTATCAACTCAGTAGCGTCACTTACATCACCACCACGAGTTACCCCAACTATTATCAACTAGGTTGCGTCACTTACATCACCACCACTAGGTACCCACACTATTATCAACTCTGTATCGTCCTTTATATCTCCACCACTAGGTACCACTATTATCAACTCAGTAGCGTCACTTACATCTCCACAACGAGTTACCACTATCAACAAACCAGTAAAGGCAATGATATTTACTAACATTTCAATAACTAAACTTCACTTTTATTGAAATCTACAGTTGACTATTTATTTACTATATCGTTCACAGGAGTACGTTGTGTAGGGGTGATTGGATTCTCCTTTCGCCATATTCAGCGCAAGGAAATTGAAACACTGGGATGTGCTTGAGGCAAAGGCAAAGAATGAAACAGACGCAGGAAAACAAGACCAAAAAATAAAATTGGTCGTTAATTGATCATATAATTATATAACTTTCCCATCTCACATTTAATGACAGGATAAAATACCTATTCTTAGGTCAAACCTATAGTTAACCTACAGTTGGTCTGATGGTGGTGGTCTGGGGTGCATGTGAATATTTCAGACAATGTCTGTATTTCGTTCATTCTTCTTCCCCTTCATACTTGCTGCTATTCGTTCATTTGTTTTTCAATCATACTTGTTTTCATGTGGTCCATTCTTCTTTTCATTGGTTCATACTTATAATACTACATATGAATGAAATAATAAAAATAATAATATATTTCGAAAACAAGGCGTCCGTTGTCCTCGAAAGGGTTTGGAAAACTGTGTGTCATGGCTAGCTCGTGAAAATAGTTATCGTTCAATATTTTATATATCTAAAGAAAATATATAATCGATCTTTAATAAAGTGCACAAGCAATTAATCGACTAGTTTAATATCTTCCTTTTAGCGGCAAAGATGGAAAACTACGGTGTTATAATTAGAGTCATCGCAGCATATATATGAAATTAAGTAAAGGCAAAACAACGAAACTTATTTCGACTTTTCACCATTATAGGTTCAACATTTCACCATCGTAGTTTCGACTTTTCACTTATCGTAGATTCGTTGTTTCGTTGCCAAATTTTGCTTTTATTTAATTTAATAAATATGCCGCGATGGTTCCAATATGGAAGTATCAATATACAGCTAGTAAATAAAACAAATAGATGATAGTTAGTTGTTCGTCTTTCATTATTCAAAGAATTGAAAGCCTTCAATATTGAGTGCAATGAAGGTTAGGGTTAGGGCTAGAATAACGAAAGACGAATAACGAAATTCCAATTAAAGGCTCATTAAACTTCCGAAAAGGTTGTTTTAGTTTTATTTTAAGTCAGTTTTACTCTTCCAGATGATACAATACATGTTTATTTGATCACTGGGAAACTTTGCATACGAAAAAATTAATATAAAGAACATTATTAGTACATATTTAAGAACGGGTTTTGTTTACAATTTAATGTTCGTCTCTTTCCGATAAACACCTTCGGCAGAAAACGGGGAGTCACGAAGCTTGTTCGGAAACGCGTCGGTCGATAATATATGATCAATTCACTTCAGAAAGAAACAAAGTATGGGGAACTGTAGGGGATGCGGTTAAAAATTAAAAAAACAGCTTGCGGTAGATAGTTTTTAAGAACATCCCCTTTATTCCCCTCAGAGTATTAATGAACTGGAACTCACCAGCTGATTCAAGCGACGAATCGTTCACATAGAATAAAAAACAAAATTACTTTTTAATAACTGTACTAAACAAACCACCCTTGATAGCCTCTCAGTATTGACTACCATAAAGTGATGTGTGACATAATAGCGCGTGCGATAGTATCACGCGTATATGCAAGGGAGGATCCTGAGCAAGAGTTACTGACACCAAACTAGTATTCCGTACTCATTGTTTTTCAGTGCGTATAAGTAATATCGTACTACGTTTGATACAGTTTTATTGCAGACATCAATGCATTAAACACACACACACACACACACACACACACACACACACACACAACAATAACGATACATAATATTAGTGAAGCCATAACTTTTCTAATCTTGTTAATGAACCCCTTATCTAACGGTCTTAATCCGCACACAACTGCAGTATTCATTTGTGTACTTCCGAACACTGGCGGAGGTACAGTCGGAAAGCAACCGAGTCATTACGGAATTTCACAAATGTAAACTAAAGTTAAAAGTTCGGTCCGCTCGACTAAGAAATACATATTTCGACCGAAATTATTTATTTTCTCGCTTTTCTATAAACAGTTTCTAATGGGTCTACAGGAATGGGTTTAGCAAATACTATAAACACATTAAATTACAATCATTTTTGTTATTATGAAAAAGTGTGCATTTCGGAAGTTTAATGGGGCTTTAAATTAAGTCTGTCACTGAGGTCTTGGTTGAAGTAGTTAAATAGCTTGATGTGTAAAGTTCTCATTATTCTGTTTATGACATCTTACATTTCAAATAAAAAGTTAGTTGTGTAAACTGATAGTTCTTTAGTTTTACTGAACCAGTGACCTAGGTAATTAGGTCACTGACTGAACTGTTTGTTTAATCATTTAAGAAATATAAATAGTTGTATAGTACAAACAATATGAATAAAGATTTGCTGTCATACATAAAACAGATATACCTCTCAATTAAGCAATACTTTTTTACGTAAAATGATGGGCTACTCTACACTAAAACGTCAATCTAATACTGGTTAGCCCACTCACCACAAACGTAATAAACGTTCTCTCTAAAAGCATTATTTACCTCTACCCTTCCCTAACACATGCAACATATAGCCTATACCCTCCCCATCCCGCCCAAATGTATTGGAAAAAAACGAAAATCTACACACCCTTTAAATTAACTCCTGAATTCGCCACTGTAAAAATCACTATATATATATACATATATACGTATATATATATACTTTTTTAAACCAGTATGTTATAAATAGAGTTTTATTATTTGAGACGCTCCCTAGGTTTAAAGGCAAAAACAGTAACCGGTTATCGTTCTTTATCCTTTCATTTCATACCTTTTGTATTCCGCGACACAGGTGAACGACGCTATTGATTAAATACTGTTAACGGCCGCTCCCTCGGCAGTCTTCGGTGGCACTTGACAAAATAGGATTATTTCGTGTTTATTTCGTGTGCCTGTTGCGTTTGTCCGTCTGTGTGCCGACCTACAAATAGTATAGTCTTTCAAGATGGGACGAATGGGAAAGAAACATATGTGTTTGTTGTTTACTGTATTGTTCTTGATATTGGTGTCACTTGGACTTATAGTGACCAGTATCGTGACAGACTACTGGTATGAAGTGGACGGAATGGAATCCGCAAACGTGACCGTAAAGAGAGAATTCTCGTTCACTATGGGCATGTGGAGAAAATGCTATAAAAATGGAATACCCTTAGGTAAGAATTCTTTGTAACATCAGTGCACCTGATAATGATCAAAGGCAATAACAGGTATGCAAGCCGATAGTGGGGGATCTATATTTTCTTATCGATCTAACGTGATTATAACACATTTTGATTTGTGTATTTGGTGTTTTAAGACCTAATATATGTCGCATTTGAATATGTGACCGGGTAGCATTACATCCGGATACACATAAAAAGTATGCATTCATTAATACACGATCAATCGACATGGCTGGCCAGTTGAATTGTCTTTCATCTTTCTGCAGCCGGGCCCAATTAGCTCAGTCGGTTACGCGTCTGGCTATCAATCCAGGGATCGTGAGTTCGAATCCCCCGCCCGGCAACAGTCTCCGTGATGATTGATATACGACATTGTGTCTCGTTATCATTCGTCTCTCACCACTGATTCAAGTGGGAAAGTTATCAGTTGCTTGCGGAGATGGGGTGTGCTCGAGTACTGGTTAATCCCAGAAAACAGTGGTTAGGTTAACTGATCGTCTGTTAGCCCTCGACGGCATAAAATGACGCTAAATATTCAATCAATCAATTATCTTTCTGCTTCATCTACGTCACCCTGGTTAAATGAGACGTATAACTGCATGTTTGTAAACAACACAATGTGTGTTTCAAGGTGTGACGATCCATTGCTGTCCTCATTGTAATCTCATAGACCGAAATCGTGTTTAACTATTGCACGTATATAGCTAGAATATCTTCTTACAACTATACACAACGTGTCGATATAGATTTTAATTTTGACTTTCATGGTATGCAAATAACAATATATACACAAAGTGTGTTTGTATACAATTAAACATACCCACATACCAGTATCGATTCTCTGATCAGTACCATGTACATACAAGACACTACAAGTAAATAACGTTGACAAGAACATTGGCAGTAGAAGAATAAATGTTCACGGTGATGAATGGTCGAATCTATAACAATTAATACTGACGTGTCCTTATGTTCAATGGTATGCAAACACACAGATTTCCATACCAAGATTGTCAAAATTAAGATCTAGATCCTTGTACAAGTTCCAGTTTCCATGACTGTTACTATTTTCTGAAGTTTTAAGGTAACAACATTGAAAATGTGTGTAGTAAAATTATTTTGTTTTACAATTACAATATGTGAAGTGTCCATACATAAATAATACCTGACATTTTTAATAATTATTAAAACATGTTAGTTTAACAAGAAGCGACTTCTAAAATAATATATGGAGGGAAGCCAAAAAATAACGAACGCGTCTGATGTGCAGTTAGCTAATATTTATTTATATTCATAATTTGTTCACCGAAATTATTTGGGTAAAAAAATGATCATTTTTATGGAGAATAGAAATACGTATACTTTGCCTTTATGCCGAGGAGATCATGCATTAACTAAAATCAAGGAGTTATATACAAAACGTTGTCATTTAAACAAAAAAGAAAATCTGACGTAGTATTAGTGCTACTACGACTTTAACGAGTTAATTCATTGACTGCAGCTACAACGTTAGAATGGACTTATCATTTCCTCTTCTACAAGACCCATTCGGCCATTCTTATACATGTACACAATCAGGCATAAACTGAGGCTCCTTATCACGTTAGATTACACAATACACTGACGTCAATAATATCATCTTTTGTAACCTCTCGCCATGGTCGACCACACCCTTTTGTAACCTCACGCTATGGTCGACCACACCCTTATAAAGCAAGGATTGGCTATTTTGTATACATCTGGTCCCCTCTGTTAACAATGTGTTTAATACTGACTCTGGTACGCGTAATACATACATAATCGTGATCTAGAGTAGGCAGTGTATAATTTAGATACGCTTCGTGATTCGCTTCGTTTAAAACACATTATAGTCGTCTGAAAAAAAACTACACACGCTATTCAAATACTCCACTAGGGCTATTCATTCTTACTTACATAAAGATAAGTATCGTTTCATCTAGGGTTGTGTTGACAGACGACGATACTGATGGTAAAACTAAATAAACTCTACTTAACAGACTAGATACATCTCTTTATTTCTTCCGGACATTCCTCGTCTACCATGCAGGAATGTTTGATTTATGTAAAGAAGGCGTACACGCCGGGTATATCTACTTTAAAAAATTACAATGTTTGGTTGTATAACTATTAATTAAGAATGATCGTAGGCATATTGCTCATAATTAAATGGACACAGACCAATTATAGTGTGTTTAAACTTAATAGTTTAAAAAGAAATCATTTCTTAAATAATTTACTAAAAGAAAGACGACGTAACGAAAACACGACGGCCGTGGAAAAAGTTGGCGTCTATCGTCTAAACATTATAAAAATGCCAGTTTTCATCGAATAGAACTGGGTATCATAATTGTTATGTTTCAAGTTCTCTCAAAAACACTTTAGTTAACTTATTTGTTATAATTCGATTGTAAAACAAGTTCTTACAACTCAGACAAATCATGCTCAAATTATATGCGAAAAAAATGTCTTGCTCAATGACAACGGCCACACATAGCCGTGGCAGAAGATCGAACCCACGGCCCTTCGATCGATCATGGGTTTGGTGCTCTAACACTGGACCACGCGTTCCACACAAAAGAAGCAAATTGTATTTATTCGCAGATAATGTATTAATTAAACCGTATCTATTGTTAAAATGTAAATTAACACATGCTCCACCAACTAAGGTAAGGATCAACCCTGGGTTGCATTTCACGAAAAAACTTACGATAAAAATCAGTCGTAACCGTAAAGTAAGAAATAGTCATAATATTTTGCATAGTCATCCGCATGAATTTGATATTATATTTTCAGAAAAAACATATACTTTTCTGAATTATTCAACCGGAAGTTGGGTTCATTTGGATTAATAATTAACATTTCATGAACGATATATTCTTTATGTTTACGACCTGTTTTTATCGTAAGTTGTTTTGTGTTGATCTTTAAGTTTCTGAGATGAGATGATACATGATACATTAAATGGTATGTGTTTAGTGTTTTATTTAAAAACAGGGTTGGAGTTGGGTCAGAGGAATGTTATATGGGCGATACATGTATATTCAAACACTTTTTAACCCCAAAATTATGTATTTGTAATTTACATCATTAAAAACTAATTTTCTCATTATTAGTCATTTTTAATTAAGAAATAAGAAAACAAAAATAAACATCGAAATGAAAGTTTTGCCAACAATAGATGATTTATTCATTCATCTTTCTAAATAAAAGTAATAGTTCTCTGGTGTGTAGTTAAAATGTTTGTTTGTTGTTTTTTTTTTTTTGGTTGAACTGCCTTTTTTGTTAAAAAATAAATATTTCGTAGGGGGGAAGCCGTTTTCAACCCTTAATAATTTCAATTCAGAAGAAAGAAAAAAAACTTGATAATTAAGAATAATTATCAGCTTTACTTTGAGATCAAAGTTATTGAATTCAGACAAATGTTCAACAAGTAATTAAATAAAAAATACTAACGGTACTAACCGAAATTTCAACCGTGTGTATTGAATGGATATCGGCCTGCTGTGATCTGTTATTAAGGCACTGATTAGAGGTAGTGGGGCTCAAAAGGAAAAATGTTTCCATTGACAGTTACACATACTAGCATATGTCTGTATAGTTAGTTATCTGTATAGTTAGTTAACGTCATTACTTTGTAAAACTGAATTTTGCCACATGTTCTAAAACAATTTATTAGTTCTTTATTGGATTTCTTCGGTACACAATAACACATAAAATGGGTGTGTTTCAAAATGGACACATTTGTTCATGTTTAACAAATGTGTCTTTGTTTTGAAGCCCATCCATCATATGACTAGATTTCAATCGACATGCACCGACAGTATATGTTGTATGCGTGTGCGCGTCTGTCAGGGGCGTAGCTGGCTTATGTTTGATGTGTAGGCCTGGGTGCATGCTTCCCAATGATATAATTTTAAATATAGACTTTAAATGGTGGCTTCAGGTGCATTTCAAGACATATTTACAACTACTTTCCCATATAACATTTATACTGTGAAAGACTGGACCCGGTCAGCTCAATCGGTAACGCGTTTGACTGGCAATCCGAGTCTCATCAGTTTGAATACCCGCCAGGTAGTCAGACTATGTGGTGATTGGTCATGAACATTGTTCTGCGATCATGGGTCTCCATCGGAGACATCCGAATATGTGGTGAGTAGTCAGTGATCTGCAGAGATGCCACTGTCATAACGCATAGCGGATCCCAAACTTTACAAAACAATGCGTATTTAATCATATGTAGGTTCCTCCGTGGCCGGGTGGTCTAAAGCGCCGTCTCAATATCACTTACCTCTCACCGCTAAGGTCATAGGTTCGAGTCAGTTACTTGCGGCAGGACGTTGGTTCTACTCAGTCTGACTTAGTCTGAGGTTTTCCTCCACCAGTAAAACTGGATATGCCATATATAACCTGAAATGTGTTGAAAATGGCGATAAACCCTATTCAATAAAAACAAATAATAATAATAGTAATGTGTGCTAAAGCATGACAAGCAAGTCTGTAAAGTTCACCGTTTTTTCCATGTGGTCATGTGGATGTAAAACACGTATATTTATATTACAGAGATTGCATATTTATAACATTAAATATGTGAATAGATATATTTAACGCAAATAAATCTTGTTTTAGACGGGGTCGTCTCAAATTCTAAATGTGAACCGCTCAACCATAAAATCGTGTCAGTGTATGCGAGTAAAATTGCAATGCTTTTAAATGTAATTTAATACTCTTTTGACGTATAGTGACATGCCATTTTCCTATTATATATCAGATATGGCGAATTTTTCTTTTACATGTATATCTGTCTATTTGAAACACTCGCACAAAGGGTGGCGATTATTTTGGTCCAGACTTGAGATATGTTTAGACTTGTTGCCTTCAGGCTTGTCACATTTGACTGCGATCACTACTAACTGGTGCATATCTCTTGTTGCACAGCTGGACACCATTTATGTACTGGTCTTATTTAAGCTTTTTTAAAATACTTTGGAATGGAGTTTAATGCTATTTTCAACGCATTACTTTATGTGGAGCGCGTGGACCAGTATTAGAGAACCGAACACAGGATCGGAGGGTCGTTGATTCGAGCCTCCCCCACGATTATATGTGGTGTCCTTCAGCAAGACACTTTTCCCGCATATGCTTAGTACTTGTTCTATCCAGGAAAACTTCGAGCGTGATTTGTCTAAGTTGTAAGAACTTGTTTCCCAATCGAAGTAAAGCGAATAAGTCTTAAATAACGCATAACATGTCACACATATGGCATATGGATTTTCTGGTGGACCCCAGAGTGAATTTGAGTAGAACCTTCGCCCTTCCGGCAAACTTTTTCATATGTAAAGCTTGGATACTTTTAGTAATTATTGCCGACGGACGGATTGACGCCTGACGAAAGGTCGGAGGGTCAACCTATAGTCCCCTACGGGGAAATCAGACAGGGGATTAATTACATGTGTATATGTCTCTGGTTAAATATTACTAAAGTTTTGCTTATTGGCGATTTAACCAAACGCAACGGCTGTAGGCATACATTATTGGCAAGTTTTTAATTGTATTATTTAACAATATTATACGTCATATGTAAATGTCTAATTTCCTTCTTGCTCATATTTTCCTTTTCTAAATAGTTTATTGCTAGGGGTGAAAGCGAAAATGGTCTAAATGCTTCTTTATTTATATGCATTTAGACCATTTTCGCATTCACCCCTCGAAATTTGTTTCAGTTGATTCTACTAATTCAATGATAATATGCTTAGTATTTGTTTATTTTAGCGGCACCTGCTGAGGACAGACAGGGAGACTGCGTGTTCACATACAAAAACCTGGTAAAGAGGGCCGAAGATTCCTTGTCATCGGCCGAGTACAGACATTTAAGTAGGTGTCATATTCTTCAAAAGATTTCAGAGGATTTCATCGGTTAACTTATGTTACATCTCCATACCTCATAACATCTTGCATACCTTATTAGTTCACCGGGAAGAAGCCTAAGGAGAGCTATTGCCATGACCCCGGCGTCGTCGTCGTCGGCGTCGTCTGCAGACACACAGGTTAAACTTTTGCGTTTAAGATATATATGGATTGCATTTTGGCAAAGTTATGGCCCTTTTTGGACTTAGACACCCAGGTTAAACTTTTGCGTTTAGTAGCGTTTAAGTTTAAGATATCTATGCAACCACTCATTGGATATGAATGAAACTTCGCATGTGTGTTCATCATCATCAATGGAACACAAACAGATAAGAATCATAACTATGAATTGCATTTTTGTAGAGTAATGGCCCTTTTTCGACTTATTTGTTTAGGTTAAAGTTTTTTTTATCAGGTAAGATATCTATGCAACCACTCATTGGATATGAATGAAACTTCGCATTGTGTTCACCATCATCAATGGAACATACAGAGATAAGAACCATAACTCGGGGTTGCATTTTGACAAAGTTATGGCCCTTTTGGACTTAATTTTTCGTCTGTAGACACCCAGGTTAAACTTTTGCGTTTAGTTGCGCTTTTAAGTTTAAGATATCTATGCAACTACTCATTAGATATGAATTAAACTTTGCATGTATGTTCACCATCGTCAATGGAACACGCAGAGACAAGAACCATAACTATGAATTGCATTTTTGCAGAGTAATGGTCCTTTTTCGACTTATTTTTTTAGGTTAAAGTTTTTTATCGGGTAAGATATCTATGCAACCACTCATTGGATATGAATGAAACTTCGCATTGTGTTCACCATCATCAATGGAACACACAGAGATAAGAACCATAACTCGTGGTTGCATTTTGACAAAGGTATGGCCCTTTTGGACTTAATTTTTCGTCTGTAGACACCCAGGTTAAACTTTTGCGTTTAGTTGCGCTTTTAAGTTTAAGATATCTATGCAACTACTCATTAGATATGAATTAAACTTTGCATGTATGTTCACCATCGTCAATGGAACACGCAGAGACAAGAACCATAACTATGAATTGCATTTTTGCAGAGTAATGGTCCTTTTTCGACTTATTTTTTTAGGTTAAAGTTTTTTATCGGGTAAGATATCTATGCAACCACTCATTGGATATGAATGAAACTTCGCATTGTGTTCACCATCATCAATGGAACACACAGAGATAAGAACCATAACTCGGGGTTGCATTTTGACAAAGGTATGGCCCTTTTGGACTTAATTTTTCGTCTGCAGACACCCAGGTTAAACTTTTGCGTTTAGTTGCGTTTTTAAGATTAAGATATCTATGCAACTACTCATTAGAAATGAATTAAACTTTGCATGTATGTTCACCATCGTCAATGGAACACGCAGAGACAAGAACCATAACTCTGGATTGCATTTTGACAGAGTTATGGCTCTTTTTCGACTTAATTTTTAAGGTTAAAGTTTTTTATCAGGTAAGATATCTATGCAACAACTCCTAGGATATGAATGAAACTCGCATGTGTGTTCGCCATCATCGATGGAACGCACAGAGACAAGAACCATGACTCGGTTTTGCATTTTGGCAGAGTTATGGCCCTTTGGATTAATTTTTCGTCTGTGGACACCAAGTTTAAACTTTTTTGCATTTAGTTGCGTTTAAGTTTTGGTGTTTGCCTCCAATCTCAGTCTTTGCATGGGTGGTGAGTTTATCCCATCGGCGAGCTTTGTTGTCTTCTGACAGCTCTTGTTTCACGATTATTGCACCAAGAAAATAGAGCTGTGTGAATCGGTTGGGCACTGTTGTTGTTAAAAATACATACCATTGTCATATTTCTGTGTACATTATGAGAACATTGCAACATTTTCACGAGTTGTGCCAAAATTGGATGACATTGGGAACTGTTTGATGAAGATATAGCTGTAATGATACGTAGTGATACACTGCAATAAATGGGTAGAATTGTCAAAATGAAGGGGTGTCACCAAACCATCAAAGTTGTGAAAACGCGGTCTGGCAACCCCATATTTGAACCAACAGAGAACTATTTAAGGCACTTTTAGAACTCTTGGTAATGTGTTTAGTGATCCAGAAGCGCATTAATGTGTCTTCTCTATATGTAGAACAGTGCAAATTAATTGTGCGCGATGTTCAGAGCGGACAAAGGCCGTTCTGAATCAAGCGAGTGTATGATTTAGATGTCTAAATAAGGTGCATTTTCTAAGCTAACTGCAAAATATGAATAGAGTGTTACAAATGTCACAATTTCTAGTTTCCTTCGAGTTTGATAAAACTGATAATGCGTCACAGAATGGCGAATTGTGGACCTCTAATGAAAAATATCGAACTAACTTTAGTTTTCCAAATAATTAGTAACGTATATGCCTGTACATGTCACCAGTCACAATGATACAATTCTGTTAATCTCGATAATTATCGCTGAAGCATGGTAAAATAATCTATAACATGGGCGTAGGAGCGTTTCAATTATTGGGGCAAACCTAAGGAGAGAGTATATGAGGATGTACTTCCAGGCCCCAAAGTATATGCTGAACCTGAATATTGCGGGGCCCGGTCCCCCTCCCCCACTGGCTCCTACGCCTATGTATAAATCATAACTTGGGTATCTGTGTATGTCACCGCCTTCTCTGTAACCCTAACTGGGCAGACTCGGGTAGAGTCATTCAGATGGGGTATTTACATTGATTGCGAAACAAGTTATTACAACGCTGCTCTACCACTGGACCACGCGCCCCACAATGGATACTTTGTGAACACGTGTAGATTTTGATGTTTCAATGTATATTTGTAAACTTATTAAATATTATTTTTGGTTTAAACAATATTTAGTTGTTAGTTACATACTAGTATGGCATACATATATATTTATTACACAGCGAAACATAACAACAGCATTGAGAAGAAAGCTATTTCTAGCTTGTACAAAGTCTCTCTTCTGAATGTCTTGCAAAATGTTATTTTTCAGGTTTGGAACGTTCCTGGCTAGCTTTAATGATAACTGCCGCAGGTTTACAACTGTTTACCATACTCGCCTTGATATGTGGACTCTGGCCTGGGGACTGTCAAAGTATGAAGAGATCCACACTCTATCTGGTGGCCTCCATCATGTCACTGTTTGCCTGTAAGTATACTCTGTCCGGATATATATGAAAACTCAATACTAGTACATGTAGTGGCTAGACCATCCTTAAAAAATATTTGTTTGCTGTGCTCCGATCCAGTATTTTTCATATGTGGATAGGTAGGTAGCTAATTAATCTTTTTTGCGCAAAATTTAGATTTTGCATAGTCATATGTTTTAATAAAAAAATGGACAAAAATCGTGAAAAAATTCAACGTTTTGAAAGTCAATAACTCCCAACTCGCCCGACATTTTTTGGATATTCATGAAGCTAAAATGTTCTTACCAATGTTTTTATTTTTCAACACCGTGTTTCGTAATCCATGTTTTAAAGGACGAGTGTTGACAAAGAATATGCTTTCTGCGATCACAAAAAAGTTCTTGCCAATGGAATTGAGTTGGATAAGGGTCAGCCCTCACTCTTTAGGTTCTACTTAAGGGATTGCAGTGGACCATATAGTTTATATCACCTGTGTCATATATGACTAGTTTAATTACACTCGTACTAAATATGTTGAGTTTTCAGATCTCTTCCTGTGTTGCGTTTTCATATCTCTTCGGTGTACTTTTACTTATAATCTTTTTTCAAACTGACTGTTTATATCATTGCAGGTATGGCGGGTATTTCTAGCGGCATCTGTTTTATTGCCGTCCGGGACATCGACCAGACGTCCAATAACATGTACCCAATGGGGGTGGACACTGGATACAGATGGTCCTTCATATTGGGCTGGGTTGGCACTGGACTCTGTCTCATTGAGGGCTTTATATTCCTGGGCCTGCTGCGATTAGATTACGATGACGTTGGGGAATCTGGAAGATACCGTAACATGTAATCTCGGAATTTGAAGCGGAGCGTTTATATAGTACTCGTCCATCATCGGTAACAAGATATGTGGTAACTCAATTTATATGCAGCGTCATAAATAACATGTCAGCCAACGAAGCAAAAGCAGGAGCAGAACAAAGTCATCGATAACCGGTTCAGTATGTTTAACACGCGGGCCGGACCGGTAACAGAGGTGTGATGTCTATCTTGTACAACATGGTTATTTATTTTTGTATTTTAGCTTGATACGTGTCATATTTTGGAACAAATGTCAGTTCATCAGATATTCCGAAAACATTGTGATGATAGATACTGTATCTTCGTGTTATAATCAAAACCTGCCGTTCAGTTTTAATATCAGGCTCAGTAGTGAGAGCGAGAGAGAAAGAGATATGCATGTTGAGAGAGAGAGAGAGAGAGAGAGAGAGAGAGAGAGAGAGAGAGAGAGAGAGATGCATGTTACCAAAGATTTATTATTGAGCTCATCAGTACTTACATAATTGAGGTGATGTTAAATTTAAATGAACGAGAAACATCATTATATATACGTATAACTAGCTTTGTCTTTATACATAACAGTTCCTACCTAATGCAATATATATAAACAATATTTGCACAAACACGCACTGAAGGTTTTGTTGTTTTTTTAAACAGAGTCTGCTGTTTTGAATAAAAGTTCTATGAATAAAGAACGACGCCGGTTTATATTTGACTTCTGATTCTCGTGATTTCTATGTTTATAGACAAAGTGTGATGACACAAAATTATAACGTATAATACTCAATAGCTCCCTTATCATTTTCATTTTAATATTGTCTTGTCTTGTGTTTTTTTTTGTGTGTGTAGTATAATTCACGAAACTGTTCACGTGAATGTTACAAAGGTCATCAGAATTGGCCTGACGCAGACTGTCAATACAACAAGTTGATTATCCAATCAGCGATCGATATTGGTTGTTACTCCGCCATTTTCCTTGGATAAACAAAGTATGTCTATGTTAATAGTGCATTGTATTTACTTGGACAAACAGTACCACATGGCCAGTGGGCGGAGCAATGGTCGCTTTTGCGTCATAATTGTTTATAATGTGTTTACATTTATGCCGGCAAGAAATTAATTATACATATCTTCGTACTATTTCTATTAGAAGATCTGTGTAATTTATCTCTCTCACGATTTCGGATAATGTAAGGATTCTTTCAGTAGGTCACATAACGAAATGGCGTATACTTTAACGTTTTGTTCAGCTTGAAACATATGTTGTATATATATGAATTCTCAACAACATTGTAATGCTATTCTATATAATTAAAGTTGATTTTTTCTGAACGATTCAAAGCCACTGAAGGCGAAATACCAATTGAATTTTTTATACCCCTCCTATTATAAATACAATGGGTATGATCACTTTGACACAACTTATTTATATATTTTAATTGTTTATTTATCAAACGCTTATTTTATTGTTCTGTAAAACTATTCAGTTTTTCAGTATGTTTTCATTCATGTGTTAATTAATTATTCATTATATGCATGTGTTAATTAATTATTCAGCAAATTCAAACGAAATGACCACGTTCTTTTCAGTGTTGCACTTAAAAAGAAAGTAATACACTGTAAAACTCAATAGCAGGTATACCTGTATGTTGATAGAAATTGTATACTTATAATATTGTATCTATGTTCGATAACTAATAAATGGAATTTATATATTGTTAACTTTCTTTCTGATTATTTCTGTACATTGTGGCCTTGTCTGGACATATATCTAACAACTACAGGGTGTCCCAAAAAACGTGGACCAAGAAAAAGTTGCATAACTTTTTTTTGATGACGGAAGTTGTGATCTTTTTGAATCAAATACTACACAAGTCTTTTATATGGAGAATGTACTCAAGAGATGACATGCATTCTCTAATAACCACTATGTTGGCTTTGTTAATTCACGCCATTTTAGCCTTACTTGTATACTTTGTACAAAGTTTCTCAGTTTCCCAATACTAATTGACTTCCATTTTTAGCCTTTCTAGTATACTATGTACAATTTTTCTCAGTTCCCAATACTAATTGACTTCCATTTTTAACCTTTCTGGTATACTTTGTACAAAGTTTCTCAGTTTCCCAATACTAATTGACTTCCATTTTTAGCCTTTCTGGTATACTATGTACAATTTTTCTCAGTTCCCAATACTAATTGACTTCCATTTTTAGCCTTTCTGGTATACTATGTACAATTTTTCTCAGTTCCCAATACTAATTGACTTCCATTTTTAACCTTTCTGGTATACTTTGTACAAAGTTTCTCAGTTTCCCAATACTAATTGACTTCCATTTTTAGCCTTTTTAGTATACTATGTACAAAGTTTCTCAGTTCCCCAGTACTAATTGACTTCCATTTTAAGCCTATCTTGTATACTTTGTATAAAGTTTTTCAGTTTCCCAATACTAATTGACTTCCATTTTAAGCCTTTCTGGTATACTTTGTACAAAGTTTCTCAGTTTCCCAATACTAATTTACTTCCATTTTTAGCCTTTCTGGTATACTTTGTACAAAGTTTCTCAATTTCCCAATACTAATTGACTTCCATTTTTAGCCTTTTTGGTATACTATGTACAAAGTTTCTCAGTTCCCCAGTACTAATTGACTTCCATTTTAAGCCTATCTTGTATACTTTGTATAAAGTTTTTCAGTTTCCCAATACTAATTGACTTCCATTTTAAGCCTTTCTGGTATACTTTGTACAAAGTTTCTCAGTTTCCCAATACTAATTGACTTCCATTTTAAGCCTTTCTGGTATTCTTTGTACAAAGTTTCTCAGTTTCCCATTACTAATTAACTTCCATTTTTAGCCTTTCTGGTATACTATGTACAAAGTTTCTGAGTTTTCCAATACTAATTGACTTCCATTGTAAGCCTTTCTGGTATATTTTGTACAAAGTTTCTCAGTTTCCCAATACTAATTGACTTCCATTTTTAGCCTTTCTGGTATACTATGTACAAAGTTTCTCAGTTCCCCAATACTAATTGACTTCCATTTTTAGCCTTTCTGATATACTATGTACACAGTTTCTCAGTTTTCCAATACTAATTGACTTCCATTGTAAGCCTTTCTTGTATACTTTGTACAAAGTTTCTCAGTTTCCCAATACTAATTAACTTCCATTTTTAGCCTTTCTGGTATACTTTGTACAAAGTTTCTCAGTTTTCCAATACTAACTGACTTCCATTGTAAGCCTTTCTGGTATACTTTGAACAAAGTGTTTCAGTTTTCCAATACTAATTGACTTCCATTTTTAGCCTTTCTGGTATACTTTGTACAAAGTTTCTCAGTTTTCCAATATTAATTGACTTCCATTTTTAGCCTTTCTGGTATATTATGTACAAAGTTTCTCAGTTCCCGAATACTAATTGACTTTCATTTTTAGCCTTTCTGGTATACTTTGTAGAAAGTTTCTCAGTTTCCCAATACTAACTGACTTCCATTTTTAGCCTTTCTGAAGTTTCTCAGTTTTCCAATACTAATTGACTTCCATTGTAAGCCTTTCTGGTATACTTTGTACAAAGTTTCTCAGTTTCCCAATACTAATTGACTTCTATTTTTAGCCTTTCTGGTATATTATGTACAACATTTCTCAGTTCCCGAATACTAATTGACTTCCGTTTTTAGCCTTTCTGGTATACTATGTACAAAGTTTCTCAGTTTCCCAATACTAATTTACTTCCATTTGTAGCTTTTCTGGTATACTATGTACACAGTTTATCAGTTTCCCAATACTAATTGACTTCTATTTTTAGCCTTTCTGGTATACTAAGTACAAAGTAACTCATTTTCCCAATACTTATTGACTTCCAAGATTTCGCCTAAACGTCTTGTCATTTTATTTTATTGTTTTGGGCTTTGGATCTGAATACATAGTACCATTAATAATGATAAAATGTTTATATTGGATTTAAATAGGCCAGTTTGTTCTTTGATATGACGTTTGGTAAATTTTCTCTCAAGAGTCCAATTCTGATATACTTCCGCATATGCAAACCATTTTTTGCATTGATCTACAGTTAAGAGAGGTACCGACTTCCTCCAAAAGCCAGTTGATTTTTGAGGTAGATCTACCTTAAAATGAATGGTTGTACAGATGTTTCCTTTGCTTTTCATATACTGAGTTTTCAAGTTGAACTCCCTCTCTTGTATTAAGCTTTGTGCAGTTTGTTCTCATGATTTGCTTGACTGAGGAATATCGCTTTTTTAAAAAGACGATATGAAATTAAGTAATTCAGGAATTATGATGTCATGTCCTGCTCATAAAGTCATTTCCTGTTTAAAACATATTAGTCAAAAGTACTATTAAGTAATTGGGAAAAAAGTGTACGTTTCATTGCTTTGAGTCAAAATTTGAGTATATTGCAGCACTTAAATAAGATCTACGTTATTTTGTTGTTTTATGTGAAGCTCCCTGTATATAGGCAGTTGAACTTTATGTGATTCTCATATGAACGTATATACATTCATAAGCGTATATAGCGGTAGTGTAGTAGACATAGCATTGGCCGCTTATGCCAGAGGTTGCGAGTTCGATCCCTAGCTCGATCCAAAAAACAACACTTAGTACTGGTTTTAGGCAGGATGCGGACTCGATAGCGGTTCATATAAGCTTTGAATTTCCATCGCAATTGAGCCGAAATAAATGAGTATAAATTAAAGGATATACATATATGGAACTAATGCAATTGTATGAAAGGTTATACGTTTCTAATACATAGTCAATTGGCGTAATTTTTAGTTCTGTGTCTACGACATGACAACTCAAAGATCGTTCCCCAGCGTCTCACAGTGTTGTTGTTTCTAAACAGGTATGTGCGGCGACAAGTAACATTTAATGTCTTCCTAGATTGAATCAGAACTAAACATATATACCGACGACAAAATGTCTTGTTTCAAGACACGTCATGTGGGGATAGAAGGGATTCGAACCTTGGATATTCCAATATACATTTTTTGATAGAAACACTGCCAGTAACTGGCAAATTTTTCACATAAAAATTTGGACCGAGTTATTCTCGAACCCACGACCCTACCGGTGAGAGGTAACTTTGACCACTAGGTCTCGGACGGTACTGGATATGCCATATATAACATGTCGTGTGTTGAACATGGCGTTAAACACCAATATAAAAGACATGTAATGGTCGTGTAGCATGGCGCGGAAATACAAAATCAACAACACATAAATTAACATACATATTATCATATCTAATTTAGCCAAACTTGTATTAAAGTCACTTTATTAAACAATAAGTATCGCCTAAATAACACGTACCAAGTAACAAATTCAAAGTACAGTCAAACTTTTGTTAGTGGTAACCTCTTTTAAGCAACCACTTGTCTTAAAGAGACACATTTTCTATTTACCATTTTCGTAATTTTAGTTTAGATCAACCTGTATTAAGCAGCCACTTGTCATATTGCTTTTTCCCTTGAGTGGCTGCTTAACACAGATTTGACTATTTAACTTTATGAAGAAATACATATAAAGAGGACTGGGTACGACATGTAGTAATAATATTTTCACAAGGATTTAATAAATAGCACATTTAAAACATACAAGACAACAAAGAAAGGCACAAAAGGTTCAACTGCACCATGTTGAAACATGAATAGTCAAACCAGTATTATAACGGTCACCTCTATTAAGCATCCACATGTCTTAAGTAGGTACATTTGTTATTTCCCATTTATAAGCTTTTAAAGCAAATTAACCTGCATTAAACAACAACTTCGAAAGACCACTTTTGCTTATTCCTTTGTCTGGCCGCATAAGACAGGTTTGACTGTAATTAGACTTTAGATTAATCATCATTAAAAGCAAAGATCCAAAATTGCTACATCTGCATTTCCCTTCTCAGATATTATATGTAAAATAAGTTTTGTGATAACCTTGGTGATAGTCGCAGGACTAACCAAATGACTTTGATTTATGTTGCTATCATCGCCGCCGGTTTATGGGCGATGCTCTCAGAAACTCATTGTAAATTTGCTTCTGGTTCTTTGACGTGCTCGGTGTATAGTTCCATCAGAACGACTTTTAGTATTTTAATTGGCCAGCCCAGCGAGTCGATCCCGCAACCCCGAGTCTCGGAGCTGGCCAACTAAAACTAACAGTCGTTTGATTTAATCGAACTTAAAAATCTATAAACAGTTTACGCATGGCAGCTGAAGTGGGTTACGCAAGTCCATAGGAACTTTTTACCATATCCTTTTTAAACTCGCTGTATTTTGTTTGTATTATTATGTAATACAGCGAATAAACCCATGTTTGGAGTGGTGTGCATACATAAAATGTATGGATGCTTTGGCATGTAAAACACATTAATTTCAAAATGTAGCCGAATGGTCACATTTGAATTATAAACAATATCAAAAGGAGACTACATAAATTTTATCAAAATAGTTTTACTGGCGGATCTAAAGGGAGGACAAAGGGTCAGGACCCCATCCCTCTCTGAATACAGACACTTTTTGTGTGAAAAAAATTACGCTTTAGAGTGTTTGACTGTTGAGTCACACCCAACCCTGAAATCTGATATAGAACAGTTGCAGATAGTAATACTTGAAGATTTCAACATAACCATTTTTCCATGGGATAGTTTTGTCAGTTATTTAACAGGACGTACCATTATACTGAATGGCAACAATTTACACATGCACAATGAACGAATGCTAGTAGATCTGCAGCTGCACACAAACTATAGTTGTCGTTTTTTTTGTGTTTTTTTTTGTGTGTTTTTTTTTAAATTTTAATTCGTTAAACCTTGACTTCAATGTTACTGAATACCCCCCCCCCCCCCCCCCCCCTCCACCACCACACACACACACACCCAAGTACGCCCCATCTAAACATAAATCCTGGATTCGCCACTGTTAATCCAATCAAAAATTCATGAGCGGGCGATTTATACTGTCCATCAATGTCCCACGCACAACACAGCTCATAGCAATACAAAACACAACAGACAACACAATTCACTTTAAGCGGGGCGGTAGTGTAATGGATAAAGTGTTGGCCGCTCACGCCAAAGGTTCTCATAAAACAACACTCAGTACTGGTTCTACCCAGGAAGCGGACTCGAGAGCGTTTCATATAAGCTCGTGCTTTCATCGCAATCAAGTTAAAATAAATTAGTATAAACTAACAAAATTCAACACCATATAATAAAGTACAATACAAATGTTGTAAATGCATGAGATTAAACGACTCAACACCATCACAACACTTATCCTTGTACGTAAAGTATTTTATACGGCATATACTAGTAGTTTATGTCGAATGCGTTGCGTCAGTTAGTGTCATTTCAAGTATTCGTTTGTAATACAGGTCAAAGATTCGCGTATTACAAATGAATGACATCATAAGAAACACACCCTGAGAAGCATTGGTGAATATGAACAGATATTCGAATACAATATTTCCCGTCCATAGTCTCAAATAGCCGAATACCCAGCATGCCCCAGTGAGGGTGGACAACTTGATAAATATGACCGAGTTGTTTCTATTGGTTAGCACGTTCTCACCTGGCCGGGATACTTTAGATATACCAATAATAGTTAAAATCAGAAATACCAAATTCACAGAAACAAGTACCAATACCGGAAGTGTAAAAGTAAAAAGCAACATTGTTGACGACGATATGTAGCAAACCGATCCTCCGTAACCTAGATCTAACCATTCCGATGTCGACAAAGATACGACAATATTCAATATAACAAAAACAGCAGGAGACAGCCAAGCATAAGTTAAATAGGCAGAAAGCAAATTGTTTTCAATTAATTCTGGAATTCGAAAGTTAAAATCTGAAAACAACCTAAACAAGTTAAAGCTGCAAATATTCATCCAGAACAAAGTCTTAAGCCAAACGAAATGGACAATTATTCCGAAGACAACACACGAATTCTTAAACTGGGTCAGGTCCATGGCGAATTGCTGAAATGTTTGTGCAACCAATAAAGAAGTACAAAGACACATGCTGACTTTACCAGGGATAGTTCGTAGGTTCTCAAACAAACAAAACGTCATCAGTGTGACAATTAAGCTTATGATTGAAAGTATGGAACAGACAAAAGAGGCAATAACAGCCACTTCTTCGAACACATTATTCAGCGTCTTAGAAACTACTGCTCCATTAACGTAATCTTCAATACAGACCGAGATGTTTCCGTTTTGTTTTTCAGCATACTCTGATATTGAAAGCAATACATTGTTGGCAATCAAGCGAATAAACCCTCTTTTAAGTACGATATAGTCTTCGTCGGTAAGTAAAACAAGATCGCAAGATAGAGTCTTTGAAACGGGAATCCCGAAACGGCATTTTTTTTTAACTTTCATCGAATAAGTTTTAAGAAGAGAAACGTTATGTGCAATAGCTGTAAAACGGTTACGATATGCCATGTCGTTAGCGCCAAGTGTTTCCTTGAAAGTAACGCTAGCTTGTGTTACATCACTAGCGGCGTCGTCCAATACTACTGTGTAATACTTACCTTCTCCCTGGTGATCATTTACAAACTTCATCACGGGTACTGGTATCAAATATTCTGAGCCAGCAGAGTTCCAAGACAGTGTTGTGAAAACCAACATTTTCACGTCATTATCGTACCCTACAAATATTTCAAACTGACATGTATGTTGAAATATATCTGCATACTTATCTATGAGTGTGCTATGTATGTTTTGTTTAGCTCGTTCGGTTATAACAGTGGAGTTTAGTTTGGTGCCATTATAAATAGGATCAGTCTGTTCCCATACTACCACGATCTTTAATGTAAAATCCGTGTATGACGAATACAGTGGTGTGCATTTATCGCCCTTCATAGCTCGTAGTGGTGGACATGTTAAATCCCGACATTCTTTCTGAAACGATTTATGAAACTTAAAAAATGGCATGGAAACACATGTGTCAGGAAATTTTAACAGTTTTTATATCATCATCGACGCTTTCTTTTCTAAAAATAAACGTCTTGACAATTTATTCTATAGAGAAATAAATGTAACGAGATTCCGGTAAAGTTTCTGATTAAATGATTCAGACAATCGGACTGCCTCGGCGATCTCCATGAGTTTTTAGAAGACTGTCGTTTAGATGTTTATTGCTGTATTCATTTTTATATAAGATGTGTTCTATTTGACGAATATCTAGGTATAACTGCAAAAACTGTCGTGGGATAAAATATCATTTTAACTTTATTTTGATATATTGGTATGAATATCTCAGCCAATGAGAACTTACTTCCATATTTAATATTACATGTCAAGACGTTTACCTTTTATAAAAGAAAGTCGACATAATGGACATTTAAAATCCATAAAACAAAATATGACAGCCCATACAACGCACCTGTCAATTGATACCCTGGCTCCCTCAGGGACAAAGCTGGGACAGTCGGATTTAAGTGTCACAGTATGAACATCCCCGCATTGCCGTGAAGGTGTGGGAATGTTACTTTACGTCATAATAGCCGTGATTGTAGAGGCACTTGCTTTCTTTAACGCTTTACTTCATAGATACACATTTTCCTTCACCAATCGCAGAAGGCCTTTGAAAACAGTGCAGGAAGAGTTCAGATTGCTCGTGACGAGCAATCTGAACACTTCCTGCACTGTTTTCCACTCTGTCAGTTAATATAAACATAATTCACCCAATAATTCAAAAGCCTTCTATATAAGGCGTCCAAAGGTGTCTATATTAGAGGTGTCCAAAGGCGTCTATATGAAGTAAAGGGTTAACTAGTGTGATTGTATAATTAATGTCCGAGTTACTTTATTTTCTCTCATTTTTCAATCGATTTTAACCAAACTTAGAGTAGCTATATAACCATGGGCAATCGGCATTTAGCAGGGCTTTTACCAGTAACCTGTCCCTGCAAGACAGAACCGTAACTGGACGTTGAACAGACTGTCACAGTCCTCAATATGTCCCAGTCTAGAGAAAACAGGGTTAACAATTGACTGGTGCATAACAAAGTTAACCGGAAGTCCCTAAAGTAGATCTATATGTATAGTTTATCTTATTGTCCGTGTCCACACCTATATACGAATATATTTATAATGCTTCCTTTTTCCCAAAGATGTAATAATTTTTAAAATAAGATGGACATTTCAGACGACTATCCGAACAAGAAAACAAATGTTCCTTTCAGAAGAATATCTGCATTTAGAATTTTATTATTTTAGCGAATTGCATTGACGTTAATGGTATATGTCACGGTCATTAACGGCATCGAACTTTGTTTGTGTAATATGTCAACACAAGCAGTGCACTCTACACAAATAAACATGGTATTGTTTACGTCAACAAATATACTAAGAAACACATTTAACATTACTTTATGTTTATGTATTATTTATATAATATATTACCTGGTATGGGTCGAAAAACTTGGCGGAGGGACACCCACGTTGGTGTTTCACTGAGGGTTCTCCAACTGTATTATCCAGGCTATCAATGTTCAAAATTGCGAAGAAAGAATGTTTTAGTGCAAAAAATAAATCTTTGGCAGGACAAAGAGCGTCGATTTTCAGTGGAGCTTGTGCTACGTTACACAAGTAGCAATGTGCGTTTTTATACACAGTATTCTCTTGTTTTTTTTTAAAGGACAACGTGTATGCATTGCACGCGTCGTAAATGTACTTATCGTATGTCAACCAATCACCAGTAGTGTTACAAGTGGAGATATCTATTGGGAAACAAAAGCTAGCGGCAACCATGGACGCGTTCTTGGGTCGAAATACAAACATGCAAAAACCAATGCGTAAAAAATCGCGACGCATTTCCGGCGACGACTCCACGAACTGCTGAAGGATATGCGGGGCCGTGCATACAATTACAGAAGAGAAGAAGTATGCATCTATTGTTTCACCTAATCCATTACAACGGGAGCAGAAAATGTTGGCATACACGGTGAAAGTGTTCCTATCGATGACAGGTGTGGATAAAACTTGTGTCGTCGACGTCTACCAAGTTAAGGCGATTATTCAGGCATTTCGATTTTATCACTGTGTCTTTGTAGTTTGTGGGACAGCTCTGCATCATCCTTAATGCCGGCCAAGCCATATGTTTTAGACTTTGAAATATGGCGTCCCTTTTCAAGTCGCTGTCAGTGTCTATGTACATCGGATAATTGCAAGTTGTGGTGACATCTTCATACTTTTCTACACCAGGACAACAAGGTTGTCTGAAGCCACAATCTTCGGACGATGAACATGTTGCGCAACAAGGAACTAGTTCAGAATCAACATCCACAGCAGTTTCGTTTCTCGGCCTTCCGTAGAAATTGTTCAATGGACATATTTTATGTAACCTCTTGCGAAATATTAGTCATCAGTTCAGATGCACAATGTATAACCGAAAGCTCTATGTATATCAAATACACTGCTAGCGTGCACAGCGACCGCATCGTGGAGTGTTTAAGCTGGCACCTTATATACGTGCAATTACACGTGCATTATATAGTTGTGGTTTGCATTCCTCTGTTTTATTAAATTCGTATTTGTCGTGGAGACAGTTTTTATATTTCAGCAATGACTATAAATATGGTACTTTTAATGTCCAGTACGCACGTTTATCCGTGAAATCATTAATATGAAAATCGCAAACTGATAGATAACCATATATAGTAAACTGGTCCGAGGGCTGGTCACAAAGTATTCAATAAGTTATTAATAAGGCGATTTTATTTTATATTATAAACAAATAACAAAGTGAATAACCTTTAGTTTAGTCATTTGAAAGGAACGTTTCAACATAATTATGTACATATGTACAGAGCAGAAGAGTGGTATATGAGCTTGTGTTAGATTTTCCAATACACATGTGTATATAATGAAATATAAAAATAAGCTTGGGATGTTCAAAAAGTAATGTACACTAAGGACATGCCATTTTACATCAGATTTTATACATTATGTGAGCCCTATGCAATACCCTAATGGCCTATACAATGGCGCAGCCGGCTTGCAAAAACTAACTGTCGTTTTAATACACTCAGCCGTTAACTCTGTCATAAGCAATAATACGCAAACGAGCAGATTATTTTAGAAATTAATGCTTATACCAAACTCGTATAATGTTTTTGTGAGTGTATGCCTTTCTGTGTATTTATGTTGTTTACATTTCGTTACAATAATTTGGCGCGTTATAGTAACGTTGGTATGAGTAGGTGTCTTATAGTAACGTTTTTTCTTTGTGGTGTCTTTAGAAGTTTCAATTAGGTGTCCTATAGTAGTAACGTTTTTGCAATATATGCCCTTCGATTTTAAAGTATCGTTTTTGTGGTGCATACCTTTCGTGTCTAGTTGTAGTTATGTTTTGTTGTGGTGTATGCCTTTACGGGTATGTGTCTTATAATACAGTAACATTTTTATGTTGTATGCCTTCGATTTTAAAACAAATTGTCTTATAGTAACGTTTTTGATATTTATAGATTTGATGAAGTAGAAAAAGTTTTCTATTTACCAGCTATACAAAGCATTCTTATTCAAAAGGGTAACAGCTTTATTAAATAAAAACAAAAGTGTAAAATAAATAAGTTTGTGTATAATATTGATTAAATTTATGCCATTAAACTTAAATCTTCATATATTTCCTTATTGATAGCCTCGGGTGGATATATGTTATACGTAATTAAATGTGCGTCCTGGTGCAGAGGTATGCATCAGCCGACACTATTTACTCTGGTATCGGAAGGTGGTTACTTATTCATTTTCGGCACCAACAAGGAATTACATAGATAAGAATTTTTTAAGGGAACTTAATGAGCAGTTATGAACGCTCGCGTATTCACGCAAAGTCTCGCGATATCTCGTTTTCAAATGTCCTAACTTTCATTTATCTCAGAAATATAAATCAAAATTCTTTCTTTGCACAAAAGAATTCGCTATAAAATGAGACCATTCCTAGTAAATTATGATTAAAATTGGTGAAGACAAAAAATTGTATACTGCAGCAATAAAATAACGGGAAGTAAATGAAAGTTTACTTCAAATTGCAATATTTTTAATTCAAGATCATTCTGCGTGTTTAAAACAATACAAAACATCTAAGGTTACATACAACTTACATTTTATGTAGTAGTAAGTCAGTTGCCTGTGAAATATGAATGATTAATTTGTCAAATTATTAATTCTTCGCATGCTATTTTATCAACACTCAGAGAGATACAAGTTTCATATCTTTCTATGTAAGTCCTTGATTCCAATAACAGTAGCAACATGTTATGATAACTTCATTTAAAATATTTTATTACTTTCAATAACTTCAAGATATCAAGAATTAATATATTTTTCTGTACGCCTTTAAGCATATTTTTATTCCATTTAAATATATTTATTTTACCACGATTGTGAAACTAGTTATTACAAATTAGACAAATCATGCTCGAGGCCTTCTCGAGTATAAATGGGACTAGGCAGGTGCGGATTAAGTGTTGGCAAGAGCTGTCCTCGACTAATTTCAACTAGAATTTAATAGCAAGTATATGTAATATCAGAAAAACAGTCATATCTCAGAGAGTCCTGATCTTTATTAACCACACAATCTTAGAATACGAGTTGAAAAAAAGTAGATACATATATATGGATGCGAAAGTGATTTTTTTACTAGCTTAAATGGAATATATATATCTAAATCTATTAAGATTTTTCAAAAGTTTCAAATTGGCTAAAAACATTTTGATTTCAATTTGAATCGTTGTACGAGATTTAGATTTGTAAACACCGTTTCATCTTAGAAAGAGTCCGAATGACGATGGGAATGTCATCAAACAGTATTTAAGTGCTGTCTATTATAAGAATGAGAAGGGTGGAGATTTCATTTCATGTTTAACACTCCGTTTTAAATATAACACCCGACATTAATTATCACATTTGGCCAGTTCAACACTTGTCCAAGATATTAATATGGTTTCATGACAACTGTGTAAGTTTAATGAAAAGCAAATATAAACTGTGAGTACAAGAGTGAACACAACATCAAATACACACATTTTTGACAATTCAAATACCATGACTCCGACAATATTTATCCGATTAGATAGTTCAAAAACTTGTTCAATATACTATGGTTACATAATTACTGTATAAGTCTGTCGGAAGATTAAATGTAAACTGCAAGTGCTAAATACACACAATGTCAAATAACACAATTTTTGACAATTCAAGGGCAGTAACTCCAACACTTATTATCCGATTTGGCCATTTCAAAAACTTGTTCTAGATATTACGGTAATATAACTACGGTGTTAGTTTAATGAGGATCAAATAAAAAATGCACAGTGCTAAAGTATACACAACATCAAATAACGCATTTTTGGATGATTTAAAGGCCATAACTGTGAAAATAGTTATCTGATGTGACCAGTTGAAGAACTTGTCCAAGATATATATGGTTATATGACTTATGTAAATTTGGTGGACATCAAGTGAAAGCTGCGAGTACTCGAATGCACACATGGTCAAATAATGCAATTTTTGACGATTCTAGGGCCTTAACTCTGACAATAATTACCTGATTTTACCAATTCAAGTATTGTCCAAGATATTTTGGTTATATCACAACTGTGTAAGTTTGGTGAGAATCAAATGAAAACTGCTGGTGCTAGAGTGCACATAAGGTCAAATAGTGCAGTTTTTGACAATTCAAATGAATGAATGAATGAATGAATGAATGAATGAATGAATAGGGTTTTACGGCGTACCAACACATTATAGGTTATTCGACACCAACAGGAAGGAAGAGTCCAGGTTCACTCTACATGTACAAAATCAAGAAATTAACATACAGATTTAAAAAAAATATACCAACAAATGAATATGCAGAATGAACGTAGAACCTTGATACCTGCAGAACTGCAGAGTTTCAAGCAAATTCTATCGTATTATTCAAATTGTCGCTTCTTATGACATGCATGAGCCACAGTGGTCCTATTCTTGCCATCACTCATATGGCTCCCTGAAACCACACAGGGGTTGACAATTTAACCACAATAGTGAATATGACAAAAAATGATAAAATGAACATGACACCCATACGGAGGATTCCTACCCCTCTGTAGAGATCAGCAGTGATTATATTCTTAGCCTGAACCATACGGGCTTTGACAATTCAAGAGCCATTACTCTGACATTAATATTCCGATTTGACCAGGTCAAAAATTTGTCCGCGATATTATGGTTATATAACGACTCTTCAAGTTTGTTGAGGATCAAATGAAAAATGCTGCTGCTGGAGTGCACACAATGGTCAAATAGTGCATTTTAATGTTTCAAGGGCCATAACTCTGACATTGATAATCTGATTTGACTAGGTCAAGAACTTGTCCGAGATACTACAGTTACATAACTACTGTGCAAGTTTGTTGAAGATCAAATGAAAAATGCGGGTGCTAGAGTGCATACATGGTCAAATAGTACAGGAAACATGGTCAGTGCAACAAGAATGATCCAAAATGTGCAAATATTTATAATTTAAAGACCATAACGCAAGTATAGTATTCAAATGAGGTTTTATTTAATTTTCAAGAATTTCATAACTACTGTGGTGTCAGACACAGGACTATATAAAGGTAATCACTTATCAGAAAAAAAAACTTGAAATGAATCAACGACTCGGGCGAGCTGAAAATGGTGGTTTTAATTATGTCAGATCCTCAAGTCCAAAACTCTGTTAGGAGGCAAGAGATGTTAATAAATCCCATTATGATATTTCATACAGTTAGTAACCTCTTTGTTCCTTTTGGCATAACAAGATATTAAACACAAGTCTATAGGCAGCTGTGTCGGCCAATTAAAACCACATTTAATATGAGGATGTGATTTATTAATTTTTCTTAAAGTACTATATAACATAAAATCAAATTGCCTTGACTTTTTTATGATTTACTAAAATATCTTAATATCACATAAAAATATAACCATCAAAAGAAAAAAGGCTGACAATTTGTTTATTTGTTATATCTCCCAGCTTATACAATGTAATGATTTTTAACCCAATATATTTTTACAAATATTAAAGAAATTATAAAAAAAAAAATCCCACCGATTGTTAATATAATTTTTATTTCTATATTAAATTTCTCAATATATGTATCATAAAAGGAAAGTTCCTCATTCTTTTGCATACTTTTCTACATGGTTTTATGATTCATATTCAAAACAAGAGTTGTCAGAAGACAACAAAGCTCGCTGATGGGATAAAACTCTCAAAAGTTTAACCTGCTTGTATGGCTAAGTCGAATAGTAGATGCCTTACCTGGGTCAGAATATATATCAAAAGCATAAAAAGCAATGTGTTATGAAGCAGGAATGAAAATGTGAACAGAATCAGAAAGATAGTTTAGGACTTGGACACAAAAACCAAAACTTAAACACAAAAGTTTAACCTGGGTGTCTACAGACGACGCTGACGACGACGCCAGGGTCATGGCAATAGCTCTCCTTGGACATTCTCAACTGGACAGTGGCTTACTAACTGGAATCCAAATCCTCCATCCTAAAACTAATCATTAAAAAAAATCTAAAAAACTCTGATTAATAATCGTCAAGGCTTTTTATACCTTGAGCTTGGAGCATTTCACCACGTGTGATCCCAACATGATCTGAACATGTGAACATGCTCAAGTATACCTGAGCTAGGAGCATTTCGCCTCATGTGACCCCAACATGCTCCTGTGACCCCAACAAGATCCGAACATGTGAACATGCTTCAGTGTTTATATCTGTACAAAGGAGCATCGCAGCATTGAGAAATGCTCCAGATTCAAAACTCAATCTATCTCCAGCCAGTACTGATCCCCTACCCTTAAAGTTCTGGAGCTCATTAATGGAACTATGTAATTCTGTAACAATATTTCTCCCACATTATTTATACAATCAGCGCATTAAATTTACTCAGGGTCATTATTTGAACAAAATAATAAAATCATGAACCCCAATTAAATTAAAAATAAGTGCTATTTTATAGTTTCAGAGGAGATTAATAAATTTTTTAAATAGAATCTTCGACAATAGTTTGACCCTCACGGACAGATTCAAATAAAATGCCAGGTTTTAAGGGTGTATATCAGGGAAACAAGAGAGTCAAACAGCCTTGAATCGCCCACATGTGGCCAAAGAGACAACACCAAAAACTGCAACTTTCAGAGGCGCTAGAGGTACACTGTTATGGTCCTTGAAGGACCATAACACCCGACATTGATTATCCAATTTCGTCAGTTCAAAAACTTGTCCAAGATATTATGGTTACATAACAACTGTAAGTTTAATGAAAATCAAATATAAACTGCGAGTGCTAGAGTCAAATGAAAATTGTGCATGCTAAAGTGCAGACATGGTCAAATAGTGCATTTTTAATGTTTGAATGGCCATTAACTCTGGCATTAATAAAACTTGTCCGAGATATTATGGTTATATAACTACTATATAACTTCAGTTATCATCCAATGAAAAATGCTGGTGCTAGAGTGCACACAACAAAAAGTTCACAGACGGATGACGGACAACAGACTGGTCAGAATAGCTCACCTTGAGCTTTGCTCAGGTGAGGATAAAAAAGCTATAAAATTTATGTCTTAAAAAAAATAACTATTTTAAAATGGACTATAAAATCCAAATGGTTTGGTATGTCAAATTTGCCAAAATGTGACAAAATAGATATTTAAATCAGAATCATAAACTTGAAATGCAATCCTGATTCTAAAAATAGACAGCACTTAAATACTACTTGAAGACCTCTGCATTGTCATTCAGACTCTTTCTAAGCTGAAACAATTTTTACTACATGTAAACATGTATAATGGGTCAAATTAAAATAAAAATAAACCACACGACTTATTTAATATGCCACAAAATATGTTTTTTTATTTTATTAAGTAGGAAATCTAATTTAGTCTAACCTAGCAGCATAGTCCAAGTTAGGAAATCCATTTTCAATATATTATTTTGTCATGTTTAACTCTTTACTTTATAAAGATGCATTTGGACACCTCTAATATAGACGCCTTTGGACACCTCTAATATAGACGCCTTTGGACACCTCTAATATAGAAGGCTTTTTAATTATTGGGTGAATTATGTTTATATTAACTGACAGAGTGGAAAACAGTGCAGGAAGTGTTCAGATTGCTCATTACGAGCAATCTGAACTCTTCCTGCACTGTTTTCAAAGGCCTTCTGTGATTGGCGTGGGAAAACGCGTATCTATGGAGCAAAGGGTTAAATATATATCCTTTTTGCAAGTACAAGGCCAGTGAAGCATGGTTTATTACGAAAAAAATTATATTAGCCCATTTAAGCATATTCCTGATATATTCCCTTTAATAACAACATCATAGGCTTTGAGTTACAAACAAAGAAATTAAACTCTTGTACCTAAGGCCTCATGTTTTTTTCTATAAAGCTTGTGTTCCTGACTAAGGTCAAATACGACCCAGTAATGAGGTTTGAACAAATTGGTTAGAATTATGGGCTCATGCTACATGAACAAGAGGGCCATCATAGGCCCTAATTTGCTCTTGTATGCCCCAGAACCATGTTAAATAAAGCATTTCTTTCAATGGCTGCAACTCTTAACATTTACTATCTGTCTCAAGTTATGCCTGTTTAAAAATTGTCTGAGATCTTAGTGTATGTAGCTACTGTGCAAGTTTGATGAAGACCCAATGATAATCATAAATGAAGTGAAATTACCGGTAAGCAAATTTTGATAATGCAATGGCCAAAAGTGTTACATTATTATCTGATTGGGTCCAGTTAGCTCAGTTGGTGGCGTACCCAACTATCAATCCTGGGGTCGTGAGTTTGAATCCAGCCCGCCCAGTCTTCTTGATGTCTTATTCACAACATTATACGTAACAACTCTTTGTCATTCGTTTTTCACCATTGATTCCAGTGGGAAAGTTATCAGTTACTTGCTGAGATGAGTGTGCTCACATACTGGTTAACCTCCCAGGATACCAGGAAAGAGTGGTTAGGTTAAATGATCGTAGTTAGCCCTCTGTGGGTGTTTTTTTTTCCTGGGAATATATTCAAATATCATTTTAAAGTGAAAGCAAGATGAATGGTGTTTTATTTCCAATGTTATGTCAGATGCATTATTACATAGTATTACAGCAGAACTTCGATGGCTCTAACCCAACGGGATGGGACAAAAAAGTTTGAGTTAAGGGTTGTTCGAGCCCAATATTGTTTAACATCATACCATACATGTACATGTTTATACATTGAAGTAGGAATTGGGCAGAGACCAGATAAGTGTTTCGAGCTATTTATGGTGTTCCAGCCATCCATGTTTCAGCCAATGAAGTTCTACTGTACCGGGTATATACATAATTTTATACCAATTATAAATTAAATATTTTCCTCATCAACTGATGCTCAAAGACCAGTCACTTTCGGTTAACGAAATCATCCTGTGTTACAATGTCTAACTGCTGTATACAGCAGGGTACAGCTTTTTATTTCTTGATGGAAACAATTTGCCTTTCATCTAGCCGTGACCAATTAACAGATAATAATCTGATTAATTTTATGTTCTTGTCACTGAACTGTATTATTTTATCTCAAAGTACAGCTGACGACATCCCCGAGGCAAATGTTGCACAAGATTTGTCTGTAAGCTTGAACTGAGTCATTTTCACTTCTGATTTCTCTTTACTGCTGGTCATTCTGGGCCACGTAGCTGTAAGCTGAAAAAGACAAAACAAGACTTGACAATCCTTAAAGTCGAATTCTGTAGAAATTACAAACATCTGTATAAAACTTTAATATTATGATATCTAATTCTCTAATCTCTACCTCTAATTTACTTCATCAAAATTTTAAATTTTGAACAAATGGTTAGAACATCGACAACAAATTATTTCAGACCAAACATTAAAATAATGTCATGTTTGAGGTCTTCAGATCCTTGTTTTCAAATTTTAAAGAATTTTTTTTTTTTGTCACTCAAAGAATTTTGGTGTCATTGGATGACACACGTATAACTGGGGAAATACATATCTAAAGCTAACAGAAACCTTTATATCAGATCAACAAATTAATGTGAATATCAAATACTGATGTATGCGACTATCATCACTAATTTTAACTATTCACATACAATTGGCTGTTCCAGATAAATTAATGTACATGTATTTGTGTGACAGTAGTCTTTATCATATACGACGCTTAATTTTCTATATGACAAACTGTCTAGAAAGGTTTGACTGAGAATAAAAATGTAACAGTAACTTGATAAAGTTTTTGAATGATTGATTCAAACAATCAGGACTACCTCGGAGACTTCCGTAGTTTAGCTGTTTATTTCCAGATTCCTTTTTATTGTAGATATTTTTTATTTGACAAACATCTTGTATAAGATAACTACAATGACTTCGGGCGGAATAAATATTTTTAAATTTTATTAAAACATAACCATTGCAGGACTGAGATGCTTTATTTTTTCAGCAAATCAAATCTTACTTCCAGACTTCAAACTTTTCTACTGCACAACTTGTCAAGATGTTTGTCTTTTAGAAAAGCAAGCATTGAAGATGATCAAGACTAGTGTGACAGGTCATTCAAAAACATTCAAAATGTCTGTGATTGATGTGATAGGTGTTATACCTGTCCATGGACATCTCGACAGTAGCCACTATCAAGTCCGCGTACTTCAAGCCACAGGTTTGATGAGTGTTGTATGAACTTCCAGACCAAACTCCCATCTTCATCATCTGAACCGAAGTCATTGTTCAATGCCAGAATGAGATTACCTCCAAGTTTATCAACAATGAACGACTTAAGATATCCTATAAAAGCTAACATATCTTTCAAACTTAACTCCTATGTCAAGAAATATTGACAAATTGTCTATGATTAGAGTTGGCAGTCTGTTCCTGTCTGTTTCAATGTTAACTATGACAGACATTAGCACATCAAACAATGTTTGAATCTCTATTTTTCCACAACTATTTACACATTTGCTCCACAACTCATCATATCCCATTTCTGCACCAGGGTTAACTAAACTTCCGAAGATTTTGAGGCCTTCTATAAATGACAGTTGCTTACATTCCTTAGCAATTGCTAGGTTATTGCCAATCTTGTTCCCAACACTGTTGAAATGGTTGAATGACTGACAGGAACTTAGTAGAATCACGTTAGATTTTTGCTTCAAAAAGTAAGATACAAAATGGTGTATCAGAAAAGAACCATCTGCTTGTTGACTCACAAATTCCAATAAAATGATGAGATGTTAAACAATCAGGAGATATATTTAAGAAGTTGTTTAAATCCGTAAACATTTTGTGTTATAGTATGAAGGTTTTTATCATCATAATAACCACTGGAAATCCCACACGTGCCTTGAAATCCAAGTACAACCAAATGTTGAACAGTGTTTCTCACGGAAATGTAACCTGCATGATAAACCAAAGTGATGATGGTTACAATGGTCTAATATTTTTATTCTAAAATAATTTAGCCGAACCAAATTTGTTTATGCGGAGTATCGAAAGAAGCGCCCAATTCAAAATCAGATTAAAGAAAAATACATTTTCAACAGCAAAACCAACCCAACCATTGTTTATACGTTTGAATTTAGGTATATACGAAGCAAGTAAATGTATTGGCAAGTTACAAAATATACTGGTTTGGAAGATGTGACTGATAATTTCCTTGAAATCTTGAGGTTGATTGGTGGTTAGTAAACATAAAGAGGTCAGTTCGATTCCTGTTGAAGTTACGTCTGTCTGTATTTGCCATATTTGGGCTTCTGCTTCTGCAGTGTTGCTACCTCCTTTGTCTTATTGAAGGTTATGTAGTGAACATGAAGCTATGCTCTGTGCCAAGGGAAGTTCTAGTCTTAAAAAACTGTTAAAGGCTTTCAGTGCATCGTGTCTGGCAACGTATTCAAGTCTCGTACTTTTCATGGGAAAGTTCCTGGCATCTATTCTGCAGTTTGGGAACTGGTAGACATCCTCAATGACCAATTCCAGTCAGTCTATACCAAAGAAGACACTACAAGTATTCCAGACAAGGGACCAAGCCCTCACCCAACTATGATGGGACTCAAGATCCGCCCCAACGGAGTCGCAAAGCTTCTTGGTAACCTTAAACCACACAAGGCAGCCGGTCCCGATTGTATACCAACATTTATATTACGAGTAGCTGCTGAGGAACTGTCACCTGTACTATCCAGACTATTTCAGTTATCGATCGACTCTGGAGATGTACCGTCGGATTGGAGGAGCGCAAACATTGTACCTCTTTACAAGAAAGGTGATAGACATCAGGCGTCTAACTACAGACCTGTTTCACTCACATCAGTTACTTGCAAGATACTGGAGCATATTGTCCACAGTAACATAATGCAGCATTTCACCCGACACACTATCCTTTGTGACAACCAGCATGGTTTCCGCGCCAAACGCTCTTGTGAGACTCAGCTGATCACCACTCTTCAGGGAATCACTAGTCAACTACGAACAGGAAAAGACCAAGTTGATGTTGTACTCCTAGATCTGCTACACAAACTAGAGTTTTACGGAGTACGAGGCAACACCCTTCGCTGGATACAGTCTTTCCTCAGCTACAGAAAGCAACGTTTGACACTAGAAGGAATCAGCTCATCAGAAGCTGATGTTGTTTCAGGTGTACCCCAGGGAACGGTACTAGGACCTCTCCTTTTCCTGGCATTCATAAACGACCTCCCAGAATCTACAACATCAGAGACACGCCTCTTTGCAGATGACGGTGTACTTACCGTCACATCAAGGACCCTGATGATGCCCTGAAGCTACAGCAGGACTTAGATTCCTTACAGGAATGGGAGGATAGATGGCAAATGAAGTTTCATCCAGAGAAGTGTCAGGTCATTAGGATTTGCACCAACAAGAGGTTCAAGCAAGATACAAATTACATGCTGCATGGCCATATTTTAGAAGCAGTCGACAGTGCCAAGTATCTTGGTGTCTCCATCAGCAAAGATCTCTCACCAAAGACCCATGTCGACAACATATCGTCCACGGCGTCAAAGGCTTTGGGATTTCTTCGTCGGAACCTGCATAACTGCACTAAAGAGGTACACGAGACAACCTACAATACACTGGTACGACCAACACTAGAGTATGCTTCATCAGCATGGGATCCCCACCTAACCACTGACATTAACCGGCTGGAACAGGTACAAAGACGGGCAGCTCGCTTTGTAATGCGCAACTACTGGTAGAGGACCCAAGGATGTGTGTCCAACATGATAATCAATCTAGGATGGGATTCACTCGCACATAGAAGGAGAACCCAGAGACTTACAATGCTCTACAAAATCCAAGGAGGCTTAGTAGATGTCGATCCAGGACCGCTACTCAGGCGCAACGACATGCGTACCAGAGGAGGTCACCGATTCTACCAACCTACTGCATCCCAGAGAGTGTACAAGTACTCCTTCTATCCGAGGACCATACAGGAATGGAACAGGCTTCCCACAGTGATCACTGATCACCCCACCATCGAAGACTTCAAGGTTGCCCTAGTCACAGTCCCAGCAACCTTCTTCGAGGAGTTAGCTGTCGTGTATATGATTTTAATTGTAATATATCGGGCCTTTTTAATTGTAAATAAGCTAGAGGAGGATGGCTGTTTCACCCCCCTAACCAGGTCAACCTTACAGTCTAAGAAGACTCCTGACCTTTAACCGGAAGAAGGAAGAAGAAGAAGACAGTTTCAAGCGACAGATCCAGTCCATCTCAATAAGACCGTAGTTCAGTGTACATTGTTTATAAACTGTACTGTACAGAAACTCTTTTAGAAAATTCATTTATTCGGTTGTTTTGCATAACACATGCTAGTACAAGTATTCACTTATAGTGGTTAAGTACCTTAAAAGGAAGAAGGTGTAGCTGTGATGGATTCTTCTTGATGGCTGCTAGCTACATGGTTGATCTTGTTTACATTTTTCTTCCATTATACTGCACAAAATACCACTCGTCGTACCATTTGGTGTATGAAACAAGGTTATTGTCAATGTGCATATGTACAGGATTAAAAACAATGATAAAAACACTGCCCTCACTCTATGGTGCAGAGACCAGCCCTCCCCTGAAAGCCTCTAGGGCGTATGCGGTAGCAATGCATCCTGGGAAAGATGTTTCTTAGTCTTGTGCCCGAGGGAAAGAATGAGTGAATAAGTCTAGTGTTGAGGGAAGATGGTCAGAAGAATGTTGAAGGGATGTCTATGAGCCCATGGACTATTCTGTACACATTTTTAGCTTCACTTTGACGTTGGAGTTCTTGCAATGTCTTTCAGCCATGGTCATGTATCATCTGGATGGTACTGCTTATTGTCGCACTTCATGAATCTTGATGCTCGTCATTGGCCTGGTCTCAATTTGGCTGATGTTCGAGGTGGTTTACAGGTCCCATGCTGTGCTTGCATACTCAAAAATGGACCCGACAAGGGTCTGATAACTCTGTAGCTTGATATCCTATGGGCAAAATCTTATGTTAACTACCCTTCAGTCTCAGGAACAGGGCTAGAAATTTCTTATAAAAGCTACTCCTCCTCCCCTTTCCAACATTTTCAATTGAATGCTTAAAATAAAAGAAATATTAAGGTCAGTTTATTAAATCTTACTCATCAAATTCCTGTCATGGCGAGTGGACAATGTGGAATTTTCCAGCCCTGATGAATACAAATAAAAATGGATTTTTTGCCAAATGAAATTTTCTACAAATCAAAATCATTCCCAGCAAATTGTGTTTAAAGTTATAAGCATGTGTACCTAATCTTTCATTATGTCCTAATCTTTATTATGGGCTGAAGGTGTAAAAATGTAAGAAATATAAAGAAAAATGTTGTTTTTTTTTCCATTTTGGGATTTTTACTACTGGTTACTCACCGTGTAAGTAAATACGGATGTATACCAGCATTGTTAAAGTGTAATGCAAGCCATTGGCAGCTTATGAGTGCCAAATTACAATAAACATATATAAGCTTATTGTTAATTTTCAGAACTGAGCTGCTTACATGTACATCCTTTGGAATAATCTCTTTGAATGTTTAATAATATTATATTTTGGTCTGCTTGTTTCAGGTAGCAAAGATGGCATTTGCATTCCCACAATTGACGATGAGTGAGCTGGTGGTTACGATGTCTGATTTGTGTAACATACACATTGATGAAAATGCCTTCAAAAAGCCAGACGTAAGTAATTTTTATCAGAGTTTGTCCAAGAGTCGTTAGGCATGTCTCCTAACATACAAACATGCCTTCAAAAGATTTGGTTGATTTGCGATATTCCTTAATATCCGTGATATTCCTTACCTTCCAAAGGGACAACCGGTAGATAATCCCCAACTACACAAATTTGGTACGCTCATGATGTCCCATGTAGTGTATGTAACCAGTCAGAATGGTGCACCACTTTCAAGCTTGCATGTCTATTTATAGTAGAATTTCAAGAATTAACTATAGATACAAGTCTGCTTAAATTATAAAATTAATTTTGAAAAACACAAATGCAAAATTATTATCAAACAAAATTTGAGAAATATAGCTAATTTTTCTTCAGTTATACAAGCGAAAATGTATCAGTCATAGATGTAACACTGAAAATTTTTTAACGCTGGTGGTTTACACCACCCGTACCACATCATCTAGCATTATGTCTCTCGCAACATACCTTCTAAAAATCTTTGAGGAAATCCTGCTTTAATATTAAAGGAAAAGTGAAAAGTTCTATCAAAGCATCAACGATCACCACTGAAGTCATTTCTGGGTACCATCATTGATTGTATATATGACATAGTCAGATCTTATTCCTTGAAAATGACATATTATATAGACTAGATTGTGATACATTACATATGTACTCTGACATATTCATTAACAGTTTATCTCATTGTCTTATACTGTTACTCGTTTTCTACTCAGTATTTACTTTTTGTCCAATGACTGTATATTGATTTCATAAATATGTGGGGAAATTTTGCATCTTTAGCAATGGCTTAATGGCTTGACACATTAAATTTGTTTTGTAAAGAATAAAATAAGTGTTCTTACCGTATTCAACTTACCCTGTATTGGTATGTAACTTAAAACATTATAATTTATATTCCAAATACTGTTTACAGGGGACGCAATGGCAGCAGATATTTGGCCGAATACTGTGTGAGGTGACGGACGCTCCGGAGGATTCATATCTTCAAGTAAGCAACACGTTTTCAAGAAGAAAACATTGAAATAATTTTATTTTTTTATTTCATTGCACATGTTGCATTAATGCAATTATACGATTACAATGATTTACACTTAACTATAAACTGTACGGTTGAGCTTACTTTCTAGTAAAGTTGCTAAGAATCTTCAAACTTGGTACTTTGACGGAATTAACTGTAAGCACCTAATTTATTTAAGCCCTAATATATGTGAAGTGCAATTTACTTTACCTCTTGTAGCATGTTGTTTGTTTTTTAGGGGGTGGAGTGGGGTAAGAAAAGAGTGAAACATAATGGATTTAAGAAGCATATAATTTTGTCTACATTTTCCTCCACCTCTGCCAAAGATCCAAGGACCATCCTTAAAAAAATTGTTAGCTGTGCTCCCACCCACTATTTTTCTATGGGCAGGTAGCTTTTTTTATTTTTTGCAAGATTTTGATTTTGTTATTATGTCAGTTTGAACAAAATGGGCAAGAAATCATGAACTTTGAAAGTCAATAAAAAATGTTTTTGTCATTAGATCTGTTTAGAATGAAAATGACAGAAACTTACAAATTATATTGATTAAACCCTGATACTGTTTCTCACATAAGAAGAGGATGTCATGACATTTTACTTGTGTTAAAAATTTCTGTCTTACCCAAGGTTGTATGATGGTATGAGATTCCAACTCTCAATATATCAAAGTCATGGTTTGACAGTTTGTAGTTGTACATCCTAGTACAAGATTTCTCCTGAATTGAAATTGCTCTGACCAATGTTTTCCCCTCACACTTTGAAATTGGAGTTCATTTTTGCATGTTGTTATGTTTGTCGTGTATATAAAGTAATGTGTATTTATTTCAGCAACCGTTGTTGACGACAGAAGTTGAGTACCCAGACCTGCACACAGACTCCTTCCCTTTGATGCACCTGACCATGTGCATGTGAGTAAACAGTAAAACACAATGTACATTCACACCATCTCTTTTAACAGTCAATGAAACAAATGAAAACTTGGGATAGGTGATGGGACTTCTTCGTACACACCTACAATGATGATGATCTCTGTTTGTCGTAGTTGTGCCGGGCCAATTAGCTCAGTCAGTTATGCGTCTGACTACCAATCCAGGAGTCGTGAGTTCGAATACCCACCAGTGATGATTGATATACATTTGTCTCATTGTCATCATCTCTCACTGCTGATTCAAGCGGGAAAGTTATTAGTTGCTTGTGGATATGGAGTGAGCTTGAGTACTGGTTAACCTTTCAGGATCCCAGGAAAGCAGTGGTTAGGTTAACTGATTGTCAGTTAGCCCTCGATGGCATAAAGATGATGCTAAATATTCAATCAATCATTGTCGTAGTTGTGAATTAGTAAAAAAAACGCACAGTTTATGGAGAGAAAACAACACTTACATGCATTTGCATAACTCTCAATATTTTAAACACTATTTCAGGCAAAGGATTATGCAGCCCCTCAGTATAACAGACTTCAGTGGAGGAGACATTATATCCCCAAGTAAGTATGTGTGGTATCATTGAAATGGAAATGTGCAACAAAACCTTGTATCACAAGTTAGAACATGTCCACCTTATATGACACCAAACAATGTCTGCATGGAAATGCACAGTTTTTTATTGCTGTAAGAATCCAACTTGTTTGGGGGAATACCAAACCATTGTGTATACATGTCTATATATGTTAATATATTATATACTCAAGCCAACAAGCATTTAATCAGTTGTTTAGTGAAAAGGGAACTCTTATTGTTTATATTTTATGTTAATTGTCTTGTGTATAACTTTTTTTTCTCAACTTGAGTTTGTACATTATACTGTCTGACATCATGACTGTAAGGCCTGTAAATCAATAATTATCAAAGAATTTTATGCAAAATTTGGTACAGAAAGTAAACCAAAAATGTTATATAATGCTGTATGTCACATTAGTTCTCTATGTAGTCATCGTCTCCTTTAATGTTTATAACTTTGTCAAAGCACTTTTATTAGTCCCTTAGCGGTTTCACCAGAGGGGACTCGAAGTTTACTCTCTGTCCAGTATGCGGCTGGAATGGTTATTCAATAGATATCAAAGCTAGGTAGATAGAGGGCAATAAGGAGATAATTCAGGTAATTTATTTTTTCATTTGACGATAATTTTGGTTGCTTTTGCAAATAAATTTGTAAAAATGTTTGTTCTCATAACAACCACAATTGTTTCCCTCTGAAAACTAAAAATGGTCTGCATTATCTCCTGCCCTCTATCCACAAATCTAGCTGGAATACTTTTGTAGTTATTGCAGCATCCAGATTTTAAAAATTAAGTGCATGTGCATTAAACAACCTGTTAATTGGTAGGGGACTTATGTATTGCTTGCGATAATCCAATATCTTGTTGAATATGACTTTTAAACTAGCTAGCAGGCAATAATATTTGTGCTAAAATATTTATTATTATAATCCTTGCCTACTATTGTTTTCAGTCACAGTCTGAATAATTATTGTCAATATAAACATTATAATAAAATTCTTTTATAGAAAGATTGCACCTTATGAAAGATATATATTTAAAATGTATAATAAATGCCTTTTGACAACACCTAACTTCAAACAAACAATAAATTCTGTACTTTTCCATTATATGTGTTCAGTTAAACAACACATTTAATTTCATTTCAATTAGGGCTGTGCATTGGTATTTTTTTCACCTGCAATGCGTGTCACTGATACTTCAATTTCAGAATGATACGTATGCCGATACATATTGCCTGTATTGCAATATTTAAGTTGCAATGCAATGCACATCACGATACTGATTTTTAAACTATCTTATGCAATCACCATGATTGTTTAATAATAAGGTGTGTTTAATAACTATGCTCGTATGCAACTTAAAAATATCTTTATTAACAGAGTACAACAGACCTTATTACACTGCATATCTGCGAGAGTAATGAAATAAATATAGTGGGATAGTACCTGATGGGAGGGAGATGACAACAATTATATGCTGTCCGTAATATTCGTCACGTGTTTAGCAGTATATATCCAAATATTGTCATGCTTTCTTAAAAACCCTTCTTTTTTGTTTGTTAGTTTTTGTTAGCTAGTTTTTATGTTTCATCAAGAATGGAATTACGATGTAATTGTATCGATGCATCTTAAGGTCTAAAGAATGCATTGCATCGCGATGTATTGGAAGTTTCATTTATATAACACCCAATACACACATGGGCGGAAAGGTGAATCGTAATCCATCGATACATCGATACATCAGTGATCAAGTTTCAATGATGCGGCATGACATTAACCGTATGACAGCAAAGATTAATAATGACATCTTAGGAAATGTACTTATTTACCCATGTTTGTGTCAGATTTTGTTATGAGAATTGGAGAAACTACAATGCTGCAGTGAGCTATAAGCTTTCAAATACATGTATACAAAAGAAAATTTGCATTAGGGTCTCAATTCCTTCAGAAATGTGGCCTGATCATAAATGAGATTGGGATTTTTTTATCTTGCCAAATTCTCCTATTGTCTGCAAGCGTCTTATCAATTCTGTATGCTGAAGATGTTCATTTCCAATGCCAGTTTTGCCTGGTTGGTGCAATTTTTTCAGGTGATTATTTGCCCATTGTGTATGATGAGTCAATTTGTATACAAGTTACACATTGTTCTTATCCTCCCGAAAGGTTGATCATGTAGATGTTGCTTTGTCTGAATTTTTTTCCTGAAATATAACTTTAAAAATATTTTAGGAAATTGAAGGATACTTGGACCATGGATAGAGGGTAGTGTGTGGAAGTGCAGAGCAAAAGAACCATAACTCTTTCTTTAATTATGACAAAATATTTTGCCATATTTTACTTTATTTATGGTTATTTTTGCTTGTCAGGAGCATATCTTTGAAGTATGTAACAGAATCCAACAATACTTGGATATGGATATCATAGAGGACAATGTGCCATAACTCTATCTTGAATAATATCCCCCACCCTCTTCTGTACCTTATTGTTGTTATTTTTACTTGTCCAGGGTATATATTTAACCGTAAGAAAGAACAAATTACTTCTAACGTTAATGTCTTATCAAAATGGCGTTTGCATGAAACTATGGTTGTGATTGGATACTGTTCCCTTCATGAAAACGTGAAGGAACCAATCATAATGCTGCATTGTGGCTTGGTAGAAATGACATAAACCTAGTGTAAGATAAATTGAGAATATCTGAATGGATAACACTATGGGTATCTGACAATGTCATGTTCTGCTGATACTCTAATCTAGACTGTTTAGGTAGCTGTTTGTTTATGTATAGTTTACAAACCTTGTGTATTTTATTTCAGGACATTAGTGTTCTGATGATTTGCACATTCATTGGTCCTGTTTGATTTTTTTATGGCAGTTACATGTAAATAATGCCATGTTATTTTTTTTCTTACATTTTAGGTCCACAGAGGTTACGCAAGATATGCAGTGCTGTCATCAATTTTTTGAGGTTCAAAAACACAAGGGTATCTGTGTATGATGATATCAGACATGACATTGTAAGTACAAACATATATATATACAATATAGCTCTTCTGGTCAGGAACCAGACTTGATGTTAATAGTAAATACTTGACATTAAAAAAGTATCTTTAATCTACCATATTTATATTTTCAATACAGACAGTAACACAACCTTCTAAGGGATTATTACAATTTTAAACCTACTGTTCATTTTGGCTACTTTAATGTTTGAGGGGTTGAGTTTTATTTCGTATTGAAATTTCTATAAAACCATATTTTTTCACTCGTTCCAAATAAATTTTTGTTTTGATAATTATGTGAAACCATATTTCTTTCACTTATTGCAAATAATTTTTTGGCTTTGATAATTCCATAAAACCATATTTCTTTCACTTATTCCAATTAATTTTTTGGTTTTGATAATTCTGTAAAACCATATTTCTTTCACTTATTCCAAATAATTTTTTTGTCTTAACATTTCTATAAAACTATATTTCTTTTACTCATTCTAAATAAAACTGTGCCTTTTGCTACAAACATGAACACAGGAACAAGACCGTGAACATCACGAAACCTTGTTGAAGAGAAATGAGGAGCTGAAACAAAAGATAAACAGAATTCGTGCAGAGAGAGCACAACAGGAACCAGAAGTTGCCAAGGTAACAATCATTGTCTGATAACTCGTGCAAATTACTCAACAATTTTGATATTCATGTACAAGTACAAAAATATATTTCTATTTTATAAAAAAAATGATGGAGATATATTTGTTCTTGTCCATGATTTTGTCTGTCCAAAAATGGTTTCATTTCGATACCATTTGTTCCCCATTTTAAATATAATTGAGATGTACCGGTATATCATAACTTATGGTGTAGGAATGTAATAAACCCATGACATAGTTTTGATATTAAACTAGTGTAATATCACTGCTGATTAGTTGCTTGTTGTTTTCATATAGCCCTTCTCTCTTATGTAAAATGCTAAACTACTTTCCAACATGCACATACATGAATGACATTGCTTTGTCATGGTAAACAGATATTATTTTGCGACGTTGCGTCCTGTGATGACTCAAAGAAACTTATATGCCTGATCTTTTCTGTTTCCCAATAGAGGAGTAAAATTAATAGTAAATGACAAAAACAATATTTTAATTTGAGTGGTAAACTTAAAACAAAATCCCCATTCTAAAAATAGACAGTACTTCATTATTACTTGATGACCATCATATCATCATTCCCGCTCTTTCTAAGATGAAACAAATGGTGTCAGTGAATATATAGCCGTTTTATATGCATGATTAATTGGAAACAAATGTTTTAAGCCAATTTCTAAGTTTTGAAAAATCCTGATATACTTCCATTAAGCGTGATGTTAACTGTCAAACATTAAAGTTCAAACACAGATAAATACTTAAATCAATTTCCTGGGGTTTGATTTACTTGTCAAGGCTACCCATAAATGATGAAAAGTAGTTCCATATGAAAATAAATGAATATCAGTTGCAAAAACTTGTTTGGATGAAGAAAAAAAACTAAAAGATGTATTAGAATAAAAAGTAACATACTTGTTTGATTTTAAGGGTCGTGGCAAGTGTCATACTACAGTTATGCCCCTTTAGTTTGTGAAAAATTGTATGGTTGGGGGTTTCCGAGCAATAACTTAGGAATGACTGAATCAAATCTTTTGAAAAAAGCGGGGAACATAAATTCACAGAATTTGCTTGTTGTATTACAAATGAGGACTTCAATTGCAGGTTCAAGACGAGATAGAGCAGATCACACTGCGTATGCAAGAACATCAGCGAAATAAACAAATGATCCAGAAAACTATCACAGACATTAAAACCAGGGTATCAGAAAAAATAGCAACAGCGGTATGTAATTTTGTAATAGTCTATTAATTATTGTACTTACAGAGCACCTGCGTCAGGGACATTTATTCACTCACCTGAGCTAAAGTCAATTCACTAAGAGGTGGGGACTGAGGTTTGAACATATCAATGGTCTGGGATGTATAGGGGCACTATAAGGGGATGTTTTTTACATATAAATGGTATCGGGAACTGAACATTCTTTCTTTTTATAGTTAAATAACTTTATGTCCAGTAAGGGAAACTGAAAATTCCAATTTCAAGCGTTTTCTTTTTATAGTAATTAACTTTTTGTCCAGTACGAAAGGGATCGGGGTTGGGTATTTTTCCATAAGGAGTATGATGGCCTCTGCAAAACGTTTATATCGAGAAATTAGAAAAAAATACTATAAATCATTAGGGCGTCGCAGTGCTCAGTGCCGCATATGTTGATAAAGTCAGTCTGTTGGTATTTTAGATTTTGAAGTCAATCTGTAAATATTACTTTTATTTTTAAAGGCAGTCTGGCCATATCACTTTTATTTGAACTTAGATTTTCTAGTCATATATGTATAGGATTGTCTGTAAACTAAATATAAAGGAATAACTTTTTTGTTCTATCCTCCACCTCACAGAGGATGATTGATATAATAATAAAAAAATGTTCACCACATACAGATGATGTGTAGAATGCAAAACCCAGGACAGTAAGTCTGTGATCAAGAGCATCCGTAGGCAAAGAAGTTTGAAAAAGTCCTGTTTATGTACTTAGAGCATCCAGTTTTGTGCTCATTTCATTATTTCAATTCTGGAAAAGATTTTAATGTAACAAGTTCAGTTGAAACTTAGTAAGTCTTGTTTTGTTTTGGTTAATTTTGTTTTAAGAAGCATTCTCAACTTTCTGTTGTATTTGATGTTATAAGATGTTTAGCATTGCTTTCAAAAAAATATTGGGATGGTGTCTATTCCAGAGTGTATTCTGAACACTACTACACTGCAGACACATGGTATGATACCCCGTCCAGTCACATTATACTGATACCAGGCCGACCAGACCTAGAACTATCCTCTAAATACTAAGTGCCAAGCAAGGAAGCTTCAAGTACCGTTGGTATAACCCGACCAGGAATAACATCTCCCGACCTTCCATATGTGGGGTGGACGCTCTACCACTAAACCTTGCTGCAGTTCTTTGCTCTTTGTATATTGTACATGTATAATAGCTATAAACTCTTCTATACTCTATTCAGGATCAGTTGAAATGTGCAATACTGAAGGCTAAAGATGATGGGGACAAGCTGTCAAATAAGATTGTACAGTCTCCAGAGAAGGTACGGGCAGAGCAGGACAACTTGCAACATCAGCTTGTCTCACTGAAAGACATGTTGGAACGTAAACGACACAGACTTAGGTAAGATTTTTCAATGGTTATGGCCATTGAATTGTTATATTCACATTATTTGACCTTATGTTCCCTCTAGCATCCAAGCTTCCATTGGATTCTCACCAATCTTATAAAATACTTAATAATTATATAACTATGATATCCCATACAATTTTTAAATTGGCAAAATTTCAGCTGAGTTACGTTTTTTGAAAATCGAATTTCAGTAGATAAAAAGAGTGAATATTTATAAAGATTGTTTTGTGTTCATTTAACCTTGTGGGAAGTGTATACCATCTCAATGTTTCATATAATGACCTTGCAACACAATTATGCCGGAGATATTAAAATAGGCTGCGTCCAATAACGTTTCCGATGCAGAATTTATTACATATATCAACCTAGTGATCAAGTAGTGTCTTTTGCTATCAGGGAGTTTTCATTTAAAGTTTCAAAACTTGAAATATCTGAGTAAAATAGTACACTTCATCTTGTTATCAATATATGTGACCGCAACATTAGTCTATGAGTAGAACGTCCATCTCACATGTAGAAGGTCGTGGGTCTGATTCCCAGCCTGGTCATACTAAAGATAAAAATGGTACTAAAAGCTTCCTTACTTGGCAGCATTTAAAGGATAGTTTTAGGACTGGTCAGCCCGTTGTCAGTATAATGTGACTGGGTGGAGTATCATACCTTGTGTCTGCATCATGATACTCCAGTGTGGCAGCTCTTAGAATACTGTCTCAAGTAGATACCGTCTTGATATAACTGAAAAATTGTTGAAATTGCCAATCAAAACCATACGACAACTACAACATTTATATCTGTTTATGTGTATTTTTTAATTGCTGCGTATTTATATCATCACAGTGAGCTACAGCAACAAAGAGATAGTTACAAACAGAGTGGTTTGGATGCTGAAAAAGGACTGCAACTCCTTGAATCCATACAGGCCAGTATTAACAAAGAAAAGTAAGTGCACACAATGAACTGACATTGTTCCTTACTACAACATGTATTCAATTACTTAATGTCAATTAGTATTTAGGGTTAGTTTCAGCAAACATCTCAACCTGAAATTTTCCTCAGTTCAAATTTTTGAACTTCATTTACATTGATTATAATGCATGTTATCCTTTACTAATGAGTTAAAGATGATTTCTATAGTTTTTCATGCGCACCAAGTTTGCATGCAAAGGGAAGCAATTTTGCTGAGACCTGCCAGAGTCGCTACATACAACTGGCCCTATTTTGGATGGCACAATCATTTATGGATACGCCTAAAATTGGTCTCTTATACTGTGTTCAATATATAAATATGCATACTGGTATGAATTAATTGTTCATAGCAATTTAACCTGAATATGAAATTTATTAGAAATCTTAATATTTTTACAAATGTGCTCATTTAGTATAAAAATGTTAATTTTGCAACTGCTGTTTATTTAACGATGGCATACTTTTAGAGCTATTTCTTTTCAAATTACGCGGTAAAGTGTATTTTTTATTTTGATTGTCATAAGAATAGGTATCTGAGAGTGTTTAGTGAGGCTTTAAGCAAAATTTATCCACATCAAAATATTGAAAAAAACAACACTATATTTTTATTAAAAAATTGAAAAACAATTGACACTGCCAAAATGATTTTGTTTTTTAAAAACCCTAAACAGTTAAATTCAAGCTTATAATAACATTTCCATGAAAATTAATATTATATGCATGCATACATGTATATGCAATAGATTTAATAAAATACTAAATGTAAACAATTTTAAATATTTTTTTTTTGCATTGCTTGTTAAATCTACAGTATTTCGCCAACTTTCAAGGATGGGTTTATTTATGACGAGGTAATACAAAAAGATCTGTACAGTAACATGTGGTTTTTATTTCTAATACTGCATGAACATACATTAAACTTTTATACTGGAAAATTTCATAAAATTCTATCCGTAGAGTGACAAAAACTATAGAAATCGTCCTTAAGATGTGTTCTTTTATTATGTGGTATTATTAGTTTAATTTATGATTTATAGAAATTGAGAATTTTGAGTTGAGAAAGATATCAGCTTAAGATGTTTAGTGAAACCGGTCAATGTTTATTAAATAAATTATTTTTAAAAATAACAAAATTATTATATTTCTTAAATTGAATCCACTTCAATATCAAATACATGTTCTCTTTAAGAACTTTGTGTATCATATTTTGTGATAAATATTGAATCCAAGTATGCATATTACTAGAATCCATTGTACAAAAAAGTCATGGATTTTATACTTCAATGAATGCTATAATTAAGTGTCAAATAATTTTATATACGTTCTCTTGTAAATAAATATTTGCAGAGAAAATAACTTGAGTATAAACAACTCAAACTGCAGTGAAAGTAACTCAAGTACATGTATAAACAACTCAAATTGCAGTGAAAGTAACTCAAGTATAAACAACTCAAATTACAGTGAAAGTAACTCGAGTATAAACAACCCAAATTGCAGTGAAAGTAACTCAAGTATAAACAACTCATATTAATTACAGTGAAAGTAACTCGAGTATAAACAACTCAAATTACATTGAAAGCAACTTAAGTATAAACAACTCAAACCATACCAGATTCTGTGTTTTAATATACACCTTTGGTTTTTGTACAGCTATTGTGCATGTAACAGTTTTACTAAGATAGCAGTCCATATCGCTCCATTACATTATAAATACTTTAAGTCTCTACTCAATGTTGAGCATTATTTAACTCTAGACTTGCCATATAAATATAGATGGGTTATGTCTAATTTTCATTGTCGTAGCCATAATCTAATGTCAGACAAATAAGGAAAGACATATCCATAGGCATTTAAGATACTGCTTTTTCTGCTTAAGGCCAAACACATATGTTATTGAAAATGAATATCACTGTATAACAACATGAGAGATACTTACTTTAAAGATATTTGGTTAAGAAACAGCTCTCATAATTAATTCTTTTCCCTTATGTCATCTTCAAAAACAGATAAAATTTTGTTAGTCGCTAAATATTTGTATCAGGCAATGAACAATAGAAAACTAGAAATTAATATTCTATAGTTACTTAAATGATATCCATTGTAATGCTACAACTGCATTTATTATGTGTATATTTGTCACTCTATTGTAAAATTGTATTGTTTGTATTTTGGGCAAAAGGCCTAAATTACCAAATAAATAAACTGTAAAACATTGGTGCAAAAAGGTACCAAATGCCTTCTTATTTCATATACATTTGGTACCTTATTGCTCTAATGGGATGATATAATCGAAAAATAAAACTTTTGTGATTCCAAGGGAGGTAGTTGCACAGCTGGGTCAGATTATAAAACTTGTGTTTTTCCAGCGAGATAGTTGCACAGATTGGTCGGATTATAAAACTTGTGTTTTTCCAGCGAGAAAGTTGCACAGATGGGTCAGATTATAAAACTTGTGTTTTTCCAGGAAGATAGTTAGGGCTATTCCATTTAAACTTACAACCGACCCATCGAAGGCACTTTGAAATTGGACCCTCCCTCTTTATATTTTTAATTCATTTTATCAGGCCCCCTATTTTAAAAAACCCTCCCACCTTAGAAGTATTATTTTGCCGTCCATGGGTGGGATGTATGTTTAAATGGAACAGCCCTTACACAGATGGGTCAGATTATAAAACTCGTGTTTTTCCAGCGAGATAGTTACACAGATGGGTCAGATTATAAAACATATGTTTTTCCACCGAGATAGTTACACAGACGGGTCAGATTTTAAAACTCGTGTTTTTCCACCAAGATAGTTACACAGATGGGTCAGATTACAAAACTTGTCAGTGAGATAGTTACACAGACGGGTCAGATTATAAAACTCGTGTTTTTCCAGCGAGATAGTTACACAGATGGATCAGATTATTAAACATATGTTTTTCCACCGAGATAGTTACACAGATAGGTCAGATTACAAAACTTGTGTTTTTCCACCGAGATAGTTACACAGATAGGTCAGATTACAAAACTTGTGTTTTTCCACCGAGATAGTTACACAGATGGGTCAGATTACAAAACTTGTGTTTTTCCAGTGAGATAGTTACACAGACGGGTCAGATTATAAACTTGTGTTTTTCCAGTGAGATAGTTACACAGACGGGTCAGATTATAAAACTTGTGTTTTTCCAGCGAGATAGTTGCACAGATGGGTCAGATTATATAACTTGTATTTTTTCCAGTGAGATAGTTGCACAGATGGATCAGATTATATAACTTGTATTTTTCCAGCGAGATAGTTGCACAGATGGGTCAGATTATATAACTTGTATTTTTCCAGCGAGATAGTTGCACAGATGGATCAGATTATATAACTTGTATTTTTCCAGCGAGATAGTTGCACAGATGGATCAGATTATATAACTTGTATTTTTCCAGCAAGATAGTTGCACAGATGGATCAGATTATATAACTTGTATTTTTCCAGTGAGATAGTTGCACAGATGGGTCAGATTATGGACAAGATTCAGGACCATAATTTGCAGACACGTGACCTGAACAACAAGAAGGGTCAGTTACAGCACCTTTTCACAACCAGGCAGGAGAAACTTGCCAAACTCTCCTTACAACACCAGTGTCGCATGAAGGTTTTGCAGGAGCAGTTTGAGATGCTTAAGGAGTGAGTAAAGTATACAATAACGGATACTCCATCACATCTAACCCTTTACTTCATATAGACGCCTTTGGACACCTAATATAGAAGGCTTTTGAATTATTGGGTGAATTATGTTTATATTAACTGACAGAGTGGAAAACAGTGCAGTGCACTGTTTTCAAAGGCCTTCTGTGATTGGTGCGGGAAAACGCATATCTATGGAGTGAAGGGTTAAGGAAATGCACTTAAACTATTTCTGATAATTTTGAATCCCTACTTTTCATTATTAAACTATTATTTTTAGTTTTCTTAATACTATACTCAGGTAAACAGACTGTGTAATAACACTCTAATATACTAGTATTAATATCTGAAATGAAAGGAGAATTAATGGTGGTCCAAAAACCTATATCTGAACTTTACACCTGGATGTCATATCCGTGGACTTCAAGATAAGTAAACATTGTTATCTTTGACCTCCCGGCAACAGTCTCTGTGATGATTGATGTACGACATTGTGTCTCATTATCATTCGTCTCTCACCACTGATTCAAGTGGGAAAGTTATCAGTTACTTGCGGAGATGGGATGTGCTCGAGTACTGGTTAATCCCAGGAAACAGTTGTTAGGTTAACTGATCGTCTGTTAGCCCTCGATGGCATGAAAATGACGCTAAATATTCAATCAATCAATCATGTTATATCTGATTATTGGGTGATTATTGTTAAAGATGCAACATTATTAGTATGTTTCAGCTAAAATACAGATCCTCTATTATCTGGTCAAGAACCAAAACTAAAATAATGCTCGCCAGGCCGAGTTAGCTCATTTGGTAGCCTGTCTAACCATCAATCCAGGGTTTGTTAGTTTGAATTCCCTCCTGGCCACAGCCACAACAATTGATAAACATGTAGTCATGTACAATATTGTGTCTCATTATCATTTTTCTCTCACCACTGATTCAAATGGGAAAGTTACCAGTTGCTTGTGGAGATGCTCGAGTACTGGTTTACCTACCAGGATCCCAGGAAAGAGTGGTTATGTTCAAACAAAATCTTCATTGTTTTACATTAACATTTATAATAGTAAAACTTTTATTATGTTTCAAGGGAAAAAGAAAGTTGCCTCCAAAAACAGAATTCTGACTCTGTAAGGAAACATGAACTGTTAGAATACAAGAAGAAAATGGAGGAAGAAGTAAAGAAAGAACATAAGCTTGTAGAACAGAGGATAGGCACTATAATGGATATGTATAGACTGTTACTAGAAAAGGTGAGCAATTGCTTAAAACCATTTTATAAAATATTTTTATGATTTTATTAGCTCTACTGGCCAAAGGCCAGAAGAGGGTATACGATGACGCATTTTTGTGGTCCATAAGCAGCATTTTCTCTGAAACCACTAGGCCAATTAAACTCATACTGTTGCATAGGAGACAAAACCAGAAGACTGAAATTCAAGATAGTCACCATTATTAAAAATAGTTAAAGAATTAAAATCTTCTTCTCATGAACTGCCCAACTGATTTTGAAGATATTTATGAAGCAATGGATAACCAACTTCAGTTCTGTTAAATTTGTTCAAATGGTTTTCCTTGGTTTAAAAATGACCCTTCCCCAAGGATTCATTTAGGGGACACATGATCATTATAATAAACATTAATTTTTTTTAAAAAAGGAACTGATTTTACCTTTATCTTCACAGAAGCATTGTTTAGTAAAGGATGTTCAGATTTGTAAAATTACTGGTTTCCACTGTCTTAAGGGGTTAGGGGATGGGTGGGGCCAGGTTGAGGGTATGATGGTTAAAATTGAGAATTTTCAGAAATCTTCCTCTTAATAACCTTTTGTCAAACTTGTTCACATATGATATAAGTTAACCTACATCAACAAGGGCTTGATGATTCTACAAATCAAGGGAACTGGGATATATATAGGGATCCTGTAAGGTGATTTTTTACCTTTACATAGGGATATTATTGGGAAGTTTCAAATATTTTTTTTCTTATCCATGTGTACATAAAAACTTCTATTTAAAATCAAAGCATTTCTGCTTATAACAAATCCCTATGAGTGGGTGATTTAAGTTTTGACAAATCAACTTAAATGTATGAAGGGGGTCCTGTATGGGGACTATATTATTTTTTTTACCAATGAGTGGTATGGAAATTTAAAGTATTTCATTTTCATAGCAATTAACTTTTTGTTCAGTGTGGATGGGGGGTATTCATCCATAAGGGGTTAAGACGACTCCCAAAGAGGTTAATAAATATTGTGAAATTTCAAAAAGTGCTATGGCCACTATGAGCCAGAAGTATCCTCAGACCCTCTTGAGTCTCTTGTTAATTTAAAAAAACATAGGGCCGTCCTTTAAAAAAACTTGTTTGCCGTACCCTTACCTACTCACTCAAAATTGCAGCTACTCAAACTTTTTTATAGCTTTTCAAAGCACAGCAAACAAACATTTTTAGCTCTACTGGCCAAAGTCCAGAAGTGCTTATGCGATGGCGTGTTGTCCGTAGTCTGTCATCTGTTAGCAGCACTTTCTCTGAAACCACTAGGCCAATTAAACTGAAACTTCACATAGATGTTTTTGTTATATAGGAGACTAAACAGAAGAATTTTTTTTTTTTCGATCTGAATTTCAAGATGGCCGCCTTTACTAAAAATAGTCGAAAACTTAAAAAATCTTCTTATGAATAGCCCAACAGATTTTCAAAAAAGTTTATGTAGTAATGATAACCAACTATAGTTTTGTTAGATTTGTTCAAATGGTGTCCTTAGGGTTAAAAATGACCCCGCCTCAAGGGTTCAATTAGGGGACACGTGTCATTATAATAAATATTAATTTATTTTTTTAAAATGGAAATGATTTTGCCTTTATCTTCACAGAATCATTGCTTGGTGAAGGAGGTTCAGATTTGTAAAAATAACTGGGTTCCATTGTCTTAAGGGGTCAGGGGTCAGAAGGAGCCCCAAACGGTATAAATTGGTAATTACAGAAACTGTAAGGGGACTTAGAATTTTACATAGGAATACTATAGGAAAACAGAAAATTCCCTTTTTTTTCATCTATTTAGGCAAAATTATTATACAATTTGAGTTCTGAAATATCATCTAGTCATAGGAAATAAGAATTGGCTCAATAAGGAGAATTAACTTTCCATAAGGGGCCAGGGTGGGTAAAAAAAGGGTTAAAATAGAAATTTTTAAAAATCTTCTTCTCAACAACTGGTCAGTCAAATTTGTTCATATTTGATATGGATTATCCCAATGAGTATGGGTTTAAAGTTCGTACAAATCAAGGGTCTTGTATTTATAGGGCCCTGTAAGAGGAGTTTGAGTTTTATATAGGAATACTATTGGAAAACAGAAAATTCTCTTTTTAAGCATTCATTTATGACTTTTTTTATTCAGCTTGAGTTTTGAAGCAACTTCTTGTCATAACAAATATGATTTTGTTCATTACAAAGGATTGACTTTCTAACTTTACTTTAAACATAAATTATTTTAATGCTTTTATATACATGTAGTAGCAAAAAGGTTGGGCCACAAGTTATCCAACGTTAAATTGGCCCTTCCCAACAACAAATTATTTACAAAAAACAATCAAGATAGCAGTAAAACATATTCATATATGAAGCAAGATGAAAAAATGAAATAGGGTACATTGTTTAAATATATGCTTCCGATGCTGACCTTAAATGAGGGGCTCCATTGTGAGGTAAATACTAAAATTAATAAGATCTATTCGTTATCAAAACGTTTAGTGTCTTTAATATAAGTTTGGACATTGTTGAATACAGCAATATTTTCATCGTCTGAAATATCATCTCTCCCGTGTAACAGGGTTTTAACACTTAAAGGGTGAAGGTGACGTGTAGCATGAAAGAGACGAAGTCGCTCGCTTAAAAAAGGACATTGCATGAAATAGTGTTTGGCATTCTCTTTTTCATGCCCACATTTTTCACAAGTTGAATATAATTTTAGTTTGTTGACAAATAAATCATAATTAAGGTTACTGCAACCATTTCTTAATGTGCATGAAAAATAGATACTTTACGAGGACTTGTTAAATAAAAACATGGTATTTTGGTGGGTTTAAACAAATGATTCATAAGCTGGCGTTTAAATGATGGTATAGTTTCAGAATTGCGTAAGAGTTCCAGAAGATTATTCCAAGAATAAATACATGATGGAATAAAAGAATTTCTAAATAATTGAGTTCTTCTATTTAATAAAGAATAATTACTATTATTTTTTTAGATTGTATGGTGTAGTTATTCCTAAAGTTTCAGGAAAAATATTGTTTAAATATTCTGGAGTTAACCCTTTTTTTACTTTATATGCAACAATTAATTTTTGGTATAATCTTCTATCTTCTAAAGAAAGCCAACCTAGTTCTTTGTATAAGTTACGAAGAGAAGTAGACCGAGTTAAACCGGATACAATACGAGCCGCTTCGTGTTGAATTTTTCCAAGATTTTCTTTTTCATATTGGGTACACCCACCCCACACTACAGATCCATATTCTAGGATAGGTCGAAGAAATGACATATAAATTTGATCTAAAGCTGTTCTGTTAACTTGATTTTTCTGATCATACCTAAAACCTTTGGTGCAGAGTGTAAAATATTTTGTATATGTTCATGCCATTTCACATCGTTACTTAACGCGAGTCCTAAATGTTTATGATGATCTACAAACTTGAACTGGTATTATTAAAAAACAAAGAAGGATACATGATATTTTTTTTTAAGAGTAAATAAGATTGCTTCTGTTTTGTTTGGGTTAAAATTAACCAACCATTGTTTTGACCAATCTGAAATCATACTTAGATCATGGTTTAAAATGCATTCAATACTTTATAAATGTTCAGCAATATCATTAATATAAATTAAAAAGAATAATGGTCCTAAAACAGAACCTTGAGGAACTCCAGCGGATGTTACCCCGACGGTTGGACAAACTTGAACCTACAAAGATATTTTGTTGACATCCCTTTAAATAACTTTCCGCCCATTTTAGGATATCACCGTTAACACCGTTCTGTTTTAGCTTAAAAAAAGACCTTTTATCCACACACGATCAAATGCTTTGGAAACAAAAAGGGACTTTATAAGGGTCTTTGAGTTTTACATAGGAATACTATGGGAAAATGGAAAATTCTCTTTTTTTTTGTCCATTTGGGTAAATAAGTTGTTCAATGTGAGATCTAAAGCATTGTATTGATTATTTCCATAAGAGGCCAGGGGGTGGATGGGGCAATAAGGTTAAATTGGGAATTTTCACAAATTTCCTCTCAATAACCTTTCAGTCAAACTAGTTCATATTTGATATAAATTATTCTTACATCAGCAAGGATTGAAGATTCTGCATATCAAGGGGCTGGGATATATTGGGGCCCTGTTATGTGACTTTTACATAGGAATATTACAGGGAAAACTGATTTTTTTTATTTTGCATACATGTGTCCAAAAAAACTTCTTTTTAAAATTTGAATCATATCTGCTCATAACAAATCGCTAAGAGTGGGTGATTGAAGTTCTGACAAATTAATGGGGCTGGGTTGTATAAGGGTTCTATACAGGGGACTATATGTTTTTTACAGATGAATGGTATGGGAATTTAAAATATTTCTTTTTCATAGCAATTAAGTTTTTGTTCAGTATGGGTGGTGAGGATATTTTTCCATAAGTTGTTAAGACGACCTCTCAAAGAGGGTAAATATTGTTGAATTTCAAAATGTGCTACAGCCACTATGAGTCAGTAGAATATCCTCAGGCCATCTTGGACCTCTTGTTAGCTCTACTGGTCAAAGGCCAGAAGTGCTTATGCGATGGCGTGTTGTCTGTCGTGCGTTGTCTGTCGTTTGTCATCTGACGTCTGTCGTCTGTTAGCAGCACTTTTCTGAAACCACTAGGCCAATTAAACTGAAACTTCACATGGATGTTTCTATTGCGTAGGAGACTATACAGAAGATTTTTTTTTTTATCTGAAATTCAAGATGGCCGTCGTTACTAAAAATAGTCCAAAACTTAAAAAATCTTCTTCTCATGAACGGCCTAACAGATTTTTAAAATGTTTATGTAGTAATGATGACCAACTATAGTTTTGTTAGATTTGTTCAAATGGTGTTCCTAGGGTTTAATATGACCTCGCCCCGAGGGATCAATTAGGGGACACATGTCATTATAATATATATATTTTTTTTTTTTAAATGGAAATGATTTTGCCTATATCTTCACAGAAGCATTGTTTGGTGAAGGAGGTTCAGATTTGTAAAAATGACTGGGTTCCACCGTCTTAAGGGGTCAGGAGGGGCACCAAAAGGGTAAAAATTGGGAATTACTAGATTTGTTTTTTTAAGAACCGGTATGTCAGATTTGTTCATAATTTGCATAATTTATCCTTATGTGTAGGGGTTTGATTGCAGATAAGAATTTAGGGGCTAAAATATATAGGGGCCCTGTAAGGGGACTAAGAATTTTACATAGGGATACTATGGGAAAACAGAAAATTCTCTTTTTCTTTCATTTGTTTGAAACCACTAGGCCAATTAAACTGAAATTTCACACAGATATTTCTATTGCGTAGGAGACTATTGACCTTCGAAATCCCGAATTCTCGTCGCGTGCGAGAGCGAGATTTCGCCCAAGACTATGAGCTCAGGGGAATTCGTTTCACCGCGGTCGCTGCTGAAACAATGTAGATTTCACTTAAGTCAATTGAATTTTCATACATTAACAACACAAATATTTATTAAAGCAGTTTAATAAAGTTTAATTGGAGAGAGTATGCTAGTATCAATGATGAACATAAGAAATGATGCGGTTGTTGACCATGATTACCTTTTTATTGTGACTTTTATTACTGTTGTAAGTGGGTGATGTTAGCATAATGCTAATTTCATATTATTTTAAAGTAAAAAGGCGTTGTTGAGTGGTATTTTTAATATTTGCATAATTTGGAGTTTTTTGTTTATCATATTGTGTATTTACCTATAACTAGCCCATATGACATCGTTACCCAGTCTACTAGTTACCTGGACAAATAGGATTTTTTAACCTTTGATGGATAGTGTCATATGGAATATATTTGCCTACAGGCATATTGCACACAATGTACGCTACTGTCCAGTTTTTGGCATCCTGTTGAGCTTTCATAATTCACCAACACTACAGTCACACCATGTGGTAATGAGAAAAAAACATGCCTATTGTACCCCAATTTGCATAATTCACCACATGTTTTATGACCCCAGGGTTTAAGTTAGGATGTATGTTATATTGCATAGTATTATGGACAATTACTTTATTTAAACATTTTCAGTTATTTATGGGTTCAATACCAATTGTAAGAAATTATGTAACGTCCGTCCCCTTTTTGTAACGTTCATCCCCTGTATTAGAGCGACATTAAACAAAATCTCTAAAAAAAAAATCTTTTTTTTTTTTTTATAAAGTATTCATATCTTAGATGCACTCTGCAAACATAAAATACATTGAAAAAAAGTGAAATTGATTCTATAAATTCAAAAAAATAGAATGTGTATGCAGGTGGGGGAGGGGGAGGCAGACGTTACGGGGATGGACGTTCCATTTCCGTGTATATCTTTCCAAAATGATCAATTTTTGTTACATTTTATATAGTACCTCGTTATAACAGCAGGTGAATGTGTATCATTCTATTTATCTTCTTGGAAGAATACAATGTATATACCAGGGATGCAGTTTTTTGTCACAAATTGAAATTTTCTGAGTTTATGTATCATTTCACAAATACACTTTTATTAAAGAAAGCAAATATATCTCCTCGTGGTCATGCATTACAATGTGATACAAGTAAATGTTGTAAATATGATAAAATCAAAATTGTATGTATATTATTTTGTGTGATTTGTGTCCGTAGTATATGGTGTAAATTTACAATAAATATATCAAATTTCTCGTTAATACAATCAATGTATAAACAAAATAAAATGTATTTTAGTTACGTTTCAACCCCAAATAACAACAATCCAATACTACCACACACTACAAACAAATACCGTAAGTAAATGATTGTGACACCTAATCATAGTGTGAAACACTGTAAAGTTTATGCATTAACATATGTGTGGTACGAAACCTCAATTTGGTGGTACGAAACGCCTGTAATGCATTCAAAGCTCTCTTAAATAAAAGAAAATCATATTTTTTTGCAAAAAACTACATTTAGATTATATTGATATGTTATAGTCATAATGGGTTTTTTTAAAATCATTTACCTACGTTTTAAACAAAAAGGCCCATTAACTGTGCAACATGCATGTCGCCAGTTGGGTCTGAAATTTGGTAGATAATACATCTATAAAAAGACAAGAATTATTAATAAAATCCGTCATGTCGCATGAACTATAAAACAAATTAAATATAACCATTCCCTATTTGTAAATGATATTAGGGATATTGATAAAAAAATTATTACAAAACTTCTCAAGTTTACTAAATTACCCCACCCATCACCAGAAATCAAGCATTTTTTTATTCTTTCATATCTTGTATTGTTTTCTTTCTTTTTATGGTTGTTTTATGTAACTTTGTTGTAATTAACTACTGTCAGAAGCACCACTGCAGTTTGTTATGGTGTGACCCGATTCCCCTGAGCTCAAGTCACGTACAGATCTCGTCACACACGAGAGCGAGATTTCACCTTTCCGAATTGGAGAATACAGAAGATTTTTTTTATCTGAAATTCAAGATGGCCGCTAAAAATAGTCCAAAACTTAAAAAATCTTCTTCTCATGAACGGCCCAACAGATTTTCAAAATGTTTATGTTGTAATGATGACTAACTATAGTTTTGTTAGATTTGTTCAAATGGTGTCCCTAGGGTTAAATATGACCCCGCCCTGAGGGTTCAATTAGGGGACACATGTCATTATAATATTTTTTTATATATTTTTTTTAAAATGGAAATGATTTTGCCTATATCTTCACAGAAACATTGTTTGGTGAAGGAGGTTAAGATTTGTAAAAATGACTGGGTTCCACTGTCTTAAGGGGTCAGGAGGGGCTCCAAAAGGGTACAAATTGGGAATTACTAAATTTGTTTTCTTAAGAACTGGTATGTCAGATTTGTTCATATTTTGCATAAATTATCCTTAAGTGTAGGGGTTTGATTGCAGATAAGAATTTAGGGGCTAAAATATATAGGGGCCCTGTAAGGGGACTTAGAATTTTACATAGGGATACTGTGGGAAAACAGAAAATTCTCTTTTTTTTCATTTATTCTGAAACCACAAGGCCAATTAAATTGAAACTTCACATGGATGTTTCTATTGCATAGGAAACTATACAAAAGATTTATTTTTTCTATCTAAAATTCAAGATGGCCGATGTTTCTATTGCATAGTAGAATTTCAAAAAGTGCTATGGTCACTACGAGTCAGTAGAGCGTCCTCAGGCCCTCTTGTTTTAAAGATGGCCTAATCAAATTGGCATTTATAAAATTGTGAGTGGCTTATTTTATGTACATTTACACCAACAATTTAATGGGTTTTGGTGCAAAATGATAAAATGACACTCAGAAACACTTGCACCATAGAGATTAAAGTATACTTCGCAAAAGTTGTCAAGTAACAATAAAGGTCCGGTATGAAATAAGGTTCACATTAATGGCACACTTTGCAATATTGAAATAAATTTGACTACATGTATGTTCACACCTAAAATCATTCTTTATTCCATTATAAATTTTTTAACCATATGAATATATTAATTTCCACGTATTCTTAATATTTCAGTTGGAGGTGTATCACAGTGCAATCGTGACTAACTGGGATGAGATACGACAGATATTGAAATCGTGAAATCTACGCTTACATGTCTGAACTGAAAATACAAATAAATATCTCCGTTGTTAAAATATTGGACAACAACACAAGTTAACAAACTGAAAATTATGAATGGATATTATAGCTGTACATGTATGACAATACAAGTGTCGGGAGTTGTTTGATGGACCATTAATAATATTACATAAGGTTGCATTTCTTGGATAAAGTTTTCAAGCTAAATAGTCCTGGCTTCTGTTTCACCAACATTTTACTTTAGTTTTTAACTAAATTTTGACTGGTTATTTATTTATTATACATTCAATATCATTGAAAACATAATTATGCAGTTTTACTGGAACCAGTCCATATCATGATCACCTGGCTGCTTTTCTTAGATTTAAGTACAATGTTGGTGAGACAGGAGCTTGGTATTAGATAATTTGGTTACATGCTCTGAATCATAGATTATATATTGTAGTTGTGCTACTGTACAAATTCTGTTATAGTCATTATTAAAGTGACTACCTATTATGTTGATTGGGGACCCGTGTGGTTCCGGGTAAGAAAGGTCACTGTCGATCCTTACAGAGGGGTAGGAATCCTCAGAAGGGGGTCCTGTTCATTATTGTAGTTAAATTTCCAACCCCTGTGTGGTGCCAGGGAACCATATGCGTGATGGTAAGAATAGGATCACTGTGGCTTGTGCATGTAATAAGAAGTGACAATTTGATTAATATGATATAATTTGCCACAGTTCTGCAGGTATCAAGGTTCTAATCTTTCTTCTTGTTGGCGTCAAATAACATACACTGTGTTGGTACACTGTAAAACCCCATTCACGTTGATTGTGTAGTATAATGATGATGTAATAAAATACATTTTCTGTTCTGTATAAAAAAGTAACTATATTTTGATAGTAGGTAATATTCAAATTGATGCAAATAATCCAAAGAATGTAATGACTTGCGAAAATTGTAAGATGATCTATGTCATTGATAGGAAGATGGAGCAGAATACATGTCTATGTATACTGTATATTTTCCTTTAATGGTGTATTAATACACCAATTGTAGAATTTACCCATTCCTTTTTATATTTTAAATATTTGGAAACAGAAATTACCATATTGAATTTGAAAGATATTTAGCTGTTTTTCTTTAATGTATTTCCTGTTATTCTCTCTATCCCTCTTTCTGTACATGTATTTAAAAATTATGTGTAAATAAATCATACAAATGACAAACTGTACCTGAACTTTTTTTTTTATTGCTTTGTATTCTCCATGGTTACTGTTTTTGTTTATCAAGCTCATTGTTGACGCTCTATAATAATTTTTTTCGCTTTATCAAAGATGAAAAAAAAGAGAGACATTGCCGTATTTCATTCATTGAACTCTAGTTTTGGCCTTTAGTTTCCAGTTCAATCCATTATTGTATAAACCGTGCAGCATTTTTCTTCTGATGACGTTGTATTTGAAACATTAAAAAATATGTTTGCCTGCGATTTCGGTCGTCGTATTTTACATTAATATGAAATGATGGCCTGTGAAGATGTCTGACATCACAAGCAAATGTGCGTTTTTTAATCGTTTCATTTAAAATGAGAATCAAATTATAAAAAAAAACTATAGTGAACACTCCATCTTTTTATTTGTTCATGTAGTAAAATGGAAGAAGTTTAAATCAACCCTATTATGATGAATAGATGTAAAGGAAACACTACGTTTTATTTGTATAAAAGTTATAGCCTTATGTAGGAAAATAAAATAAGCAATTTAATAATGTTATTAAAAACTATTAAATATTGACCATTTAATATGGGAAAAACAGCAAAAATCATCTGAAATTATATACTGCTAGGTCAAAAACAACATTCAATACTGGTTTTACACAAGCAAAGAATTCAAGAGTGATTCATATAAGCCATGGGCTTTAAACAGATTGTATTCGGAATATCCAGTTTTATTGGTGAAGGAAGACCTCCATATGACCAGAGTTGAACCATGGTCCTTCTGCAAGTAACTGGCAAACTTTGTTGTTTTAAGTTTTTGGATCAAGTAGAGCTCGAACCCACGACCCAAATGCAGAGAGGTAAGTCATCATTAGCCAACAGCTCTTTTGACCACTCAGCCATGGAAGACAAGTAAAATACAAGTACAAGTATGCACAAATGAAAATTTGGACAAAAATTATATTGTTCACAAACAGGTGAATGAAAAAGACAACTGGCCTTGTTAACAATAGTATAGAAAACTAGGTGATAATGCAGTGGATGGTGTTGGCTGCTCAGGTCAGAGGCCAAAGAGTCAATCCTAGGCTCAAGCTGATTGCCTCTCAAAAAAAAACAAGCAGTTCTAATTCCACCCAGGGAATGGGCTCGACAGCAATTCATATGTGCTCCAAGCTTTCTTCACAATCCAGCTAGACCGCGGCATGGTCTAGTGGTAGAGCGTCCTGCCTCGCATGCGGAAGGTCGTGGGTTAGATCCCAGGCTGGGTCATATCAAAGACTTTAAAAATGGTACTAGAAGCTTCCTTGCTTGACGCTCAGCATTTAGAGGAGAGCTCTAGGTCTGGTCGGCCCTGTGTCAGTACATGTGACTGGGTGGGGTATTATACCATGTGTCTGCGGCATCATACTCCAGCGTGACAGCACTCAGAATACTGTCTCAAGTAGACACTGTCGCAATATGACTAAAAAATTGTTGAAAGCAACGCTAAACACCATATAACAACAATCAAGCTATAATAAATTTGTATATTAAATGAATATAAATTTTAACAAGTTCTATATTATTCCATCAGTGGGTGGATTTATAGAAGCCAACTGGCCATGATGACAATAGTATAGTATTACAAAATAACTGGAGTGAAATAAATAAAACAAGACGGATTTAGAATTGCATCATTATTTATACTAAAGTCAGATCTGTCCATAATGAAGGTCTGTCTGTATCAGCTGTTTCTTGCAGTTGTTTGACAAGTGTTAAGATAAATAGATGCTCATGTTTCTTCCTATGAAGTTTCTACAAATCGTGTAAATGGTATGTTTTAAGCGAAGCAATAATGTAGTGGATAGAGTGTTGGCTGCTAACGCCAGCAGTTGCACGTTCGATATTCAGCTCAACCCTGATGCCTTTCAAAAAAAACACTCAATATTGTTTCTACCCAGAAATCGGTTCAAGTAAGCTTTTTTGTGATCGAGCTTAAATAACTTATCAGTAGTACAAGTAATGGTATGTTTAAATGATAAAACTAATGTTGCTAGTGTTACAAGTAAGAAATGTTCACTGTGAAATTATGTGGATGCTCATGTTTCTTTATATGATGCTGTCATATATTATGTAAATGGCATGACAACCGACACGAGTGCTAAAAGCATGTAAATATCATGATATATAAGTAATAGTGAAGGCATGTAAATAACATGATGAAATAAGCAGTAGTGAAGGCATGTTAATATCGTGAAGAAATTAGTAGTAGTGAAGGCATGTATATACCATGATGAAATTCGTATTAGTGAAGGCATGTATATACCATGATGAAATTAGTATAAGAGAAGGCATGTAAAAATCATGATGAAATTAGAAGCAGTGAAGGCATGTTAGTATTGTGATGAAATTAGTAGCAGTGAAGGCATGTAAATATTGTGATGAAATTAGTATAGTGAAGGCATGTAAATATCGTGATGAAATTAGTAGTAGGGAAGGCATGTAAATATTGTGATGAAATTAGTAGTAGGGAAGACATGTAAATATTGAGATTAAATTAGTAGTTGGGAAGGCATGTAAATATTGTGATGAAATTAGTAGTAGGGAAGGCATGTAAATATCGTGATGAAATTAGAAGTAGTGAAGGCATGTAAATACTGTGATGAAATTTGTAGTAGTGAAGGCATGTTAATACCGTGATGAAATTAGTAGTAGTGAAGGCATGTACATATTGTGATGAAATTAGAAGTATAGAAGGCATGTAAATATCGTGATGAAATTCGTAGTAGTGAAGGCATGAAAATATTGTGATGAAATTAGTAGTAGTGAAGGCATGTGAATATCGTGATGAAATTCGTAGTAGTGAAGGCATGTAAATATTGTGATGAAATTAAGTTGTAGTGAAGGCATGTTAATATCATGATGAAATTAGTAATAGTGAAGGCATGTAAATATTGTGATGAAATTTGTAGTAGTGAAGGCATGTAAATATTGTGAGTAAATTAGAAGTAGCGAAGGCATGTAAATATTGTAATGAAATTAGTATAGTGAAAGCATGATTAAACAAACTACTGTATAAAATGAAAACAGGCAAATAGCATGATTAAACTACAGCCGATTCAAAGTGAGAAAGGTTATCACTGAACTTTATAGATAAAGCAGTAAATTACCGTTTCAAATGGAAACATTCTCAATATATAATACATTTATGTTTGTGATCGAGTACCAATACCTGTCTTACCAACATCGATATACAAAGTCGGTAAGATGTTTACAATAGTTCTCAAATAAACAAAAACAGATTGCATTAGAAGTGGAAGCATGTAAATATCCTTACATTACCAGTGTTGGAAGCATGTAAATATCATTATTAAATTACCAGTGTTGGAAACATGTAACTTTCATTATTAAATTACCATTGTTGGAAGCATGTAAATATCATTATTAAATTACCAGTGTTGGAAGCATGTAACTATCATTATTACATTTCCATTGTTGGAAGCATGTAAATATCATTATTAAATTACCAGTGTTGGAAGCATGTAACTATCATTATTAAATTACCATTGTTGGAAGCATGTAAATATCATTAATAAATTACCAGTGTTGGAAGCATGTAACTATCATTATTAAATTACCATTGTTGGAAGCATGTAAATATCATTATTAAATTACCAGTGTTGGAAGCATGTAACTGAATATAATTATTAAATTACCAGTGTTGGAAGCATGTTAATATCATGATTAAACAAATTGACTTGTAAATCAGTCAGTTTCTGATACTTCTATGAGTTGTACACTTTATAGTTCAAAACATATAAAAGATACCAAAGTTTAAATTGGAGTGTGAAACTGACTGGGACCTGGGCACGTTTTCCCCGAACATCTCGAAACAGATTTTCCCAAACTCATAAATTTCAATTTCTCTGAATGATTACTTATTAACATATTAAATGACCTCACAGAATGAAGGTCAAAAACAAACCTTTACTCATCCAGATAAAGGATACCATGCACATTGGTAAATGAAGTTATAGCATTAAAAAAATTTGAGTCAAGAAAAACCTGAAGATGCTATGTTTGGTGAAACAAGATTGATTTCTTTTCCGAGACCGACGAAATTGAATAAATAAAGTGGAAATGCTTACTGAACAAAGATAACTGACAATGGATAAACTACAATATACCACTACATAAAGTTCAACATATACATAATTATTCAATCAATATAATAAACTACAGTTTGATATAAGAATCTAACTCCATGGTTCAAATTTGCAAACACTCTTGTTTCAAACATTTTTTTGTTTTATGAGAAGTGTGAGAACTTGTCTCCAATGCTGCGATGCGTTCCATCTTGTAACACTACTTGGAAAGTTCGAATTTCCATCGGTCGAAGTGTGATGGTAGGTGGCACTGGCAGTGGTCTTCTTGTACTAGATTCTTTGTTTACAGTGGCTGCAAAATGTTTTGAAAATAAATATAATTCTTGCACGACTCTTGTGCAAACAATCAACATATAACAAACTTGATATACTGTCAAACCTGTCTTAATTTAAGCAGTCAGTCAAGGGAAGGAGCAAAAGTGGCCATTTAAGACAGGTTGTTGCTTAATACAGGTTGATTTGCTCTGAAAGCATAGAAATAGGAAATGTGGCTGCTTAAGGCAAGTGACTGCTTAACAAAGGTGACCACTTACACAGGATTGACTGTACACAGTCAAACATCAACAAATATTTGCATTACTACTGCAGTTGGTCTATATACAATAAAACCCCTCTAATAAGACCACCTTTACGGATCAGGCAAAAGTGGTCTTAATAGCAGGATGGTGTTATTATCGAATTGTATTGGCAAAAGTTGTAGGCCTATGTAACCGTAAAAGAAGATTGATTTATGCTATATTCTGCATGTGTGTGCATAAACTATTATACAAATGATAATAATAATAAGAAGAAAATATTGGTGGAACCGATGGATGCTCCCCAAGTTAGTGTTTGATTCTGTACCATATTCCCTTAGTGCTGGTGGCTACTTGGTTGAAAAATACCAAACTGTAAGTAGGAACAATATGTGGCTATGCACTTGACAGAACTCATTTGCAAATCATTGAACTGGAACAAAATGACAATATGCGCATATCCTAGCTAGTTTTACAAAATTAAAACCAGAGGTTGTAGCGAAATAGCGTCATGAAGACAATGTGCACATCTCCACTTGGTAATCATGCATCCTAGCAAGTTTCATAAAATTCCAACCAGAGGTTGTAGAGAAATAGAGCGGAGAAGAGTTTGGTCACAGACAGAATGAAAGGGCCACAACTCTGTGAAAAATCATAGAACTGGAACACAAACATAGCAAATTTCATAAAATTCCTACCTGAGGTTGTAGAGAAATAGCGCGAACCGGAATCATCGAACCAGAACACACAGATATTATGTGCATCTCAACTTGGTAGTGATGCATCCTAGCAAGTTTCATAAAATTCCAACATTGGGTTGTAGAGAACTAGTGCGGACAAGAATTTGGTCACAGACAGAATCAAAGGGCCATAACTCCATGAAAAATCATCAGACCGGAACACAAATATATTATGCACATCTCCACGTGGTAGTGATGCATCCTAGCAAGTTTCATAAAATTCCAACAAGAGGTTGTAGAGAAATAGCTCAGACAAGAATTGGAGACGGACGCACGCTCAGATGGACGCACGGACGAAGCAGCGAATATATACTTCCCCCCTTTGGGAGAGCATAATAAATAAAAAATCCTCTTTTCTAGTTCTGGATTTGTTGCTGTTATTATTTATTTATGTATACATATGTAATAACATGGAAACAATCAAAATAAATATATTGTATGATTCATCTTTTATTTATTACATACATAAAATAATAACAAGTAAAGGCAACACATTTAATGTTTCAACATTATACATGAGTAGATTTCTTCTAGTAGGGTCCTCAGTAGGGTCATTTCCTTTCACTTATGACATTCTGTTCTTATCCATGAACGTGTTCGGATTAGCGGGGTGCCTGTATTATCGGAGTTAATGACCATTCAATAAAGAAGAACAAAATCCGTCCCTCAAATTAATGCCCATAATAGTGAGGTGGTCTAAATATTGGGGTGGTTGTAAGTTGGAGTTTTACTGTATATTAACTGAGAAATATTTAGAGCTGTGGGGTGAGGGGGGTGGGGGGTGAAGAGAGGGGGGATGGACAACATTGACTCTGCAGTTTAATGCATATAATCATGAATAATAAATATAAGTATTAAAGCACCTTCAGAATTTCATCGGGCGATGAAAAACATAAGGCTAGTTTAAAAATTGCAAAAAAAACCTTCGGAGCACATAAAAATTAAACTGGCTTCATGTTTTTCATCTAAGATAAACACTCAAAATTGTTCATTTAATCAAGGACTTATATAGAGAAGAAAAACTGATTGAGATTGATTAAACACTCGCGTATATGCAAAATCTTGTGAAATCTTGTTTTAAACATCATAACTTCCATTTATCTCAGAAAACAAATCAAAATTCTTTCTTTGCAAAATGGACTTCTCTACAAAACGAGACAATTCCCAGCAAATTGTGTTTAAAATTGTTGTCAAGTACTTATGGTTATAAAATTTGCTTACTGCAACTTAAAAATTAAGGAAAGTGCTTGAAATTTTTCTTCAAACTACAATTTTTGAAATTCAAGATCATTTTGCGTGTTTAAAACAGTATAAAACATTTAAGGTTATATACACCAAACAATTGATGTAAAAGAAATCAGTTGCATGTGAAATTTTAATGATTAATTTGCCAAATTATTAATTCTTCACATTCTATTTTATCAACATATAATTGAGAGATGCAAGTTTCTTATCATTCTATATAAGTCCTTGATTTAATCGATAAGTGAATATATTTTGTCATGATTTATAATCTACACTGATAATGTATGAAACAAAACAAGACTGGTATCTACTGATGGCTTGGTTGGAAGCTTTATTTATGGTTGATGAAAGAGTTATGGGAGTTCATAGGTAATTTTTAGTGTTCATTAAATCTCTTGACAAAACTGATGCTTAAAGATGTAAAGCTGGGACATTCAAAGATACATATAAACAGTTGAAAAAGACTAATATATATGCTGAAATCGGATCTACTTTTGTTGAGATGTAATACACAGTAGTTAAAGAGACTAAAACAGCTCTGTCTAACCTGTTTTAAGCAGCCAGTCAAGGTAAGAGGCAAAAGTGACCCTTTAAGCAAATGTGGTTGCTTTAGACAAGTGGCTGCTTAAATGAGGTGGCCACTTACACAGGTTTGACTGTAAAACAACTTCTGGAGTATAACACTTCCACAGTTGAAAACATTATCTTGAATATTGGTAATTATAATTCTACAGCAACATTTATACCAAATTAATAATCCATTTACAAGCAGGTGTTCAATAACCTAAATCACAGACTTACTAATATACAGATAAGCAACTGTCCAAGATGTTGAAAAAGTACAAATGTTCACACAAATTCTCACAAAATCTCGTTTTTAATTCTTTCAGCTTTCATTCACCTCAAGAATACAAATCAAATATTTTTCTTTGTAGAAGGAAATTCCCATCAAAGGTATTTTCTAGTAATTTCTGTTCAAAATCAGTTTATTCAAGACAACTGATATAAAAAAAGATTAAAGGTAGTACAGACAACTTATATTTTTAAGTTCAGAAATCAGTTGCCGGTGGATTATTATGTGAATATTCCATGATATTAAACACTTACTTATTTGTCAGAGCTTATTTAGTCAGGAGATGCAAATTTCCTACCTATCCTTATTGTACGCTGTATCCCATAAACAATAAATCTTCACCCCAGCTTTATCATTCACTAATTTAAGCTTTATTTTCAAAATGGTCACATGATGCTTAAGAACCAATAACAAATTGGGAAACACTGATTACAAAAAAACTAATTTTAAACTGGTCAAAAACATTCTTGATAAAGTCACTGCTTCACATAAAACTAATTATTGTATCAGTACTATACCAAGGGATTGTGAAATATCTTCTCCATAGCACTTACTGAGATTGTCCTCTGTTTTCCATTTAAGTCGATCTAACTTAGACAGGGCGAGGTTTGCCCCAAGGGTCAGTTCTTCTACACTTGCTATCTTGAATGGTGCAAACATATTCTGAAAATAAAACGCAGTCCTTTATTACTCATATGTCAAGAGAATCTTCATTACCCAGACAAACATAATATTAAGGGTCCAACATAAAGATGGTGCATCTCTCCCTCTTCTCTATCTTTCCCTTCTCTCTATCTCTATCTATCTCAGTGCCCCAGCCTACTAACTGTTTACTAGCCAATCATGTTTTATACCAGTACCTCTCTTTAATGGCTAATCATGTTTTATACCAGTACCCTGTTTACTGGCCAACTAAGTTTTATACCAATACCTCTGTTTACTGGCTAATCATGTTTTATACCAGTACCCTGTTTACTGGCCAATTAAGTTTTATACCAATACCCCTGTTTACTGGCCAATCATGTTTTATACCAGTACCCTGTTTACTGGCCAACTAAGTTTTATACCAATACCCCTGTTTACTGGCCAACTAGGTTTTATACCAGTTCCCCTGTTTACCCCATTTACTGGCCAACTAGGTTTTATACCATTTCCCCTGTTTACTGGCTAATCATGTTTCATACCAGTACTCTGTTTACTGACAAACTACGTTTTATACCAATACCCCTCTTTACTGGCCAAATAAATTTTATACAAGTACCCCTGTTTATTGGCCAACTAGGTTTTATACAAGTACCCCTATTTATTGGCCAACTAGGTTTTATACCAGTACCCCTGTTATCTGGCCAACTGAGTTTTATACCATAACCCCTGTTTACTGGCCAACTTCATTTTAAACCAGTAAATCTGTTAAATGGCCAACCAGGTTTTATACCAGTACCCCTGTTTACTGGCCAACTAGGTTTTATACCCCTGTTTAATGACCAACGTGTTTTATACAAGTACCCATGTTTACTGGCCAACTAGGTTTTATACAAGTACCCCTGTTTACTGGCCATCTAGGTTTTAAACAAGTACCCCTGTTTACTGGTCAACTAAGTTTTATACCATAACCCCTGTTTACTGGCTAACTAAGTTTTATACAAGTATCCCTGTTTACTTGCCAACTGGGTTTTATACAAGTACCCCTGCTTACTGGCCATCTAGGTTTTAAACAAGTACCCCTGTTTACTGGTCAACTAAGTTTTATACCATAACCCCTGTTTACTGGCTAACTAAGTTTTATACCAGTTTCCCTGTTTACTTGCCAACTGGGTTTTATACAAGTACCCCTGCTTACTGGCCAACTAGGTTTTGTACAAGTACCCCTGTTTTCTGGCCAACTAGGTTTTATACAACTACCCCTGTTTACTGGTCAACTAAGTTTTATACCAGTACCCCTGTTTACTGGCCAACTAGATTTTATACAAATACTACACTTTACTGGGCAACTAGGTTTCATACAAGTACCGATGTTTACCTGTCAACTAAGTTTTATACAAGTACCCCTATTTATTGGCCAACTAGGTTTTATACCAGTACCCCTGTTTATGGCCAACCAGGTTTCATACAAGTACCCCTATTTACTGGCCAACTAGGTTTTATACAAATACCCCTGATTACTGGCCAACTAGGTTTTATACCAATACCCCCTGTTTACTGGCCAACTGTTTTATACCAGTACCCTGTTTACTGGCCAACTAAGTTTTATACCAATACCCCTGTTTACTGGCCAATCATGTTTTATACCAGTACCCTGTTTACTGGCAAACTAAGTTTTATACCAATACCCCTGTTTACTGGCCAACTAGGTTTTATACCAGTTCCCCTGTTTACCCCATTTACTGGCCAACTAGGTTTTATACCATTTCCCCTGTTTACTGGCTAATCATGTTTCATACCAGTACTCTGTTTACTGACAAACTACGTTTTATACCAATACCCCTCTTTACTGGCCAAATAAATTTTATACAAGTACCCCTGTTTATTGGCCAACTAGGTTTTATACAAGTACCCCTATTTATTGGCCAACTAGGTTTTATACCAGTACCCCTGTTTATGGCCAACCAAGTTTCATACAAGTACCCCTGTTTACTGGCCAACTAGGTTTGATACAAATACCCCTGATTACTGGCCAACTAGGTTTTATACCGATACCCCCTGTTTACTGGCCAACTGGGTTTTATACAAGTACCCTGTTTACTGGCCAACTAGGTTTTATACCAATACCCCTATTTACTGACCAACTCGGTTTTATACAAGTACCCATTTTATGGCCAACTAAATTTTATACCATAACCCCTGTTAACTGGCCAACTAGGTTTGATACCAGTACCCCTGTTTACTGGCCAACTAAGTTTTATACCATAACCCCTGTTTACTGGCCAACTTCATTTTATACAAGTAAATCTGTTAAATGGCCAACCAGGTTTTATACCAGTACCCCTGTTAACTGGCCAACTAGGTTTTATACCCCTGTTTAATGACCAACGTGTTTTATACAAGTACCCATGTTTACTGGCCAACTAGGTTTTATACAAGTACCCCTGTTTAATGGCCAACTAGGTTTTAAACAAGTACCCCTGTTTACTGGTCAACTAAGTTTTATACCATAACCCCTGTTTACTAGCTAACTAAGTTTTATACCAGTATCCCTGTTTACTTGCCAACTGGGTTTTATACAAGTACCCCTGTTTACTGGCCAACTAGGTTTTGTACAAGTACCCCTGTTTACTGGCCAACTAGGTTTTATACAACTACCCCTGTTTACTGGTCAACTAGGTTTTATACCAGTACCCCTGTTTACTGGCCAACTAGATTTTATACAAATACTACACTTTACTGGGCAACTAGGTTTCATACAAGTACCGATGTTTACCTGTCAACTAAGTTTTATACAAGTACCCCTATTTATTGGCCAACTAGGTTTTATACCAGTACCCCTGTTTATGGCCAACCAGGTTTCATACAAGTACCCCTGTTTACTGGCCAACTAGGTTTTATACAAATACCCCTGATTACTGGCCAACTAGGTTTTATACCAATACCCCCTGTTTACTGGCCAACTGTTTTATACCAGTACCCTGTTTACTGGCCAACTAAGTTTTATACCAATACCCCTGTTTACTGGCCAATCATGTTTTATACCAGTACCCTGTTTACTGGCTAACTAAGTTTTATACCAATACCCCTGTTTACTGGCCAACTAGGTTTTATACCAGTTCCCCTGTTTACCCCATTTACTGGCCAACTAGGTTTTATACCATTTCCCCTGTTTACTGGCTAATCATGTTTCATACCAGTACTCTGTTTACTGACAAACTACGTTTTATACCAATACCCCTCTTTACTGGCCAACTAGGTTTTATACCGATACCCCCTGTTTACTGGCCAACTGGGTTTTATACAAGTACCCTGTTTACTGGCCAACTAGGTTTTATACCAATACCCCTATTTACTGACCAACTCGGTTTTATACAACTACCCATTTTATGGCCAACTAAATTTTATACCATAACCCCTTTTAACTGGCCAACTAGGTTTGATACCAGTACCCCTGTTTACTGGCCAACTGAGTTTTATACCATAACCCCTGTTTACTGGCCAACTTCATTTTAAACCAGTAAATCTGTTAAATGGCCAACCAGGTTTTATACCAGTACCCCTGTTTAATGACCAACTAGGTTTTATACAAGTACCCATGTTAACTTGCCAACTAGGTTTTATACAAGTACCCCTGTTTACTGGCCAACTAGGTTTTAAACAAGTACCCCTGTTTACTGGCCAACTATGTTTTATACCATAACCCCTGTTTACTGGCTAACTAAGTTTTATACCAGTATCCCTGTTTACTTGCCAACTGGGTTTTATAAAAGTACCCCTGTTTACTGGCCAACTAGGTTTTGTACAAGTACCCCTGTTTACTGGCCAACTAGGTTTTATACAACTACCCCTGTTTACTGGTCAACTAGGTTTTATACCAGTACCCCTGTTTACTGGCCAACTAGATTTTACACAAATACTACACTTTACTGGGCAACTAGGTTTCATACAAGTACCGATGTTTACCTGTCAACTAAGTTTTATACAAGTACCCCTATTTATTGGCCAACTAGGTTTTATACCAGTACCCCTGTTAATGGCCAACCAGGTTTCATACAAGTACCCCTGTTTACTGGCCAACTAGGTTTTATACGAATACCCCTGATTACTGGCCAACTAGGTTTTATACCAATACCCCCTGTTTACTGGCCAACTGTTTTATACCAGTACCCTGTTTACTGGCCAACTAAGTTTTATACCAATACCCCTGTTTACTGACCAACTCGGTTTTATACAAGTACCAATTTTATGGCCAACTAAGTTTTATACCATAACCCCTGTTCATTGGCCAACTAGGTTTGATACCAGTACCCCTGTTTACTGGCCAACTGAGTTTTATACCATAACCCCTGTTTACTGGCCAACTTCGTTTTATACCAGTAAATCTGTTTAATGGCCAACCAGGTTTTATACCAGTACCCCTGTTAACTGGCCAACTAGGTTTTATACCCCTGTTTAATGACCAACGTGTTTTATACAAGTACCCATGTTTACTGGCCATCTAGGTTTTATACAAGTACCCCTGTTTACTGGTCAACTTAGTTTAATACCATAACCCCTGTTTACTGGCTAACTAAGTTTTATACCAGTATCCCTGTTTACTTGCCAACTGGGTTTTATACAAGTACCCCTGTTTACTGGCCAACTAGGTTTTGTACAAGTACCCCTGTTTACTGGCCAACTAGGTTTTATACCAGTATCCCTGTTTACTTGCCAACTGGTTTTTTTACAAGTACCCCTGTTTACTTGCCAACTAGGTTTTATACCAGTACCGCTGTTTACTGGCCAACTAAGTTTTATACCATAACCCCTATTTACTGGCCAACAAGGTTTTATACCAGTATCCCTGTTTACTTGCCACCTGGGTTTTATACAAGTACCCCTGTTAACTGGCCAACTAGCTTTTATACCAGTACCCCTGTTTACTGACCAACTGGTTTTTATGCAAGTACCCATGTTTACTGGCCAACTAGGTTTTATACAAGTACCCCTTTTTACTGGCCAACTAGGTTTGATACCAGTACCTCTGTTAACTGGCCAACTAGGTTTTATACAAGTACCCCTGTTTACTGGCCAACCGGGTTTCATACATCTATGTTTACTGGCCAACTGGGTTTGATACAAGTACCCCTGTTTACTGGCCAACTAGGTTTTATACCAGTACCCCTATTTACTGGTCAACTAGGTTTTATACCAGTACCCCTGTTTACTGGCCAACTAGATTTTATACAAATACTACTGTTTACTGGGCAACTAGGTTTTATCCAAGTACTGTCTACCTGTCAACTAAGTTTTATACCAGTACCCCTGTTGATTGGCAAACTAGGTTTTATACCCCTGTTTAATGACCAACATGTTTTATACAAGAACCCATGTTTACTGGTCAACTAGGTTTTATACAAGTAACCCTGTTTACTGGCCAACTAGGTTTTAAACAAGTACCCCTGTTTACTGGTCAACTAAGTTTTCTACAAGTACCCCTGTTTACTGGCCAACTAGGTTTTATACAAGTACCCCTGTATATTGGCCATTTAAGTTTTATACAAGTACCCCTGTTTACGGCCAACTAGGTTTTATACAAGAACCCCTGTTTACTGGCCAACTAGGTTTTATACAAGTACCCCTGTTTACTGGTCAACTGGGTTTGATACAAGTTCCCCTTTTTACTGGTCAACTGGGTTTTAAACAAGTACCCCTGTTTACTTGCCAACTATGTTTTATACAAGTACCCATGTTTACGGCCAACTAGGTTCTATACAAGTCTCCCTGTTTACTTGCCAACTGGGTTTGATACCAGTACCTCTGTTTACTGGCCAACTAGGTTTGATACAAGTACCCCTGTTTACTTGCCAACTATTTTGATACAAGTACCCCTGTTTACTGACCAACTGGGTTTGATACCAGTACCTCTGTTTACTGGCCAACTAGGTTTGATACAAGTACCCCTGTTTACTTGCCAACTTGGTTTTATACCAGAACCCCTGTTTACTTGCCAACTGGGTTTTATATCAGTACCTCTGTTAACTGGCCAACTAGGTTTGATACAAGAACCCCTGTTTACTGGTCAACTGGGTTTGATACCAGTACCTCTGTTTACTGGCCAACTAGGTTTGATACAAGTACCCCTGTTTACTGGCCAACTAGGTTTTATACAAGTATCCCTGTATACTGGCCAACTGGGTTTTATACAAGTACCCACGTTATCTGGCCAACTGGATTTGATACAAGTACCCCTGTTTACTTGCAAACTAGGTTTTATACAAGCACCCTGTTTACTGGCCAACCGGGTTTTATACCAGTACCCCTATTTATTGGCCAACAAAGTTTTTTACAAGTACCACTGTTTACTGGGCAACTAGGTTTTATACAAGTACCCCTGTTTACCTGCCAACTAAGTTTTATACCAGTACCCCTGTTTACTGGCCAACTATGTTTTATACAAGTACCCCTGTTTAATGGCCAAATAGGTTTTATACAAGTACCCACGTTGACTGGCCAACTAAATTTTAAACCAGTACCCCTGTTTACTGGCCAAATGGTTTTATACAAGTACTCCTGTTTACTGGCCAACTAGGTTTTATACAAATATCCCTGTTTACTGTCCAACTATGTTTTATACAAGTACCCCTGTTTACTGGCAAACTGGGTTTTATACCAGTACCCCTGTTTACTGGCCATCTAGGTTTTATACAATACCCCTGTTTACTGGCCAACTAGGTTTTATACCAGTACCCCTGTTTACTGGCCAATCATAATTTATACCAGAACCCCCATTTATTGTCTGAGTTTTATACCAGTACCCCTGTTTACTGGCCAATCATGTTTTATACAAGTACCCCTGTTTACTGGCCAACTAGGTTTTATACAAGTACCCCCGTTTAATGGCCAACTAGGTTTTATACCAGTACCCCTGTTTACTGGCCAACTAGGTTTTAAACAAGTACCCCTGTTTACTGGCCATCTATGTTTTATACTAGAACTCCTGTTTACTTGCCAACTAGGTTTTATACCAGTACCCCTATTTACTGGCCAACTAGGTTTTATACCAGTATCCCTGTTTACTTGCCAACTGGGTTTTATACAAGTACCCCTGTTTACTGGCCAACTAGATTGATACCAGTACCCCTGTTTACTGACCAACTGGGTTTTATTCAAGTACCCCTGTTTACTGGCCAATCATGTTTTATACAAGTACCCCTGTTTACTGGCCAACTAGGTTTTATACAAGTACCCCCGTTTAATGGCCAACTAGGTTTTATACAAGTACCCCTGTTTACTGACCAACTAGGTTTTAAACAAGTACCCCTGTTTACTGGCCATCTATGTTTTATACCAGAACTCCTGTTTACTTGCCAACTAGGTTTTATACCAGTACCCCTATTTACTGGCCAACTTGGTTTTATACAAGTACCCCTGTTTACTGGTCAACTAGTTTTAATACAATACCCCTGTTTACTGACCAACTAGGTTTTATATAAGTACTTCTGTTTACTGGCCAATCATGTTTTATACCATAACCCCTGTTTACTGGCCAACTAAGTTTGATACAAGTACCCTGTTTACTGGCCAACTGGATTTTATACAAGTACCCCTGTTAACTGGCTAACTTGGTTTTATACAAGTACCCCTGTTTACTGGCCAACTGCGTTTTATACCAGTACCCCTGTTTACTGGCCAACTGGGTTTCATACAAGTACCCCTGTTTACTGGCCAACTGGGTTTTATACAAGTATCCCTGTTTACTGGCTAACTGGGGTTTATACCAGTACCCCTATTTATTGGCCAACAAAGTTTTATACAAGTACCACTGTTTACTGGGCAACTAAGTTTGATACAAGTACCCCTGTTTACCTGCCAACTAAGTTTTATACCAGTACCCCTGTTTACTGGCCAAATGGGTTTCATACAAGTACCCCTGTTTACTGGCCAACTAGGTTTCATACAAGTACCCCTGTTTACTGGCCAACTATGTTTTATACCAGAACCCTTGTTTACTGGCCAATCATAATTGATACCAGAACCCCCGTTTATTGTTTGAGTTTTATACCAGTACCCGTTTCTGGCCAACTAGGTTTAATACAGTACCCCTGTTTACTGGTCAACTAGGTTTTATACAAGTACCCCTGTTTACTGGCCAATCATAATTGATACCAGAACCCCCCATTTATTGTCTGAATTTTATACCAGTACCCCTGTTTACTGGTCAACTAGGTTTTATACAAGTTTCTCTGTTTACTGGCCAACTAGGTTTTATACAAGTACCTCTGTTAATTTGCCAACAGTGTTTTATACAAGTACCTATGTTTACTGGCCAACTAGGTTTTATACAAGTACCTCTGTTAATTGGCCAACAGTGTTTTATACAAGTACCTCTGTTTACTTGCCAACTAGGTTTTATACTGATACCCCTGTTTACTGGCCAACAGTGTTTTATACAAGTACCTCTGTTTACTGGCCAACTAGGTTTTATACAAGTACCTCTGTTAATTGGCCAACAGTGTTTTATACAAGTACCTATGTTTACTGGCCAACTAGGTTTTATACATGTACCTCTGTTAACTGGCCAAGAGTGTTTTATACAAGTACCCCTGTTTACTGGCCAACAGTGTTTTATACAAGTACCTCTGTTAACTGGCCAAGAGTGTTTTATACAAGTACCCCTGTTTACTAGCTAACCAGGCTCATACCTGTACCCCTGTTTATTCAGTCACACAACATCCTTGAACAACACATGAAAGAACGGTTTAACCACAAGTATGCATATATGTATTGATGGGTTTCCCATCTGAAACCTTCTCATGAATGTGTCACACACAAAGTATTTGTTATCACAATTTGGTTTTTACACTTATTCATTCCATTTAAAATGCCAAAGTTTCTATAAAAGAGATGAGCCCATGAATTTATTTGTAACTGTAACACTCTGTGTTGCTAAGGAAAATAAATATTTAGAATAACTAGTAAGATTATTTTATTTATATAAACCCCGCTGCTCTAAATTCTCTTTCTACAAATAACAGTTTTTAAATTTATTTAAAAAAAAAACGCAACAGAATTGAATGGAATAAAATAGTGCTTACCTTAACTAAAATACATTATAACTGTGTTAATTTATCATAACAACAACGAACGACATTTGGTAGAAGAGTGTACACAAGAATATTGTCTACAATCATGGAAGTTTAAATCTTTATGAATGTTCAGGTAAGCTGTGTTGGGCATAACTGTCAAAAATGTTAACAAGATACTGCATCACATAGATCTGTCTATTGTCTAATATGAAAAATTATAAACAACAAATCATGTAAGTAGTGTCATTCTGCACCTTAAATGTGTCTAATATAAACAAAACTATGTAAATGTTCTCATTCTGCACCACAAATTTGTATAATTATAAACAACAAATCATGTAAGTAGTGTCATTCTGCAACTTAAATGTGTCTAAAATAAACATTAAAATCATGTAAGCTTGCCGTTCTACGCTAATAATGCAAATTGTGTTATTTCGAATTAAAATCTGCATATATGTACATATGTAATGAAAATAAGAACTGTGGCATTCTTTAGTTTGTTTGAATATTTAACTTCATTTTTTTTTACCATTAAGGGCTAAAAAAAGATCAGTTAACCTAACTGCTCTTTCCTGAGATCCTGAAAGGTTTACCTGTACTCAAGCACACCCATCTCCACAAGTAACTGATTATTTTCCCACTTGAATCAACAGCTAGAGATGAGACACAAGGTTATATATCAATCATCATGAAGACTGTGGCCTGGCAGGGATTCATACTCATGACCCCTGGATTGATAGTCAGAAGTTACAATTTTCTTTAAACAGGACTGCTTCGAAATTTAAAACAATAGCCATTTTCTATTCAAAACTAAAATTTACGATTTCTGAAACATTCCAGAAATCTAGATCAATATAAAGTTGAAATTTAGAGTAACTGGTTTGTATTTGCCAATTGTTATTTTACAGAAGTCCGTACCTGAGTAGTAGACGTAAATTACACATTACGCATAAATTGGCATTCACTGAAATTAACATAATGGATCAAAGACCCATCATCTTCATAAATGTGTTTCTTATAAGCCTTTGCCATGCATCAGCTAGATTGAACCACAATTCACAAATATTGGAATTCCATGATTGTACGGAAAGGGAGACAACTTTAACATGTGACCATGACGTTCCAGATCAGATACCACCTGGAGTAACAGATGTATATGTAAGGGATTTAAACACAACTTGGGTCAAAGACACTTTCAGTCACAAAAGTTGGAAATTCATAACAAAACTGGATATAAAACTGAATTCAATATTTCATTGGGACAAAGCAGTTCTTGTTTCCAAATTTTTCACAAATTTGTGCAAACTGACCAACTTAAAAAGTTTTGGCATACATGGAAGAAATACGAAAACATTGGGAACACTCTCAAAAGTATTTCTATGCTTGACAAAAGTTGAAAACCTGGATTTGGCCAACTGCCCATCTTTAACAGGTGTGGTTGTAGCACAAGCTCTAGCCAGAAAGGAATCTCTTCCCAGTCTGAGGTCACTTAATCTCAAGGGTATTCAAGCAGAATTGGGAAGATTTTTAGTTTTAAATCAAACTTTTATGGACATGATCCGGACAAAGGCTATACAAAAACTTACTCTAAGTGGGACTAATATTTATGTAGAAGACAGGAGTGTATTTGACAGTGACTATAGCATAGAAGATCTGGATGTATCTAACATAACAGTATTTTTAAAAAGTAACTCACATCTAAGTAGACCATGGCAGGAACGTCAACATATTTTGGACAAAGTCAAAACATTGAACATTAGCAACATATCAAATAGATTTATCAATCTGGAATATGATTTGAATATCAACATAACAACCGACTGTAACGGATTGAAAATGCTTAAAATACTGGAAAATGTTTTTGCTAACAACATCAATGAACAGGTTTTAACTATGCCCCATACTTTCATCAACATATCTCAATGTCAAACATTAGGAAATTTTAAAATATTGCATTTCAGAGGTAACAATTTGAGGTCAATAAATGTGACAGTTCATTACCCGATGAACATGAAATTAAGAGAAATTGACATATCATCCAATGGTATGGTATATCTATCTCCAAACACTTTCCAAGAACTTCATGGAATACAAATACTGATAATGTCTAACAACAGTTTATCTGAAATGGAGCATTTTCAAGAATTTGGCAATCTTCTACAAACGTTCTCTATGTTACAGCACATGGATATGGCTCACAATAAATTGACATTTATTCCTTATTATATGTTTTTTAAAAATACAAAACTCAAGATTCTGGATCTGAAGGGAAACAATTTACAATCAATCACTTTTAAAGTAAAACATCTTGATATGTTAGAAGTATTGGATTTAACAATGAATAAAATAATGTATTTGGAAGGTACTTATTTTGCCGAGCTACAAAGTTTATATGACGAACGTAGAGAAGGAATTAAATATGGTACTAAGCTCCTAATCAAGTTTGAGGGGAATCCACTGAGATGTTTGTGCAGGGGATTGATATTTATTAAATGGTTGAAAAGGCACTTGCAGCCTTCCATGAACTATACATATCAATGTGACCTGGAGAATAAAAGAGTAGAAATCGATGACAATGCAGAGGAAAAAACAACTTACCTGTGTAACAGAGCCAGGATTATTACTGCGTTTGCCGTGTCATCATTTGTCACCATAGTAACAATCATAGTAATAACTGCTGTCATTTTGTGTAAAATCAGAAAAAGGAAACAAGATGATGTGACAAGAAAATTCCTAATGGACTTTAAGAAAGGCAAACTAGAAGAGAAGTATCTTGCATTCTTGTCATACAGTAGTGATGACGGGGATTTAGCCATGCTTAATATATTTCCTCAATTAGACAATACCCTGAAGCACATGGTTGGACAAAAATTAGACAGGGACATTGTCTGTCTTGGTGATATTCACTTTCGCCCTGGAATTTCTCTCATTAATGAAATCATGAGATGTGTGTCCGAGTCGTGTGTCGTAATATTTGTAATTTCAAGAGCATTTTGTGCCAGTTCCTGGTGTCGCATGGAGCTTAAGGAGGCCTACCAACAAGAAAAGCCGATAATTCTCATCTTTAGAGAGCAAGTGGAACAAACTTTAATGCCACAGTATCTCCGCTTCATTTTCCAAAGATACGCTCGGGCGAAACTTGTCAGAGTAAATGACCATTATGAAATTATACCAGGATGGAAAAAAATGTGTGAATCAGTCATTTACCTTGCATGCAGAAAGGAAGGTACCACCAAGGCCTTATATAGAGAAAGAAAAGCAACTGACTGAGATATTATGAACGCTCGCATATTCACGCAAATCTTGCAAAATCTCGTTTTCAAACTCATCTCCTAACTTTTATCCATCTAAGAAACACAAATCAAAATTCTTTCTTTGCATAATTGAATTTTTTACAAAACGTGACAATTCCCACCATTATAAAACAAATGTTAATACATAAACCTTACATTTTTTTTTCAGCCACCTTAAGGTGACCCATTTATTTTCCCCGTCATAGGTGAGACAAGGGTCGGGGAGGACCACCCCCTGTCACACCATACAAAGTAATAAAAGTGTAAATATAGAAAATATGGAGAAAATATGTTAAGTACATGTGATGTAAAAATTACAATTTTTAATAATTTAATAAACTACATGTTTAAAATATCATTCTTAAGAAACTGAAATAAATATATTATATCTGTTAAAGTTTAAAAAATGAAAAAAAAAATGTTCTCTCCACCTGATTAATTGCTGTTCAGTCTGTTTATGTAAGAATATAAATATTTCATATATGTTTTTTGGGCATGTTGATTGTCAATTCTTTGGTCAATCTATATCAAAAAAAGTGCTTCAGCCTGCAGTGTAGGTAATGTAAAGAGATGTCTGACCATTTATTTTCAAATAAAGTTATGTTATTATTTTTTACAAATATACATTTAAGGATCTCATATGATTTTTCCAGTCGTTTCTTGAGTGTGTCTAAGCTTAATGAATTTTGATTCCGTTTAGTATAGAATATGTAATATTTAGTTTCAAGTATTATATGAAGTTCTGTGTTGGATAATTTATTTTCTGTATTGAATATAAATGATTCTTCTATTAGTGTTAATTTGAAATGTTTTATGGATAGCCAAAGTTTAAGTTCCTTCAATAGCGATTGTGTAGCAGGACATGACCACAACATGTGTGTCAAGGTTTCTTCTATTTAACAATATTTACAAATATGACTATCAACAATGTTTATCATATAAAAAAATGTTCTTGTTAGGAGAATCCTGTGGTTAATTCATATTTGGAACCATTGTAGCATTGTATTTTTGTACATCAGAAAGGAGATGTGTATATATCAGACCATGTTTCGTTTTCTATAGTATAAATTAGTTCCCATTTTGTTTTTGAAGTTGGTTTTGTAGTATTTTGATTGAGAATATTATAGAGACATTCTGATCCTTGAATGTCTTTGATAAATGGACGAATGTTACAGGGAATAAATGGACATGCTATTTTTAATGTTGGAATTTTAATATTAAATTTTGTTGCAAAGCCTTTAATGGCAGCAATTACTCCATTAAATTGAATAAAATTTGTTTTTAAATTATAATGTTTTTCAAACTCTTCATATGTATAAAATTCTCCTGTATTTTTAACAAGATCATTGATAAAAGCTATACCCTTTTTATACCATTTCTCATAAAAAATGTCTTTACCTCCAAATCTAATATTAGGGTTTAAAACAATGAATTTGATCAAATGAATTTTCATTTGGCTTACTGCAGTCTAAGATCATAAAGTATGCTTTAAGTACATCTTTCCAAAAAGGGTTTTTCATTTCTGATACTTACTTTTCTGTATAACGTTTTCCTAAGTTTACAATATCTTTATGATATGTTTTATTGCATGTTGCCATGTCCCATTTATAATTGTAAGTCTTCTGATCCATGTTGATTTTAGTCCATTTATAAAAGATATAAGATTAATCATTTTTAATCTTCCCTCATTATATTGTTTGATTATAACACTACTTTTTATTTTTGCTGGTCCCACCCATGAAAAATCATAAAACATATCATTAATTTTTTTAATGGTTAACTCACATGGGTTTGGAATTGAAATAAACAAATGGTTATGGATTGGTAACAATAATGTTTTGATGGCAGTTATTTTACCTAGTGGAGTTAAAAATCTACATTTTCATAGTTAAATAAGGTTTTGAATTTTTGATATTTTGTCTTTATATTTTATGTCTATTATCTTGTCAAGATCTACATTAAATTAAATACCTAATTATTTAAAATGAATAGAGTGTCCTCTTAATTCCATCAACAATGTTTCTAAAAATAGCTGATCGTTAATTGTTAATTGTAATTCATTATTTGGAACATTGTCTATGTTTTCAGTATTATAGACTGGTAAAGCATATTGAATTTTAATTTCCTTATTTTATTATTTATTGCAGTCAAATATTCTATATCACTTAATAGGGAATTATTATGTTTCCATGAGGGCTTACCTCTAACAAAATGTGTCAAATTACCATTTAAATTAATTATGGAATGGTCTGACCTGTAACTAACTTCAACTGTACATTTGTCTACTGATGCAAGAAGATTTTCTGTAACTAAAAAGAAGTCTAGTCTTGCCTGCTTAAGTGGGGTTTTCTTACGCAATGTATATCTTTTAAAATCTGGATAAAATTCTCTAAAGGGGTCTATAAGATTATATGATGATTTTATTTCAAGTACCTTTTCCCGTGCATCTTTATTGTTGGTGTTTTTATAGTTGTAATAATCTTGTTTTGGGTCCTGAACCAAGTTAAAATCGCCGCATAATATCATATCATTACTATTTACAGTTTCTGCTGTCATAATCCTATCAAAAAATTCTGGAGAGTCAGTATTTGGCCCATATAAAGAAATGAGAGTTTATCTCTTATTCTCAACTGTTAAATCAACTGTTATAAAATTCCCCTCTGGGTCAGATATATAATTATGAACCATATATTCTAAGTCTTTACTAAATTAGATTGCTACCCCTTGAGCATTGGATTTTCCAAAACTAAATAAACACTAATTTCCCCATTCTGTGTGGATTCAATTTTCAGTATTGGTATAGAATGAACATATTGTAAACAATATACCGTATATTCCCTTATAAACGCCCCCACTCTAATAAACGCCCCCTCACCTATTTTTCTGAAAAATTAAAAAACAAAACATATATGCGATTTGAGTGCGTATTCGCCCATCTTTCCCTGATCGATTATTTTGTTACACAGTCAACAATTAGCGAAGTGTTTATTACATTTGTACTCTTTAACCCATTGTTTATATCTTGGGTGACCACTTAATCACTTTTGGTTGAACAAATACTTCCCCATATTTGCTGTTTAATACTAGTAAAAATGCTGTCTGTCGATTAAAACATTCCAAAACGTTGGAAAATGCGGTTAGTCTGTGTACGCTGAAAGCTCATTGTTCCATGTTGATAAGAGCAAGCGTCCAAGTGATTTAAAGTGAAGAGTACAATGACCATAAATTCGGATATTCCAGTACGCAGACTAGTAATTTCATACAGATTTTCAGCTTTTTTTCATCCTATGTCGATTATTTCATTCACTCTAAAATAATTCTGAACCACTTTTTCGGGGATTTAAACCGGATTTAAGAGTTTTTTCCATGGTTTTATTGGTTTTATTGTATTTTTAACTGTTGTTGAATTTGCTTTTTTTTATCTTTTATAAACGCCCCCACCTTGTAAAATGTAACGCCCCTGGGGGTGTTAATTAGGGAACATACGGTATATGACACTTCTTTGATTTTATATATTTATTTTATATTTTATAATTTATTTTATATACACCTTACATTTTATGTAAAAGAAATCAGTATGTTGCCTGTGAAATATGAATTGATTAATTTGCAAAGTAATTTATTCTTCGCATGATATTTTACATGTATCAACATTTAATACAGTGATACAAGTTTCCTATCTTTCTATACAAGTCTTTGGTACAACCAATTACCCCATTTGTCATTTAAGTGTCAAAAACCATTTAATGGCCCTTTAAATTCTATTCCTATGTTAAAGCTGGGCGGTAGTGCAGTGGATAGAGTATTGAGGTTGCAGGTTCAATTTCCAGCTCAACCCGATGGCCTCTAAAACACTCAGTACTGGTTCTACTCAGGAAGCAGACTAGAGAGCAGTTCATATAAGCTATGAGATTTCTTCACAATCATGCTAAAATAAATTAATATAAACTAAAGAGGAACTAAATTTAGTCCTTTGATAATTACTGTACAGGTATTTGCTTAATTGAATTGACGCAGGCTGTCAATCAAACAAGTTGATAAATACAATAAATGATCGATATTGGTTGCTATGTTGACATTTTCCTTAGACAAGCTGACAATGTCTTAGTAAACTTTACATTGTATTCATATGGACAAACAACACCACGCTAGCCATTTGTTAGACAATATGTCATTAATATCGCCAGATAATGTATCACAAATTAGTTTCCAGGCTATGATAATAATGGATCTTGTTGGCATATGGACAGCCACACATGAATGTGTAATTGATGATAGATGTATAGACTAAATTGCATACATGTTTGTTTGACCAGCAACTGTTTTCTGTACATGTTGTGAACACGTGGCCAGTGAGTGCAGCAATAGTCGTTCTCGCCTCAAGTCAATTATCTCTGTCAGTAACTGGCTTACCTCAAGTGAAACTGTGGCAGGCTGTGACATCTCGTGGTCCTCTCCCTTCTCATAGAAATGTTCCAGTCGTATCAGGTAGGGCTGAATGGGTGTTGGTTGAACTGTGGGCCCACCCCACTGTTCAAGTGTCAACAAGTGCACATTGGGCGGGAGAACTTTTGTCATTCCTGACCACTGGAGTGTAAAATATGTTCAATGGTACCTACTATCTTTCATAATTATTGTTAATTATTGGCAATTTTTTTTTTTTTTTGAATGGGGTTTAATGCCATTTTCAACACATTTCAGGTTATATTTGACATATCCAGTTTTACTGTAGGAGGAAGACCTCAGACTGAGTAGAACAACTGTCCTTCTGCAAGTAACTGGATCTACAACCTTAGCGGTGAGAGGTAAGTGATCTTGAAGCGGTGTCTCAGACTATTCCAGCTTATTTAAAGTAAACTATCGAATCTATGAAACCTTTTTTTTTCAAAACAATTTATCCTCATTTAGCATGTAGCATTACACATAAGAAACTGAAATAAATAATTCCTATGCAAGGCCTAATTACAAACAACCCAGTGTGCAAATTTGAAAAAGAATCCTGCTTTTTTTATTGGGAGTTATTTGAATGCATTGTTTTGTTGTAGGGTGTTAAGCTTCACTCCCAACAATTTTTCAGTCATATCGTGACAGCATCTACTTAAAACAGTTTTCCGAGTGTTGCCACACTGATATCACATGAAGTTTGGTAAACACATGATGTTTGTCTGCTATATTAGACGACGTCGTATTTTACATTAGTATATATGGCATTTTCTTGAAGTCGTCCATGATCACAAGCAAACGTCGTGTTGTTTTTTTTAAAGTTTTTCATTTTAATTCAAATTCAAATTTATGAACAAAACTAGCATGAACACTCCCTCTTTTTATTCATTCATATTTTAGTGTAATTAATAAAGTTTAACATAAATGAAATTCAAGAACTTGTACCAGAGCATTTTTGCACAATCAGTCGTGAATGTTACAAAATTCGGTGTTTATATCAAACCTGGCGTAATGATAAGATGTAAAGGTAGTACAAATTGTGTTTTATCTGCATGAGGTTATAATCTTATGACAGTAAATAAAACTAGACCTATCACTGAAGGTGATGAATACCCCCGAACGCCGCCATGACAGAAAATGGTTAAACATTGTATGAAGTTTTATTAAATTATATCCAATAGTTTTAAAGTTATGCTCCAGACAAAAAAAATTCTTAATAAAAGAGAATGTTATGGATTGAGTTTTTTGTATTGTTAATTTTTTTATGGTTTTGTTAAAATTAAAAACGGTCTTTTTAATTATTGTGCAGTGTACAAGCTTTCATGGCAATCAATAAATGTTATACTTTTTCGAGTTATGTTGAGGGACAACAATTTTATGGATAAGAAACAAACAAGAGCACTAGGAATACAATATTGAACCTGCTTTGCTCAAACTCCATGTATTCATCAACTTGGTTCTTTCATGAACTTTATTAAACTGTTATCACTGATGGCTTTAAAAGTACTTTAAAAGTACTGCACCAGACAAGGGAAATATATCAAAGGGCAATAACTCTGTAATTAGCAAGAAAAGAGTTATGTTTCTTGTACACTGCACTTCCTGTCATTATATTCTACCATTGTATGAAGTTTGATGAAATTCCATCCAGTACTTTAAAAGTAATGCTCCGGACAAGGGAAATATATCAAAGAGCAATAACTCTGTAATTAGCAAGAATAGAGTTATGTTTCCTGTACACTGCACTTCTTGTCATTATATTCTACCATTGTATGAAGTTTGATGAAATTCCATCAGGTACTTTTCAAGTTATGCTCCGGACAAGGGAAATATATCAAAGGGCAATAACTCTGTAATTAGCAAGAATAGAGCTATGTTTCTTGAACACTGCACTTCCTCTCATTATATTCTACCATTGTATGAAGCTTGATGAAATTCCATCCGGTACTTTTCAAGTTATGCTCCGGACAAGAAAAAAATATCAAAGGGTAATAACTCTGTAATTAGCAATAATAGAGTTATGTTTCTTGTACACTGCACTTCCTCTCATTATATTCTACCATTGTATGAAGTTTGATGAAATTCCATCCGGTACTTTAAAAGAAATGCTCCAGATAAGGGAAATATATCAAAGGGCAATAACTCTGTAATTAGCAAGAACAGAGTTATGTTTCTTGTACACTGCACTTCCTGTCATTATATTCTACAATTGTATGAAGTTTGATGAAATGCCATCCAGTACTTTAAAAGTAATGCTCCGGACAAGGGAAATATATCAAAGGGCAATAACTCTGTAATTAGCAAGAATAGAGTTATGTTTCCTATACACTGCACTTCCTCTCATTATATTCTACCATTGTATGAAGCTTGATGAAATTCCATCTGGTACTTTTCAAGTTATGCTCCGGACAAGAAAAAATATCAAACGGAAATATATCAAAGGGCAATAACTCTGTAATTAGCAAGAATAGAGTTATGTTTCCTGTACACTGCACTTCCTCTCATTATATTCTACCATTGTATGAAGCTTGATGAAATTCCATCCAGTACTTTTCAAGTTATGCTCCGGACAAGAAAAAATATCAAAGGGCAATAACTCTGTAATTAGCAAGAATAAAGTTATGTTTCTTGTACACTGCACTTCCTCTCATTATATTCTACCATTGTATGACGTTTGATGAAATTCCATCCAGTACTTTTCAAGTGATGCTCCAGACAAGGAAAATTGCAACGGACAGACCGACGGACCGACGGACCGACAGACCGACAGACCGACCTCAGGGTGACTCCAATATACCCCCTCAAAACTTCGTTTGTCGGGGGTATAATAAGTAATTTGTAAACAATTTTGAGCTAGAAATATCACTGAAGGTGATGAATACCTCCAGATGGCACCCTGACACTATTATTGCACACTTTTGCTACCTGCTTTGACACAGTGAACCAATTAGAGTAACCAATCACTTTTGTGAAGTATCAATGAATTCCAGCCAATGGTTGCCAAGTTATCTCACTTAGTTATTTTAGTAGGTTTGATGACTGAGAAGTCTTGTGAGAAGTTTTAATCAAATACATTGAGTGGTTGGTGAGATATGGACTTTGTGGTACTTGTATGAAAAACTTTAACCAGAATTTCGAAGTCAAACATGGGCAATAACTTTCATCATATATTTATGCAAAAATTATCTAACTTAGTTATTGTAGTCGGTATGATGACTTGGAAGTCTTGTGTGAAGTTTCAATCAAATACATTTGGTGGTTGGTGAGATATGGACTTAATGGTACTTGTACGCAAAACTTTTACCAGAATTACTAAGTCAAACAAGGGCAAAATTTTGTATTATAGTCATCCAAGAGTTATCTAACTTATTTATCGTAGTAGATTTGATGACTGCGAAGTATTGTGTATTTTCCAGAAAATTTATCATTTTCTGCAAGATTTTAGGTAATTTTAGATTTGGATGAATATCAAAAATATTATGAATGTTGGTTTACATTTAAAAAGATTTTAGTAATAAGTTATTTTGTGAAACACACCCACCGACCCACAACCCTTCAATCCGTTGTTCAATGCTTTATCATGACCTGATGTGTTCAGCCTCTGAGGCTGCTTTTCTTACATATGCATGAGTAATATATAGACATATTCAATATCTGACCTCAGAAACACATACATGCAAAAGTAGTATTTAAAATCAAATAGTACCTTAGTATTGTAATATTTTGAGTACTCGGAATATTTCATATCTGTATTGGTGAATGAGGGTATAGGTGCCATATAGGTACGTAGACCCATGTCACGGTGAATACGACCAGAATTCTCTATGCTGTCAAAAAATATATACAGCTTTCCTGAAATGTATATACATCAACTGTGAGTTATACATATATACAACTGTCTGCTTCTCATCAACTTTATTTTATTTTTATGTTTTATAACTCTTTAATTGAACCTATATATTGGAATTATTTTTCAATTATATCTCATGAATGCATACCCATGAACTAAGATTTTCATCTTTGGGCATGTTTTGCATTGATTACAGTGTTTCTGGGATATTACGATAGATAATGATGCCAGAAATGTTACAAAAACATGAAATCAACATGGAGTAGTTGTACATTTGCTGTTCAGTTCATCATCATAGCACAACAGACACAACAGAAATTACGGTGCTAGGTAATTGATAAAAACATATTGTTATAAATTATATATATGAGTGTGTTACTCATACACTTGGGTCTCGTTGTAACGCAGGCTGATATAACTCTAACTCGTTATAACGCGTTTTTTCTATGGCTCCCAAATTTAAAATTGGTATTTTCAACAAGATTTATTAAAAATTGACGAATTGATTTAAAACTCAACCAAATTGCTATGTGTTTGTGAGCTCATTATGCTTTTTTAAACTGTGACCATGTATTTGTGCATCAATTACACCTTGATAATTCAGACTGACATAAGAACAACTTATTGTTATAAACAGCATTGCTTTTAATTGATTTACACCGACAAACAATGGTCTGTCATTTATCACACATTGCCATGTTTGACCAGATACAGTATTGCCAAATAGTGTAGTGCAGTGCACCTTGGGATATTTATAACGTGGTTCCATGTATATTGCTGTTTCATTCCATGGATCCTGTCAACCGCGTTATAAGGGGACCCGAGTGTATAACTATAAATAACAGACTCTATTTTTTGTTAAAAATTCACGAGATATAAACTCATGACTAGTCAAGAACTATAGTTGAAGGTGCTGACCACTTACCTATCACTACTATGGTCCTGGGTTCAAGCCTTGTTCTGTCCTGTTCAGTCCATTGTATTGATTGATTGAATATTTGAATATTTAGTGTCATTTTTATGCCATCGAGGGCTAACAGACGATAACCACTGATTCCTGGGATCCTAAAAGGTTAACCAGTACTCAAGCACACCCCATCTCTGCAAGTAACTGATAACTTTCCCGCTTGAATCAGCAGTAAGAGATGAATGATAATGAGACACAATGTCAGATATTAATCATCACGGAGATTGCTGCCAGGCGGGGATCCCTGGATTGACAGTCTGATGCGTAATCAACTGAGCTAATTGGGCCCGGCTCCTGTTCAGTCAAAGAAATTGCCAGTTAATTGCAGAAAGACAGTGGTTCTTACAAGATTCACTCTGAGGTCTTCCTCCACCAATAACATGTCATATATAACCTGTTATGTGTTGAAAATGACATTAAAACCCGCTCAAAAACTATATCTCGCATAAAGAGCCTTGTTACTACCAAGGACTTATACATGATAGGACACTTGCATCAACTAACTAAATGTTGATTAAACAGTACATGAAAGATTAATTATTTGGCAAATAACCATTCGTAATTTACAAGCAACTGATTTCTTGTTGTATGTAATTGTAGATGTCTTGAAATGTTTCGATAACGAATATCTTAAATATCAGATATTGAAGTTTGAAGTAAAATATTTAGTAATTTGTCATTATTTTAGTTGCAGTTTACAAATTTTTGTAATCAGAAGTACAAAAATTGCTGGGAATTGTATTGTTTTGAAGAGAATTTCATTCTGCAATGCAATTTTGATATGTGTTCCCGAGATTTATGGAAGTTAAGATAATTGCAAACAAGATATTGTGAAATTTTGCGTAAATACCTAAGCATTCACAAAATATCAATCAGTTGCCTTTCCTTCTCTATACAATTCCTTGTTACTGCTAAAACAATCTGCATCGAAAAAACCATGAAAGATCCTTATAATCATCCAGGTTTTACCATATAATTTCAATGTACTGGTATTACTGTATTTCACTCCATATCCCTTTACTTCATAGAGACGCCTTTGGACACCTCTAATATTGAAAGCATTAATTCACCACATATCAGCAATGGGTGAATTATGTTTATATTAACTGACAGAGTGGAAAACAGTGCAGGAAGTGTTCAGATTGCTCGTAACGAGCAATCTGAACTCTTCCTGCAGTGTTTTCAAAAACCTTCTGCGATTGATGCAGGAAAACACCTATCTATGGAGTAAAGGGATATATGCAAGGAAATAAATACAACAGGTCAGAAGTTCTGATGGTGCCACACAGAATACCCACCTCTAACAATCAGACCTTTTCCATCGGACCCCGTTTCATTCAATGGTTCCCCAACACCCAAACAGTCATCATGCAATAGACGTCTATGCAGCTACAAAAAAAAAGATGTTCACACTTCAATTTAGTGCCCTTATGATATCGAAGATGATTGATATATAGTTGGTGTTTCTTGTTGATATATAATGAATGGAAGTCAACCCACCACTTTTATATTTCCAATATTGACTATCGTTCGAAAACCGATTTGACTACCCATTGCAATAAATGTGATATTTGTCCTATTACTGTCAAATTTATACAGACCTGGTCATTGTTATCCTTTATGTATTGTCTCATTTAAGTCCAAATTTCAAGGAAATTGCTTTGATACTTTTTGAGAAAATGCATATCAAGTCAGGTGTGAGGTTAGCTGTTCCATTCAGTATTCATATAATTTGAAGAAACTTCCCAGTACCTAAGATTAATGTATGTTAACGCAATATCAGAAGTAAAAAAATACAATTAACCAAAGCTGTTTTTTTTGTTATTACCTCACCAACATCATATCATACATGTCGCGTTGTAAAAATGTAGGTTTTATAAGAATTACAAAAAAAAAAAATATAAAACTGTATACATATATGATTAAAATGAATACATGTATGCAGACAGATGATAATAAATTTCCTGGAAAAGTTAGTCTTAACCTTTAGTTTAACTATTTGGGATTTTTTGTAAAAAATAATTTCTGTCAAGCATAAGATTTTTGCAATTTGGAAATTATAAATTATTGTTTTTTCAAATATACTTTAAAACTATGCAGTAATATGTATTTTTTATTTCATTTTTCGTTAGAAGTGATATCAAAAAGAACAATTTGAGCTTTTACACCAATAATTATAATTATCCATACATTATAACAAAATATCTGAAAAATATTAAATTTTCATTTAAAAATTGCACAAATTTAAAAATCCAAAATGGTTAATTTCAAGCTGACGAGACAACCAATACCACACATGCTGGTTTGTAACTGACCATGAGTTCAATCTCTCCATCCTGTATACTAGCTCCACCTTGAGACCTGTCTGTAAGGACGGTCAACTGTGTACCTGCCTGCAGAAATAATGATCATAGTCAAATATTACAATAATCCTTTGTATACTTAATACCACGATATACCTATTACCGCAAATGCCCATATAATAACAATATCCCAGACATGTACAAAGCTCCAACATCATGGCTGACTAAGTTTTAGACTCACGGTAATAGGTGTAACCAGTATATATCTATACACTCATATAATATATTAATGGTGATGACATCGTATATGAAGTTTCAATTGCAATTGTATCTATATATATTTATATATATGATAGGGAGAATCATACGTCTAACAAAACACCTTTCAGGAGCACCAGATCTGCGAAGGATACATAAATGGTAAAAATAGTGAATACAGTAGAGAGAATTACCATTTTACAGTGCTAAAACTTGTAACACGGTGTAGGTTTCTCAGTCTGTCTGCAGTATTTTATATTTAGAAAATTGTTTATTCTTGTGTTGTTATTTTTCTTTTATTTTTGTGCTCTGATGAAGGCGTAAAGCCAAAAGCTAACTAAGGATATCTCGTTATAAGTTTTAGCACTGTAAAATGGTAATTCTCTCAAATATATATATATATATATATAATTTATATATATTTGTATACATTCTACAAACACTGAAAGCTATTTATACTGAATAATATTTAGTAAAAGATTACAAGATTATTTACATAATAATACCACAACACACACAAAAAATAAAAAACACAAATTAATTTTATTTTTTAAAAGCTGTTTTTATGGTGCAAAAACATTATTCTGAGGTCTTCCTCAAACTGGATATGTCATATATACCCGTCATGTGATGAAAATGACCTTAAACATCATTATACAAACACACACCTAATAAAAACAACATATTCATGTTAAAAAAGCATAAATCAATTTTTTTTTAAAAGCAGTTTTTAATATTTTCCTTGACAAGAGGACCAAAGTGTACCTGCGTACATTAAGGGACATTACTCTTTAATGGAGTTTAGTTAATTAAGGTATAGAACGGTTCCAGGGAGGTAATACAGTTTAAAAAACACTAATTAATCATCATGAGTTGTCTTAAATGTCACATTAATGTATGTATCATTGTTTTTAACTCTTTTTTTTTCAAATTTTCAGCTTATGGCTTCATCAGAGAAATAGCAACAATTATTCAAACTAAGTCACATCCATTATGTAACATCAAAACATTAAAGAGGTTGTTTATTTATTTACAAAATGGAAGGAGTTTACCAAATGCTTGGGAATGAAATTGATTGACAAGCGAATGATCAAACCACATCAAAGCACTGCATGCTCTATGAACACCCTAACTATCCGATTCATTACATCTCTAGAACAAATTGATCAAAAACTCTGCAGTTTGAATAATTAATAATAAGCAGTCTGGCTCTTTTAACTTTCAATCATCATCAATAAAACTTTTGTTTTTTTATTATTTAGCATCATTTTTACGCCACTGAGGGTTTACAGATGATCAGTTAACTTAAGGCCATCCTTAAAAAATAAATTGTTTGCCGTGCTCCTACATACTCACTTAAAATTGCAGCAAGTTAAACTTTTTTATTGACTCTCTGTCCACTTTTTCTTAAAAAATCAAAATTTAAATTATAAAAAACAAAATTAGCTACCTACTTATCCACATGAAAAATACCGGGTCAGAGCACAGCAAACAAATAACTTTTTAAGGATTACTTAACCACTCTTTCCTAGAATCCTTGAAACAGTACTCAAGCACACTTATCTCTGCAAGTTATTAATAGTTTTCCCCACTTAAATCAGTGGTAAGAGACAAATGACAATGAGATGCAATTTCATATATCAATCAAGATGGAGACTTTAGCCGGGCAGTTATTCAAACTCATGACCTCTAGATTAATAGTCAGACACGCTACTGAGCTAAACAGGCCCTGTGAATTAATAAAGACCACTGAAATAACCAAATGTTTGTAATGGTTCCTCACTGCAGTTAAATTTATACAAAATACAATGAACATTGTTTATCAGAATTCCAACATCATATCCTGCTGTCTTACTTGTTTGTCCTGGATGTAGATCCGGCTGTTGACTGGATAGTAGTTACCGGACACTGGCTCAGTCTGGTTCAATTTCCAGGTTGGACGATAATCGCGACTGAATGTAAAATAAAACGTGGTAATTATTGTTTCAATTATTATCAACAAGACACTTGAGTATTGCAAGCAATACACAAGTAGTCCCTTACCTGTTTACAGGTAGCAACTACAGTTTTTGTCTGACTGAAAAAATAAATTGACCTGCATTATCTCCACATTGCCGTCTATCTAATATTAAGTTTCACAAACCTAGCTTATGGATTCCTTTTAAGTAATATTTACATACGGACAGACAGAGCCTTTAGTCTCCTCTGTTGAAACCGATAGGGGACAAATATATAAGATAAAAGCTTCATGTGAAGACAAAGAGATAGGATAGAGCCATGAGCACATCTCACCATCTAGCACTGTTGGGATGGTTCATGTGAAGACAAAGAGAAAGGATAGAGCCATCAGCACATCTCAACATCTAGCACTGTCAGGATGGTTCATGAGAAGACAAAGAGATAGGATAGAGCCATCAGCACATCTCACCATCTAGCACTGTCAGGATGGTTCATGAGAAGACAAAGAGATAAGATAGAGCCATCAGCACATCTCAACATCTAGCACTGTCAGGATGTTTCATGTGAAGACAAAGAGATAGGATAGAGCCATGAGCACATCTCATCATCTAGCACTGTCAGGATGGTTCATGAGAAGACAAAGAGATAAGATAGAGCCATCAGCACATCTCAACATCTAGCACTGTCAGGATGGTTCATGTGAAGACAAAGAGATAGGATAGAGCCATCAGCACATCTCACTATCTAGCACTGTCAGGATGTTTCATGTGAAGACAAAGAGATAGGATAGAGCCATGAGCACATCTCATCATCTAGCACTGTCAGGATGGTTCATGAGAAGACAAAGAGATAAGATAGAGCCATCAGCACATCTCAACATCTAGCACTGTCAGGATGGTTCATGTGAAGACAAAGAGATAGGATAGAGCCATCAGCTCATCTCACCATCTAGCACTGTCAGGATGTTTCATGTGAAGACAAAGAGATAGGATAGAGCCATGAGCACATCTCATCATCTAGCACTGTCAGGATGGTTCATGAGAAGACAAAGAGATAAGATAGAGCCATCAGCACATCTCAACATCTAGCACTGTCAGGATGGTTCATGTGAAGACAAAGAGATAGGATAGAGCCATCAGCACATCTCACTATCTAGCACTGTCGGGATGGTTCATGTGAAGACAAAGAGATAGGATAGAGCCATCAGCACATCCCACCATCTAGCATTGTCGGGATGGTTCATGTGAAGACAAAGAGATAGGATAGAGCCATCAGCACATCTCACCATATAGCACTGTCAGGATGGTTCATGTGAAGACAAAGAGATAGGATAGAGACATCAGCACATCTCACTATCTAGCACTGTCGGGATGGTTCATGTGAAGACAAAGAGATAGGATAGAGACATCAGCACATCTCACTATCTAGCACTGTCGGGATGGTTCATGTGAAGACAAAGAGATAGGATAGAGCCATCAGCACATCCCACCATCTAGTACTGTCGGGATGGTTCATGAGAAGACAAAGAGATAGGATAGAGCCATCAGCACATCTCAACATCTAGCACTGTCAGGATGGTTCATGAGAAGACAAAGAGATAGGATAGAGCCATCAGCACATCCCACCATCTAGTACTGTCGGGATGGTTCATGAGAAGACAAAGAGATAGGATAGAGCCATCAGCACATCTCACCATCTAGCACTGTCAGGATGGTTCATGAGAAGACAAGAGAAAGGATAGAGCCATGAACACATCTCACCATCTAGCACTGTCCGGATGGTTTATGAGAAGACAAAGAGATAGGATAGAGCCATCAGCACATCTCAACATCTAGCACTGTCAGGATGGTTCATGTGAAGACAAAGAGATAGGATAGAGCCATCAGCACATCCCACCATCTAGTACTGTCGGGATGGTTCATGAGAAGACAAAGAGATAGGATAGAGCCATCAGCACATCTCACCATCTAGCACTGTCAGGATGGTTCATGAGAAGACAAGAGAAAGGATAGAGCCATGAACACATCTCACCATCTAGCACTGTGGGGATGGTTCATGTGAAGACAAAGAGATAGGAAAGAGCCATCAGCACATCTCACCATCTAGCACTGTCCGGATGGTTTATGAGAAGACAAAGAGATAGGATAGAGCCATCAGCACATCTCACCATCTACCACTGTCAGGATGGTTCATGTAAAGACAAAGAGATAGGATAGAGCCATCAGCACATCTCACCATCTAGCACTGTCAGGATTGTTCATGTGAAGAAAAAAAGATAGGAAAGAGCCATCAGCACATCTCACCATCTAGCACTGTTGGGATGGTTCATGTGAAGACAAAGAGATAGGAAAGAGCCATCAGCACATCTCACCATCTAGCACTGTCAGGATGGTTCATGTGAAGACAAAGAGATAGGATAGAGCCATCAGCACATCTCACCATCTAGCACTGTCAGGATTGTTCATGTGAAGACAAAGAGATAGGAAAGAGCCATGAGCACATCTCACCATCTAGCACTGTTGGGATGGTTCATGTGAAGACAAAGAGATAGGAAAGAGCCATCAGCACATCTCACCATCTAGCACTGTTGGGATGGTTCATGTGAAGACAAAGAGATAGAAAAGAGTCATCAGCACATCTCACCATCTAGCACTGTCAGGATGGTTCATGAAAAGACAAGAGATAGGATAGAGCCATCAGCACATCTCACTATCTAGCACTGTCAGGATGTTTCATGTGAAGACAAAGAGATAAGATAGAGCCATGAGCACATCTCATCATCTAGCACTGTCAGGATGGTTCATGAGAAGACAAAGAGATAGGATAGAGCCATGAGCACATCTCACTCACTAGTACTGTCAGGATGGTTCATGTGAAGACAAAGAGATAGGAAAGAGCCATGAGCACATCTCACCATGTAGCACTGTTGGGATGGTTCATGTCAAGACAAAGAGTTAGGATAGAGCTATGAGCACATCTCACCATGTAGCACTGTTGGGATGGTTCATGTCAAGACAAAGAGTTAGGATAGAGCCATGAGCACATCTCACCATGTAGCACTGCCAGGATTGTAACATACATTGTATTTAAATAAATGCCCCATTGTGGCATTCCTTTTACTTCTTATTTTGGCATATAAACCTCGAGTCAATTCCATCATTTCGCCAATCCACCAAATCTTGAGATATCTGCTCTACAGGCTGACCTCTCTTTGAGATTTGTTATTAAAAATGCAAACTTGTTTCTTTCTTAAATTTGACATACACAAATATACATGAAGCTTTTATAAGAGGACTGAAGGGAAGTAACAGATTTTGTTTCCTTTTTTTCAGTTTATTTAGTACAGTAACACTTTCAAACATCCCTTACACTTATTGTAAAGATATTACAATAATGTTTAATAAAAATGTCGCAAAAAAATCAAATTAAAGAAATAAAGAATACAAGAGATTGAAAAATCATAAATATATAAGGTATCAAAATAACATAAATATAATTGCAAGAGATAAAAATAACATAAATATAAAATGCAAAAGATCAAAATAATATCACTATGAAATACAAGAGATCAAAATAACATAAATATTATTACAAAAATTCAAAATAACATAAATATACAATACAAAAGATCAAAATAATATCACTATGAAATACAATATATCAAAATAACATAAATATTATTACAAGAGATCAAAATAACATAAATACAAAATACAAGAGAACCTAATTATCTAAATATAAAATATAAAAGATTCTAATAACATAAATACAAAATACAAAAGATAATAATTACATAAATATAAAAAAAACAAGACAGAACTCTGCACATAGTCATGACATAGAATGGCACTCATCATAAAATTATGACTTAAATGATACAAACTTACACTCTCTGAAGAATTTCTCTGCCATTAGCATCTGTGTAGAACTGCTTGTCTGTTGCCATTGCTGAGGAGAATCTTGCAATCACCTCCTTTCCAATATGATCACTGAAGAAGGTGTTACAAATGTTGACACATATAACAGGTGAAAGGTATACAGTGATGCTGCTCAGCATTACAAAACTGCAGATAAATCTTCTGGACATTTGTGCAACAGTATAGGTTGTTCTCTTGTTTTGTATCACTGGCTAGACCCAATTATCTCCCAACACCAACACTCAGTACTGATTCTTACCAGGAAAAAGGTTCACACAGAGATTCATATAACCTCTGAACTGCCTTCACAGTCAGCTGACAAAATTATTATAAACAAAATACAATATCCTGAAATCCATGCTTGTTATCAAACCATAGAGCATGTAAACTGTTACAGGCTGGTAGGTGTAAACTGTTACAGGCAGGTAAATGTAAACTGTTATAAGCAGGTAGGTGTTAAACTGTTACAGGCAGGTAAGTGTTAACTGTTACTGACAGGTAAATGTAAACTGTTACAGGCAGGTAGGTGTTTAACTGTTACAGGCAGGTAAGTGTTAAACTGTTCCAGGCAGGAAAGTTTAAACTGTTACAGGCTGGTAGGTGTAAACTGTTACAGCCAGGTAAATGTAATCTGTTATAGGCAGGTAGGTGTTAAACTGTTACAGGCAGGTAAGTGTTAACTGTTACTGACAGGTAAATGTAAACTTTTGCAGGCAGGTAAGTGTTAACTGTTACAGACAGGTAAATGTAAACTGTTATAGGCAGGTAAGTATGAACTGTTACAGGCAGGTAGGTGTAAACTGTTTCAGGCAGGCAAGTGTTAACTGTTTAAACATTTCCAGTCGTTTCAAATCCTTTTCTAGAAGCTTATCAGCTTAACAAATGCTTTAATACAAAATACATAAGTGTTCATTACCTTCAATCACATCTCAAAACCTTAACAATTCTGCTGGTCATGGTCACAATTTCATTCATGCTCTTATTTTACTTGTTATTATATCATAGATTAAATTTCTGCTATTTAAAAAGCAAATTTATTATTTTAGAAAAAATAAGTTATTTAATATAAATTTATTTGAATTACCAGTCGACACAGCAAACATCATTTCCACCATCATGTGTTAAAGAACTACACTTTTCTTAATAGAAATACATTTTAAATGAGCAATAGTTTTTTTTTTTTAATTCATAAGGTAAATCTATTCTATTGGAATGGGTCTAACCATTCAAGCTCTGCATATACCAAAATATATTTTAAATGTTTTTTTTAAAAAAAAAAAGCAATGTACAGTAACTGTTGAACTTACTCTATTGGGATGGGTCCAACTGTCCATTCTAGCTCTGCATATTTCTCACCTTTGTACAACCTGACAACCTGCGATACCCAGGGACTGAAGTAAGTAGTCCTCTCTTGTACCAAAGGACCCTGACAGATATATGCAATACTTAACAATCATTTAATGAAATAATCTTTCATCAGTTGATAAAGGATGTGATATTATTAGCAATCATTACAGTTTAATTTTTTTTTTACATTTCTTAAAGACTATTCAATAACATTAAACTGGAGCTGGCGAACTCAAATTGTGCTTCCAATACTTATATTTACATTATATTTTAAAAAACCAGGTTAGTGGTCTTGGGTTAGAGAACTTGCCTCACATGTGGAAGGTCAGGGGTTCATTCCCCAGTTAGGTCATACCACAACTTGAAAATTGGTATCAGAAGCTTCTTCACTTGGCGCTCAACCTTAAGAGGATAGTACTAGATCTAGTCGTCCCAGTGTCAGTATAATATGACTGGGTGGGGTATCATACCATGTGTCTGTGGCATGATACTCTTGTGTGGCAGCAATTAGAATACTGTCTCAAGTAGACACCATCACTGACTATTTAATAAAATTAATAAAACTCCATGTACACTGTACTAAATTTGATTATATTTTTGATGTAACAGCTCATACTTATCAAACTGAAATGTTCACGTCATTGTTGGAACATAAGCATTGTTAACATGGTGAATAAGGGCGCGCTTTTTCATGGAGATTTCGGAAAAGCATCACCTGAAACTCATGACAATGAGACATACACACGGCAAAACAAAATCGGAGAGACAAATGCATGCTGGTATTTTTTAGCTCTGTGCAGCAGAAAATGTTTTATATTGCGAAATAAAATGAAGCTGTTTTATACAGTCAAACCTGTGTAAGCCGTCACCTCTAGTAAGCAGTCATTTGTCTTAAGCAGCGACATTTATTATTTCTCAATTCTATGCTTTCAGAGTAAATTAACCTGTATTTAGCAACAACCTTTCTTAAAAGGCCACTTTTGCTCCTTCCCTTGACTGGCTGCTAAAGAAAGGTGTTGACTGTATATTCTGTTTAAATAATTTTAGTTGGAATGTTGATATTTCTTAATGAAAACAATAACTATTAAACATTTCTATTCATTTTAATGTTAAATATTTTGACAACAGCCAAGCAGTCAACCTAACCACTCTTTCCTGGGATTCTGGAAGGTTAACCAGTACAACAACACATACATCTCTGCAACAAAATGATAACTTTCCCACTTTAATCAGTGGTGAGAGAAGAATGACAATAAGATACAATGTCTTGTAAAACTCATCAGGGAGACTGTGACCTGTGACTGGACAATGATTTGAATTCACGACCCCTGGATTGGTAGTCATACACGCTAACCAGGCCCGAAAAAAAGCATTAATACATCCTGTTGATTATTTCCTTTTATGCTGTAAATGGTTTTATATTTTCCATTCATATCAAATATAAAAGACAACTTTAATGCTTTAATACCGATACAGTAGATCCAGATGCTGGTCCTGTCCAGTTTTGAGGAGATTCTGTGTTGGGTCGGAACACATATGCGCCAGAGGGTTCAAACTTTGCTTCACTACAGTTACCAGGGTGCGCCAAGTAGTACACTATGTCTTGTTTTATATCAAGGTCAAGGCCGCTAGCTAGGTTGGATATACCCTTCAGTTGACCTGTCTTCGGGTCAAACTTCAGTGACAAGTGCTGCAAATATTGTACACACATTTATTAATGTGTATATGTATAGTATGTTACGATGTTGAGCATTGTCAGGTATTGATACAAAAAGCTTTATTACAGTCTAATCTAAATAAAAACATGAGAAAAAAGCAATAGAACAAAATTACATTCTTTATGGAAATTATAAAATATTTTTAAAGAGATAGACAAAAACACACTACCTGTATATTCAAAAATGAGAATTTCAATGTTAAAGCAAGAGATGAAATAAAAAAAAAAAATCTATATTGTATATAAATGGGTTAATCATCAATTCTATGTAATAACTTTCCATCCTTTACATGGGCCAGTGGTCGAGCATCATACACAAGATCGGAGGGTTGTGGGTTCAATACTCTGCCATGGCTATATGTGGTGTTCTTGAGCAAGATACCTTTGCCACATATGCTTAGTACTGGTTCTATCTAAGAAGACTTTGCTCTTGATTTGATTAAGTTGTAAGAACTTGTTTCACAATCGAAGTAAAATAAATAAGATTAACTGTAATAGTACATATTTATATTTTAAAGTGAATTTTTTTAAAATGTTCAACCGATTGGCCTTTATCACAATGCCAGAAACTACCACAAATGTTATTTCCACACTGTACAATTTGAAAATAAATGACTTTACATATAAATGTTTAACTTGAGGATGTTGCTATTAAGATTCTAATTACATTTTCTTAATTCAGTTAAAAACCATAGTATTATCTAAAATGGAAATGATCATGAAAAAAGGTATGTTGTCATGCTCGTTTTAGAGCTATTTAATTTTCAAGACGATACCGACGTAAAATGTATTATTTTGCATTTTCTTTTATTAGGTTATGAAGATGTCATTCTATCATATGCCTGAAACTGATCTTAAAAATGAGTATCGTCAAAAGGGCCTAAATCACTCTACTGGCAACAAAAAGACAAATGAACATTTCAGAGAAAATGTTTTTTAGGAGACCACCATGCATTGCTACACTTAATATATCTCCCAACTTTCAGAGAAAACGGTTTTTAAAGTTTCACTTAAAATGTGATTATAAGACCTGTGCAGGGGCATATGTGGTCAAATCACGGTGGTTCAAGAACTCATCTGAGATCTTGTGGTTACAAACTGCTGTGCAAAATTTGATAAGATTCAATAAAAAAAGAAACATTTATGTCAAGTTATTTAAAAATCCCTCCATTGGTTAAAAAGATATGGAGCAGACATAAAATTCTGACTATTTGACCTTTCAGAGTAATATAGACCTTTAACCGATATGGCTTGAAGTTGCGCTATTATTTTAATATGGCAAATATTTTGGCCAAATTCTTAAAAAATCCCTCAAGTTGCTAAAGAGATAAAAAACAGACATAAAATACTGCAAAATTCAACTTTGACCTCTCAGTATGATCTTAACCTTGAACCAACATGGCTTGAAATTGTGCTCAATATGACAAACATTATTTTGTGTCATGTTAATTAAAAATCCTTTCATGCATTCAAAATTTAAGGAGTGGAAATGATTACAGACAGACAGACAGACAGACAGACAGACAGACAGACAGACAGACAGACAGACAGACAGACAGACAGACAGACAGACAGACAGACAGACAGACAGACAGACAGACAGACAGACAGACAGACAGACAGACAGACAGACAGACAGACAGACAGACAGACAGACAGACAGACAGACAGACAGACAGACAGACAGACAGACAGACAGACAGACAGACAGACAGACAGACAGACAGACAGACAGACAGACAGACAGACAGACAGACAGACAGACAGACAGACAGACAGACAGACAGACAGACAGACAGACAGACAGACAGACAGACAGACAGACAGACAGACAGACAGACAGACAGACAGACAGACAGACAGACAGACAGACAGACAGACAGACAGACAGACAGACAGACAGACAGACAGACAGACAGACAGACAGACAGACAGACAGACAGACAGACAGACAGACAGACAGACAGACAGACAGACAGACAGACAGACAGACAGACAGACAGACAGACAGACAGACAGACAGACAGACAGACAGACAGACAGACAGACAGACAGACAGACAGACAGACAGACAGACAGACAGACAGACAGACAGACAGACAGACAGACAGACAGACAGACAGACAGACAGACAGACAGACAGACAGACAGACAGACAGACAGACAGACAGACAGACAGACAGACAGACAGACAGACAGACAGACAGACAGACAGACAGACAGACAGACAGACAGACAGACAGACAGACAGACAGACAGACAGACAGACAGACAGACAGACAGACAGACAGACAGACAGACAGACAGACAGACATGCTAAAAACAAATTGCCACTCTAAAATGTGGAAGAGACTTAATTAATGACAATATAGTTTAAAAATAGTCCAATACATTCTACCATATACTCATACAATTGTTCGCAAAAAAATATCTATATCACTTGTATCACTTATACCTACCACGGCCTATTTTTCTTGGTTTTAAAATGATGCCAAAATAGATCTGGAAAAATATTCATGTTTGTGGTTTAAATTGTTCCATGCATCTATAAAAGACCACCAAAATTATTGGTTTCTTAAAAGAACTTCAATTTTAGATATAAAATTCATAACATGATGATGAAAATGTGGAAAATGTGGAAAATTCCTAACCAACATCCTCAAGTGATACTGACTTTATCCTTCACTGAATTAAAGATTTGTTTGTTGTTGAAATGTAAAGTTTTAAACTTTATAATCAATGTTTTGCCTGAATGTTACACTTGCCTCATTTTTCATGGCATAATCTTCATCATATCTGAGAATTCTCACTCTGGATTTCTGTTTCTTCTGAATTCTTCTATCTAAGATGTGAACAGTAAATCAGAGCATATCAATTACAGTTAGTATATATAGGTGATCATGAAGAATGTAGACTCAAATAAAGTAAAATGTGGAACATGGGTTTCGATGGCAGGTTATCAGATGTATCACAGGATCAATGATTCGAATCCCAGTTACTATAGGATTCATTTTTTTTTTTTTCTGGTTTTTATGCATGTGTCAAGGATGTCATATCACGCACAAATCAAATAAAGTCCAAAGGAATTTATGTCAGATTTGTGCGTGATTCGACATTCTTTACACATGCATAAAAACCTGAAAAAAACATATTTAATCCTAATAATTCCAATCCTGATGACTATATATAATTTGAGACTCCTCAAGTGAATGAAAAAACAAAACAAAACAAAAATAAATATACGCTGCAAAATAAACGCGTAAGAATACATCATCTCTGTCCTGGTTGACATCAAATTCTCTTGATCTAATATCCAATAATATCGTAAAGGCTACTATTTCCATTATTGTAAAATGACGAAATATTTTGAGGTAAAAAAATTAAACACCAGCCTTTTATCTCTCGATTTAGACAAATAAAAAATCAATAACTCCAGGAAATACCCACACAGTGTAGACGCTGACGTCAATGTTTAGTTTTTGTCAACACAATTGTTTTTAAAAATGTGTCAATATTTAAGAAGGTCATATAAATCCACGCTGGTTGATGGAGAATCCGAATTTGGAACGTTTTAAACGACTTTTACATGCAAGGTTTGTGTATTTACATTGTTTTATGATCGTTTGCTTCTGAACTTCAACTACATGTACATGTTTTTATATCATTTTTCCTGTTGAATAAATTTGTCTGTAGAAATTTTGTCAACAGCTAGCATTCACGATCGGTAAACATTGTGTTCAATTGTACGAAATAATCTCAAATCTGAACATTTTGTGACCTAATTCATTGTTTCTGGTCTGTTTGTGGCGCCCAGTTAAATCGCTGAACCAAAGAAATCTATAAAACAATAAACCGAATAAAACAGCTAGGACTAGAGCTACCATTTGTTTTTGTTTTATTTTATTATTAAAATAAATGTGGAACCGATGTGCACATCATTTAAGTTTGTGTATTGTTAAACCGACCATCAAAATGTCGATGCTTCTTTGTTTACGCGAGAAACGTAAAAGTAGTCCGGCTCCAGGGTTTTATCGAAAAATAAAAGTCTTTAAAAAATTGTCTAATGAAAATGCTTTAAATACATATATGATAATGAGATTGGAATTATATACATGTATTATGTCCTTGAGCAAGACACTTTGTCCGCATAATTATGCTTAGTACTGGTTTTGCCGATAAAAGACACTTTAATTGCAGTCTTCACTAAAATACTCTACATTTTAAATGCATGTTTAATGCACAAACTTCAAATATACTAGTATATGAATAAATCTACCTTTTAAAGTACATACTAAAAACTGTCACTTGACTTGGAATATAGAGTTTCCTCCGTGGGGAAAACCCATATCTTCCATGAGCAGAAATGGGAAAAAATGAATGTTCCTACTTGCTGCATGTAAGAAAAATCAAGACTTAGCAATTTTGCAACACCTTGTAATAACAACAGGAATAAGTTAACTGAAGCCACAAATCTCTTGCGAGAAATTTGTGTTTATCCTAACTGCATGTAAAATAACTCTGTGGCAAGACAATTTTTTTTATTTTCCAACAGCTTCATCTTATTTTCTAAGGTCAAGCATGCAATGACATGTACTGCAAATTTCAAATGTTACGTTATACTCACTACTTGACATTCTCACAAAATAGGTACTGTATCCGAGTGGTGGAAGGGAAACCTGGAATACCAGATCATTGACGGCCAGGAAACCAGCTCTCTCAGGAATCTTCTTGGTTACTGATGATATTGGAATTATCTAGAAAATATCGAGTTATGATAGTATTTTGGTCAACTGCTATTGGTTACATAACAATTACTGGTACATGTACCTTGCATATACATATTGATTTATTATGTTACGACAGAATGCGTCGCCATGCCTCAGTGATGTGCACAATGTTTCTCTTTGCCTTTTGGGCAGAGATAATCAGGTCACAAGGAGGTATGAGATCATCATATCTTGCATACATAATAAAAAAACCTCTCACTGCTATAGTTGTACATTCCAGTCTCGCTCGCTCAAAAACCTTTATGTGAGAAAGGTTGCCAGTTACTTGCTGAAGGACTCATTCTGAGGTCTTCTTCCACCAATAAAACTCGATATGCCATATATCATCTGAAATGTGTTGAAAATGGTTTTAAACCCCATTAAAAAAAAAAAATTATAATAATTGAAATTGTATTAACTAATTCATCATTGGCAACAAACATAAATATTCAGCTTGTAGATACTTATACCCACCTGGGTTTCCACGGCCTCACCAGCAGGTCCAGTTACTAAATAGGCTTTACCGATCACTGGCAGACGGATCCATCGTGTTACTGTATGGCCCAGTGGGTTGTACACTGTCATCACAAACTGGAACATCATCGTATGATTTTAAAGATATGACTTTAATTTTGTTTAATTTCATTCATCAGTTTTATGTACATAAGGTTTGGAAATGTACCATTTTCTAAGGATCCAATTTATTGAAAATGGATTACACCACAATATATCGAACAAGAGTCAATTATTATTTTTTGTAGAAATCATATATTAAGTTGTCTAACCCGATATTGTAGTCGAGGAAATAATCTTGTATTCTCTAAAAGAACTTAATTCATTGTACCTACCATTCCAAAATAAACTAGACCTATCACTGTAGTGATGAACACCCCCGAACGCCGCCATGACAGAAAATGGTTAACTATATCCAATAGTTTTAAAGTTATGCTCCAGACAAAAAAAATTCTTAATAAAAGAGAATTTTATAGATTGAGTTGTTTGTATTGTTAATTTTTTTATGGTTTTGTTAAAATTAAAAACGGTCTTTTTAATTATTGTGCAGTGTACAAGCTTTCATGGCAATCAATAAATGTTATACTTTTTCGAGTTATGTTGAGGGACAACAATTTTATGGATAAGAAACAAACAAGAGCACTAGGAATACAATATCGAACCTGCTTTGCTCGAACTCCATGTATTCATCAACTTGGTTCTTTCATGAACTTTATTAAACTGTTATCACTGATGGCTTTAAAAGTACTTTAAAAGTACTGCACCAGACTAGAGTTATGTTTCCTGTACACTGCACTTCCTGTCATTATATTTTACCATTGTATGAAGTTTGATGAAATTCCATCCAGTACTTTAAAAGTAATGCTCCGGACAAGGGAAATATATCAAAGGGCAATAACTCTGTAATTAGCAAGAATAGAGTTATGTTTCATGTACACTGCACTTCCTCTCATTATATTCTACCATTGTATGAAGCTTGATGAAATTCCATCCAGTACTTTTCAAGTTATGCTCCGGTCAAGAAAAAATATCAAAGGGCAATAACTCTGTAATTAGCAATAATAGAGTTATGTTTCATGTACACTGCACTTCCTGTCATTATATTCTACCATTGTATGAAGTTTGATGAAATTCCATCCAGTACTTTAAAAGTAATGCTCCAGACAAGGGAAATATATCAAAGGGCAATAACTCTGTAATTAGCAAGAATAGAGTAATGTTTCTTGTACACTGCACTTCCTGTCATTATATTCTACCATTGTAGAAGTTTGATGAAATTCCATCCAGTACTTTAAAAGTAATGCTCCGGACAATGGAAATATATCAAAGGGCAATAACTCTGTAATTAGCAAGAACAGAGTTATGTTTCCTGTACACTGCACTTCCTGTCATTATATTCTAACATTGTATGAAGTTTGATGAAATTCCATCCAGTACTTTTAAAGTAATGCTCCGGACAAGGGAAATATATCAAATGGCAATAACTCTGTTATTAGCAATAATAGAGTTATGTTTCTTGTACACTGCACTTCCTCTCATTATATTCTACCATTGTATGAAGCTTGATGAAATTCCATCAGGTACTTTTCAATTTATGCTCCGGACAAGAAAAAATATCAAAGTGCAATAACTCTGCAATTAGCAATAATAGAGTTATGTTTCTTGTACACTGCACTTCCTCTCATTATATTCTACCATTGTATGAAGTTTGATGAAATTCCATCCAGTACTTTAAAAGTAATGCTCCAGACAAGGGAAATATATCAAAGGACAATAACTCTGTAATTAGCAAGAATAGAGTTATGTTTCTTGTACACTACACTTCCTGTCATTATATTCTACAATTGTATGAAGCTTGATGAAATTCCATCCAGTACTTTAAAAGTAATGCTCCGGACAAGGGAAATATATCAAAGGGCAATAACTCTGTAATTAGCAAGAATAGAGTTATGTTTCCTGTACACTGCACTTCCTCTCATTATATTCTACCATTGTATGAAGCTTGATGAAATTCCATCCAGTACTTTTCAAGTTATGCTCCGGACAAGAAAAAATTTCAAAGGGAAATATATCAAAGGGCAATAACTCTGTAATTAGCAAGAATAGAGTTATGTTTCCTGTACACTGCACTTCCTCTCATTATATTCTACCATTGTATGAAGCTTGATGAAATTCCATCAGGTACTTTTCAAGTTATGCTCCGGACAAGAAAAAATATCAAAGGGCAATAACTCTGTAATTAGCAAGAATAGAGTTATGTTTCTTGTACACTGCACTTCCTCTCATTATATTCTACCATTGTATGACGTTTGATGAAATTCCATCCAGTACTTTTCAAGTGATGCTCCGGACAAGGAAAATTGCAAAGGACAGACCGACAGACCGACAGACCGACCTCAGGGTGACTCCAGTATACCCCCTCAAAACTTCGTTTGTTGGGGGTATAAAAAAACAACAAAATTACACGAGAGAAATATTTCAATAATTATAGAGTCAGCTGTGTAAAGCTACAAATATCTTGATTACCTGTTTGTTAATTTCTGTAATGTTACATGCACTGATGTTGAGCAGATTACACCAGACTTGCCCAGGAGCTGGCGTGGATCCCTTGGGTACCAACTTACCCAAGGCATCATTCATCACTTTCTACATAATAGAACAAACATAACAAAATCACACAAGTACAAGGTCGTCCTTACAAAAATATGTTTGCTGGGCTCAGACCCAGTATTTTTTGAGTGGGTAGGTAGGTAGCTATTTATTTTCATATTTTATTTTTTTTGCTGAATTTTGATATTGCCATTTTAAAGAAAAATGGACAGAAATCATGTAAGAAAAAAAAATTAAACCCTATAAAAGTCGATAAAATTTTTTTTCGAGTTGCTGCAATTTTGAGTATGTAGAAGCATGGCAAATAATTTATTTTTAAAGGACGGCCCAATTATAATGTGTAAAGGAAGATCTAATGGGCAATATAAATCAATAATAAGGAAGACACAACCCGACACCAACATGGTTCATGAGGGCATCCTGCTATTCTTACCTCAATAATCAACATACATATTTATCACAAAATTTCATTATTTTGATTGCTATTGATTCTATACAAATTCTAGCCTCAAAATATATTGGCTAATACCTGTTGCAGTATACAACTGTTTGTCACATTGTACAGCATTTTCATCCAAAACTTGATCTTTTCTATATGCTCGTGATTTCAAATTGTTAATCATCAACAAATTTAATAATACAAATCACACTTGATCACATAAATGTCAATACTTTAGAAGAAAAACCTGGGGAAAACCTAACTGTCTGACATCACTGTATTAGTTTGTAAATACGATGAAATGGACATAGATTTTTTATATGTTAAATCTTATGATATAAAGGGTCCTCCATGGCCGAGTGGTCTAAGGTGCCATCTCAAGATCACTTACCTCTCACTGCTAAGGTTGCATGTTCTAGTCCCGCTCGCTCCAAAAACTTTATGTGAGAAAGTTTCCAGTTACTTGCGCAAGGATGGTGGTTCTACTCAGTCTGACTCAGTCTGAGGTCTTCCTCCACCAGTAAAACTGGATATGCCATATAAAACCTGAAATGTTTTGAAAATGGCATTAAACTCTAATCTAAAAAAAACCCATATATATATATAATATAAATTATTGTCATAGTTTTATGATCTTTATAAAATGATATTTATCTATAGTTGAAAAAAGCCCGACACTCCAAACTGCATACATGTTTATAATACCATAAAATTAAACGCTTTATGACATTTATACATAAATATGTTATCTGAAGTTTATTCAATATGATTTTGTAGCCTTATTTGTAATCATATCTATGTGACTATTCCTCCTGGGTCCCAGACCTCCAGGAAGTAATGGAAACTAACTTGTTCAACTTGTCAAACTATACACACCTGAATGTCCAATCAAGTTTACATTTAATTATGTAATAAGTAAGTGCATTCCGTAACTTTGCCCATGTGACAGCCAGAGGCACATGGTTATCACAACATTTAACTTACAAGTACCCGCTGTACTAACCTCGCACTCTGCCCTGCCATGTGCGAGTCTCAATGCATAGTCATATGCCACATGCTGCTTTTCTGTCCCCCTGCAATATTAACCAATCTGCATAAAGCTTGGGATTTGTAGCAATTAAAAATCTCCCATATATTTTAGTTATTTTTAAACGCAAACAATATAACTGCATGTTTAGATACAAAATGGCATTTTATAAGTATTCTGTTCAATAACTTATGTTGTATTATGACTGATATGCAAAACTTGTTATTTATTTATATTGACAAAATAACAAATCTCAACCTGCAATTAAGGTCTTACATACTGTTTTATACAATGGCTAAAACATTCATGCTTAAAATGATGAACCGGTATAACTAGGCATTATGCTCTAATTTCATGTTCATTTTAATGATTAACATTAGCAAAGAAACAATGCTATAGGTGAAGCCTCTTTCAGTTGTATATAAGCTTATTTTACATTGTCGCCGGTTTCCCATATGGACAATGCCTCAGAAGAGTATTAGTGCTTTTAGGTTTGTGGGGAATAGTGCATGATAATCATAGGAACCCATCGTAAGTTTCTTCTGGTCCTTTAGCATGCTTGGTGTATAATGGTATAAACCAATATTTACTAGTAAAGCTTCTATTGTTATTGGAATACAGGTAATTTCGTTGTTTTAGATCTAGATCCGCCAGCATAGTACTACTTTCTGTAGGTTTATATTCTATTCTCAGAAAATGATTTCGAACGATATTGATCAAATAAATTTTGTATTGAAGCAGACAACAATAATATGAAGCTTTTCTTTAAAACTAGGTATATTTGCTTCAGTCTTAGATTAAATTCAAAACACTTGTATTACCCAGACTTTGTTTATGATATTACTGATTATTTTTCTGTCTTTTTGAGGGATAACAATATTGTTTGTATCAATACGACAGAAAAAGAAAACAAACATATATATCTAGTTTAGATTAGAAAATTCCAGTAACTGTTAATTTAGTTTATACTGATAAATGGTTTGCATAGAAATGAACTGCTCTCTTCCTGGGTAGAAGCAGAGCTTGGGTCGAGCTTGGAATTGAACCTGCAATATCTGGTATGGGCGTCCAACACTCTATCCACTACACTACCGCCCTGTTTATGATGATAAAATGATGAACACTTACGAGACAGCATCATGATGTTGAGCAACTCCCATTGCCTCCTCTGGAAAATGAAGATAATAAATTGCTCATTTGGTTTTTAACAAAAGACTTGTTTTTGTTTTGGTATTACCTTCATACATGTCTTTACTTCCAATAATTTGTTTTCTCCGTTAGTCTCAAAATTTTAATGATTACCACAATTTCCCTCTTTTTGCATTCTTACAATCATATATAGTTTCGAAGGTATTTTTTCAGTTATATATCAGAATAATATTTTCCTCTATGTGCTAAAAAAACAGTTGACTACTTTTGAGATAGACAATTTAAATAATATGAGTTAGTAAAAGACATATTATTAGGGTAAATCCCATACAAAATCATTATTGCCAATTATTAGGGAAAATCCCATAGAAAATCATTGTTGCCAATTATTAGGTTAATCCATACAAAATCATTGATGCCAATTATAAGGGTAAATCCCATACAAAATCATTGTTGTCAATTATTAGGGTAAATCTCATACAAAATCAATGTTGCCAATTATTAGGGTAAATCCCATACAAAATTATTGTTGCCAATTATTAGGGTAAATCCCATACAAAATCATTGTTGCCAATTATTAGGGTAAATCCCATACAAAGCATTGCCAAGAGAGTAAACATATCAATAATGTGCAGCAACACTCCACATCAACTTCCGACTTTGTACCAAAGTTAAAGTTTAGTAAGACTTTGTGTTTGTATAAGTGTAAACTAATAATAATAATCACATGTAATACTCCAAAAAGTTTGCTTTGAATGAATAGGGTTTTACAGCATATCAACACATTATAGGTTATTTGACACCAGCATGAAGGAAGATTCCAGGTTCACTCTACATGGACAAAAACAACAAATTAACACACACACACGATTTAAAAAAAGTACATCAACAAATGAATATGCAGAATGGACCTAGAACCATGATACCTGCAGAACTGCAAAAGAGTTTCAGCAAATTCTATCATATTACTCAAATTGATGCTTCCTACGACATACATGAGCCACAGTGATCCTATTACTGCCATCACTCATATTGCTGTTAAATTGGTGATTTAACCACAATAGTGTGGGATTGGGGGAGTCATGGCACAAACACAATACTCACTAAGGACTTGTATGTTGTATGTGCTGTTGTCTGTATCTTCCAACTTTGCCAGGGCATCCAACTGCTTACATGCCTGCAGTAGTATCAAGTACCAATTTGAAATTAAATGGATAGTAAATTTCAAGCAATAAGTTTCATGTTCTACAACAGATTTTACATTTAAATTTTTGACTGCAATTGAAGCTATTAAACTTTGGACAAATTCCAAATGGTAAAACTTTTATCTATGTATACAAAAAGCAGAATCAAACCAGAATTAAGTTGGTTAATAGCCACTTAACAAAGCGGGTTGGCAGGTTGGCGGGCGGACCGACGGTCAGACAGACCCAAATTAGTGTCTTCCGCTTTTTGAAAAGTGGGGGACGAAACAAACCGGGGCTTAAATATTATAAAATTTATCAAAATAAAACTTAAAGAATTGAACATTTACCTGTAAAAATGCATTTGTTTCCCTCACATATCCTTTCAATGCTGCTCGGCTAGTGAAGTAACCCGTCCAGAAACTGTGTGCTTGGTGAGCGTACGGGAAAAAATCATCACTCTTTGTGGTCCATGTCTTACCTGCTCGGTTGAGTTGGTACACATAGCATGAGGGTGTAGAATACAGAACGTTGATTTTTGTGTTGTTCGTCTCTTGCTGAAGTTATTGATAGTTCAATAAAAATTTGGTTAAATGAATTGAATTTTGAGATAACTATCATAAATTTAAAAACAGAAGTCAGTTTTGATTCGATGGTATTTTATTATCCATAAACAAAGAATGCAAAAAGTCAATGTATACCAAGTTATAAATGATGTATGTAAATGAAATAAAAAGCTTTGAAAAACTAAAGTAATTATTTTTAAGCAGGAATCATTTCTAAAATATATAATAACAGTGATCTTAATCCAATTTACTTTAAAACCAAATAAAAGTTTTGTTTTTATGCCAGAATCTTATAAAAGTATTTTAAAACTATAGAATAGAAAATTTATCAATAAGACATCATTTTTCTATTTTAGTAAGTGTCCTTGACCTTGAACTGACTTACCAAAAGACCATTATCCAAATCTTTTTGTTTGGAACCTACTTACAAAATATCATCAAAATATCTTAAAGGAACCTAAAGTTATTGAGTAGAAACCATTTTTCTATTTTCAGCAATAGTGATCTTGACCCAATTACCAAGCTTTATTTTCTGCTTAGAATATCTACGCACAAAATTTAATCAAACAACCCTATAGGAAAGATTTTCTATTGAGCGGAAACCATTTCAGGATTGAGGAACAAACTGAAGGACAGTGGTAACACTCTATGCATAATTATAACATATGCTTTGTACTGATTCTAACCAGGAAGACTTTGAGAGTGATTTGCCGTAGTTGTAAGAACTTGTTTCATAATCAAAATAAAATAAGTAAGTTTCGCATTTGCTTAGTACAGGTTCTCACCAGGAAGACTTCGAGCATGATTTGCCTAAGTTGTAAAAATTTATTTCACAATCAAAGTAAAATAAATAAGTTCTGCATATGCATAGTACTGGTTCTACCCAGGAAGACTTCGAGTATAATTTGCCTAAGTTGTAATTTGTTTAACAATCAAACTAAAACATCAAATAAACTGATGTTAAACATAAACATTTCAAAAAATCTAATTACTAAGTTATTAACTTATCCATAGTTTGTTCAATTTTATTTGCAACTAAATTAAATATATAATTATTCTCAACTCCCTTAATAATTCAGGGTCCTCCATGGCCAAGTGGTCTAAAGTGCCATTTCAAGATTACTTACTTCTCACTGGTGAGGTCATAGGTTTCAGCCCAGATCAGTCCATATACTTTATGTAAGAAAGTTAACCAGATACATGCAGATAAACAGTGGTTCCCGTCAGGTTCGTTTATATGTCTCTGGAGTCTCTCTCCACAAATAAAACTGGTTGCAATTTAAAACCTGTAAAGTGATGAAAATTGAGATGACCACCACTCTCCCCCCTCTCTAAATGGAGATCACCACCACTCTCTCTTCTCTCTTAATGGAGATGACCACCACTCTCTCTTCTCTCTAAATGGAGATGACCACCATTCTCCCTCCTCTCTCATTGGATACTATTTCCACACACCCTCCTCTCTAATTGGATATGCCCTCCTCCCTAAATGGAGATTACCACCACTCTCCCTCCTCTCTAAATGGAGATTACCACCACTCTCTCTCCTCTTTAAATGAAGGACAACCACTCTCCCTCCTCTCTAAATGGAGAGGACCACCACTCTCTCTCCTCTCTAATCAGATATGACCACCACTCTCCCTCCTCTTTAAATGGTGATGACCACCACTCTCTCTCCTTTCTAAATGAAGATGACCACCACTCTCTCTCCTCTATAAATGGAGAGGACCACCACTCTACCTCCTCTATTATTGGATACAACCACCACTCTCCCTCCTCTCTAAATGGAGATGACCACCACCCTCCCTCCTCTCTAATTGGATATGACCACCACTCTCCCTCCTCTCTCATTGGGGATGACCACCACTCTCCCTCCTCTCTAAATGGAGATGACCACCACTCTCCCTCCTCTCTCATTGGGGATGACCACCACTCTCCCTCCTCTCTAAATGGAGATGACTACCACTCTCCCTCCTCTCCAAATGTAGATGCCAACACTCTCACTCCCTTAAATGGAGATGACCACCACCCTCCCTCCTCTATGAGTGGAGATGACCACCACTCTCCCTCCTCTCTAAATGGAGATGACCACCACTCTCCCTCCTCTCTAATTGGAGATGACCACAACTCTCCCTCCTCTCTAAATGGATATGACCACCACTCTCCCTCCTCTCTAAATGGGTATGACCACCACTCTCCCTCCTCTCTAAATGGAGATGACCACCACCCTCCCTACTCTCTAAATGGAGATGACTACCACTCTCTCTCCTCTCTAAATGGAGATGACTACCACTCTCCCTCCTCTCTTATTGGAAACAACAACCACTCTCCCTCCTCTCTAAATGGATATGACCACCACTGTCTCTCCTCTCTAAATAAAGATGACGACCACTCTCCCTCCTCTCTTACTGGAAACAACCACCACTCTCCATCCTCTCTAAATGGATATGACCACCACTCTCTCTCCTCTCTAAATAAAGATGACTACCACTCTCCCTCTTCTCTTATTGGAAACAACCACCACTCTCCCTCCTCTCTAAATGGAGATGACCACCACTGTCTCTCCTCTCTAAATAAATATGACTACCACTCTCCCTCCTCTCTTTTTGGAAACAACCACCACTCTCCCTCTTCTCTAAATGGATATGACCACCACTCTTTCTCTTCTCTAAATAAAGATGACTACCACTCTCCCTCTTCTCTTATTGGAAACAACCACCACTCTCCCTCCTCTCTAAATGGAGATGACCACCACTGTCTCTCCTCTCTAAATAAATATGACTACCACTCTCCCTCCTCTCAAATTGGAAACAACCACCACTCTCCCTCCTCTCTAATGGAGATGACCACCACTTTCCCTCCTCTCTAAATGGAGATGACCACCACTCTCTCTCCTCTCGAAATGGAGATGACCACCACTCTCCCTCCTCTCTTATTGGATACAACCACCATTCTCCCTCCTCTCTAAATGGAGATGACCATCACTCTCCCTCCTCTCTTATTGGATACAACCACCATTCTCCCTCCTCTCTAAATGGAGATGACCACCATCCTCCCTCCTCTCTAAATGGAGATGACCACCACTCTCCCTCCTCTCTAAATGGAGATGACTACCACTCTCCCTCCTCTCTTATTGGAAACAACCACCACTCTCCCTCCTCACTAAATGGAGATGACCACCACCCTCCCTACTCTTTAATCGAGATGACCACCACTCTCCCTCCTCTCTAAATGAAGATGACCACCACTCTCCCTACTCTCTAATTGGATATGACCACCACTCTCCCTCCTCTCTAAATGGATATGACCACCACTCTCTCTCCTCTCTAAATAAAGATGACTACCACTCTCCCTCCTCTCTTATTGGAAACAACCACCACTCTCCCTCCTCTCTAAATGGAGATGACAACCACACTCCCTACTCTCTAATTGGAGATGACAACCACTCTCCCTTCTCTCTAAATGGATATGACCACCACTATCCCTACTCTCTAAATGGAGATGACCACCACCCTCCCTACTCTCTAAATGGAGATGACTACCACTCTCTCTCCTCTCTAAATGGAGATGACTACCACTCTCCCTCCTCTCTTATTGGAAACAACCACCACTCTCCCTCCTCTCTAAATGGAGATGACCACAACTCTCTCTCTTCTCTAAATAAAGATGACTACCACTCTCCCTCATCTCTTATTGTAAACAACCACCACTCTCCCTCTTCTCTAAATGGAGATGACCACCACTGTCTCTCCTCTCTAAATAAAGATGACTACCACTCTCCCTCCTCTCTTATTGGAAACAACCACCACTCTCCCTCCTCTCTAAATGGAGATGACCACCACTCTCCCTCATCTCTAAATGGAGATGACCACCACTCTCTCCTCTCTAAATGGAGATGACCACCACTCTTCCTCCTCTCTAAATGGAGATGACCACCACTCTCCCTCATCTCTTATTGGATACAACCACCATTCTCCCTCCTCTCTAAATGGAGATGACCACCACTGTCTCTCCTCTCTCAATAAAGATGACTACCACTCTCCATCCTCTCTTATTGGAAACAATCACCACTCTCCCTCCTCTCTAAATGGAGATGACCACCACTCTCCCTCCTCTCTAAATGGAGATGACCACCACTCTCTCTCCTCTCTAAATGGAGATGACCGCCACTCTCCCTCCTCTCTAAATGGAGATGACCACCACTCTCCCTCCTCTCTTATTGGATACAACCACCATTCTCCCTCCTCTCTAAATGGAGATGACCACCACCCTCCCTCCTCTCTAAATGGAGATGACCACCACTCTCCCTCCTCTCTAAATGGAGATGACTACCACTCTCCCTCCTCTCTTATTGGAAACAACCACCACTCTCCCTCCTCTCTTATTGGAAACAACACCACTCTCCCTCCTCTCCAAATGGAAATGACAACCACCTTCCCTACTCTCTAATTGGAGATGACCACCACTCTCCATCCTCTCTAAATGGAGATGACCACCACTCTCCCTACTCTCTTATTGGAAACAACCACCACTCTCCCTCCTCTCTAAATGGAGATGACCACCACTCTCCTTCCTCTCTAAATGGAGATGACCACCACTCTCCCTACTCTCTTATTGGAAACAACCACCACTCTCCCTCCTCTCTAAATCGAGATGACCACCACTCTCCCTCCTCTCTGAATGGAGATGACCACCACTCTCCCTCCTGTCTTATTTGATAAAACCACCACTCACCCTCCTTTCTAATTGGATATGACCACCACTCTCCCTCCTCTCTAATTGGATATGACCACCACTCTTCCTCCTTTCTAAATGTAGATGCCCAACACTCTCACTCCTTTAAATTGAGATGACCACCACCCTCCCTCCTCTCTGAGTGGAGATGACCACCACTCTCTCTCCTCTCTAAATGGATATGACCACCACTCTCTCTCCTCTCTTAATGGAAATGACCACCACTCTCTCTCCTCTCTAAATGGAGATGACCACCACTCTCATTCCTCTCTAAATGGAAATGACCACCACTTCCCTACTCTCTAAATGGAGATGACCACCACTCTCTCTCTCTCTCTCTCTCTCTCTCTCTCTCTCTCTCTCTCTCTCGCTCTCTCTCTCTCTCTCTCTCTCTCTCTCTCTCTCTCTCTCTCTCTCTCTCTCTCTCTCTCTCTCTCTCTCTCTCCTCTGTAATGGAGATGACCTCTATAAATGGAGATGACCACCACTCTCTCTCCTCTCTAAATGGAGATGACCACCACTCCCCCTCCTCTCTAAATGAAGATGACCACCACTCTCCCTCCTCTCTAAATGGAGATGACCACCACTCTCTCCTCTCTTATTGGATATAACCACCACTCTCCCTCCTCTCTTATTGGATACAACCACCACTCTCCCTCCTCTCTAAATGGAGATGACCACCACTCTCCCTCATCTCTTATTTGATAAAACCACCACTCTCCCTCCTTTCTAATTGGATATAACCACCACTATCCCTCCTCTTTAAATGGAAATGACCACCACTATCCCTCCTCTCTAATTGGATATGACCACCACTCTTCCTCCTCTCTAAATGGAGATGACTACCACTCTCCCTCCTCTCTTATTGGATAAAACCACCACTCACCCTCCTTTCTAATTGGATATGACCACCACTCTCCCTCCTCTTTAAATTGAAATGACCACCACTCTTTCTCCTCTCTAATTGGATATGACCACCACTCTTCCTCCTCTCTAAATGTTGATGCCCAACACTCTCACTCCTTTAAATGGAGATGACCACCACCCTCCCTCCTCTCTGAGTGGAGATGACCGCCACTCTCTCTCCTCTCTAAATGGATATGACCACCACTCTCTCTCTCCTCTCTTAATGGAAATGACCACCACTCTCCCTCCTCTCTAAATGGAGATGACCACCACTCTCCCTCCTCTCTAAATGGAGATGACCACCACTTCCCTACTCTCTAAATGGAAATGACCACCACTCTCTCTCTCCTCTGTAATGGAGATGACCTCTCTAAATGGAGATGACCACCACTCTCTCTCCTCTCTAAATGGAGATGACCACCACTCTCCATCCTCTCTAAATGAAGATGACCACCACTCTACCTCCTCTCCTGTTGTTTCAATCCTTTGTGCACATATAATACTTGCCTTGTATAGAACATTTCTAACAAATTATAGGCTAAATTATAATTACCAGTCTGTTAGTATACTTGATAAGTTTATCCAAATTCTTGTACCAATGTGCTGCATTCTGGTATTGGAAGTCGGAGCCCATCGTCATGATGATGTGGTTTGTCTTGTAATGCTTCGCCTGAAATGTTTGCTCATAGTTTTAGGATGCTTATATAAATATTGAGATCATTCAAAGATTAAATAAATAAATGTGGTTCTGTATGGTTCAGAAGTAACTGCTGCCTTTTGTATATTTTAAGAGGTGACAACTCAATGAGAGTGAGTGTGAGTTGGTGGGTGGGTGGGTGGTGAGTGTGAGTGGGTCGGTGGGTGGGGAGTGAGTGAGTGAGTGAGTGAGTGAGTGAGTGAGTGAGTGAGTGAGTGAGTGAGTGAGTGAGTGAGTGAGTGAGTGAGTGAGTGAGTGAGTGAGTGAGTGAGTGAGTGAGTGAGTGAGTGAGTGAGTTGTTGGGGTGAGTGAGTGGGTGGGTATGTGGGTGGGTGGGTGAGTGAGTGAGTGAGTGAGTGAGTGAGTCAGTGAGTGAGTGAGTCAGTGAGTGAGTCAGTGAGTGAGTGAGTGAGTGAGTCAGTGAGTGAGTGAGTGAGTGAGTCAGTCAGTGAGTCAGTCAGTGAGTCAGTCAGTGAGAGAGAGAGTCAGTCAGTGAGAGGTAAATAATAATACTGGCATCACCTGATCATTAACAGCCTTCACAAAATCTCCAATCTTTTTGTCTACATTGTTGTCATGGAGACGATGGTCATCCTGAAATATTAATTATGTAGAGTTATAAGATAATATAATTATAAAGAAGTACACAAGAGACAACTAAAGACTTGTACTATTAAGCTTTGTTTTCACTGAAACTTAAGACAAACTTGAATGGAACAAATCTACCTTTTTAAAACCATTTAGTGATGTTACCTTCAAATATTGATTCAGTAATAGCATCTACTAGTAAAGGGGATATCACTAATTCAAAATGGGTACATGAACTTAAAATGAAACAAAAATGAAAAAAAAACACTCTTTAAAATCACTTTTTTTAAATTAAAATATTCAAATATTTTACAAATGTAATTTTATAATTATAACTATAGTTAATGATATATCAGCATTAGATCAATGAAATTAATTTGATCTACTTGTACATTTTTGCCAATGATTTAACCAATGGAAGTGAATAATATAAAACAAATAATTTTCTTTTACTTTAAGTTTTATTTAAATGAAAATGATCAAGTTGTTTTTATCATGATGACTGTAATCACCATGCACTCACTGTTCACTTCCTGTTATATTGGGGATATCAGTAAATTAAGGGCAATTCAACACTGTTTGCAATGAAGAAATCTATCCAAAAAAATAAATTTAATAAGAACACATCACTTTTTGGTAGTATAATCATTTGTTTCTAATGAGGCCATTGTGGTATTCCAACATTGTTCAGAAGAATGGAAGCCATACACAATACGTTTCAACAGTTTTGTTGCACACAGACTGATATATGTATTTGTTCTTATTTTCATTGAATGATTTTTGTACTACCTCCACAATCTCTGTATTGTACATGTTGAAACTTATCTTTTTACAATGTGTATAATCATTGGAGAATATAGATGCCTTTGGACACCTCTAATACAGAAGGCTTTTGAATTATTGGGTGAATTATGTTTATATTAACTGACTGAGTGGAAAAAAGTGCAGGACGTGTTCAGATTGCTCGTTACGAGTAATCTGAAATCTTCCTGCACTGCTTTCAAAGGCCTTCTATGATTGGTGCGGGAAAACGCGTATCTATGGAGTAAATGGTTAATAAATGTTGTCTGTAATTACACAAGTAAGCATAACGGTTAAATATGTCAATTAAACAATGGGAAAGGCGTTAAGTAGAGATCTGTTGTCAAAATCGCCTCACATCTGAACAAAAGAAAACAATTTCCAAACATTTCCCTGATGTCACAGGTAGAGGTTTAAAGAATGGGGTCTAACTATAAAATTTAAATTTTTAAAAAACCAATAGACAACGATATATCACAGGTTTCTTACCTTTAATGTGTTGTTTTAGGACAGGAGTTCTAAAAATAATTTCAATCAGAATATTATAACAGAAGTTGGAAGTTATTGAATGGAAACCATTTTGGGATAGACTGAAGAATTAATGGACAGAGGTAACACAATATTCCCCCCACCCAACGTACTCACCTCAGCCTTCATTCTCCGAACTGCAGTGTCACAATAAAAAATAACATTACTATTCCATAAACATTAAGTTAAGTTTTGTCACCCAACTTCAGTATATTATATAATACAAGTACACTAAAAATTCCAGAAAAACAAGATGGGCGAGTAGTAAGAATTTTGATTTGTTCTGAAGATGTAACAGATGCGTAGAAGAGTTAAAACTTGGTAGAGATTCACTCACGGTAAATGTCAGTGAAATTACATCAAAATCAAGTCAGTAGATTTTGACAAGAAGGTTTTTGAAGTTTTAACTATAGTGTAGCTGCCTATATCGTAAACTAGCACCTCACTGTGGCGGTCATGTCTTTAACAAATCACAACGGCTTGAACAAACTTGGTAAAGGGTCACCCAAGGAACATTTCTGTGAAATTGTTTTAAAATCGATTCAGTGGTTTCTGACATGAAGATTTTTTAAGTTTTTACTATAGCTGATATTGTCAACTAACCCCACCCCTTGGCCGCCATGTTTTTTGACAAATCACACGATTTGAATAAACTTGGTGAAGGGTCACCCAAAGAACATTTCTTTGAAATTATTTTAAAATTGAACCAGTAGTTTCTGACAAGAAGATTTTTTAAGTTTTTACTAATTAAACTTGCCCAACCCCCAAATTGGCCATGTATTTTTGACGAATCAAGATGGCTTGAACAAACTTGGTAGAGGGTCATCCAAGGAACATTTCTGTGGAGTTATATTGAAATTGGCCCAGTGGTTTCTGAAAAGAAGATTTTTTAAGTTTTTACTATAGCTTATATTGTAAACTAACCCTGCCCACTGGAGGCCATGTTTTTTGACGAATCAAGATGGCTTGAACAAACTTGGTAGAGAGTCACCAAAGGAACATTTCTGTGAAATTATTTTAAAATCAAGCCAGTAGTTTCTGATGAGAAGATTTTTTAAGTTTTTACTTATTAAACTTGCCCCGCCCTCTGGCGGCCATGTTTTTTGATGAATCAAGATGGCTTGAACAAACTTGGTAGAGGGTCACCCAAGGAACATTTCTGTGAAGTTATATCAAAATTGGCCCAGTGGTTTTAGAGGAGAATTTGTTAGAAGCTAAAAGCTAACGACTGACGACGGACGACAGATGACAGACACCAGGCAATTACAAAAGCTCACCTGTGAGCCTTCGGCTCAGGTAAGCTAAAAACATTTAAATAATTAAATGTGTATATTTGAAATGTCCTACCATGATGGGGTCATCAGAACAGAACTGATCAAAGCAGAATCCAGAGGGTGGTTGGTAGAGGTTAGGTAGGACACCTGTAAACAGGTCAGCTAACGAGCCTGAAACCAGCAGGTAAGAATTATTGGTACAGGTAAAGTAGATCACCATAGGAAGAAACTGGAGTGAATATATGTATATACACTTGGGTCCCGTTATAACGTGGTTGACGGAATCCATGGAATGAAACCGCAATATAGAGGAACCTGGTAATAAAGGTGTCCCAAGGTGCACTGCACTACACTGTTTGGCAATACTATATCAGGTCAAACATGGCAATGTGTGATAAATATGAGACCATTGTTTGTCAGTGTAAATCAATTAAAAGAGATGCTGTTTATAACAATAAGAACTTGTTATCATGTCAGTCTGAATTATCAAGGTGTAATTGATGCACAAATACATATACAGGGTCACAGTTTGATAAAACATTACAAACTGGCAAACACTTAGCAATTTTCGATCATCTCATCAAATACCATATCATGAGTTTTTAATAAGTCTGATTGTAAATATAAATTTTAAATTGGGAGCCATAGAAAAAATGCGATATAACAAGTTTGCATTATATAGGACTGTGTTATAATGGGACCCAAGTGTACATGGTCTTTAAAGGGAGGTGTATATATACAGATATGCTATGACTACAATGATTAAACAGCTCAAATGGTAAAAACTACTAGTCTAGACATAAGCAGACAACATGCTGGAGAAAGAAGCGGGATGCTCTGCAGGTGTGTTTATAATAAAACAGGCACACCTAGTGTTTTATCAACTGTTTACAGTCAAAAGAATAAGGGTGAACCACAAAAACTGATCTGCTCTGCTAAATACAGGAACAGTCAAACCTGTCTTAAGCAGCTAGTCAAGGTAATGAGCAAAGGTGGCCTTTTGGGACAGGTTGTTGCTTAACACAGGTTCATTTGCTCTGAAAGCATAGAAATGGGAAATAGCAAATGTGACTGCTTAAGACAAGTGGCTGTTCAATAGAGGCAAATGCTTATACAGACTTTGTATAAGCTAGAAATAGCTTTCTTCTCAATTCTATTGTTATGTATTGCTGTATATTTGAATATATTTATATGTAATATGTTGAAAACGAATAAATATTGTTTAAACTAAGAAAATGTTGTGGTGACGAGATCGAATATTATAAACTGTTGGTTATCCAACAGTACAGGTAATCATTTGATCATACCAGTTCAAATATGTTTGTGTGTTTGTTTGAATATTTAGTATGATTTTGATGCCATCGAGAGCTAAGGCCATAATAAATTAATTGCTAGATTATCATCCCAACCCGCCCCCTAATTTTCATGCCGCCCCGACCCTTGTTATTTTTATAATTTTATTTTTACATTTTTTTTTTATTAAAAAAACATCAAATATGTTTAAAAATGAAAATAAAATTAAAAAAAATATATAATCTATAATCTAGCAATTCATTTATAATGGCCTAACAGACAATCGGTTAACCTAACCACTCTTTCCTTGGATTCTGGAAGGTGAACCAGTTTCTGGAGTACGCCTATCTCTGCAAGTAACTAATTATTTTCTCAGCTGAATCAGCAGTGAAAAATGAATGACAATGAGACACACTATCATTTTGGAGACTATGGCCAGGACAGGGATTAAAACACATCACCCGGCAACGATTAGATCCTGGCTGAATCAGCTAGGAGCTGGTCTTAGTTTTATGTCCATGTGCCATAAATTTTAACAAAGACTTTAAACTGGGTAATATAATGGGTGAAACATGCTGATAAAGATAAATGCATGACTAAATCTAAATATTATAACTTGGTGAGAAAGTAATGCTTTCCGATTGAAAAACTATTAAAAAATATCTCTTGTTTAAGAGCTATTAAAGAAATTATATGTTTGAAAAATTATTAAAGAAAACCTCCAACTGATAAAAAGTTCTAGTTGAAAAACTATTAGAGAAAAAGTTTCAGGCTAAAAAACTACTAAAAAATGTCACATGGTCTGTGAAAATAATGATATATTTTATAATAGGTATCCATGAATATCAAGAGTCGTGGATTGATGTTTCAGACTAGACACGCAATTTCATGGGTTTTTTTTTTTACATTAAAGTGTGACCTTGACCTTTGTGTAACCTTGACCTTAATGTCTCAGGTAAAGGTCTGTGTATTTCTACAGGTAAATGCAGGTAAATGCAGGTGACACATCATCATGACATATTATTGAAATTGTGTCAAGCTACATTAAAATCCTTCCATGTAAAACAAAGTTACAGACCAAACATGAAATATCAAACAAACTGAAAGTGTGACCTTAACCTTTGAGGTTAGGTTCTGGGTCATTTTGATCAATTAATAAATTGAGCCAAGTGTTTTTGAAATCCATCCATGTATGATAAAGTTACAGTCCGGACTTGAAATCTCAAACAGACTCAAAGTGTTGTCTAACAAACTCAAATTGTGACCTTGACCTTTGAGGTACGGGTCTGGTCTTACGTGTGACACATCGTCCTGTCATCTTGATCAATTCAGCCATGAGCCACGTTAAAAGACAAAATTACAGATCAGACCAAATATCAAACAAATTGAAAGTGTGACCTTGAGGTTTGGGGAAAGGTTCTAGGTCTCAACTTGACACTTCGTGATGTCATGTTGATCAATTGATAAATTGAGTCAAGTGTTTATAAAATCCATCCATGTATGATAAAGTTACAGACCAGACTTTAAATCTCAAACAGACTCAAAGTGTTGTCTAACAAACTCAAATTGTGACCTTGACCTTTGAGGTACGATTCTGGTCTTACGTGTGACACATCGTCATGTCATCTTGATCAAGTGTTTTTGAAATATATCCATAGGTGACAAGTTACCGATCGGATACGAAACCTCAAACAGACAGAAAATGTTGTCAAACAAAGTTAAATTGTGACCTTGACTTTTAAAGTGGGAGTCTGGGTGTTATGCGCGACAGGTACTCATGTTATGTTGATCATTTGTAGCAAGTATTTATAAATCCATCTATGCATGACAATGTGACAGACTGGACACGAAATCTCAAACAGACTGAAGGTGTTGTCAAACAAAGTTAAATTGTGATCTTGACGTTTGAAGTAGGAGCCTGGGTATTACACACGACATGTCGTCATGTTATGCTGATCATTTTTAGCAAGTATTTATAAAATCCATTTATGCACGACAAAGTTACAGACTGGACACGAAATCTCACATAGACTCAAAGTGTTGTCAACAAACTCAAAGTGTGACCTTCACCTTTGAGGTACGGGTGTGAGCCATACGCGCAACATGTCATCATGTCATGCTGATGAATTGAGCCAAGCATTTTTGAAAGGTATCCATAGGTGACAAAGTTACAGACCAGACACGAAATCTCAAACAGACTGAAAGTGTTGTCAAAAAAATTAAATTGTGACCTTGACCTTTGAAGTGGGAGTCTAGGTGTTATGCATGATACGTCATCATGTTATGTTTATCAAATTGTAGCAGATATTTATAAAATCCATCGATGCACGACAAAGTTACAGACCTTTGAGGTACGGGTGTGGGTCTTACTCGCGACGTCATTGTGTTATGTTGATCATTTGTAGCAAGTATTAAAAAAATCCATCTATGTATGACAAGGTTGTAGGCCGGACACGAAATACCAGATCGAAGAAGGAACTGACAGACAGACGGACACTGCTATTACTATATGCAACCCTAAAAAAATTGGGGTGGGTAGGGGCATACTATGATACGATATACACTTTGTTTACCATCACCTAAACAAGGAAGTCAAAAATAATATTTACTCTCTTTCAATATATTTTTGCTTTCAAATCTAGTATGTATTGCATTTTGAAAGTCTTGCACAGACAACTTTTAAAGACGACAATCATCACACACCAGGGTGTCAGCTGATGACAACGTCGAGAGCGTCATGCTCACAATCAAGCTTCCCTACACTCACCATAACTGGGTCATCGCTACAGAACTGATCGAAACAAAATCCACTCGGAGGACCATAACCATTGAAGAGAGCTCCAGTAAATAAATCTCCACTCTCCCCTGTATGTAAAACAACTATCATAAAAACAGATTACATGCACCCATGCTTTAAATAAATATACAATATCTGGCACTAATGGTCTGTTTATGAATAACACAATCCTATTGGAACAATGGCTTGTTTAAATAAGTTTTCTTCTTAAACAGAGACTAAAACAATTATCATTTTCATTGGTGTCAACTACAGTTTGTGGAAACGTAATGTATCTTTGTTCATTTAAGGATGACATTTATATACAAATGTAAGCTCATTTCTGGCACTAGTTTTTCATTAATTTTAGCTGTACTTGCCAAACTTAACATTGACATCAGTAGGGTGGGGAAGAGGGAGGATTTACACCACTGTAGATGCCCTAGTAAAAACAGACAAATAAAATTCATAGCTGATAGGATTTAAACAACAAGAGAGAAACAATGGCCATAAATTTCTCAACAGTGGAGAATTAAATTATTTATGCATTTCATTACAATTCAATTCATTTTGAGACTTGATCCAGATTTTATGCAGAAAGAATGATAAAAAAAAAGAAAAACAAATGGAGACCATGTTGTGATGACAAGACCATAGGAACCAATGTCTTTTAGTTACGTTGCTATTGTGTAAGTTTGGTTAAGACCTATTGAAAAATATAGTTACCAAGATTATTTGGACTGCCATGCCATAACATCTCCATTGTTGACTGGTTCAACCGCAGGTCTTTATCCTGGTAGTCAAGGCGGCCAAAGAACAAACCATCAAATCCCATCTGCAAGGTTGGAAAAAAAAAACTCTCTGTAAATAATTCATTGACAACTGTTTACAGTTTGGATTTGTATAAATAAGCAATTCTCAATGATAATTCAGTTTACTCAAGTCCTTTAACACCAAATACTTACTTAACAGATTTAAGTGAGGGTGGTAGTCTAATGGATAGAGTGTTGGCCGCTCACGCCAGAGGTTGCAGGTTCGATCCCCAGCTTGACCCAATACCTCTCATAAAACAACACTCAGTACTGGTTCTACCCACGAAGTGGACTCGAGAGCAGTTCATATAAGCTTTGAGCTTTCATCTCAATCGAGCTTAAATAAATTAGCATAAACTGAAGTGACAGATTAATGGAATCATCATATGCATAATGTCTCCAATCAGTGAACTTTGTTTTGCAACTTGTTTCTTCATTGTACAATTCCATAATAAAGATCATCTTAAGTCCAAGAAGGAAGATGAAGTATTGATCTATGCCATACTTTCATTATCAATGAAATTCATATTGTTGTGCCTAATTATCACTTACCTCTCACTGCTGCAATTGATGGTTTGAGCCCCATTCGGTCCAAAAACTTATGTGGGAAAGTATGCCAGTTACTTTCGGAAGGGCGGTGTTTCCACTCAGATTCATTATTGATGTTCCTCCAACAATAAAACTGAATGTGCCATATAACCTATTGTACTAAAACACACTCTGCCAAAATCAGGATTGTGGAATAGGGACCCAACTGTAATAGTGTTGATGTTTTTAATCCCTGGTTAGTTGGTATTGCCCCGAATGCAGTAACAGGGTATTTGTTGTTTTTATTTTTACTTTCTGAACATAAAATATTGGTATCATAACTAACTACCTGGGCAAATAAAGATGCCTGCTCCCTGGAGTGACCGAATGGATCTATCTGCCATGCCACTCGAGGTCTTCCACAATCCCCGAAGTTTTGACGCAGAAATTCAAACCCAAGGGAATGCTGGTCAATAATGGCATTGTAATGTGTCGAGGCTTCATCATTCATACACCATCCACCGAGGATAAACTCCAGTCTACCTGCAAACAGACCAATACATCACCCCTTAGCCTACTTTTGTTGACAGATCCATTCGCAAGGCCTAGAAGTGTAAATGAATTTCTTAATGATTGTAATAAATGAGCTATCCTGGAGTGATACCATAGACAGAGAATTTATTTATACTCTCTTGTAAGTTCAAAATGTGAATTAAAGACCACTGTTGATGAGTTCTGTCACAGTATGATCACAAGATACATATGGTTTATCATGTTCCTCATGAGATCACAAGATACATATAGTTTATCATGTTCCTCATGTGATCACAAGATACATATGGTTTATCATGTTCCCTATGTGATCACAAGATACATATTGTTTATCATGTTCCCGATGTGATCACAAGGTACATATGGTTTATCATGTTCCCGATGTGATCACAATATACATATGGTTTATCATGTTCCCGATGTGATCACAAGGTACATATGGTTTAACATGTTCCTGAAGTGATCAAACGATACATATGATTGATCACGTTCCCGATGTGAACACAAGATACATATGGTTTATCATGTACCTGAAGTGATCACAAGATACATATGGTTTATCATGTTCTCGATGTGATCACAAGGGAAATACCAACAATGTAATTACAACTGGACCAACTTCACAGACAAGATATGAAGATGGTTGCTATTCTTCAACAAATTGATAGAAATATAAATGAACAAAGCAGACTCAGCTCTGCTCATGAGGTGTAATGGACATACAATATCCCTGGCAACCCTGATATTTTATTTCTGAATGAGCTCCAGGATTCCAAAATGAGGAAACCATCGAGTCACATTAAGCATGCAACTTAACTGATGAGTGCCTCTACCTAGACAATAAAATGTACCGGTATATGGGGGCGACTTGGTTACCGCAAGTAAAAAATAAATTTGAGCTAGTTTTAATTAACTTGTCATCACTAACATTAAATACAGATTAGACACCTTATTTTATCTTACCACTATTCACTAGTCCTTTCACCAAATGTCTCGTACTGTCATCTTGCTCATTCCACCAGCGGGCAAAAAATGCTATCTCAACGTAGATGAATCGCTTTGTAGGATCTTTCAGAAGTTCTGGAATTACAGAGTCTAACACGTATTGTACTCCGGCATTCTGTATCTCATTTTTGGCTAAAAAAGGTAAACAACTTATTGTTAATGAAACTTGGGGTAAATAAAACTTATGGTAAACAAGATATCGGAGGAACCGATGGAATGCTCCCTGAACAAGTGCTTGATCGAGTAGTAGCTGCATTAGTTTGTAAAGGGAAAGGGGGTGTAAAGGGAAGATAATGTTTGGAAGAGATGTTTGCTTCTTCACTATTACACTGCCACACATTAACCTCTACTGCATTATTCATGGTCCAAGTCTCATTGCACTTCCATGTTCTTGAAAATCGAAACAATGTTGTGGTGTAATGGACATTATCAAAGGGCCATAACTCTGTGAATAGTCATAGAAATAAAACACAAAGATAAAACACACAGTCTCCACTTGAAGTGATGCTTCCTGGCAAGTTTCATAAAATTCCAGCTACTAGAATGAGAAATGGAGAGGACAATGATTTGGTAATGGATGCAATCTAAGGGCCACAACTCTGTAAAAAAAATCATCAAATGTTAACACTTAGAAAGTATGCATATCTCCTCTTGGTAATGATACATCGTTACTAGTTTCATAAAATTCCAATCAATGGTTCTACAGAAATAGCCTGGACAAGAATTTGGGGACGGACGGACGCGGCTATGTATGATAAGCATGTAAAACAAGTTTCATAAAATTCCAACCTGAGGTTGTAGAGAAATAGCACGAACAATAATTTGGTCACAGACTCAATGAAAGGGCCATAACTCCATGAAAAATCATCAAACCACAAAGACAATATGCGCATCTGCACGGGGTAATGATGCATCCAAGCAAGTTTCATAAAATTCCAGCCTGAGGTTGAAGAGAAATAGCGCGGACAAGAATTTGGTCACAGACCGAATGAAAAGGCCATAACTCCATGAAAAATCATCGAACCGGAACACAAAGACAATATGCGCGTCTCCACTTAGTAGTGATGCACCCAAGCAAGTTTCATTAAACTCCAACATGGGGTTGTAGAGAAATAGAGCTGACAAGAATTTGGTCACAGAAAGAATGAAAGGGCCATAAATCTGTGAAAAATCATCGACCGGAACACAAAGATAATATGCGCATCGGCACTTGGTAATGATGCATCCAAGCAAGTTTCATAAAATTCCAGCCTGAGGTTGAAGAGAAATAGCGCGGACAAGAATTTGGTCACAGACCGAATGAAAAGGCCATAACTCCATGAAAAATCATCGAACCGGAACACAAAGACAATATGCGCGTCTCCACTTAGTAGTGATGCACCCAAGCAAGTTTCATTAAACTCCAACATGGGGTTGTAGAGAAATAGAGCTGACAAGAATTTGGTCACAGAAAGAATGAAAGGGCCATAAATCTGTGAAAAATCATCGACCGGAACACAAAGACAATATGCGCATCGGCACTTGGTAATGATGCATCCAATCAAGTTTCATAAAATTCCAGCCTGAGGTTGAAGAGAAATAGCGCGGACAAGAATTTGGTCACAGACAGAATGAAAGGGCCATAACTCTATGAAACATCATCGAACCGGAACAAAAAGACAATATGCGCATCTGCACTTGGTAATGATGCATCCTAGCAAGTTTCATAAAATTCCAACCTGAGGTTGTAGAGAAATAGTGCGGACAAGAATTTGGTCAGAGACTCAATTAAAGGGCCATTAGTCCATGAAAAATCATCTTACCGAAACACAAAGACAATATGTGCATCTCCACTTGGTAGTGATGCATCCTAGCAAGTTTCATAAATTCCAACATGGGGTTGTAAAGAAAAACGCGGACAAGAATTTGGTCACCAACAGAATCAAAGGGCCATAACTCTGTGAAAAATCATCGAACCGGAACATAAAGACAAAATATGGGCATCTGCACTTGGTAATGATGCATCCTAGCAAGTTTCATAAAATTCCAACCACAGGTTGTAGAGAAATAGCCTGGACAAGAACTTGGGGACGCACGGATGAATGGACGCACGGACGAAGTGGTGACAATATGCTTCCCCCCTTTGGGCGAGCATAATAAAACAAAACTTTTGGTAATTAAAACAAATGGTATATAACTTATGGAAAATAAAAGTTACGGTAAATAAAACTTACAAATAAAACAAAACTTGGGGTAAATTAAACTTGCAAATAAAACAAAACTTATGGTAAATATAAGTTATGGTAAATAAAAGTTATGGTAAATAAAACTTGCAAATAAAACAAAACTTATGGTAAATAAACTTGCAAATAAAACAAAACTAATGGTAAATAAAACTTGCAAATAAAACCAAAACTTATGGTAAACAAAACGTATGGTAAATACAACTTATGGTAAATAAAACTTATGGTAAATATAACATGCAAATAAAACAAAACTTAATTTGCATTAATTTTCTAAAATTGTAACAGAGTAATTGATATGTATACATAAAGTCTGGAAGACGGTGGGTTAAACATGGGTAGAGTAGCAATAACAGTGTTGACATGTCAGGGTTGAATAAATACGACTCTACAAAAACTAAAAAAACATACTCATTAAAACTATCGCAAGATCTTGCGCAAGGACCAGACATCTTCAACTAGTTCTGATGTGTTAATAGCATTCCTAATAACATGGGTACACCTTGTCACAAGAGTATACTGAAACTATCCCAAGATCTTGGGCAAGGACATGACATCTCTAAACCTGTTCTGGCATATTTATAGTATTTATACTATATGGGTATGCCCTGTCAACACTAGGTACCCTAATACTGGTGGCTTAAATTACAGGTGGCTGATATTATCAAGATTTTATTGTAACTGAATCTTAATGTACTTCAAGTAAATATGGAGAAAAAAGTAAACTACATTTGTGCTGTTAAAAAGTTATTTTTATCTCTAATGAATATAAAAAAGTATAAATATTTATTACTGACTGTTTATCAGGATTCATCTGTATGATCAAGGGAAAATCTTGAAGAAATATTAACTTATATTTTTAACTAAAGATTTTTCTTCATAATTTCAAAACTAAAATTCATATAAAACACTGCTAATAATTCTTAAATACATGTACACATTTCTGGTCTACTATTACTGAGATACTAGTATCTAGGGGGATGCAACACAAAATCTGAATGGGCATACACATTTGTCAATAGAAATAAAGAAATAAAGGGGGGGGGGGGGGAAGAGCGCATAGTCCAGTGGTAGAGCACCGAACCCATGATCGAATGGTGGTGGGTTCGATCCCCCACTATAGCTATATATGTGGTGTCCTTGAGCTTTTTCTGCATCTGCTTAGTTCTGGTATATCCAGGAAGTCTTCGAGCATGATTTGCCTAAGTTGTATGAACTTGTTTTCACAATCGAAATAAAATGAACATGTTTAAACTAAGTAGATCCGCCATTGGGCATGGCATGCCGATCAGACAAATATTCCCTATATAATTAAGTATGGTCATAATAATTGTTTAATACATACATCCATAGAAGTATTGATCGACGGTTTTCAGCCAGCCTACATCGTCATGGGTGTGGGGAACCAGGTGAACATTAATCATATCATCCTTCACTGGATTACAGCTCTACAAATTGAACCATGTCTTGTTAACTATGCAAGTTTACAGCTTTTTATTATAAACCAAACTGTATATAATGGAATATGGTTCAAACATTAAAATAACATTAAGTAATATTGTCATTGCTCTTAAAACTAAAACATTATTAGACCATCCTTCAAAAAGTGTTTTTTAGCCTTTTTCCGACCCATACCATTAAAGGGATTTTATCAGGAAATAACATTATAAATGTACCAAAAAATAAAATTATTTTTAAAATAGACAATTTGCCTATTCATTATCATAAATAAATGAATCCAAATTGTTTGGTATATCAAATCCTCCAAAACGTGACAAAATTGATGTTTCAATAGGAGTGGTAAACTTGACGTGATATCCCCATTCTAAAAATAGACATCACTTAACTATTGCCTGATGACCTTCGCATCGCCATTCAGACTCTTTTTCAGATGAAATTATTTTTACTAGGTGTAAACCTGTATAACGGATCAAATTGAAATCAGAAATTTTTAACTCATTTAATTTATCACAAAATATGTTTTTTGCGGGAAATCTATTTAAGTCTAACCTAGGCACGTAGCCCAAGTCAGGAAATCCCTTTTTATTATATTATTTTGCTTGTTTGAATAGATATCCTTTTGGCATTACAGGGCCAGTGTGTATATATAGGCATGATAATTATAATGGACCAAAATCTTTTTTGAAAATCATGATATATTCCCTTTAAGTGGTGGGTAGGTAGGTATGCAATTTTTTATTAATATTTTTTTTTTTTTATATAATCAATCAAAGAATATTTTTTATCACTTTATGGACACCCAAAAAAATATTTACCTGACCAGATTTTTGTGGGTCGGTCGGTATCGGAAACAAAATATATTTTGATTAAAGCAACACATCCACGTTTAAACTTTTTTAAAAAGTTTTTCAATTGAGTTGTGAGCACATATCCCATACATAAATATATGGTCAGTGAGCTGTATATGTGCTAACAAACACTATCCAGAACGCTTTAGAATTATAAAAAAAGACGTCCAAATTATAAAGCGTGACAAACGCTTTATAAATTATTTTTAAATTGCCGAGGATTCCAACTTGGCTTCAAATTGAATTATGCGAGTTGTATTAAAAAACTTCACGTTTTAGTGCGTAGTGTACTTTACCTGCCTTGAAAGTCATTTTGACAATTTTTTTTGACTCGGGTGAGTTACACGCTTGTTTTATAAAGTGTTAGTCACGCATTATAATTTGGGCATCATTTTGTTTGGGATTGTGTTTATATGCTCATATACAGCTAATTGATCATATGTTTGGATGGGAAATGTGCTCATAACTCAATAAAAAAATTTTTTTTAAAAAAAGTTCAAACGTGGATGTGTTGCTTTAAGGTCATAGTGGTGTAACCTAACCTCTCTAAACTATACCCTCTGACCCTGTGCTATGTGAGCCTATCTAGTGGCAAAAATCTATATCACCCTCCCTTTCTCAGATTTACACTACTTTACGATGATGCAAATGTCACCAGAGAGGTTAAGGAGAAAATGATAAACAGGTACTTCAATCCCCTCATGGCTCTCCCTGAGACAGAGTACAGGAATACAGTTGGATCATGGCGTCTGCTTCACCAACATTTTAATACTTAAAACTAAGTTTTGATTGGTGAATTATCTATTATATAATCAATATCAATGAAACCATATACTGGTATGCATTTTGACTGGGAGCAGTCTAAAATCATGATCTCCTGGTTGTTTTTCTTAGATTAAAGATTTAAAGTATTTAAGTATATCAGTGGCTTAGCTGACCCTAAAATGATGTGCCCATCAAGTCCTAGGGGCGGGGGTATGGGTCACACTTCATGATTTTAAGGATGCATTGTCTGTGTTTTGAGGGTATTTCCATGCAATATAATTATGAATCTGCAAGAATATTTGCAAGCCAAGGTGTTTAAGAGTAAAGGCAGTTACGCCACTGTATATGTTGGTGAAACAGCAACCTGACTTCTGTTTCATCAACATTTTATTCAAATACTTAAGTTTTGACTGGTTATTTCTCTATTATATAATCAATATCAGTGACGTATACCACATGTTATATGTTACTGTCAATATGCAGTTTTACTGGAACTAGTCTAAAAGCATGACCACTTGGCTGCTTTTCTTAGATTTAAGTGTTGAAGTATTTAAGTATATATTTTAATGAAACTGGAGTCTTGACAAAACGGGACTGATACATTATTAAAGGGACTATATCTAGAAAAACACTATAAATGTCTTAAAAAATAAAATTATTTTTTAAAATAAATAAAAATCATCTCATTATCATTAAGAAATAAAATCCAAATGTTTTAGTATGTCAAATTCTACAAAACGTGACATAGTCGATATATAAATTGGGAGTGGTAAACTTGAAACAAAATCCCAATTCTTAAAAATGAAAGCACTTAAATACTGCTTGACATCATTCTGACGCTATTTAAGATGAAACAATTTTACTACATGTAAACATGTATCAATGACGGATCTACTCCGGCATACGCCTCATCCCCGCCCGTCTGGTCTCCTATATTTGATTAAAATTCACTTTATTTCTCTAAAAAGCATGTATGGTCATTCAGATTATTTTTTGTGCTCCCTGTAAACTGAAATGCTGGATCCACCCATGTGTATAACGGATCAAATTGAAATCAAATTGAAATCAAAATGAATTCACATCACTCATGTAATACGTCATAGAATATATTACACTTCTGAGAGGGAAATCTATTTCAGTCTAACCTGTGTGCATAGCCCAAGTTAGGAAATCCCTTTTTAATATATTATTTTGATATTTTTAAATAGATATCCTTTTGGCAATACAGGGTCAGTGAGTGTATATACCGTATATTCCCTTATTAACGCCCCCGTTACATTTTACAAGGTGGGGGCATTTATAAAAGATAAAAAAAAGCAAATTTAACAACAGTGTATAGAACTAAAATGTATGTTAAGTGTTTAATTGGTATTACTAACATACAATTTTTATGTGAGTTTGTGCTTTTTAAGTATCTGGATTAGAGGAATTTTCATTTAGAAAGGTATGTTTTATTTTTTAATTTTCCAGAAAAATAGGTGTGGGGCGTTTATTACAGGGGGGGGGGGGGGGGGGGCATTAATAAGGGAATATACGGTAGGCATGTTTTATTGGGAAAAAATGTTTTAGCCAATTTTAGAACTTTAAGGGAATATATCAGGATTTTTCAAAATTTAAAAATTGGCTAAAATTTGTTATCAATATACCATGCTTATATATACTCACTGACCTCGTATTGCCAAAAGAATATTTATTTACACATGCCAAAATAATATTCTGAAAAGGGCTTTCTTAGCTTGGGCTACACGCCTAGGTTAGACTAAAATAGTTTTCCTGCTTAAAATAACAACAGAATTTGTGATGTATTAAATGAGTCACGTGATTTAATTTTGTTTTCAGTTTAATCCATTATACAGGTTTACACATATTAAAAATGTTTCTGCTGAGAAAGAGTCTGAATGACGATGCAAAGGTCGTCAAACAGTATTTCAGTGTCTTTTTTCAGAATGGGGATATCGTTTCAAGTTTACCACTCCAATTTACATATTGATTCTGTCACGTTTTGGTGGATTTGACAAAGTAAATTATTCAGTTTATATTTATTAATGATAATGAGATGCTTTTTATCAATTTTGAACATAATTTTATTTTTTAAGACATTTATAGCATTTTCTCCTGATATATTCCCAATCAGAGAAACAGACAATTATTCTTATACCTCTAAACTCAATCATAAACTCAAATTTAATAGGCAACCACCTTTAAAAGTGTGACCATTCACCAGTAGTTCTTGGACAGAACATGACAAGTAGCCTAAAGGGACCTTCTTGGCCAGGGGCTCTCCGGTGCTGTCGTCTAACGGCCACTCAACTTTGAGGTTGTACATACTCAGGACTCCGCGCCTACCACAGCATATCACTGTCATTATAACATGGCAATAAATGGAATAACAAAAGTTTAAAATAGCTGTGTTGTTATCATACGAAGGCCATGCATACAAGGAAGTTCAGTCATCCTACCTTTTGTGAACACAGTCGGGAGTCGTTATCTACATTTTGTTTCTACATCTACATCAATTAAACAAACATAACCTTTCACCTACCCCATATCCACACTTGGGCTGATCATGTAGAGATGTAGAATGGGTAACAACGACCAACAAAACAGACAGGCAGCAGGTAACCAATACCGTCATTTTGGTCCAGTTTTTACGCACCCTTGCTATTGAATTTGTACATAGAAGTCACGTGCTTTTTCACATTCAACTGGGTCCCGGATACACAAAGTGGATATTGCGCAGAATATAAAGGGTACCAGGTTGTAGCTTTTTTTAAGCTCAACTGGGCCGACTTGAAAACATTTTTAATTATTGACATCATTTACACATTTCATTCAGTTGAAACTTCTGATAATGTTGATAAATCTATCAATACGGATATACAAGTATGCATGCTGCGCGTTTTACCAGAGACAAATTTATGAACAGTAATTAAGTCACTGGTATTACGCACGTGCAGCCTGAGCTAAGTGGTGACCTCCCATATATCAGGGATAAAGTTGTGTAAAAAAGGTAACTGTATAAAATACAGTTTGTGTTATAATTGAGCGGCTTAAAATGTCTCTGAAATGTAAAAAACGACTGAAATGCATGCAAGGAGCTAAATATGTTTTCGTTCGAGCATGCCCCGGGACACCTCTAAGTCGAGATTGTCCTACCTGTAAAATCAAACTTTGGCTACGGCCCTGTATATATCTGTGTTACTACGTACAGATTAACCCCTAGTTTAAACTAGTTTAAACAATCCCGTAAATTAAGCCAACAACGCGTGACAGAAAAAAATATATAGAGTACAAAAATAGTTGAGGCCTACTCATACATTTTTTTAGTATTTTACTTCGATTGTGAAACAAGTTCTTACAACTAAGGCAAATCACGCTAGGACATTGATATATCTACTACTGCTTAGAGCGATTTTAAGATGTATACATAGGCCCATATGAATAGGCCTACACGTGCAGTGTGATCCCAACTCCATTAATCATACATGGGAAATATGATCGGATGCATTGAAAGCCGGGCGGATGTAGACATGCTAACAGTGACGATATGTAGTAAACTTTTCTAAGAGTTTGTTTAATTCTGTGGTGTAATTTATCATCATTAACACAGTGTCAGGTGTTTAACTAGCTTTTTAAATAATGTTTTATTTGACCAAAAAAAGCCGTGAGTGTTTTACATAACGAGGTAATAGACATATAGACTATATCTGAATCCAAAAATACTTCGACAAATATACATCCAGAAACCTTTTAGTTTGTATTATAGTTAATCTTGTATGAAAGTGGTGACTAAACATTGTTTGTTTCGAGTATATTTATCCCGTTTTCCCTGGTGCAATCTTGTTCAAGAGCACAGCGCCCGAACCAGTCAGTATATAAGAGATACGTATGTAGGCCCTCTCCACCGAGGTCTTTGGATCTGCGTTTGAATTGTTACGATGTTTACACATATTTTCATCAGTCCGTCTTTTGTTCACCCAAAAACCTCAAAGTTTGGATACATAATAAAAGAAAACGAAAGAAAAATAAATAAACAAAAATAAAAGGAATGGTGTTGATGCATTACTTTAAAATGTAGGCCTGAACAGTCAAGGGCTTATAATATTTACTTTATATAGTTGAATGTGTGTGTGTGTGTGTGTGTGTGTGTGTGTGAATAGATTTTCGTGTGAGCGACATTTCATAAGGTTGTTATTTATTTGAGTTTGTAAATTGACACTGAGGCAGCCACTGCAAAACAGCATGCAACTTCAGAAAGTGCATAACATTTTGGACAGAGTTAGGCCGGAACCCGCGACTTCAGCGGTGAATGATAAGTACACACCCAACAACGGAGGTTTTTTGAACACATTTTCACTAAACATCTCAATTTGAGATTTTCCTCAAAAGTGCGGTACCTTCATTTACATTACTCATTTTGCGTTGGATCCTTTATATATACCAATGAGTAAAGACATGATCCAGTGTCTAATGTTTATGGTCATTTGATGGGTAATGGGTTCGAGAACTTATCTATAGAACATGATATTTTTCAGTTGAGGAAAATCTCAGTTTGAGATATTTAGTGAAACCCGCCGCAACTGGCCCCTTCGTGTATTGTAAATGCTTTGATAAGGTGACCAGTAGAGTGTTGGTGTTCTGCAACATATCTTGTTATCATTGAAAAAAAATGAACGCTTATACATAAATACTATGTGTGAGGGTCTGGACGAGCGTGTATTATTCACGGAACGTGTCGGTCTGTAATATATGATCAGTTGAAACATAATAGTACGGGGAACTGTAGGGGATGCGGTTAAAAATTAAGTAACCGATTGCGGTTAGATAGTTTTTAAGAACATCCTTATATTCCCCTCAGTGTATTAATGAACTGGAACCCACAAGCTTATTTATTGCACGTAAGCGACGAATCATTCATATAAAATTAAAATTAAAACTACTTTTCAAATAACTGTACTAAACAAACCACCCTTTATTTACTGAGATAAAGTGATATGTGACATAATAACGCGTGCGATAGTATCACGCGCATATGCAAGGGAAGATCCTGGGTAAGAGTTACTAGACCAAACTAGTATTCCGTACTCATTGTTTTTCAGTACGAATAAATAATACATTGCATACTACGTTCGATACAGTTTTATTGCAGACACTTATATATATTTTTTTTTTGAAGAAAACCCAATAACAATACATAATATTAGTGAAGCCATAACTTGTGTAATCTTGTTAATGAACCCCTTATCTAATGGTCTTAATCCGCACACTACCACTGCAGTATTCATTTTGTGTACTTCCGAACACTGGCGGGGGTACAGTCGGAAAGCAACCGAGTCTCTACGGAATTACAAAAATCTAATCAAAAGTTAAAAGCTCGGTCCGCTCATCTAAGAAATTCACATTTCGATCGCAGTTATTTATTTTCTCGTGTTTTTTTTTAAAACAGTCACTAAGGGGTCTACAGGAATGGTTTTAGCAATACTATAAACACATTTGAATACAATCATTTTTGTTATTATCAAAAAGTGTGCATTTTGGAAGTTTAATGAGGCTTTAAGTATTTTAGTAATGGTATACACGTCTAGTCAATGCTTTAATAATAATTAAATTATTATAAAAAAAAGAAGTTGATATGTTATTGGAACCAATTGTAACATAAGCTGTCTATATATTCATTCAAGAGATGTGAAAACGCAACACAAGAAGAGACACGAAGACGCAACATATTTAATACGAGTGTACATATCCACATCCTTTGTATGATTAGTCTGTTGCTGTTATTGCTTGCTCAGCTTGGGACGTTACTGAATAAATCGATACCTCCTGCATTGGTGTCACAGTTTTTATTTCCAAGTAAGTGTGTCTCCAAACCCTGTGTTGCGTTTTCATATATCTTCTTGTGTTGCGTTTTCACATATCTTCTAGTGTTGCGTTTTCATAAATCTTCTAGTGTTGCGTTTTCATGTATCTTCTAGTGTTGCGTTTTCATGTATCTTCTTGTGTTGCGTTTTCAAATATCTTTTTGCGTTGCTTCATATATCTTTTTGTGTTGTGTTTTCATATATCTTCTTGTGTTGCGTTTTCATACATCTTCTTGTGTTGCGTTTTTATATATCTTCTTGTTTTGTGTTTTCATACATCTTCTTGTGTTGCTTTATATATCTTCTTGTGTTGCGTTTTCATACATCTTCTTGTGTTGCTTTATATATCTTCTTGTGTTGTGTTTTCATACATCTTCTTGTGTTGCTTTATACATCTTCTTGTGTTGCTTTATATATCTTCTTGTGATGTGTTTTCATATATCTTCTTGTTTTACGTTTTCATATATATTCTAGTGTTATGTTTTCATATATCTTCTTGTTTTACATTTTCATATATATTCTAGTGTTGCGTTTTCATATATCTTCTAGTGTTATGTTTTCATATATCTTCTTGTGTTGCGTTCTCATATATTTTCTAGTGTTGCGTTCTCATATATCTTCTTGTGCTGTGTTTTCATATATCTTCTTGTGTTGCGTTTTCATATATCTTCTTGTGTTGCGTTCTCATATATCTTCTTGTGTTGCGTTTTCATATATCTTCTAGTGTTGTGTTTTCATATATCTTCTTGTTGTGCGTTTTCATATATCTTATAATGTTGTGTTTTCATGTATCTTCTTGTTTTGCGTTTTCATATATCTTCGGCTTGTGTTGCAATTTCATATATTTTCTTATGTTGTGTTTTCATAGATCTTCTTGTGTTGCGTTTTTATATATTTTCTTGTTTTGCGTGTTCATATATATCCTGAGTGTATTAGTGTACAACCAACTTAACTGTTATGGTGGTTTATCGAAACTCATTTATGAAACATGTTCTTACAACTTAGACATAATTACATACGATATTTTCCTGGTATACGCTTAAGAACACAATACATCATGTCCCTAATCGGGTATCGGACCCACAAACCTTCACTAGAGAGTCCTTATAGCGCACCGTGACCTATTGTGTACGGCAAATAACCACCCGCCACTGACTTTGTTGGGACTGTCAAAAGCGGGGTTAACGCCATTTTCTTGCACTGGGACAATGTAATTAATGAATCGTTTTACTAAAACAAAACATTGGTATTTTTTATTTAAGTATTAAAGCAAACCAAATCTCTTCCAGGCTCTCGTGTCGTTTTTAAGCATTATTATTATATTAACGAATTATACACTTGAGCCTATCACGTGACCTCATTATTTCTTTAATTACTATGTTAAGCGGTAACAGAATTGAGAACTGAAGTAGTAATCACAATAATTGTTTAAGTGGCTGTAGCTTTAGATAAGACCCATTTTAGACTAAATAATGTACATGTAGAGTGTGACCTTTGTGACCGTTATATTATCAGTCAAACCTGTGTAAGCGGTCACCTCTATTCAGTAGCCGTTTGTCGGCTTAAGCAGCCACACTTGTTATTTCCCATTTCTATGCTTCCAGAGCAAATCAATCTGTATTAAGCAATAACCTGTCTTAAAAGGCCATTTTCGCACCATCCATGTGTTGGCTGCTTAAGACAGGATTGACTGTATATGTTAACGACAATTTTGTTTCATGCATCGTTGGATACCTCCGGATGTCAACTCCAATACTTTCCACCCACCATAATGAATGGAACGTATCAGAATGAATTACCGGTGGGTATTAGGCGATGTGTTTCATGTATCGTTGGATACCTCCGGGTGTCAATTCTAATACTCTCCACCCACCATAATGAATGGAACGTATCAGAATGGATTACCGGTGGGTATTAGACGATGTGTTCCATGAAGTTTAATCATCAACTGTATGCCGATATTTCATATATCTTAAAAATTATTAATCTGAAAGGGGTCGTCATTCTGGTCAACCAGAAATCATATGACAATAAAACCATCATTATATTTATTAATTTGTTTATACGTCTCAGATACAATCAGTGACTTATATGGAATTATTAATTTGTTTATACAATTAATTAAAATGCTTAGCATTCGATTAAGCATTCTTCGTAACCATTTGACAGTATTTTTAAAAAGTGCCACTCTTTATGTAACCTGTTTAAAGGCATCTGATTGAAATAAGGTCATGCTAGTATGTAGAACGAACCTAACTCTCCCGATTGGGTCCGTTCAACAGCAACTGTTACGAGCACACTGACTGGTCAGTTGCTTCAGGGAACGTTTGAATGTCGTCATAGTTTAGTAAGCGTTTAGTTGCTATGAATTGTGGGACAGGCATAGAATTCCCTGCTTTTTCCATTGAGATATCAGGTTCTGGGATAGACTAAGTCATGCATGACTGTGAACAAATCGACAAAAATGAGCATAACACAGGTACAGAAAAGACCGCAATGTTTCAGAAGTCCAGATTTCTGACCAGTATGTTTGACAGCATGGAACATATGTATCGGGTCAGCTTGCACACACTCTTGTTTATAGTCGTAGTGTGTTTTCTTAAGTTGTATATATACTGAGTACTTGCTCACTCAGAGAAAATACACTTGTCCCCAAGTTGGGAATGCTGGAACAGGTTATAGAAGTCATGGTTAACATTATATATCCCTTATCGTACACATGGCATACATACTTTATCAGTATCTTGAAAGCGTCGAATGTGGATTGACAGTTACTGTTTATATTTTCTTAAAATTATTTTAGATAACTGGTGGCTGAAACACGAGTATATTACGGACAAGATTATATATGTTATACTATCACAAAATATATTACAGTGATGTGACCCACACAACCCCTGTCTGGAGACAGTCTGGTCCGGTGTGGGGTCATCCGTGATATATTGTCCACTTATGTTAATATTCATGTACGTAATTATCACACATGATGGGACACTAGCTATGGTGGGGAAACATCAAATAAACATTAATTACGGAGGTGTGAAACAATAACGACATATTTTACGACTGTCCTGCGGTCATCGCTCAGTACTTTGCTGACCTGCAGTGTTTGGAACGTTGTGATCTATGAGCAAACATGCGTTTTTTTTAAATAATGTTAATAATATAAAAGGGAAAAGCACGCACGTGGTTTTGTAATACAATTTCGGAAATATGAGCCTAGGGCCATAGGTCTAATCCCTGACCAAGACCTCCTTCGTCTTCGTTAAATACTTGAGCGGAGCTCGTGGTAGGGAATCGGACTCGGGAACGGTTGGTCGTTGGTTTAATCCCCTTCTACGGCTATGTGTGGTGTCCTTGCTTAGTACTGGTTCTACCCAGGAATACTCAAGAATGATTTGTCTAAGTCGTAAGAACTTGTTTCACAACTGTCGTAAAACAAATAAGTTAAAAATGCTTTGTCTACCTTGGACAGTTGTGAAAGTTTGTCTAAGTAGATGTGAAGTTCTTCTTGACTTTTCAAGACAAAATACATTTTAAAGATACATTTAAAAACGGATATTTGCCCCATAATTGCATGCATCTATGAATATGTGTTTTCTTTACTTTAAGGAACATAACAGTTTTGTAAATTATCAAATTATTATCGCAAGCCAGCTGTATAACGTTACTTTATGCTTCACAAATTCTGTATATGCTTTTAATACTAATACTATGAAATGGCTTTTATAAATTTCCGGACATGTTTATTTAAAAATATATTCAAATATTATTTCTGTTGATATAGTCAGAGACATATAAATAATGATGAAAGTAAGTCACTAATATAGTACCGTAAACCCATATCAAATATATACCATAGTTGATGTGCAATCGGTTAACATAGAAAAAAAAAAATTTTTTATTTGACAGAAGGCTTTTCATAACACCTTTGTCTGATCAATAAGAATGGCTTAACGAAAAACATTTTTCTTTCGTGGCAACCAGAAAAGAACAAAGCCAGTGGATCAAGTCTACTAATTTGGTGTTATGCTTTGGGCATCTTGGTTTTACATAGTTTAACATGCACTATGCCTAAAATTCACAGTTCATGGACCGGTCCGCTTTATCATTCATTCGCTGTAGGCATTTGACATACTTCATTGTTTTGCAGGTTGCATATATGAAATATATGAAATAAAGTGCTTGTGAACCTACTAATCAAACGTAATAGACGGGACACATATTTCACTGACCTAAACAAGGGTTAAGGCCACTGTCATATATTACCGTTGTATCAGCTGCAGCACAGTCTGGCCTGGTAAACTTTGTGGGTATTTGTCGTCTGGTTGTAACATATACTTATTGTAACCTACAATGTTGAAAATCAGTTGCGACTGTCGTATTACAATGAAACTCTTATAGAGCGTTAACAATCTGGCGGTTTATATTATTCAGATTGTTTCTTTGAATATTTAGCATCACTTTATACCATCGGGGGCTAACAGATGCTCCTTCCTAGGATCCTGGATGGTAAACGAGTGCTCGAGCACAAAAATCTCCGCAAGTAATTGATAACTTTCCCACTTAAATCAGTGATGAGAGACGAATGACGCAATGAGCCGTAATGCCCTATATCAATCACCTCGGAGACTGTGGCCGGACACGACCTCTGGATTGATAGCCAGATGCGCTACCGACTGAACTAATCGGGCTTGGCTTGTTATTCAGAGGTTGGCGATGATAAATAATTTCGACTTTTCACCATCGTAGTTTCGACTTTTCATCATCGTAGTTTCGTTTTTTCGACTTTACACCATCGTTGTTTCGACTTTTCACCATTGTTGTTTTGTTGTTTCGACTTTTCACCATCGTAGTTTCGTTGTTTCGACTTTACTTAATTTAATAAACATGCCGCGATAGCCCCAACGGGACACCGTACATAAATTATATATCTTGTCACAACAGGGAATAAAAGTTTCTGCCTGTATTTTCAGATTCCAAAGACATCTAGATGGGCATCTAGATCCAAATGCCATTTTTAAATGCTTTTGATAAAAGAAAACTGGAAGCAGAAAATATAGCTCTATAAATGTACCCAAACAAATACTTATTTAAAATTAATATATGTTTTCAATTTGTTGGTTCCATTCTACTTGGTTGTTACTCAGATGTTTGTTTACAACATGTATATGTTTATTGTATTTTGGGCCAGTGGTCTATACTACTGAATAAACTATGTATATGTGTAGTGGTCCTGTTCTCGCCATTACTCATTTGACCATCTTTAACCACACACGAGTTGATACTTAAACAACAATGATGAACATAAAAATGACAGAACGGATATGACGCCCATTCGGAGGATTCCTACACATCTGCAGTGAAAAACTGCGATCATAATCCCTGTGTAATACCATTTCAAATGTTGTTTTAGCATCTATATTTCAATATTTCAAGTCGCCCGTAAATTAGACATATTTCCATTACATTTATTTTCATACCGACTATTGAAATATATAAAATGGAAATGCATTGTCTGCACCAAGCACAATCTGTATCCACACCCAAGTCTCAACCAATGAACATTAATTGTTGTAAAGGACCTTATTGAAACTGTTCAAGTCTTCAGTACCATCCAAAATATAATTAAGCATACCATTAGGCTGATAACCAAACACCACTATATCGGAGAAAACGGGATCTTCAAAAGGACTAAGATTACCGCAACGCTGCCGGTCCAGACAAACAGAAACCATTAGTTCACTTGTGCAAATATTGCCATCTACAGTCAAACCTGTCTTAAGCAGCCAGTCAAGGGAATGAGCAAATTTGGTCTTTTATGACAGGTTGTTGCTTAATACAAGTTAATTTACTCTGAAAGCATAGAAATGAGAAATAGAAAATATGGTTGCTTAAGACAGGTGGCTGCTTAAAAGAAGTGGCCACTTACCTAGGTTTGACTGTATTCGAAAAGGCGATAATTTAAGTCAAGCCTCGAACTACAGAACAAATTCACTAGCAGACATTTTATGTAAGCGTTTAGGTGTAAGCCCACCATTGTTTTTTTGTACTTTATTCTATAGTAAATAAAAAAAGTAAGCATGCTTGTCATTCATACAGAAGCCCAAATAAAAGAAGTTAAACTTACATTTTATTGTTTGTCAACCTCTACACTACCAACATATTATGAAAAAGTAGGAGTCACGTGTCATCCAAGTGATTTGTTCTGTTCAGTGTGTACACTGTTAACAAAGTGAAAGCAGACTTCAGAAATCATGTATTCAAACCCCAATTTCCATCAGTTTTATTCTTAATTCACAATCCAAACATGATCATTCTTTCAATATGTTCAAAACAACGCCAATAATGTCATTCAAATGGAAAAAAAATGAGCATTGAAATATAGAAAATGCATTTTAAAGCAGAAGAAACAATGATTATTTTCAACCGCCATTATGCGACTACCCCATGGAAGCATTTTCTGTTTCCAATGGTGGTACTTTGCCTAAACAGAATAGGAAATATTTTAAAATCAAAAGCGTACACCTTTTGCAACAGTGTATACGCATGCTTAAATCTGTTTATCGTATCTATAAATACGCATCATTACGCATGGCTTATTAAGTACCATATACAGTATCTATAGAAACAAATATCATTATTTATTTGCATATAAATAAAATATAAATAAATTGCTGATTAAATTGAAAACGTTCTTTTTTTTCTTTTTTATTTTTTACTTACGCTTGTTGGTGTAAATGGTACAAATCATGAATGACGAATTTGCCAGGAGAAAGGAACGGAGAAGTGTCAATGCTAAAAAACATGAATGCTTACAAACGTGTTATGCATTTTTCACCTCCAGGACGCTGTCTTCCATTAAAATTATGAAGCTATATATAAAATTATGAGACAATTGTTTTGTTCTTACTAATTTTGAGTTTGTGAACTGGTATAGTGTCGAATAAACAAAGGAAATAAAAAATAAAGTTTTAAAAGGCCACCAGAAGCCACCATTTAAACTTTAATTTCTAAACGTTTTTCGGGGGAGGTCCCGGACCCCCATTGGTAGGTGGATGTAAGGCCTCTCACACCCTTCCCATGAGTAACTTACAAAATGATCACGCTTCACCCCTGAACAACACTTGTATCCAAAAATAGTATTAGGTTGATAATAAACGCAACTAACCGTACAGTACCTTTTCCACAGCAAGCAACTACTAATACTGCACACGTTCAACTAGTCGTACAGTCATCAGATGTATAAGACATGAATACACATTTTTCGGCAATTTACGTAATATATTGGCAGAAACAAATATATGGCCATGATGGGAAGTTATTTTTCTACAAAAAACTTCCGACAGTTATTCAAAACATATTCCTGCTATGTCCATGAATTCGATGCAAACGGCCAGGATCGCCATAACATATTTGAAAACGTCTTGTTTTATATAAAGATGTAAAAACTACCTCAATATAAGCATACTTAATATCAGTCTTAAAACCAATTGTGTGTCTTTGTTTTTAATTGAAACAATTCCTTTCAGTACTGGAGAGAAATCTGAAGAATAGCATCTTGAATGGTAGACTCCAATGTGGATTTTTATCGCTCACTTTTCTGCATGACATGGGCCTTTCAAGCCAATGTTTACAACGAAACAATTTTTCACCATGCTGTTCACTTCTCATCACAGTTCAGTTAGACATGTCTGCTGTTATTGGTGAATTGCTTACCGGTAGATACAAAACTTATTTTCATCAGACATTTGTATGGTGCAATAAATCCTTCTAATGAAGGCCTGATGAAAATTAAGTTATGTATCTACCTGTAAGCAATTCACCAATAACACCAGAAAATATGTTTTGTATCATATGTTAAACAATATGTCAATCTGTACAAATAGATGTTCATGCATTGCTAATAAATGAGATTGCAAACTAAATGTTTAAATGGGTTCGTCGTTCGGTAATCACGTGAGGTACTTAGTTTATACTTATCAGCTAATTATGTACACATTAATGTATATATTTCATTAGATTTGTTTTTATCTAAATCGGTACCATCCTTTGATCGATACCAGTGTATAGTTTAGAGTTGTTTTCATCTGGTGGTGAAAAAAAATAAGGCTATATTACCGTTAGTGAGGCATGAAGGGCTTCTCGGCAACATTCAACTAAACTATGGACCTAATGATAGTGTCGACTATGGTAGTCTTGCTGATATGTCTTTGTTAAATATAGGAAATAGAAATAAGCAATTACGTCTTAACCATGTTTTCAACATTGTAAATGGCAAGTGTCATTCATATATGAAAGAAGACTTTGTTTTTGTTAAAGATATGCACTCCTGTTCTACTATGGCAAATTTATACAATTTTAGTGTACCCATATACTATGGGCAAGAGAATATAACCTTCCTTTACAGTGCAATCAATGATTGGAATTCATTGCCTGCTGATATCAAGAAAATTGATAAAATAAGTCACCTTAAAAGTTCTGTCAAGACCCATTTATTTGACATAGCTAGGAGAGCATAGGTTATTTATTGCACTTGTTGACTAGATGTGTTCAATGTTTTAATTGTTATATTTTTATGCTAAATTTTTGATAATAATAACATATTTGTAAACGGCAACATTCCATGCGGTAACTTCCATATTCCAAAGTATTCAACTTTAATTTAATTGAAATTTTTGTAACGTATTAAAACATATTCTTAGTAAGTATAACATCAAGGACCTCATTGGAAATAAGCTTTCGGGCTTTAATGGGCAATCAAAGGTTATTACACACTATTATGTATTCCCAATATTACATTAATTGAATACTTTCTTGAAATTGTTTACTCATTTCATTTAATTGACCATAGTTTCTACATTATTATATTTTATTGTGATAGATCAGTGACTTCTCTACTTTGGATTCTGCCAAATCAATAATATCAACATTTCATTCTGTGATACTTTATATTGAAATATTTGCAATACTTATTAATTATATATGGCATTGTTGAAAGTTATAAAATTACCTTTTACTAATTTATCTATTTTACATTTGTATTTGAGTATGTACATTTAATGTAACTTGTATATGTGTGCTTTAACCTGAATAAACACCACTCAATCAATCAGCTAATGTTTTTCATCAAATGATGAAAACTCCAAATTGTGCTTTTAACACTTAATTTACATTACATTTACATTATGTTTAATGACTGTTTTAGATAAAACTATTACGTTATTTTCACATTTTGATGTTTAAAAAGTATTATTACACACATTTAACCACAACGTCAATTTGATGTAATTTTGAAAATTGAAGCGATTCCATTGATTGTCAAATGAGGTTAAACACTAAGTAACTTTTAAGCTCAAATCAGCTACAAATGTTTTTCATTGGAAAATGCAATACAGTTAATCTATATTGTTAGTTTAGACCAATTACAGTAGAACTGTCAATATTGTTAATTGAGACCAATTGTAGCAGAACTGGAAATATAGTGCCATCAGCTCAATTCATACACTTTCCCATCATTTTATTTTTTATGAATTATTATGTATTATAAAACGATTACTCATAAATAAAACACAATGAATTACACCCAGTACACGTCTGGAGAACACCTTCGTCAGTCATTTTATTCATGAGTAATCATTATGTATAATAATAAGTTCGTATTATAATCGTGGCAAATATCAATTCCATCATTAAACACAAATCTTAAAAAGAATCGGACAATTTTTTATTTATCAAGCAGACACCGAATAAAAGGTCAAATAAAACGTAATTCTGGGTTTATGGTAGAGACGTAGCACGTGTAAGAGTTACATACAGGGCTGAAACACAATCCAAACACAATCCATGTAAGGCATAGTGAGCATATGAAACTGAATTGAAGAAAAATTGGGCAGCCGGCAAATCTCTGTCCGAACCGTGCACCCGCAGTGTGTGAAAGCATTACATTTCCATTTTTCAAAACGAAATTATATTGATATATAAAAACTGTGAAGGACTGGCACATAAAATATGATATATTTTGTTGTGTCGCTAGTCTGCCATATGTACGGCTTGTACTGCCAAAATAAAACTATTTCTTTTACATTTTTATGATAACAAGGTATTATATCTGGTCGAAGTTGAACTCCATTCAAACACATATTTACCCAAATCAATTGAAAAAATAACTTAATACATTAGATTGGCTATCCGTTTAACTTCATTTTAAGCGGGGTCCGCAGTGACTGAATGGTCCAATGACCGCATATTTCTCACCGCTGGGGTCGTGGGATCGAACCAAGCTCGGCTTAAAACGTTTTGTGTGAACATTTACCAGTTACTTGCGGAAGGACGGTGGTTATACTCAGATTCGTTATAAGGTATTCATACGCCAATCAAAACTGGATATGCAATTTTAACCTGTCATGTATTTAAATTGCTTTAAACCAGTGACCGCGACAGGGTTAAACACATTTCTATACACACCAATAAATTGATCAAATAAAAATGTCAGGTCTGATGAAATATGAAGTCATGAAAAAGTATGGTTATTTATTTAAGATTGTCCGATAATAATACAAGTTCCGCTATTTGTGGTTCCTGATGGTATTAAAAGTGGTTGTGTGTGATTTTTTTGGTATCGTTCCATATTACGGAACGTCTCTACCATCATGTGGACTATATAACCAGCAGTAAATGTGTCGTTTTTGATGTATGGACAGACTTGTCAACATGTAATATAAATAGAAAATGATATACATGTAAGTATATACGAATATATATACAAATAATCCTTGTTTCGTCTTCTTTAAAAATGCATTTTCCTTATTTCAATGCTCATTTTTTAATTTCAATGACATTATTGGCGTACTTTGAACATGTTGAAAGCATTGTAATGTTTGAATTGTGAATTTAGGAGAGAAAAAAATATGCTTGAAAATTGTGGTATGGATACATGTTTTCTGTACACACTGAACAGAAAAATATCTTACATGTATATGCTACATGCCCCTTACCTTTCTCATCGTATTTGTAGTGCAGAGGTTGACAAACAATAAAAATAAAATGGACGTTTCCTCATTTTGGGTCGTTCGGTGAATGCCAAGCATGCACGCTGTTTTGTTGTTAAATATAGAATAAAGAACAAAACCTTTATTTAATACTGATATAGTTTAATAGTTGATATAGATTTATGAAAATCAATAATGGTCTATCCGTATGGTTGTACCGTATATTTCTTAGTGTGATACAATTTTGTAATGGATGAATAAATGAATAGGGTTTTACGGCGTACCACCACATTATAGGTTAATCGACGCCTAACAGGAAGGAAGATTCCAGGTTCACTCTACTTGTACAAAAACAACAAATTAACATACAGATTTAAAAAAATACACCAACAAATGAATATGCAGAATGAACCTAGAACCTTGATACCTGCGGAACTGCAGAGTTTCAGCAATTTCTATCGTATTACTCAAATTGTCGCTTCTTACGACATGTGTGAGCCACAGTGGTCCTATTCTTGCCATCACTCATATGGTTCCCTGAAACCACACAGGAGTTGATAATTTAACCACAATAGTGAACATGACAAAAAATGATAAAATGAAAATGACGCCCATTCGGAGGATTCCTACCCCTCTGCAGAGATCGGCAGTGATTCTATTCTTAGCCGGAACCACACGGGCTTACAATATACAAAACTTGAATTAACTCGAGGGTATAGGAAGTTATTAGTATGTTAACTATTCTAATATTTTCACAAATAAATACACAAAATCAGCTTAAATAACTTAAATGGTTAATAATTGTTACATATTACATGCTTTTAACATTGTAAATTGTGCGTATTGCCACAAAGGAGTTGAATAAATTACTTGCCCTAAAACAGTGAAATGCATTGCCACAAGAATTGAATACATTACTTGCCACAAAATAGTGAAATACATTGCCACAAGAGTTGAATACATTACTTGCCACAAAATAGTGAAATACATTGCCACAAGAGTTGAATACATTACTTGCCACAAAATAGTGAAATACATTGCCACAAAAGTTGAATACATTACTTGCCACAAAACAGTTGCATACATTCGTAGCACTTGCCAAAACAGTTGCGTATATTACTTGCAATAAAATAGTTGAGTACATTACTAGTACTCACCACAAAATAGTTGAGTACATTACTTGCCACAAAGCAGTTGCGTAAAAGTTTAGTACTTGCCACAAAATAGTTGCGTATACTAGAAGTGTACATGCCACAAAATGGTTGCGTATTCTAGATGCGTCAAAATGGTTGCATACATTGTCATTGAACGTGCTATAAGTATTTTTGAATATACTCCCAGGATAAATACACAAGCACAACTTCTCTGTAATTATATTTTATTGCATTTTTTTAAACATTTATGCATGTAATGATATGTGTAATAACATTTTGCAAATACAGTTTGTGAAACAATGTAGATATATAGTCTATTTATACAGACATAGCCGCTTCAAATCAACTAGCACATGATTTCATATTTCATTTGGTAATTGACTGTCACCATCAACATACACTACCATACCACACCCGTCGGGAACTAAAACTGGGATCGAGAAAAAAATCAACAAGAGACAATGTCGAGAAAATACAAAGAAGGGGAAAAGGATTAGGTTCACGAAACCCTAATAATGGCCCTGTAAAATGCATTTCTTTTAAATACTTAATTTTCAGTAAAGCTTGATGTATTTGTTCTATTTGTTGCATTTGACTATATTTTTTATTATGAAGACATTCTTGCCACACAAAGATATTTATTCTGATCATTGTCTTGTACACTCTGAATAATATGTGTAAACATTTTCTTGTGTCTTGTATACTTACATAAAATAGCTTGAGATATGTAGGGACATTGCATATTTTCACCGTAACTGTACACTTTAATGATAGTGTATTAAACGAAAAATGTAAAATTGAAAAACAAAATATATATTTTTAAAAGAATAAAGTGTAATTAAAATAAATACAAAAAGGTTTAAATTAAGCATTAAACGGTAGTTTTTGGGGGGTTTCTGAACCTCGTCCAAATTTTGGCAAGGCCAAAAATATCGACACCACCGGAATATCGCATGAGTGACCTACCGAGTTTCGAATGTACATGTATTGTGTTAAATATTATAATTGAAGAAAAATATATATACTTTTAATATTTGAATGTTTTTTTTTTATCTGGGTGATTTTTTCACAATACTAGATCTATATCATTTATATAATATATCACTGATTTGCAAAACATTTTTGTTGTTGTTGTTTTTGCTTTGTTTTGTAAGTGTTCGTGATGTACAATAATAACAATACTAATAATGACAATACTGTTACTATTAATAATAGTAATAATAATAATAATAATAATAATAATGAAAAATAATAATTATAAAGACATAATTTTACGAGGGAACCCATTTGAAAAATCAATCTAATTTACTATGCGACCCTCAACACTACAAACTATATATAACAGTTATTTGTAAACAACCAGACATAAATATATAGACCAGACTAGGACACAAGACAATAGAATTAACCACCTCAATAGGAATGGTTTCAACCATAGCTTAAATGCAATGGTCAAACACGTAACACATCTGGATTGTAGGGACAATTTAGATACATCAGCTGATAGCTTTATATGAGTAAGGTCCAGTTAAAGTTCATTACCACTCACATGCTATATAAAGGGCAGACACGGAAACCCGTTGGATCACGGAGATACAGTGAAATCATAATACAATAGAACTTCGTTGGCTCGAACACGGATGGCTGGAACACCAATTATAACTCTAACCATTTATCTGGTCCGACCTATATTCGATGTATATACATGAAATATATTGTATGATGTTGAACAATACTTGGCTCGAACGACCCTTACTTCGAACTATTTAGTCCAGTCTCGTCGGGTTCGAGCCATCGGGGTTCTACTGTAATTCTATTTCATAAAGGGAGATAACAGAGAAAAAAAACGTTATTTCTTATTTTTGCGATCTTTTTAGATACACGTTCACAATGTATGATATGCCCCCATACATTGTGAACGTGTATCGAAAAAGATTCCAAAAATCTCAATAGAGAAAAACCGATATTTCTAATTTTTGGGATCTTTTTAGATATTTGTCACAATGTATGGTAATGCGGGGATAATTATTTGTGAACAACCGGACATGAACTTACAGACCAGACTGCGGCAAGCACGCCTTGCTACAATACAAACCAATAACACACGAGTATATAATTAGCCACATCAATACAAATGGTTTCAACGATAGCTTATATACAGTGGTCTAACACAGGCAAATCTGGACTGTAGGGACAATTCACATACATCTGCTGATAGCTTATATGAAGGACTATAACTACGCACACGCTATAACCTAATATAGGACATATATGGCGGAAACCCGTTGAATCATGAAGATACAGCAAAATCAGATTGTTTTTATTTTATTAAGGGAAATAATTGAAATCGCATACAATATTTACAAAAAAGGAACAATATCTACAGAAAAGTGAACAATATCAATAGCACTTCTAAAACTTGGAAATGTATGATAGTTGGTGCTATTCGAGTATATGGTAATGTATTATGTAGACGTACAAAGGAATACCCAATAAAGAGACGTTGTTGTTGTTGTTGTTGTTGTTGTTGTTGTTGTTGTTGTTGTTGTTGTTGTTGTTGTTTGAGACAGTACCCTTAGCCATACGAGAATATCTAACGCTAACGGTAGGATACCCCACCCAATCACATTATACTGAAACTGGTCCGACCAGACCTAGAATTATCCACTTTATGCTGAGCGCAATGCGAGAAAGTTTGTAGTACCTCAATAAAAGAGATATTCCAGACTAGGACTTAAAAAATACCACTGATTAATAGTTCGCTTTGTTTTACAAATTTAACTAACTGAGGTGTGTACGATGCGGCATGTAAACCTAATGTTTGCCATAAAGGGTTCAATAAAGATATCTAAATATGGCACGTATGTGTATGCCTATTTGATTCATCGTAATTGACATTAATGAGACGTAAAATAACATTAGGTAAATGAGGCAGTACATCCTGTGTATGTTATAACTGATCTATCGACTTGACACATGTTAATATACATTTGTTAATACCATTCACTTCCGCTTGGCTTCTGCTGTGTTCCCTGTACATGTGATTTATATATACACTATGTATATTTTCTAACATATATTTATATTTGAGCTGGCTTATATGTTGTAGATTCTATGGCACTAATGTGTTTAAAATACTTAATGATTAAAATAAAGAAACTGGTATAAACGTTAGCTTACTCCTAGCACGAATCATACTTCCGGTATATTATCACCGTCTTCTAAACACATAAGAATATACAAAAACAAGTAAACACGAACATATTGTCAATGAAATGGACGTATTAATTTTCAAAGCACTACTCTGACACATACACATGCAAACTTGATTGTCTTGTCCATCCAAGCCGTCGAAAAACTTTGCTTCGAGATTATTTTTAGCGCCGCCATTAAGTTTAAGTGGCGCCCTTTTTACAGATACACATACATGGACTCATGCCATTGTTGTTCATCACTGGCATGAAACTAAACGAATGCATGTCTTTTACTTGAGTCTTTGTTTGAGAGTGCTTTTCAGACAATTCCCACTCGCGTTCTGTGGATTCTGTGGTTGGATTTGGAGTCCATGTCTTCCATTTCGGATCAATATGCGGTATATTATCATCGTCATCGATATCTGCAGGAAGTGTTTTGTGAGGCACTATGGTAATATCGTCATGTCCGATTGCTATATCTGCGCAACCGTAAAATTGTTCTTGATTTCCGCAGCCCAGACATCCTCTTCCTGTCTCTTTATCGGTTCCCCAGCTGTTCCCAGCATTGTACTTCCATTGAAACACACAAGCTTTACATCTTACGCTCGACGGAAGTACTAAATTTAACTTTATTTTTGAGTAACCATTTTTATTAGGGACATAATATTTCCGAGAATTTGTTTCTGCGATTGGTAAGATATGTCTATCCAAACACTCTTGGGTAACTGTCTTTGTCGGATCGTCATTTGGACATATTTTGAACTCCATGTAAGCCCTTATGATTCGCTGTCAACTCCACTACTACTTTGATGACTTGGCCAGGCGAGTATTTACGAACTATCTTACCAGTAGCGAATCTTCCTGGCGGCTCATTCTCACGCGGCGCGTTCCAAGGATCTCCACAAACCCCACATCTACCACCATTTTGTTCATATTGCACCTGCAACAATTAATAATAAAACTTGTTATTACAAATGTTAGGTCATATATCATGATACGTTGTTGTTTTTTTTTATGTGTATTTTTTTTTTGTTGCCGGTTGATATATCGACACGAGTTACTTAACTGCGTCACTAATGCAGCGTTGTTTCATCGAGGTAAAAACATGTTTAGTATTGATAAGATGAAATTGTTTATAAACGAAAATACATACACATACACACATACCATTGCATGTTGCATTGTGTTTAAAATAAAAAGGAATTTTCTTAATCAAACAAATTTTACAAAATACTGTAACAATACACACACTGTTCGTGTCACTTACTAATAATTTCATATCAAGGGCTTAGTGAAAAACAAGTCTAACTCAGTATAGAATAAGAATGTAACGTTCTACGCCTGCGCTTATCCCTCGATATATACATAAGAAACTGGATGAAAACAAGTTAATTCTTATATAATCTATGTCAAGTCGATATATTCCTCAAGAAAATAACCTACATTTATAGTGTACCATAATTACGGTGTCCCCTTGGGGGCCATCGCGGCATATTTCTTAAATTATGTCAAGCTACGATGGTGAAAAGTAGTTATTATTTCGACTTTTCATCATCGTAGCTTTTGTTGTTTCGTTGTTTCGACTTTACCTAATTTAACAAATATGCCGCTATAGCCCTATTCGGACACCTGTACATAACAGATATAAAAAAAAAGATACCCTGGCATTAAAATAGACATGTATATACATGAATATAACTTTACAATTTATTTTTCATCCAAATACGTCTACTCTCCGCGTTAGCGTTTATAAACAGAGTAAACATGTTTAACCGTGCTGAACCCAGGTCTACGTACATATTTAGTACTTAACAAGTGAACGGCTGTTTAGTAGCTTATTTATGAGATATTCAGCCCTCTAAATAGTGTTTGGCTAGGATGCATGGGCATTTAAATTGAGTTTCAATTTCGACCATGCCTGTTACAGAAACACAGTCTATGTTATATTACAACCGACAACAACTTCTACTTAAATGAACGCATGCATTTTAAGCCTCATTAAACTCCCAAAATGTACACTTTTGATAATAACAAAAATGAATGTTTTTAAATATTTTATAGTATTGCTTAAACCATTCCTGTAGACCCATAAGTGACTGTTTTTAAAAAAAGTGAGAAAATAAATAACTTCGATCGAAATGTGCGTTTCTTAGACGAGTGGACCGAACTTTATTTTTCTTTTTTTTGTAATTCCGTAATGAATCGGTTCCTTTCCGACTGTACCTCCGCCAGTGTTCGGAAGTACACAAATGAATACTGCAGTGGTAGTGTGCGGATTAAGATCGTCAGATAAGGGGATCATTAACAAGATTAGAAAAGTTATGACCACTAATATTATGTATCGTTATTGGTTTTTCTTTTTTTAAAATAGATATATTGATGTCTGCAATAACACTGTATCGAACGTAGTGCGCATTATATTATTTATACGCACTGAAAAACAATGAGTACGGAATACTAGTTTGGTCTAATAACTCTTGCTCAGGATCCTCCCTTGCATATACGCGTGATACTATCGCACACGCTATCATCTGTACGTCACAAATCACTTTATTGCAGTCAACATTGAGAGGCTACCAAGGATGGTTTGTTTAGTAAAGTTATTAGAAAAGTAATGTTGTATTGATTTATATGAATGATTCGTCGCTTACGCGCTCGTGGGTTCCAGTTCATTAATACACTGAGGGAAATAAAGGGGACATTCTTAATAACTATCTAACCGCAAGTGGTTATTTAATTTTTAACCTGCATCCCCTACAGTTCCCCATACTATGTTTCTCTCTGAAGTGAATTCGATCATAAATTACCGAACGACGCGTTTCCGAACAAGCTTCGTAACTACCCGTTTTCTGCCGAAGTTGTTTATCGGAAAGAGACGAACATTAATTTGTAAACAAAACCCGTCTTAATTATGTACTAATAATGTGCTTTTTATTTATTTTTTTCGTTTGCAAAGTTAGTGATCAAATAAACATGTATTCTATCATCTGGAAGAGTAAAAATCACTTAAATTAAAACTAAAAACGATCGTTTCGGAAGTTTAATGAGCCTATAAAAGAACATCAAAAATAAAAACACACATTACATCTTCGATACGCCAATTGCGGGGGGATTTCCGTATGCATATGGATCGAACCCTACTACTTCTACTACTACCACCATCACCACCACCACCACCACCGCTACTACTGCTACTACTACTGCTACTACTACTACTACTCAGATAACGTGTAGACTACAAAACATACGCATAGCGTCAAACAACTGCCTTGATCTAATAAGAATATTATAAGCATACGTTATCACTGTACCTGAACCCCACCGCAGTAAAGTTGGTTGTCGTCATAGTTATGTGGCGTTCCAAATCCATACCTCCACATGGATGCCCTACTTGGAGGATCTAATAGCCGTCCATGGCCGTGCACCACGGTGAGCAATGTCATCTGTACTATTGGTATGAGTTGGTACCACATTTTGCTGAAAAGATAAGGATACTTACATATTGTGAGCATATACAATGTATGCTGCCGGGACACAGCAACATGCCTGTGTACAACACCGATACCGCGACTGTCCAATAGACCAGCATGTCACTGCTCAGAAACGGAAATATACGGAGTGTGTTTGCCCAGATGACGCCACTGATGCTTAGACACATCAATTACCAATTTGGGTTAATTAATATAGCGCGGAGGTGGGGGGTGAAGACATGTATTATTATAGTCCGCCACCGCTCGTAGAGTGGAGCGGGGGATATAGAAATGGGCTGCGTCTGTGCATCCGTGTGTCCGTGCGTCCGTGCATCTCCTGCTGTCTCCTTCAGTTGTGATTGGAATTTTAAATAACTCACTAGGAAAGACGACGTGTCATGCAAATGTTTTGAGTCTGTTCGTCAAAGGTCAAGGTCACAGCTCCGTCCGTCTGTCCGCTGCTGTCCGGATCTTATCTTCTTTAGTTGTTATTGGATTTTTAAATAACTCGGCACAAATGTTTACTAGTTTTAATAGAAATATATTAAGATATTGTCTCATATCTCACATTTTCTTTAACTAAATGTTAGTCATGAAGCATCACTATTTTTTAATAAAACAAAATGTATATATTTCTAAATAGTATATAGTTCATGAATTAAAACAAACATAAATTTCGCTCCGAAATATTTTCGTACCGGAAATATTGCTGATTATGAAACGATTTCTGAAACAGACGACATTTTCTCTTGGATTCAACAAATCACTTAAACAAGGACACATTGAGTGTTGACTGCCGTTTCAGAAGATATAGGTTTCATTGCGGTACTTCTGCTATTATAGTAGTGTTTAATTAAGGAATGCATGATATTTGTTGAAAGTTTATGATATGTATGTAACACGTACAAAGCAAGTGACCCAAAAGATTATACGTGAATTCCGTTAGTTGCATGTAAGTTCATTCCATGGACTTTCATTTCTTATATGAATTGAGACCAATATGATTTGTTTCACATTTAGCTTGTCTTATATGTATATCGCGGATACGCTAAATTGAGACCAATATGATCCGTTTCACATTTAGCTTGTCTGATATGTTAATCACGGATACGCTAAATTGAGACCAGTGTGTTCCGTTTCACATTTAGCTTGTCTTATATGTACATCACGGATACGCTAAATTGAGACCAATATGATCCGTTTCACATTTAGCTTGTCTTATATGTATATCACGGATACGCTAAATTGAGAACAATAAGATCTGTTTCACATTTAGCTTGTCTTATATGTATATCACGGATACGCTAAATTGAGACCAATATGATCTGTTTCACATTTAGCCAGCCGGCAGACAGTAAAATATTTGCTATACCTGTTTTAACTTTAGAAGCATCACCTTTAACTTTATGTTCAGTAGATGATGGAAAGTTGTTGAAGATAAGGAAAGATTCCGTCTTGGTAGTTTATCTTATTTATGAAAATGTGTTAAACCACAGGTCGGCATTTTTCGTTTTATTCGTCAATGGTTTAGTTTAACCTAATGTTGGCCATTGAGTGACGCGGGTAGCGATTAAGTATTTGTTCTTCAAAATGAATTACACTACAGAGACAAATTACAATGTAAGTTATTGAACAAAATATCCATAATATATGCCGATTGTATGATGTTTTAAATAAATGTGCAGTTTTACTGCCAAGATCGAATAAATGTCGGCGATATAGGTGAGGACTACTAGTATTTAAGATGATAATGATTAAAAAAACAGCAACGGTAACGTCTTTAATGCTTCGTGACGCAAAAATCCGTTAATAACTTAACAATAAAGACGAATATGACGTTGTAAACAATCGCAAATCTCAAACAAGGTTGATTTTATCCCAAAGTATGCCTGAATGTAAGACTAATAGTACATGGGATAAGTTCATGGGGGAATGATCGACAAAAGTTTGTATAAGTTGCGTCACAAATTTAAATATTTATAATACAAGTTATAGTCAAAATATATCGTGACGTCTAAAACTTATACTGCATACAAGATGTCTACTTATATTTACAAATTATAATTTGTTATGCATTGTACTAAAATATGAAGGCGTGTGACCATAACAGGTTCTACTGTCATGGCAATTTAAAAAATAATCTTTAATACTGTAAAACTGTTATATAAAACTTGCAAATATGTGACAAAGTATTATTCAAACTGATTCATTCACATATAGGACACTGTTTGCTGTTATTCTGTTTTACATGCAAACTTCATTATAAATAATACACACACCTTAAAATTCAGTTAATATATTTGCCAATTATTATTTTATAGCTAGAATAATGCTGTTTAATGATATTATCTCGTAAAATGAAAGAAATTAGTTTGTAGTTTTAATTAGTTAAAAACAATATTCATTATGATTTTTTACAGAAAATGGTCACGAAAAATGTATGATGTCGTGCTCGTTTTAATTTTTAAGATAACACCCCCGTCAAATGTAATATTTTGTTAATTTTGGTGAAAAATTAGATCATTAAGACATTTTATCAATTGTATGAAACTGATTTAAAAGCGAACATGACAATAAAGTTGTATAACACTGATAATAAAGTTGTATAACACTGATAATAAAGTTGTATAACACTATGTTAATGTTTGAGAAACTACACTGAGAACTATTGTTTTCTCTTATATATTCTTGCTTCAGAATTAATTCATTGGCTATACCCCCACCAACTTAAAAATCCCCCATGAAAAAAATTAATATTTCACTTAAAGTTACCCCATAAGAGTGCATTAAACATAATGATTTCTTAAAACAAATACAGTTTCAATTTAAGATAAAAAATTCATGAAAAGACAATCTGGAAACTTCCAAGTCAACAACCTTGTCACATTAGTCTCAATACTGCATGACAATCACTTGTTAACAACAATTACGTTTTAATTCCATGTAATACTAATACATAATCTAAATAAATGTAACCTACACATTGTTATATTTTTTATAAAATATAATTATTATTATTATTATTATTATTATTATTATTATTATTATTATTATCATCATCATCATCATCATCATCATCATCATCATCATCATCATCATCATCATCATTATCATTATCATCATCATCATTATTATTATTATTATTATTATTATTATTATTATTATTATTATTATTATTATATCAAAATCAGTTTGATGGAACTCGTGTTCGTTACTTTTCGGATTCCCTCCTTAAATTATTTTGAAAAAGTTTCTTTTAAACTACTAAGCTATTAAATTGGTCAATGACCATAATGTATTAACACATTGCATACTGTAATACAGAATCAAACATTTTACGGCAAATTTGATTGATTTGACACTTTGGTTTAAACATATCTTATTCATAGGTTATGTACGTGTAACATATTCCACAACATTCATAGTAAAATAAATGAAACGAAAGAAAATAATTCTTATATAGTTTCTCTCCTTAGTAACTTATACAGTCATTTGTGTAAGGTGGCGAAGATTCATTTGGTTAGTTTAGATATATTAACAAAAAACATAAATGTAAAGTTCTTAAAAAAATGATTACTTTAAACAATAAAAACATTAAAAATAGAACTTTTAAAATAAAAAGTTTAAAATACGTTAACAGTAAGCTTCCTTGAAATGTTCTTTATTTTTGTAATAAATTTGTTTTGTATTGTTTTTTAAATCACATGTATATTTATTAATATCTACCTGTAATGCTCTACCGGTACTCCAACTCCGTTTATAACGAATATTTTACTACTGTGATAATAAAAGTCATCGCTATTTTATCAAAGCGAAGCTGCTGTATCCTTAAATTCCAATAAATCAGCTTGTACTCAGTCAGCTGAAGTTAATTCAAAACGAGGTATAGGTATTCCACGCCCTTCTCGTCGCGTTGTTCTTTGTCAATTAATAAAATGATCGAGTCGTTTTCAGTGCAAACGTAAATAAAACAACACTAAAACAACGTTTGTAATTTCCTTAATTACTGTTACTTTAACTTAATTGTTAACTGAAGCGTTGTTATAGTTATTTATACGAAGCGGCACGACGAACAACACATAAAGTTCGTGTAATTCACGTATACGTAAAAACAAACAGTCGCCATGGATATCTCGAAACATGGCAAGTGCCGGTGAAACAAGGCCACGCGTGTAATGTATACATGCATGGACAGATAGAGAAATATTTATGTATTGACCTCGATCGATCAAATTGTCAGAAATAAACCAATAAATACAGCAGATGAAATACTTGACAGCAATAGTGGTTAATTTCGTACTAATTAATGATGGTTGCAATTAAATCTTATCATACCTTGTATAATTTGTCCACTTATTCAATACACATTAGCTTATTGTTTGCGATAGAGTCAATTTAAATAAAATGTGTTTTACACGCGCACTTTTTAACAGCTTCCTCTCCGAATCAGCCGGGCCCGGTTAGCTCAGTCGGTTACGCGTCCGACTATTCAATCCAGGGGTCGTGAGTTCGAATCCACGCCCGGCAACTGTTTCCGTGATGATTGATATACGACATTGTAGTCTCATTATCATTCGTCTCTCACCACTGATTCAAGTGGGAAAGTTATCAGTTACTTGCGGAGATGGGGAGTGCTCGGGTACTGGTTAATCCCAGGAAACAGTGGTTAGGTTATTTGATCGTCTGTTAGCCCTCGATGGCATAAAATGACGCTAAATATTCAATCAATCAATCAATCAATCAATCAATCAATCTTCTCTCTGAATTAAGATTAAAAGTGCTATCTTAAAAGCACATGAGTCATTTCTAATAGTTATGAAAATTATATGTATAATACTAAAAAGTGATTCTGTGTCATTCATTATTTCATAAAAGGCGAGCAATGTCATAAGTTTGTATACATCCTTAACTCATATTTATCACGTTTATAACAAACGCTTGCATATAATACAACATTAATTGAAATCATTAAGTTTAAATAGAAAAATCCTTCTTTAAATTTTAAATTGTCATACTTTTTCCGCACTGAGTCACAGGATATTACGATGGTTATGAATACATAAAAGTTTGCAGAGCGTGTTAAATAATGCGATAATGACATTTAAAACCTTAAAACAATGACAACACGGTAATGTGCAGCATGTACACATTTGTAATTTACATAATTACATTCTGTGTAACTATCTAGGACAGAGCGGGCGTAGCACAAACGTTTTAAATGTTTGTACAAATTATGATAAACTGAGGAAAGATTTGTAGAAAGGAGAACATGTCAATCTTCAGAGGTTAACCCAAACTAAACCTGTAATAGTCGTGTGACGAATGAATCACTGAAACAAAGTTAATGACTAAATGCTAAAAATATATTAATAGTAGAAAGTTGTATTACGACCCCTTTCTGCATCGATCATGGTATTTTTTTCAATTCAATATCTCCTTATTTGGTTAACAGTATATCAGTGTTCTAAATACTACGACAGCTCAATGAACTATTTGACACTGTCCCGAAAATTCAGATGTTTTATTCAGGAAATATTGATTCTTATATATAGTTCTTCTAGACTCTTAGCATCAGCGTTCCTTCGTTATAGTGTCAACATAATGAACTTATTATGTCGACATACTCGGAGTTACTTCATTATAGTCAACATAATGAACTTATTATGTCGACATACTCGGAGTTACTTCATTATAGTCAACATAATGAACTAATTATGTCGACATACTCGATATGTGGACATACTCGATATGCTGATCGTGTTTAATACAGTCAAACTGGTCTTAATAAGCGACTACATGATGGAAAAAGCAAAAATGATCCCTCAATGCAGGTAGCTGTTTAATACAAGTTGATTAGCACTTAAACTATAAAAATGGTTAATAGAAAATGTGACTGTTTGATACAAGTGGTTTCCTAATAGAGGTGACCGCTAACACAGGTTTTACTGTTTAGTGCTTTGTGCAACTTCTTCTTTGTTACATATGTCGACATCACAGAGAGTGCTCAGTGATGTCGATATAATGGATAATATGTAGACATAATAAGTTTACAATGTCGACATAATGAAGTATCAATGTTACATATGTCGACATCACAGAGAGTGCTTACATAAGCGGTAATATGTAGACATAATAAGTTAAATCGACCTAATGAATTATCAATCTTGCTAACAGACAAACAGAACTATGACATCATATATCAAAGCTTGATTTTTTTTCCATCAATTTGTTTTCACTAAAATGTATCAGTTTTATTCCACGGGAAAGCTGATTGGTTGAGATAATCGATATATGACAAAATATAAAGATCTACACCCCTGGACGCTGGAATAGTTTTAACTATTTTTAGTATCTTTGACCTTTTTAAAGAATAATATTTTTTTTTTGTTAAATTTGGAGCCAAATTGTTCTTTAAGACTTTCCGTACATGAAGTGTTCCAGAAGTATTGTCTGTAATGACTGGCTGGGAATGTGTTCAACGGTTAAGTACTTACATCGGAAGTACTGCTACCCTTATATCCATATAAACACAATTATTGACGGCCATGCTTATTGTTAGATCCTATCATTTTAAATCAGTTTTTTGCGGTAAAATTTAATTTTGTTTTACTTAGTAGATATCTCAAAAGAAAAACATTATATTTACCAATAGAAAGATTGATCTTCTGAGACCTGATATTTATTTATATAAAACTGTATTTACCAAAACTTCTGCTGAAACGTGCGTATCAGAAAATAGAGAGGTTTTAAAAATATGTGAATATTATAAATATAACAATTTAATATCAAATCTAAACACGAAGAAAGTCAGTGAATACATACATAACTGATATACAGTCACGGAACTTTAATAATCATATCTATCATATTTTTCCACTACTGGTTTTTGTTTTCAGGTTTCTAGTAATGTAAAAGCAAAACTGTATATATGTGGCATGTATATTTATATGTTCAGTATACTCGGATGACAATATGTGTAGGACGTGCGATATATGAATACAGACTGAAAGGTCTACTTGAAGATTGACAACTTACATGGGGAACAACATCGCAACGATGATCTAATGATGAATGTTGTCCCGAGGCAAATAACTAATTTGATAAAAAATACTTAGTGATAGAGAGAGAGAGAGAGAGAGAGATAGAGAGAGATAGAGAGAAATACAGACAGAGAGACAGACAGACAGAGAGATAGAGAGACATAGACAAATACAGAAGAGAGACAGACAGAGATATATATATAGAGAGAGAGACACACACTTAGAGAGACATAGAGATAGAGAGACAGAGAGAGAAAGACAAATATATATATATATATATATGTATATATATATATATATATATATATAGAGAGAGAGAGAGAGAGAGAGAGAGAGAGAGAGAGAGTAAATTTTTTTTAATTATCAGAACCGAAGAAACAGTCATTAATGCCATGAAGGTCATTACGATAAATTAAACTATGTCGAAGATATTTTAATATATATATATATATTAACATGAACATCTCCGCCGTATGCGAGTGTTTCTATTTATTTCTAAATTGAAAGAACCCTGTGTCAGTCATCCTTTACACTGAAGGAACGTAGTTTGGTCCGAGTTATGCGATCCAAAAAATCGATATGTCCATTATGGCACAATGGCGTATTTTATCATTATCATTTTATTAGTATTACTATTATTATTATTATTATTATTATTATTATTATTAAATTTTGCAGTAGAGTAGCAGAGGTGGTGGTAGTGGTAGTGATAATGGTATTAGCAGTAGTAGCAGTAGTAATAGTAGTAGTAGTAATAGTAGTAGTAGTAGTAGTAGTAGTTTATTATTATTATAATTATTATTATTATTATTATTATTATTATTATCATTAAATTTTGTAGTAGAGTAGCAGAGGTGGTGGTAGTGGTAGTGATAATGGTATAGTGGTGGTGAAGATGATGATGGAAGACAGTGGTACTGCTTAACTTGCTAAAATGGAAATTATCTTATTACCATTTCTATTTGTACAAGTTGTGGTCAGGGGAGTTATTTTATCTGTACCTGTCCCTGCAGAGGTGCAATGAATGCATTAAGAAGAGCAACTTTATTAAATATATACCTTTATACGATGCTAAACCAGTCACTTAATAAAATTAATTAGCTGTGTTTATATGTATCTGGCTAAATATTATTAAAAATCAAATATAGTCTCAAATAAACGACTCGTGCTGATATTTGGAACATTAAAGTGTTTCTGATTTAAAACTCACCTCAAATTATAAACGATCCGATTTTATCCGGTTATACAGCACATACTGGTGTCATTCATTTAGATTCTCAGTTTAACTTAAATATGACCATCCTGTGTGAAATCCCACGATAACTTTCAAACACTGAGTCAACAGCTGTTGTCATGATAACTGATGACAAATTGGCTTAATTTCGTCATTTTCCGTTGTTTTCCGTAATTTTCCGTTATCGCCAACGGCGGTAATAACATTTCTTTATATCTGCGGACCGAATATAATGTAATTATATAAGATAGATTAATACAAGTGTTATAATAAACCTGTCGTATTCAGCTAGAAGTCGCTTCGCTTTTAGGCAAACTATTCTTTTGATTATTTGGCACACCCATAAAATTCGAGAGCGCTAATCTGTGAAGGCAGTGACTTAATCATATTAAAAATATCTAAACTATAGTCTGCTTAAATTCTACGGTCATCTCCGATTTTCAAAAAGAAATTGTAAAGATGTTTGTCTTTAAGAAAAATAAGCATTGAAGATGACCAAGACTACCCACTGCCACAAATAATTTTATGCACAAAATGTCAAGACGATGTCTTTTAGAAAAACATGCGTACCGGAAGATGATCAAGACTACAGTCTCCATATTACAAAGTACGATTGGCACATCTTCAGAATAGTGTCAATAGAACGATGAACAAAATATTACTACTGTCATTTATTCATTTCCACATATCTTATATAAGAGCACTAGAAAAGCATAATGTGTTTTACAATGTTTCTTATGGACGGACAGACGGACGTATATATTGGCAGAAAGGCAGGCAAAAATGACAATAACAAGTGCATGTTATGAATTTCATTTAATGGGCAAAGGATCGTTTCAATTACTGGAGAACAACCTTGGGAGTGGGACGTTGTGATTGACACCTCCCCTTGGTTGGTTGTCATAGTGGGGGTTGGGGCTCTCCAAAAATATTTCGATTATGCCTTTGTATTTTAAGATAAATTATGATTGTTTTTTACTTCACAGTATTTGTGAATTTTAAACGTTTTATGACGAAAAAATAAATACAATGTAAACTTTTATATAGCATATGCTGCATTTAAGTAAGTTTAAGAGAAAACTATGGTTGTTATTAAAATTTGCATTTGAAACAAGGCCACTACGCACGTACGCACACACAAAATAACGAATCTCCAAACGGGTTTTAAAACCGGGACTTTATGCACTGGAATAAAATATTTCCTTGTTGCTGGAAAAATATATAACTTTTTTCTTATTGCATGTTTATAGTAATAGTATACTCCGTTTAATAGTTAGTTTTTAGTTTAATCATATTTTATTGCATTTATAATTGCAGCAATAGGGTTGGGCCACAAGTTCTCACAACATAAGTAATAGAAAAGCTTCCATGATAAATTTACTTAAGTTAACAAGTTCAAGAAAATTAAACATACTTAGGTGGCGGATATAGAATAAACGAATACATTTGTTTCTAATAATATACAGAACACATTGAAATAAAGCGAAATTCGTCTTCTATATTGCTAATATTAGCATATCTGACAAATACCTGCATGTCTCTCTACTCGCGTTCTTGCATATCTACCGCTTTCAATCCTTAAGCTATGTGATGATATCTGTAGCCTGGCAAAAGCAATACGAAGATGTCTTGTACTAAATATATAAAGATAATTTGTATAACCAAAATGAAATTAACTTCTTTATATAAATCGATACCCTATTGTTATCAAGGTCAGCAATTCAATTTTGAGTAAATTCGTCAACCAAACGTTAGCAGAACAAAGACAGAAATGCTCCCTGATTGTTGATATTAAACGGTTCATTCTATATGTTCATAAATCATATGTGTTTAACAAATGTTTTACATTTGTCACCCAATTCTTTAATCCCTTTTCGCTATCAGCAAGAGTGCATTCGTAAACATCCGTTAAAATGGTATTGTCTGTGTTTACTATCGTAAGCCAATTTTTAAGAATCCTAACAAATCTACCAATATGAACAGAACAACAGAACAGAACATAATTTTTATTACACTTAAGCATTACAGATCATCGTCATACATACATGCTAAATCAATACATACGTTGAAATAAAATGGTATATGCATATCGTTTCAGTAAATTGATATTTTGTGAGAGTGTTATCTTGGTATTTAGAAACAATCATACAATAATTATTTTAAGCATAAACTCAATACAAATTTAAATTACAATACAATGTATTCTACATTAAACTGTTAAACAAGAATCCCTGAGTTTGAAACCCTTAAAACAATAAGTTGCAAGTTTGGTTAAAATTGATTTTTGTCAATATTAAGACGGTTAATAATTTAAACATGCTTGGGTGAGTTGAATAATAATTAGGTATATATAATTTTCTCAGATCATTATAAAATGGGCAAATAAGTATGAAATGGTATTCGTCTTCAATGTCATTTAAATCACAACATAAACATTTTCTTTGGTCTCTTGCAATTTTATATGTCGTCCTGTTTCTATAACTAGTTTATGTGATGATTACTGTATTTTAGCTTTAGTGTTTCTATATTTTACATTGTCTAAACTTAAATAAGAAGAAGGTTCAAATGTCTGTTTTAAATGTATGTGTATATATATAAAGATGTACATGTGACCATACGTTCCCGCCAATTTGCAATGTATATGTCTCTAAGCCTAGTCCGTAATAATGGTATGAAACAGTTAATATTGACTGATTCTGGAAACATCCAACCGTCTGCATATCCTTCTTTAAGTAAAATTGATCGTACTTTAAAGGCCCAATTTTGAGAATTGCGAGTTTCGTCAATATCTCTTCTTTGACTATGTATAATTGACCGTAGAATACAATTATCTTGCTTAGCCCCATGTAATTTAATGAAGTATTTAACAATTCTCAGATATCTTCCTATATATAGTGGAAATCGACTCACTCGGATAGAGATAAAGAATGTGTAGATAAGTTTATATTAAGGACTCTTTGCAAATTTCTATGAACACGTTCAATGTTGTTTGCTTTTGCGAAACTCCATACTTCACAAATATAATTTTAAATTGATAAAACATGCATCAAACAGATTAAACATTATATGGTATGGAACTTCCATATTTTTTGTTATATTAAAAAGCGAACTCATAGCTCTAAGTGCTTTACCTGAAAGCGTATTTGTTGCATGAACAATAGACCCCCCACTTTACATAACCATTCCTAAATAGTTAAAGGTACTAACAAATTATATCTCCTTTCCATCATATAACCATTTATCATCAGCACTTAATATCCCACTTTTCCGGAACACTACTATTTTTGTTTTATTTACATTAACCGTTAAGTTCCATTTTTTACAATAGGAATATAAATGATCTAAATATTCCTGGAGTCCTTCTCTTGTCTCCGACATAATAACGACATCATCTGCAAACAACAACAGAAAGATTGATAACTGTTCCACAGAAATACCAACAATAATATTCTGTTGGAGATGCATTTCATATCATTCAGAAAATGAGAAAATAAAATCGGAGAAGTGATCTCCCCTTGCAATAATCCAATGTTACACTGGAATACATCTGATAGACTGTTAGGTGTTTTATGCACTCTTTGACCTCATTATACATAGAACGAATTAGTGCTAATACTTGATTTGATCAGTTTAAACCTCAAGCAATTACGATTTAGTAAATCATATGCTTTTTCAATATTCCCCGAAGCAATAGTACCATTTCTTCTTATTACATAAATCATATTCAGTGAGTGAGTTCAATATAAATAGCACAGTACTATAATTAGGTTTAAAACCAAATTGAGAGTCCGTTAGAATGTCATTTTGTGAAGACCATTTTTGTAAACGCTCATTTAATATAACGGTAAAAAGCTTTGCAAAACAGCTTATTAATATTATTCCCCTGTAATTATTTGGGTCTGACGTTTTTCCTCGTGTATATAGTGGTATAATAACGCCAGTAGACCATGATAATGGAAATGTTTGAGTATTTAAAATATGATTAAATTGTATTTCCAAAGAAAGCGCTATGACTTGTATATTTTCCTTGAAATATTCATATAAAATATCATCAAAGGAACAAGCTTTATTAGTACTTATCAATTTGGAAGCTGCAGTTATTTCTGAAATAGAAATTGGAATATATAATTCACTAAACGTACTTTCACTGTCAATATTGGCTTGGAAATTATTTTAAAAATCTTCACATTCTTTATTTTCTTCCAAGTCTGAATTTGATGTTATACCATTTTTGTTTGTTTTCATCCTTGCACATAAATTATGGGTTTTAGGTTTTGATAGTTTGTTCAAAATACTTGTTTCCTCTTACAGTCAAAAATTCAGTAAAAATATTAACCAAAACATCAGCGTTACTGCCAACGGAAATCTCAGTTGTAAACGTCTGTTAGAGAGTTTGAATATCGTCCGTGATATCGTTTAAAAATCTAACTGATGTTTATCATCCCATCTATTGAATGTTCTTGTATTATGTTTTGTTTACTGTAAATTTGTCATTGTATTAAAGGAAAATGCTATTGGTGCATGATTTGGAAAGCTATTAATATCAAGTACTTCAAAATCGGACAAATGATTAAAATTTTCATAGGAAGTCAATAGATACTCGACTGTACTCGCTCCATTATAAGTCATGAATGTTAGTTTAACTACATTCTTATCGTTGTGCAACCGTCCGTTAACAATATGTATATTGGTCGACTTGCAAAAATCAAGTAACAATCACAAAAACGATTTGAGCCAAAATCACATGTAGCCCGGTGTAATGGGGGTGTCAATGTCATATACGTCATCGTCGTCAAGGATACGATCATTGTCGATAAAAACTTGTTTACTGGCTAATCGGTCAATTAGTGTCCCCTTGTCACATAAATAGCACCATTATCTCTTAAAATACTTATACCATTTTCAATTTGTCTAAAACTGTCAATATCATAAATATTATGGACAGGTGAACTTCTGGAGCTATACACACAACAACTTAATAAATATTACTTTCAATATGGAAAAAACGTTTTATCAAACTTTAATCCAAACCAATCAATCGACATCATTTTTAATTAATTTTACACCTTTATTATGCTGTCATTAATATAAATAATACTATCGCCACTTCGAGCGCTTTAATCTCCTATGTTGATATTTACAGGTAAGAATGAAGTGGATTACTATAACCATTTAAATCAATATTAGTATATAATCTTTAATTTCGTCTCATTTATGTACATATCACATAATAATAAAATATATACATGGACGTTTAAACTTGTACATAGCCATTCTAAAAGAAATATAAGAGACATTTTAAACATAAAATATGCATACTAATACAAAGTACAATTTTTTGACATGATAAAGGATATGTAAAATATTGTTAATATTTATACTAAAAACTGCAATACACCAAGTTTTAAATTAAAAAGCTGAACAAGAAAAAGAGTACTAGTATGTTTATTTGACCAAGTTTCACTTAAACAAAATACGGCATATTTAGATAAAATATTCATAAACTCTTCACATATGTAATTGGTATCGCCCTAATTCTCCGTAAACACCTGCATTAATTGTTGTTGTTTTTACCCCTAGGGTGTGTTATTTCTTAACATGTTGCCATTAATACCCAACCTATATAACTTTAATCATAATGCATTATTATAAATTGAATCAAAAGCGTTTTCAAGTCAATAAATGCACAATACAAATGGGTTTTTATCATTAAAATTGTTCCACTATATTGCAAAGTATAAAGGCAGCGTCAACTGTTGATTTTCCTTTTTCGAAGTCAAATTGTGCATCAGAAATATTATTGCTACTTATCGCCCTTTTATGGAATGGTATAATGAAATAAGAGACTTCCAGGTTATCGACCTCCATTTCTAATAATCATTATTTTAGTTTTCAGCATATTAACACTTAATTTCCATCTTTTATAATACTCCGATAAAATATTTAAGCTTCTTTGTTACCATCACTATTGTCAGCAAATATAACATATTTACATGTAAACCATCAGGTCAATCTTTTACAAAAAAAAACAAAACATTTTCAATATTGTTCAAAAACATTGAAAATAGAAAGGGAGATAAGCTTTCACTCTGCCTAACTCCAACCATGCATTCATATGTACTACAAAGTTGTATACAATGTTTGAATCTTGACTTTACAAATGAATAAATTAATCGAATCGAATCTAACATCTTCCCTCGTATCCAAAATGATATTTAAGTTTACCATATTTTTTCTCGTACTACATAATGAAACGCTTTACTAAAGTTAATAAAATCAATAGATGGTTGATGATTGTTATTTAACATATGCGTGATGAGTCCGTGTAATGTATATTGGAGTTAACACCTGAGTGCGCCTCAATATATGCCGATAAAGTTCAGCCCAATCTTGTAAAGATTGTCAATGCTCTCTTGTAATGTTCTCTTGCAGTACAGTCTGCTTCACTGTATAAATTCTTATACAGGACACAGTCATTTGTAAAGAATCGCACAGAGGATCTTACGTTATTTAGTAGGTCATTTATATAAAAAAAAAAAAAAGAGGACTGGGGGACCTGGTCAATTCTTTACAATTGCAGATCTTGAACCAGTAAAGAATTCGAACGCAGACACATGCTGCATATTTTGTTTTTTTCATTGTGTTTTGGATAGTGAAATGTTTATGTGTATCACTTTCGGCATGACAAACCGTTTGAAAGTAAAGCCTTTTCACCAAAATACTGTAGTATGTACGTATCATTTATTAATTCCGAGCTCAAAATGGTACAACTCAAACTAATTGTTTAACATATTTCTAGAAAAACACAACAAATGTTTGTTTCAAAATCATTGTGTAACCACAGGTGGCGCTTACTGCAAAATTGCTGCCGTAAAATAACACAGAGACCAATAGATAAATCCATAACTAATCTACCTGCAATACACACTAAGAATTATAAATACCCTAGTATTGTGCTGAGCCCTCAATTCCGAGGTCGATTCATTTCACACAGTCCCCGAACACAATCTGATAATACAATATGTTTATACCTATAACGCCCACGTCATTGAGACAAGCCGTAAATGTATAAATACTTCGGCGTTCGATCTTTTCAACCATTTATTAAGGTTTAAATCAGCAAAACGAAATGGAGTTTGTTACATTTGCTTTAATTTTGGGATTTGTTTCATCTTGCATTGCAGCGGAAAGAAAAAATGTGCTTTTGATAATTGTTAGACGATCTAAGACCAGAGCTTGGGTGTTATTCCGGAGATAATGCTCCGACGAAAGTTCATCCGCCAATGAGTACGCCTTACATTGATGCATTAGCCGCAGAAAGTTTGCTTCTAACGCAGACTTACACGCAACAGGCCGTTTGTAATCCCAGTAGGACATCATTTATGACAAGCCGGAGACCTACCACAACTCAAGTTTATGATCTAGAGCGCAATTTTCGCGACGAAGATGAAACGAAAAATTTCAAGACGCTTGCTCAACATTTTAAAGATAACGGATATAAAAGTCATGGTTTTGGCAAAATATTCCATAAATATGAAGACACGGAATCGTGGGATAGTTACGATAGTGCTACAAAGAATGGATGGGAAAATACAGACAATAGCTGGAAGGCTATTCCTGATGCTGATCTGAGTTCTAAGCCTTTGGTTGATAAACAATTAGCAGATAAAGCAATAGAAAAACTAGGCAGTTTTAGTGATAATGACAACTTTTTTATGGCTGTAGGGTTCCATAAACCACATCTTCCTTTTGTCTTTCCGTCAAGTTATCTGGAGAAATACAATGCAGATATACAACTTCCAGACAACCCTTACACTCCGACAAATATGCCGAGAACCGCTTGGAATTCGTATGGGGAGTTACGGAAGTATGGTGACATTTCATCGTATACAGGAAGGTTTAATACAACATTAGATGATTACTAAAGTGAAAGAGCTACGCAAGGCATATTACTGTTCTGTCAGTTGGGTAGATACGCAGGTAGGAGCTGTTCTTGAAAAATTAAACACGACTAGCTTCAAAGATAACACTGTAATTGCACTGATCAGCGATCACGGATTCCAACTTGGTGAACATGCGGAATGGGTAAAACAAACAAACTTTCAACTCGCTACTCGTGTAGCAGCTATGCTACGAGTTCCAGGCAAGACCGATGGTGGAAAAGAATCCGACAAGCTCACGGAATTAGTTGATATTTTTCCGACTTTAGTCGAAGCGGCTGGCCTGGATGCGATAAGTAAGTGTCCATCACAGAATAGTGCAGATACGGCACTTTGTACCGAGGGGGACAGCATGATGCCGCTGATTACAGAAACGAATCCATCTTGGAAGACAGCCGCCTTTTCCCAGTTTCCGAGAAGCACGGCCAAGAATGGGGATTATATGGGATACTCGGTGAAAACAAAAAGGTACCGTTATACAGATTGGGTACCGTTCGATTACACTACAAATACAGCAGACTGGACTGCTAGTTTGTCGGGAGGAAAAGAACTTTACGATCACGAAATAGATCCAGATGAAAATGTCAACCGTGTTGACGAGACCGACTACAGTGCTGTGGTAACAGGAATTGAGCAAAATAGTACAAGACGGTTGGACACAAGTATCTAAGACATATGAAGACCTGGAACCTACTACGCGACAAGTTGGCAGAGAAGTGAAACTCTTGAAATCGTTGGCTCGCAGAAGAAAATTAAAGATGTCTCACAGAAGGAACGTACTGAGATACCTTTTAAAGTTGATTGAAACACATGGCAACTATTAGAACTTATTAAATGAAAAAAAATCGTTGTACTATGGATACTTAAATATTTTCAAAAAATCCAAAGCTTCGTGGGCTTTTAGAAGAAATAACAGTTTATCAAATTTAATAGAAACGATTTTGATGTTATTTCAAAAATGTATATGTTGACATTAGAAAATAAGAATGGTAAATTTCAATTTAAAGGTAGTCGATACTATCATAGATATAATTATATATATTACTTAGAAAAATAAATGAAAATTATTCTTTTTTGTACCACTTAAGGTTACCACTACACAATTTGCAATGTCATGTATATATTTGTAATTGTTGACATCAGATAATAAATATTAGTCAATTATGGTTTAAAGATCATTGACCCCTGCACCCTTGATTGCCAATCAAATTAAGTTGATTGATTGTTGAAATATGAACACATTTGTAGCTTAAATAGTTTCATTTATCGGTATCCTATCATCTGCAACAAAAATATTTTTTATACGCACACAATTTTAGTTTAAGAAATATAACATAACCATGAATATCTGGAAACTTCTTAGCCTCCAATGACCGACCATTTTCTACTACCGAGATGTTCCGATTTAAAAAATATAGATTTTATTTTTTATAAGAAAATCCGGGACAATTCGATTGATACGATGACATGTTTTAAACACTCTTATCCATCAATAATTACTTTTTTTAAATAACATTATTTTAAGTATTTTGAAAACATGTAACAGTATTATATGAATAAACATGACTCAAATCTCTGTATGAGGTAGTTGTATGAGGTGTGTGAGGTGTATGAGGTGTGTGGTATGTATGAGGTGTATGAGGTGCATGAGGTGTATGAGGTGTGTGATGTGTGTGATGTGTGAGGGGTGTGAGGTGTATGAGGTATATGAGGTGTATATTGAGATGTAAGAGTATACGAAGGCGCTTTTGGCCAGCAAGTTCGAAATATACAAAACTATATATATAATTTGTGTGTGTATGCATTTATTTTTTATTAATGGAAAAAGTCATATTGGTATTTAATATAGACAGTAACGTGTTACATATTGTTATAACAACAATATCACAACAACAAAACAAAACAACATAAAAACAATGCCAACAACATAAACAATAATAGGCAACAACAACAACATCATACCATCTCATCTCATCATCATCATCAACAATACAACATAAGATAACAACGAACAACAACAACATCGATATCAACGACAATAACAACAACAACAAAATTATAAAAACAACACCAACCACATTAACTACATGGCAACAACAACAAAATCAACAAAAACAACAGCAACAAGAACAACTACATAACAACAAACAACAACATCAGCAACAAGCAACAAACATCAAATAACAACATCAACAACAACAAGTAACAACAACAACTAATAACAACAACATCAAGCAACAAACAACAGCAACAACAACAAACAACAACATAAACAACAACATGCAACAAAAACAACAACAAATAACAGCATCAACAAGCAACAAACAACAAACAACAACAACAACAACAACAACAACAACAACAACAACAACAACAAATAACAACATCAACAACAACAACAAACAACAACATCAACAACAACAACAAGCAACAAACAACAACATCAACAAACAACAACAAATAACAACATCAACAAACAACATCTAGTAGCTTATTTCAAAATATCCTTTATGACTCTCCACTCTCCAGATTCTTCTCAGCAGGAAAACAAGACTTGTTTTCAGAAATGTCCAGGAATGCATATAGTCGAACAAAAGTATCTACCCAGAGATTTGCACATTTTTATTCAGGTAAACTTACACTTGGGGTTGCTTGGACTCGTTGTTTTCGAATTATATGTCTAATAGTGTTGTATTCTTATACGTTTTTCTCACTTATCGTTTTATCATCTCTTGCATGTGTTTTTTTTTTATCTTTATTCTCTAAATATAAAATGAACCAAAGCATGCACAACTTGCCATGTGTACATCTCAATGAAGAGAATTTACATTAGTTTATCAAGCTTGCTTTCAGATCCTTTCAAATATATAATTGAATAAATATTGTTTAAACCAACAATAAAAATACAAGAACAACAACATCATCATCAGCACCGTCATCATCATCAACAACAATAGCAATAATAGTCCCAATATTAATATGGATGACAGGCTTCACTTTCATATTTGTTCGTATGTTTCGTTTGTATTGTACAATTTGTCAGTTGTATTGTATGTGGTTGCATTTGTATTCTTGCTCTTATAATTTGTATACAGTTTGTTTTATTTGCATGACTGCGCCTTCAATTAAACGGTTCGCATTAAATTCTCCACATTACTTTAGATCTGGGCTGCGTCTCATAAAATAACTTACGATAAAATCGACAGTAAGTTAATTTGACAATTTCTCCGTAGTGTGTTCAAATTTTGATCAACAGTTAAAATGATTGTATTTTCAGAAAATATGTAACTTTCTGCATGATTTGAGCCAACTTGGCTTCATTTGGTTGGAAATTAAAAATATTATGAATAGCTGTTGGTTTATGGTTACGACGATTTTTGGCGTAAGTTTTTTTTGTGTGTGAAACGCAGCCCTGGGCAACTCCGCTATCATTAAAAGATACATGACTGACGACCTTGCATTAACCTTTTCTCCTTACGCGATCGACCCATCCAAAGCGCGTTTCACTGACCTTGAACAATGAATATGTCTTCAAGCGGTTCAGTTACACAGAGATTGTGCAAATCTAAATATGAGCAATATAAACTTATGGTTACGAAAGTTCTTATGCTGATGTATGTAAAACACTATATGGGTTTCGAAACGTTTTTGTTTTTTGTAACTTCAAGACTTACGACGGTAAGTGAAACAGGCCTCAGATTTGCTGAAATATGCTTCAAATGACGGACTGACAACTTCAACTGATAGGCTGTTTTCCATTGACAAATCATTTACAATAATGACATCAGACGGAGCTGTGTTGCATCGTCTGATTTGAACATTTAAAACAAAGAGGTCAGAACAGCGTGGAAAAAAGATGGGGTTTTCTTTGATATAGACTGTTTAAGAAACACCGCGAACATTCTTCTTTAACTGAATGTGCAAGGTAAAGTAAATCTGCTTTTATATCCTGCAGATACTGGTGATTGTTTTGTTAAAAGGAATGCCATTGGATAATCCGGAGAGAGGCGTAGCAACATCCAGAAACAAAACACGTTGTTTTTTCTTTAAAAAAAAAAGGAGAGATACTACTCGTCTATCTTTATTTATGATCAACTTTTAACGTTTGTCGAGTGCATGCTTATGTTTAGATTCATGAAGCCCTCCCAAGGCGGTCCCTGTTCTCTGGATCTCTTAAAGTAATGCCTATTGTTCCCCAGATCTCCAAAAGTATTTGCCAGAGTTCCCCAAAAGTATTTTGTCCACGTTCCCCAGATCTCTAAAAGTATTTCCACTGTTCCTTAGATCTCCAAAAGTTTTAAACATAGTTCCCTGAAAGTACCAAATAGTGTTCCCTTAAGTAAAATGTCTACTATAGTCTTCTCTGTTATTATTTACACACCATCATAATAAGCAAAATCCATGTACTGTCATCTTTTCCTTGTTTAAATATCTATGGTCTATGGCTTGAACTTTCAGAGAAAAGGTGTTTTTTAAGTTTCCTTAAAAATATGCTTGTAAGACCTGTGGCAGGGAGCATTTGTGGTTCAACCGCGCTGGTTCAAGAATTTGTCCGAGATTTTGTGGTTATACAAATTCTGTGCAAGTTTGCACAAGGTTAATGCATGGACGACGGACAATTTACCACGACATAAGTCCTGCTGGCCTTTGGCAAGTAGAGCCAAAGATGATATCGAGGGAAGGACAGAAAAGACAAAATAAAATTGAACAGCTGAACGGTTAATTTACAAAAGGCAATACATAAACATAAATAATTGACTTTATTGTGTAAACACGATCTAATAAATAAAATAAGTTAGATGCCTAGTTGGATGGAACACCAGTCCTTACGATCCGAAATCGACAATGACAACCACTGCACTATTCTGCCTGTACGCATCTTAACTGTAAACATATCTTTGTTCGGAATTACCATCCAAAATTTATTTCGGGTACATACAATTATGGAATGAAATTGTGCAGACTAACACATAAGAAACCTCAACAGCTGTCAAAAGCTGTTTCAAGCAGTCAACATCTCATTTTAAAAGTGAATTATGATCAAGTAAAGTCTTTAGAAATTATACATAAAATCAGTGACTTAATTACAGAGTAGCAATATAATGTACATGGCACTTTTAGTATTTATGTAATAACTCTTCGAATCTGTATCTGAATTAAACAATTTTGGTTACAAAGTAATATTGATAAAAATGATGACTAACTCTAATTATAAATTATTTAATATTTTTCTTCTGAATTTAAATAATTGGTCTAAGTATACCATTTACATTTATAACTACTAAAAGCCATTTATTCTACGACAGACACTCAACAGCAAAACAAAATATTAATATTGATAAACGTGAATTAAAATTTAATAAGATACTATGCTGAGTACATTGCAATGATATAGAATTTACTATTTTAGAAGGTAGTTTTTATATTAACATTTAAATGACTGAATTTTAGATACTGATCTTATATCAACTGAAATATCATTACATACATTCCTACTAAAATAAGAAAACGAACCTTTATAATAATAAGTACGAGGTTTTCGAGACCATTGTGTATTGATGATCGAAGATTATGTTATTAATTTTTGGAAAATGTTAATACATCCGACATATATGTTGGGGCCATATAGTTCGCAGGGTTCAAGTTCATTTATAAACTGAGGGGAATAAAGGGGATGTTCTTAAAAATCATTAAACCGCATCTCCTACAGTTCCCCATACTATGTTTCTTGATCATATATATCCGATCGACGCGTTTCCGAACAAGCTTCGCAACTAACCGTTTTCTGCCGAAGGTGTTTATCGGAAAGAGACGAACATTGGTTTGTAAACAAAACCCGTTCTTAATGATGTACTAATAATGTGCTTTATATTTATTTTTTTTCGTTTGCAAAGTTTCTCAGTGATCAAATAACATGTATTCTATCATCTGGAAGAGTAAAACTGACTTAAAATAAAACTAAAAACGACCGTTTCGGAAGTTTAATGAGCCTTTAACGTATTGTCAATGTTTACACCTAGTATTGTATAGACTGTGACATTCTAATTTGTATTTAAATCCGACAACCATACATTTTCACTTAATGGGATGTAAGCACATGTTATTTATTAAGCACCACCCAACGATGCGATCAAGATGTGATGTGTTTTGAATTTCTAATAAATCGAAATCCCCAGTCGAATCTCCATGTATTAAATGGTACTGTATCAAACGTAATTGTTACACATCATTCTATCAAAAAGCAATGTATCAAATTAGTGTATCAAACGAAAATAGTATACATGTCACGGTTTCATATGGTAATGTTTCAAATACGTCTGTATCAAATGGTAATTTAGCAAATGTACCTATATCAAATGGTTATGTTTCAAATACGTCTGTATTAAATGGTAATGTTTCAAATACGTCTGTATCAAATGGCAATGTTTAAAATACGTCTGTATCAAATGGTAATGTATTAAATGTTTCTATATCAAATGGTAATGTTTCAAATACGTCTGTATCAAATGGTAATGTTTCAAATACGTCTGTATCAAATGGCAATGTTTCAAAAACGTATGTATCAAATGTTTCTATAGTAAATGGTAATGAAACAAATGTTTCTATATCAAATGGTAATGTATCAAATGTTTCAATATCAAATGGTAATGTAGCAAATGTTCGTATATCAAATGGTAAATGCATCAAATGATTGTGTATTAAATGGTAATGTATCAAATATTTCTTTATCAAATGGTTATGTAGTATATGCATTTTTACATCAAATTGTAAAATATCAAATGTTTCTATATCAAATGGCAATGTATCAAATGTTTCTATATCAAATGGTAATGTATCAAATGTTTCTATATTAAATGGTAATTATCAAATGTTTCTATCTATATTAAATGATAATGTATCAAATATTTTTTATATCAAATGGTAATTACCAAATGGCTCTATATCAAATGGTAATGTATCAAATGTTTCTATATGAAATGGTAATGTTGCATATGCATTTTATATCAAATTGTTATGTATCAAATGGTAAGCTATCAATTTTTTCTGTATCAAATGGTAATGTATCAAATAAATCTATATCAAATGGTAATATATCAAATGTTTATATATCAAATGGTACGATAGCATATGCTTTTTTATATCAAATGGTAATGTATTCGAAGTTTCTATATCAAATGGTCATGTAGGAATTGTTTCTATATCAAATGGTAATGTAGCATATGTTTCTATTTCAAATGGTAATGTAACAAATGTTTATATATCAAATGATAACGTATCAGATGTTTCTATATCAAATGGTCATGTAGTAAATGTTTCTATACCAAATGGTCATGTAGCATATGTTTTCCTTATCAAATGGTAATGTATTAAATGTTTCTTTATCAAATGGTAATGTATAAAAACATTTATATCAAATGGTAAAGTATTAAACGTTTCTTTGTCAAATGGTTATGTAGTATATGCATTTTTACATCAAATTGTAAAATATCAAATGTTTTTATATCAAATGGCAATGTATCAAATGTTTCTATATCAAATGGTAATGTATCAAATGTTTCTATATTAAATGGTAATTATCAAATGTTTCTATCTATATTAAATGGTAATGTATCAAATATTTTTTATATCAAATGGTAATGTAGCATATGTTTTTATATCAAATGGTAATGTAGCATATGTTTCTATATCAAATGGTAATGTAACAAATGTTTATATATCAAATGATAACGTATCAGATGTTTATTTATCAAATGGTCATGTAGTAAATGTTTCTATATCAAATGGTCATGTAGCATATGTTTCCTTATCAAATGGTAATGTATAAAAACATTTATATCAAATGGTAAAGTATCAAACGTTTCTTTATCAAATGGTAGTGTATCACATGATTCTAAATCATATGGTTATGTAGCCAATGTTTCTATATCAAATGGTAAATGTATCAACTATTTCTTTATCAAATCGTTATGTATCAAATGTTTCTGTATTAAATGGTTATCTATCAAATGTTTCTATATGAAACGATTAAGTAACACATGTTTCTATATCAAATGATTAAGTATCAAATGTTTCTATATCAAATGATAATATATCAAATGTTTCTATATCAAATGATAATCTATAAAATATTTAAAGTTAGTACGTTACTCGTCTGTCGGTATTTTACTCTTCAAACGAACACTTATCTTAATTACTTAAGAGTTACATATTTATAAGATGTGTTAGAATTTATGGTTGTATGTTTGTGTGTTTTAGCGGATAGAGTTTGTATTGCACGGAGTCTTACCTCTAAAAGTACCAATAAAACCTTAAAAAAATGTTTGTTACCGGTATCCCGACCGACCCTATTGTTTTAGCCCCGACCGTAATTTTTTTGACTGAATTTGCGAGAAAAAAATGTTTATTTTTTTCTCTTTGCTTTCAATTCGATACCTTTCCGTTCATTCATCAAACATCATAGAGACGCTTATAAGTTATAAAATATTATAAAGCGCTCGTGTTCAAATGGTAGTCTAATAGTAGAGGTACAATAGTACCTTGTTGTAGTATCTTGTCACCGGGATAATCACCGTTCTTAGTGCGCATGCGCAATAAGCGATCTGCCTGTGAGAACAGCTATATTACACATTATAATTGGCACATAGGTAATCAGGTACTCGCCAAAATGGCCAGTTCAAAGCGCGAGGGGTTATCAAATGTCTATTACAGGGGTTCTTATGTCTATCACTGGGGTTGTAATGCCTATCCCCAGGGCTCTAATGTTTGTCACCGGGGTTCTAATTTCTATCGATGTATGGTTCTAATGTCTATCACCTGGGTTCTAATGTCTATCACCTGGATTCTAATGTCTACCACTGGGGTTGTAATGCCTATTACCAGGGTTCTAATGTATGTCATCGTGATTGTAATTCCTACCACATGGGTTCTAATGTCTGCCACCAGGGTTGTTATGCCTATCACCAAGGTTGCAATGCCCATACTGGGATTGTAATGCCTATAACTTTGGTTCTAATGCCTATCATCGGGATTCTTATGTCTCGTCACCGGGATACTTATGTCTGTCACCGGGGGGTGTAAAACCTTTCACCAGGGTTCTAATGCCTATCACTGGGGTTCTAAAATCTATCACCAGGGTTCTTATGTCTATCACTTCGATTGTAACCCTATCACCAGGGTTCTAATGCCTATCGCAGGTGTTGTAATGTCTGTCAACGGGGATATGTAATGCCTATCACTGGGGTTGCAATGTCTATCATTTGGATTGGAATGCCTATCACCGGGGTTCTCATGCCTATCACTGGGATGCTAATGCTTATCACAGGAGTTCTTATGTCATATCACCGGTGATCTAATGTCCATCACCGGGGTTCTCATACATATTAAACGGGGTTCTAATGTCCATCAATGGGGTTCTCATACCTATCACAGGGGGTTTAATGCCTTTCACCGGAGTTGTTGTTTTATCACCGGGGATCGAATGCCCATCACCGGGATTCTAATGTCTATCATCGGGTTCTAATATATGTCACCATGGTTGCAATGCCTATCACATGGGTTGCAATGCCTATAACAGTGTTTGTAAAGCCTATCATTGGGTTCTAATGTCTATCACCGGGGGTTGTGATACCTTTCACCAGGGTTCTTATGCCTATCACTGGGGTTCTTAAGTTTATCACCAAATTTTTATTTCTATCAGTGTGTTTGTAATTCCTATCACCAGGGTTCTAATGCCTATTATCGGAGTTCTAATTTCTGTCACTGGGGTTGTAATGCCTATCACTGGGGTTGCAATGCCTATCACTGGGTTTGTAATGCCTATCACTTGGGTGCTAATGCCAATCACAGGGGTTCTAATATCATATCACCGGTGTTCTTATGGCCATCATGGGGATTATAATATCTATCATTGGGTTCTAATGTCCATCACCGGGATTCTAATGTCTATCACTGGAAGTGTTATACCTCTCACCAGGGTTCTAATGCCTATCACTGGGGTTCTAATATCTATCACCAGGGTTCTTATATCTATCACTGTGATTGTTATTCTTATCACCAGGGTTTCAGTGCCTACCACCAAGGTTCTAATTTCTGTCAGTAAAAAAGGGGATATATTACTGTCATAATTTAAGATGTTATGGCTATTTTATTCTGCACTTCCACACATGGCCCTCTATCAATGTTCCAAGTCACGTTGGATTCCCTTCCATATTTTTGAAGATATATTCTGAAAATGCAAAAATGATGATTCTTTCAATTTGTTTCTTTTATAATAACATTTCTTTATGAAAGGCTAAATTACATCACATCTTTTGATACAGTATTTGTTGTATGAAACAATTGTCCCATATTCTATTTTATCTTTATCCAAAGTTACATAGTTGACTGTTGGATAATGATTGCCTTGACCACTGAAGAGACAGCTGTTGAATTAACTCCATTAAAAGTTAATTCCAAATCAAAACATTTTTTTTCAAAGTAAACTATTTTCTAATAAGATAGAATAAATTTGATATCCAATTAATTGAATTTTAAACCCAATTGCAGGGAATGAATTGCTTTATGAACTACATGCCATCTGATGCAGGTCAGTAAAAGTGTCAATAAAATCTGTAAAATGTTTAAGTATTTGATTTCACTTTTCCTTAATTCAGGTATATGCAATGGACTTGAAGTGATGGAATGTGCTAAATCACCAAACAGACAATTTACATTCCTAAAGACTCGTTTTGAAAGTACAAAAACAAACATAAGCAGATGCTAAAGTGAAAAGATTTTAAGCCCATATAGGTTAAGTTTTGTATATGGTTATGCGATTCATTTTTTTCATTCAAATGATAATTAATAAACTTTTAAGATTAAATACACACTATTTTTTTTGTATGAATACTTACCTTCATTTTTAAGCCATCAAGGCTTACAGACAATCATTTAAACTAACCACTCTTTCCTAGGGGTTTGAAAGGTTGACAAGAACAGAATTACATCCACAAGTAACTGATAACTTTCCTAAGTAATTGTAAAGTTACTTTAAGAAAAAATGCATGTTTCACCAAATTAAATATGGACAAACAAATAATAGCAGTGAGAGTCAAATGATATATGACAAAATGTCGTGTATCATATCCGTCTTTAATTTAATATATCCTAAATAATTATGGTGTGTGTTTTTTTTCTTGTCAAATTCAAAAATAATCATCTAACATTATCTTTCTTGTACATATTCTTCACCAGTACTCCCAATGAACAGAGATCCACTTTTCTTTGCTAACACACTCATGGTAGTGGATGGTCTACATTGGGACAATCATACAGGTGAGGCAATGTTAAATGATGTCGAAACGTTATTTGTTTGTCCATATTTAATTTGGTGAAACATGCATTTTTTCTTAAAGTAACTTTACAAAACAAATGTACTATGTACTTATATATAAACAAACCTTCATGGAACAAGAACATTTTTATAATACTTTCTTGAATATTATAAAACCTGTAAAAACCTTTAATAATATACACTGTGATCAATAAACGTTTTTATATCAAAAGTAAAAATTATGAACAAATGGTTTGTATAATTAAATTCTGCTGTATCAGTTTTTTCCATTGTCATTTCAGGATGTGCAATAGGTTATAAAGCATTGGACTATCCTAAACTGAAGATGCTGAATACACAAATGGCAAATTACCTAAATTAAAGTTATCCTTGTCATACATGACTGCAGAACATTTCATGGATACATTGAATTTTTTTCAATGGCATCGAAATTCGAGTGTTAAAAACAAACGTACAACAATACAGAGCTGAGAAAAGATTGTAAGACAAGATCGGTTCAAGAAACATTACATTTTATCAAAAATGTCTAATACGTGTCTGTAAATTACTTTTAACATTGTAAACAAGTCTACAAAAGAATAAATAAATGCGTTTGATGAAACAAACGATAATCACGCAATTTTTTATGAACAGTTAACTGAACAAAATATTGAGGACCCATTATACTCGGCAAATCGAGGGGTGAACGCGAAAGGTCTAAGTGCATGTAAATAAAGAACCACTTTAAAAAACAATTTAATTCATATATCTTGATTTAAGAAATCGCAAAAATTACCATGAATGCCATTCATCCATAAATATTATAGTGGAGAAAGAATAATATTCATCTATAGCCATAAGCTACACAATTATAACCACTCAACTCATTCATGTGTATGTACTTTTATATGTTACAATTAATCTATAATTGTAGGTGACCTAAAGGCCTATTAAGCCTGGTGCTATTTACTTTTCTTGTATGTATTATGTTTTTGTCATACATATGTCACTTAAAAAATATTTACTTTCCTACTTACTTACTAACTCAGTTACATACCAATATTTTCATAAACAACATCTAGACCGAATAACAGCAAAAATAGGATAATTCATTTTCTAAATACCTCATTTGGTTCATGGGGTTCTAATGTCTATAACCCGGAATTGATGTCCACCACCGGGGCACTTTTGTCCATTATCGGAGTTTTAATATCTATCACAGGGGTTCTAATGTCTATCACCGGGGTTCTTATGTCTATCACCGTGACTCTAATGTCTGTCACCGGGATTATAACGTCTATCACCGGGGCTCTAATGCTTATTACCGGAGCTCTAAAGTCTATCACTGGGACTCTAATGTCTATCAACGGGGCTCTTATGTCTAACGCCGGGGTTCTAATGTCTATCACCGGGATTCTAATGTCTACCACCGGGGTTCTAATGTCTATCACCGGGGTTTTAATGTCTATCACCGGAGTTATAATGTATATCACCGGGGTTATAATGTATATCACCGGAGCTCTAATGTCTAACACCGGGGTTCTAACGTCTATCACTGGGGTTCTTATGTCTATCACCGGGGTTCTTGTGTCTATCACCGGGGTTCTAATGACCATCACTGGGGTTCTAATGTCTATCACCGAGGTTCTAATGTCTATCACCGGGGTTCTTATGTATATCACCGGGGCTCTAATGTCTACCACCGGGGTTATTGATGACAACATTAGAATTCCCGTCGACAACTTGATGACGTCATTAACTTAACGTTACTATATCAAAGCTCGCCAAGTTAGTGAAATGTAATGCATTCATGAAGGAATTTAGTTTGGCTCACTCATGGCCTCGGAAACATGTAGTTTTCCTATTGGAGTTTAACTACTGAATCCAACAGATATACCGTATAATGAAATATGAGATATATATTCCTCAGATGTCAAAAATTAAGAAGCTACTCTTTTAAGTTCTTTGAAAGTGAATTTTGATGTAAGCATACTTGTGTATATATCATATACTTTACCTATTCGGATCTAGACACATGCTTAGTGCTTCGCTCGTTGTACTCATGAATCAAGCAAACTCATTCCCTCAAGACCTTTCCTGTCGAAAACTGTCAATTCAGAGAAGAAGGTCTCGCCCATCACACTGCTGAATGCTCGACACTGTCACTAACAACACTGTCCCAAACGACAATGCCACAAAAGACACTGTCACAAACGATACTGTCTCAAACGATAATGCCACAAACGACACTGTCTCAAATAACAATACCACAAACAACACTGTCACAAACAACACTTTCACAAACAACACTGTCAAAAACGACATTGTCACAAACGACACCGTCACAAACAACACTGTCACAATCGACAATATCTCAAACAGCGACACTGTCACAAACGACACTGTCTCAAACGACAATGCCACAAACGACAATGCCACAAACAACACTGTCACATACGACACTTTCACAAATAACATTGTCAGAAACGATACTGTCACAAACGACAATGCTACAAACAACGCTGCCAAAAACGACACTGTCACAATCGACACTGTCACAAACTACACTGTCTCAAACGGCAAGGCCAAAAACAACACTGTCACAAACGACACTCTCACAAACAACACTTTCACAAACATCACTGTCACAAACGACACTCTCACAAACGACACTCTCACAATCGACACTGTCTCAAACGACTCGGTCACAAACGACTCTGTCTCAACATGTACAACCGCAAATGTTACTGATATGAAAATGAAACTAAAAAGCATTAATGTCTCACATGTTTAAGTATTCTACAGTCAGTAAAGGTGAACAAATTGTAGTGCTATTAAATTGATATAAATCAGTGATTGGTGTAATGTATCAGTAGCAATGTATCGAACATCATTAACAACCAGCACTTATTTAAACGGGTGGCCTATAAACCCGGTGCTGAACCGTGAGAAAAAATATCGTTGGCGTAAATAGCTAGTTTTAAAGGGAATGTATCAATATCTTAAACAAGAAATGTCAATGGTAAGTGTAACAGGCCCCCACCTCCGCCCCCAAATGGTCTGTGAAAATAATGATATATGTTATAGTAGGTAGCGATTTAAATGTATCCATGAATATTGGAATGACGTTTCAAACTAAACACGCAATTAAAGTGTGACCTTGACGTTTGTGTAACCTTGACCTTGACATCTAACGTAAATGTCTGGTTATTTCTACAGGCAAATGCAGGTGACACATCACCGTGACATGCTGATCACTTGTATCAAGCTGCTTTAAAATACATCCATATAAGACACAGTTACAAACCAGACACGAAATATCAATCAAATTGCAAGTGTGGCCTTGACCTTTGAGGAAAGGTTCTGGGTCTTACACACGACACTTCATCATGTCATGTTGATCAACTGAGTCAAGTGTTTATGAAATCCATGTATGACAAAGTTAAGGATCAGACGCAAAATCTAACACAGACTCAAACTGTTGTAAAACAAACTCAAAGTGTGACATTGACCTTTGAGGTATGTGTGTGGGTCTAACGTGCAACACGACGTCATGTCATGCTGATGAAAAGAACCAAGTGATTTTTTTAATTTATCCATAGATGGCAAACTTACAGACCGGACAAGAAATCTCAAACAGACTAAATCTGTAACATTGACTGTGGGAGTTTGGATGTTACACACGAAACGTTGTCATGTTATGTTGATCCGCATTGTTGTCAAACAAACTCAGTGTGACCTTGACCTTTGAGTTACGAGTGTGGGTCTAACGCGCGACACATCGTCATGATTATTTGATCATTTGTAGCAAATATAATAAAAATCCATCTATGCATAACAAAGTTACAGACCGGACACGAAATATCGGACGGACGGACTGACGGACGGACACTGCGATTACTATATGCCACCTCAAAAACTTGGGGGTAGGGGCATAAAATAAAATAATTATAATGATTAAAAAGCATCGCATTATCATTAACAAATATAAACCGAATAGTTTAGTATATCAAATCCATCAAACGTTACGAAATCAACATATTAATTGAAGTGGTAAACTTGAAACGAAATCCCAATTCTAAAAATAAACATAACTTAAATACTGTTTGACGACCTTTGCATCGTCATTCTGACTCTTTCTAAGATGCAATGATTTTTACAACGTGTAAATCTTTATAACGGATCAAATTGAAATCAAAATAAAATCACGCGACTTCCTTCAACGTTTTAAGCGGGAAATTTATTTCATGAAGGGATATAATTGAAATCACAACAACAGAATTTCCGATTTTTTTTGTGATCTTTTCAGATGCATATTTTCAATGAATAATATATATATATGGAGATAATTACTTATGAACAATCAGACATTAATGTACAGACTAGACTACGAAATTATGTTGTCGCGATTTCAACTATCTCCCTTTATGAAATAAAATACATATGCTTTTCGCTGTTTCTTCATGATCCAACGGGTTTCTCAATCTGTCCTTTATATAGCATGTGAGTAGTCATGAAACCTTATAGCCCCAACTGCCATATAAAAGTCGTAGGCGGCTCTGGGGTAGTTTTATATAATTTAGTACATCATTCAAATCAGAGTATCCTTTTTTCAAAAGTGCAGTCACCAATGCATTGTTTTTGTTATAATCTATTGGTTTGTTAGATGCCTTGATATTGTGTCTATGGTCTGCATTGTAGCTAGGCGCGTTCGCCGTAGTCTGGTCTGTACATTCATGCCTGGTTGTTCACAAATAATTATCTTCATATATCTTTTCTTCTTAGGAAAAGATGTTGTCTCTTTATGTTTATTAGTTCTTCTGGAGCATTGAATGTTTTGTTTGTACTTATCTTTGTTGCTGGGTTGTAGATGGTTGCATTGTATTTTTGTGGCGTTTTATTTCAGCACGTTTCTTACGTCTTAGTATGTCAAGCTTTCTGGTACAAAACTTGCATCTCCTTTTCCATTTATCTCTTCTTTCTTTATCTGTCAGTTTCCTTTAACACTTTAATTTTATATTTGTCTATCATCTGTTTTAGTCTCCATTTTCTTAATTTGAGAGCATTTTTCTTCTTCTGGCCCCAGTTGTTTCATTGTCTTTCCCATATGTTCTATCAGTGAAATTGGGTCTGACCTTAAATCCATACTCAGAACTGGTGGAGAAAAAAATGAATTAGGTGTTTGTAATTGTTGACTTTAACAGTGTTTAAATATTAGATATCCATATCTTAAAGTTGAAAAATATATAACCAGTAAATTAGTACCTGCTTCAAAATCGTCCCCATATGTATGTACTTTCAAAATCATTCCCATGTGTGTGTACTTATGTCCAGATATCAAAATAACATCATTCATGTGTTGCGATAAATTCAATCATATTAAACTCACTTTATTACTTATCTATAGAAATTAAAACACAAGCTGGTTATATCAAAAACACTAAATTGGTAAAGAAATCTTGATTAAATGACAGATTTTTAAGTTTTTCTGATCATTCAAGTTAAGATCATGGTCGCTGTTACCAAAATAATATTGAGGAAATCATTAATGTCCAAGTCAAAATGATAAAGAGCTGGATATCCGTGTCCAATGGACACATTTCTACATACACAATCATAATGCACATGGAATGGTGAATGAAAGAAGAATCTTATAAGATTTTATCTTCCGTTCTTATCCATATTTATACTCATACTGATTTGTAAGTAGGTAAATTTGAATAAATAAATAAATAAATAAATAAATAAATAAATAAATAAATAAATAAATAAATAAATAAATAATATAAATAAATAAATATGTTTTAACTTTTAAACCAACCAAGCCTCAAAATATACACAGGTTAAACGTACATATAAATAGTACCACGCGCGTTTAACATATGTTTTTGCCGTACGTTAAAACGTACATATGTGAAACATGTTTAACGTATGTTTAAAACGTACGTTATTCATAGAAACAGTAACACGCATATTAAACATGTTTCTGTTAATGTATGTTTAACATGCGTTTCTGATTGTCATATGCTAATTTACAGTATGTTTTGAAACGTATGTTAATCAAAACACATGTAAAACATACGTGTAACATACGTTTTGTCCAATATATGTTAAGCATACGCGGCCTTTTTACCTGTGTATATTCCACATCTTTGAAGTGTTGTCACTGAAAGATATATGGGAAGATAAGTATGTTTGATTGGATACAAGAGAAGACTGCTACAGTTGTCTCCAATGATATACGATTAAAAACATGTAATATTATGTTGGATTAATATAAACAATAAGAAAGTATTGATGCCGACCGGACTATATTGCACACCGTTGTATGACTGAAAATGGATATAGCCGCGATGTAAACTGGCTAGATAATGTGCCTGCCATGTAAAATACCGACGTCGCAAAAGCAACAATATTTAATGGTTATATGTTACCTATATTCGGATAGTATACAGATACTCGAGTGTTCTTGTTCTATATTCCAATAATCAGTAACCTATTTCTGAAAGTAGCTGATAACTTAAAAGTGGCTAAAACAGTAGTATGGTAATCTTAAAAGTAGATAACGGTCATCTAAAACTATTATGGTCATTTAAGACAAGATAACAGTCATCTAAAATAATTATGGTAATCTCAACTTAAGATTACGGTCATCTAAAACTATTCTGGTCATTTAAGAGTAGATTGTGATCATCTTAAACTACTATGGTCATCTCAACTGTATATTACGGTAATCTAAAATCAGTCATTTAAGTATTTATTACAGTCAAACTATATTACGGTCATCTTAAACTGCATTATGATCCTCTAAAGAGTAGATAACGATCATATAAAATTGTATAATGGTCATCTAAAAAGTAGATTATGGTTATCTAAAACAGTACTATGGTCATCTAAAAAGTATATTACGATCATCTCAAACTGCATTATGGTAATCTAAAGAGTAGATTATGGTCATCTAAAACTATTATGTTCATCTAAAATAGTACTATGGTCATTTAAAAGTATATTACGATCATCTCAAACTGCATTATGGTCATCTAAAGAGAAGATTGTAGTCATCTAAAAATAGTATGGTCATCTAAAACTATTATGGTCATCTAATACATAGATTGCAGTCATTTAAAATAGTATTGTGGTCATTTAAAAGTAGATTGCAGTCATCTAAAACTATAACTGATCATTTAAGTGTACGATTACGGTCATCTAAAGCTGCATTGCTGTCATCTAAAAAAATAGATTACGGTCATCTCAAAGTTGCATTATGGTCATCCAAAAAGTAGATTACTGTCATCTAAAACAGTATTATGATCATTTACGAGTATATTATGGCCATCTAAAACTATTATGGTCATCTAAAATGTAGATTGCAGTCATTTAAAATAGTATTATGGTAATTTAAGAGTAGATTGCGGTCATCTAAAACTATTATGATCATTAAAGTGAAGATTACGGTTATTTAAAATAGTATTATGTCATTTAAGAGTAGATTACGGTCATCTAAAACAGTAGATTGCAGTCATTTGAAATAATATTATGGTCATTTAAGAGTATATTACGGTCATCTAAAACATATATTATGGTGATCTAAAACAGTATCATGGTCATCTGAAATGTTTATGGTTATTTAAAAATATACGAATATGTGATTATCATTAAGTCATCAGAAGCATGCTGGGTAAAACCTCAGGCGGGATGTCACTTGGATGGAATAATCATGTTGGAGTTAACATTGTAACTATCTGAAATCTTATCAAAAAAGAAGAATAGAAGACTTTGATTTCGTCAAGATTTTTTAAAAAAAATGCAAACTTAGTTGTTACTTCTATCATTAGAAAGCTTATGTTAAATATTCTAAATAGAACAGCATAAGCATACTGTATGATTACTTGATTATATTGTCTTACTTTCAGAAATCTTACTGAAGAAAGAAGAATGAATACTCTAGGACTCAGTGACCTTGTTAATGAGTGCAAAGGAAATACATGAAAGTCATTGTTTCTAATTTATAACCATTTGTACATTTATGGTCGTTGGTTTTAATCGTATCGTTTGGGTTTTTTATAATCAATGGACAGACAGATTCTAGCGTGATCACAAAACTCCACCATCAGTCGCGTAGCTCCCTATAGGCACTGTAGGCACGTGCCTACATTTTTTTTTCTAAGAAATTGAAAAAATTAAACTGACAAAAATGTAATAAAAATTGGACCTCTAGGGAGGTAAGGGTAAAAACTATAAATTCGCAACAAAAAATTATTGAATAATTATATGATCCAGATATTCCACATCATTTTATCGATTTATTTGGTTATAAAACAGTGAATTCAATGTTAATATTAATGATAACCAGGCTAAAACACACCAAAACGCAACTACGACAGCCTAGCTGAACCAAAATTCCCTGGACCACCTCCCTACAAATCGTTTTCAGCCAAGCTACGCTCCTGACCTTGACCTTCAAGTGCTAGGGTCGGTAAAGAATAACATAACTATTGATCCCTGTAGAAGGCGCTCAAACCTCCAAATGAGTGTCATGTTTATTTTATCATTTGTTCTTTGGTCAGGTTATTGTGAGGCCCTCCCAGGCGTGTTGGAGATCTGGGGAACATTGGCCATTACTTTCAGGGATCTATTGATTAACGGTTCTAATTTTAGAGATCTAAGGGAAATACTTTTGGGGAACAGTGGCAAATACTTTTGGAGATCTTGGAAACATTGGTCATTACTTTAAGAGATCCAGGAAACAGGGACCACACCTTGGAGGGCCTCTATTGTTGTTGTATGGAGTCAAGCGTTGCATTTATTCTGTCATATAGGGACAGTTGTTTACTTGAAACAGTATTCAAAGTATCATGCTTTCTGAAATAACTAGGAAATATGACAAGGTGGGGTAACATATCATGTGTCATGTCGCAGACACAATATGATACCCAACCTAGTCACATTACCTAACCTACAACTATCCTTTAAATGCTGAGCGCAAAGCAAGGAAGCTTCTTGCATCATTTTTCAAATCTTTTATAACCCAAGCAGGAATCAAACTCATGACCTTCCGCATGCAAGTTGGACGTTGATAGAAGGTTCTATCAAGGTTCCAAGTTTGTTTTGCATGTGTTGATGCGTCGCTGTTTCTTGCTGTAGTACATTCAATCATTGCCAAGCTGGTTAGCTCAGTTGGTGGTGCATCTATCAATCCAAGGATCACGAGTTCAAGTCCTTGACTGGCTACAGTTTCCATGATGATCGATATACAACATTGCATCTAATTATCATTAGTCTTTCACCTCTGATTCAAGCTGGAATGTTATCAGTTACTTGCGGAGATGGGTGTGTTTGGGTACTGGTTAACCTTCCAGGAACCCAGGGAAGAGCAGTTTACTGTGCTAGATGACATAAAAATGATGCTAAATATTCAAACAAAAACAAACAAAATATCCATTTATTCGATGAGGCAAATCTTTTCTACAAACAAACAAAACACTAAATTTTACAATCTGTTTAAGGGCTTCCAACTTATAAGTACATAAACAAAGAATGCTTTAACCCTTTACTTCATATAGACGCCTTTGGACACCTCTAATATAGAAGCCTTTGGACATCTCTTATATAGATGCCTTTGGACACCATCATATAGACGCCTTTGGACACCTCTAATATAGACACCTTTGGACACCTCTAATATAGACGCCTTTGGACACCTCTAATATAGACGCCTTTGGACACCTCTAATATAGACACCTTTGGACACCTCTAATATAGACACCTTTGGACACCTCTAATATAGACGCCTTAGGACACCTCTTATATAGACGCCTTTGGACACCATCATATAGAAGGCTTTTGAATTATTGGGTGAATTATGTTTATATTAACTGACAGAGTGGAAAACAGTGCAGGAAGTGAGTTCAGATTGCTCGTTACGAGCAATCTGAACTCTTCCTGCACTGTTTTCAAAGGTCTTCTGTGATTGGTGCGGGAAAACGCTTATCTATGAAGTAAAGGGTTAAACTGTTTCAATATTCTATTTTTAAAACATTTTGAAAACATATTAATCACCAGAATAAGCTCTTGGGAAAGGCTGCTTTCCCTTCAACAAACATTTACAGAATATGTCTGACATTAATAAACATTTAGATAACTGTTCTACTTTTAAATGTTTTAAGAAACTTTCTTGTAACTCTTCATCCATCTTCATTCCAATTAGTGGACCTTTCTTGTCTTCCATCCAATTTTTAACGGTGTTCTGACACAGCAAAAGCTCATGTTGCATCACAGTGTTATAAAACTCAGCAAATGCCATAATATCAAACATGTAAACTTTATTATAGAAATTCTCATTCTTCTCCTCACCATAAGCACTATCTTCAAATAAATTTGTGTTTAATATTTCTTCAACCGAATACTGTCGTCGAGAATTTAACAGAGTTATTAAAATTGCTTCAACTTGTGCCTGGTGGATTTGAAATTTTATGTTGCCCTTTCCTTGCCTGGTTTGTTGTCGAGAATGTATCAGATATACATTCGACAGAGGAATCATCTGCACTACTCTGGCAATCTGAAACATAACACACATGTAAGATAATAATTGCAAGGGTTATACCTCAGACATCTTAAAGTTGGTCAGCTGAAATATTATAGATAGTTAACTGCTGTGCACGTGGGTGCTAGAGTGCATATAATGACAAATAATGCCATTATGGAACTCGACATTAATTAGTCAATTTGACCAGTTAAAATACTTGTCCAAGATGTTTTGGTTATATTTTAAATACTGTGTAAGTTTAGCGAGGATCAATATAACCTGTGAGAGCTAGAATGTATAAGTAAATTACTGTTGCTCAATTTTTCACAATTTAAGAAGCATAATTCCAAAATGATAGAGTGCACATAACATCAAATAACACAGTTTTTTTTATGATAATATATATCCAATTTGTCAGTTCATAATTTATATATATGGGCTGTTCCGATATACCAGTATACCAGTTTATTGCGGTTCATTTCTGAGCAATATGTGTATCAGCATATCAGCAGGGTCAATAGCGGCTATACCACGATACAGTCGTATGTTATGCATTATTCAATATCCTTTAAAAAAAAAAACGAAAAACAGCATCAAATATATTCAAATGATCAAATATCGAATAAACGATTGAAAACACAGTTTAAATCATTAATTTAAGTATATAAAACCATTTCCTCCTTTGTTTCATCAAATTGCCATGATGTTGACTGTATAAATCGATTGCTTTAAAGGTTGGCACCTTTTTTTCGAAGTGCGACTTGGTTTATGTTTCTTGCAATAACGGGACATCTTAGGGTTTTTTTTCAACCCTGCATGTAGAGCTAGTATCGGTTCTAGAGGCCTGACTCCATCATTTCAAATGTATAATAATTATGTGTGTACAAATACTGGTACTACATTTAAGTAAGTACAACCCCACTTGACATTCAAACTTTAAATTTCAATTTGCATTTAAAAAATTAAGAAAAATGGGAGAAATAAAAAAAAACAATAAACTGTTTTGCAGTGACATAGTCTATTTATAAACATCAAGTAGAGCTAGTATTGGTCTAATCTCTTGAGCTGCGACTTCTCATATCAATATACGTATATGAATCCAAAATTGTGTTAATAAAACTCCATTTGGCATTCAAACTTTAATTTTGATTTGCATAAGAAAATAAAACAAAATTGGAAACAAATAAAAATATATAAAACAAGCGATATTTTATTAATTTGTGGACGATCCAATGAAAAATGCAGGTGTTAGAATGCACACAACAAACTGTTTTACTTGTCTGTTGCTGTGCAAATCTTACATGGTTTCACCGCTGATGAAGGTATGGCATAAACTAAAATATTGTTTGATGGTCTTTTACCTTCCCATCATTTTCATCTGGGTAGGTAGGTAGGTAGGACAATTATTACCAATGTAAGAAAAAATAGTGATGTCAGGGAAATAAGCAAAATGTATCATTCTTGTCGCAGGATTAAATAGAAATAAATATTTTTTGGAGAATGCAATAAAAACTATTAGGGAACGCAATAAAACTATTAGAGTAGTGGCAATATCATCGGATAGGTAGGTAAAGGACAAACAAACAATATTTTATTTTAGGCCTATTAAAAAACAATCATAAATATCTGATTTTAAAAATGTCTTACTTCCTGATGATGATTGTCAGTGTTTATAGACAAAGTTGAAAGTCTGAATCTTCAAACATTGTCGCCGAGCCAAAGTCAGTAACGGTCCTATCTGGCTTCTGCACTGTCCATAAAACGTTGTTATGGAATACGTCTAGAGACACGACTTGGTCAACATCCTGCCAAAAACATCAATGTAAAAAATATCCATTCATTGTACATGTAGTTATGTGTCATAATAACAAAATATCCCAAGCAGCAATAAATCATTTATTTAAAGTCTCATTAAACTTCCGAAATGCACACTTTTTGATAATAACAAAAATGATTGTAATTAAATGTGTTTATAGTATTGCTAAAACCATTCCTATTGACCCTTTGGCGACTGTTTTTAAAAAAGCGAGAAAATAAATAACTGATCGAAATGTGTATTTCCTTAGATGAGCGGACTGAGCTTTTAACTTTTGTTCACATTTTTGTAATTCCGTAATGACTCGGTTGCTTTCTGACTGTACCCCCGCCAATGTTCAGAAGTACACAAATGAATACTGCAGTGGTAGTGTGCAAATTAAGACGGTTAGGATAAGGGGTTCATTAACACAATTAGAAAAGTTATGGCTTCACTTATATTATGTATTGTTACTGGTTTTTTTTTTAAAAATATGTTAATGTCTGCAATAAAACTTGTTTGAACATAGTACGCATTATATTATTTATACACATTGAAAAACAAAGAGTATGAAATACTAGTTTGGTCTAGTAACTCTTGCTTAGGATCCTCCCATGTACATACACCTGATACCATCGCACATGCTATTACATCACAAATTACTTTATCGCAGTCAATACTGAGAGGCTACCAAGGTTGTTTGTTTAGTACAGTTATTAAAAAAAAAAAAATCTTTTAACTTAATAAAAACGATTCGTCACTTACGTGCAATAAATTAGCTTGTGTGTTCCAGTTCATTAATACACTGAGGGGAATAAAGGGGATGTTCTTATAAAAACTATCTAACCACAATCGGTTATTTAAATTTTAACTGCATCCCCTACAGTTCCCCACACTATGTTTCTCACTGAAGTGAATTGATCATATATTACCGACCGATTCATTTCCGAACAAGCTTCTTAACTCCACCGAAGGTATTTATTGGAAAGTGACAAACATTAACCTGTTCTTAATTATGTACTAATAATGTGCTTTATATTTATTTTTCCGTTTACAATGTCTCTCAGTGATCAAATAAACATGTATTCTATCATCTAAAACAAAAAACAACCGTTTCGGAAGTTTAATAAGTCATTAAATTAAAATAAGAGGGGCACAATGGACCTAAATTGATAATCTGTGTTGTTGTTGTAATGTTAGTGTAATGCCATTCTCAACACATGAAGGGATATATACCGGCATGGCATATCCAGTTTTATTGATGGAGGAAGACTTAGAATGAATCCAAGTAGAATAACCATTCTTCCACCAGTAAATGGCAAACTTCTCACTAGTTTCTAGAGCGAGCAAGGCTGATAGGTAAGTGGTCATTTAACAAAAGCGTCTAGATCACTCGACCATGGAGGACCCAGATCCATGTTATAGGACACGGTATACATTGAAGATATTTTGATCACTCAAGTGACACAACATTAACGTGCGTATCACAACTCCGACATTAACGGTAATTACCTGATTATGCAATTTCAAGAACTTGAGATATTATGGTTATATAACTATTGGTCTAAGTTTGGTTAGGATCCAATGCTGGATCATTGCTGGAAATCTGCTGATGCTGAAGTGTGCGCAAGATCAAAAAAACACAATTTCTGCCATGATTCAAGACACCTACCTCAATCATTACGATAATTTTCAAAAATATGTTTTTTTATCCAAGTTTGGTGTGAATCCATAGAAAAATGCAAGAGCTAAAGTGCACACAAGATCAAATAACTAAAATTCCTATGAGTCGGGAGCCACAACATTAATTTATTTTCAAGACCTTCAAAAGATTTTATTCATTTTTCATACCTGAATTTTTTCCTGTGGAAACTTTGGATAAATATTTTTCACTCCAAAACTGGTATTCTCCTTTCGGTGCAATGATGTTATCAATTTGGCAATATTTTCCAACCAAGAAGAGTCGATCTGTGTTTCTGCCAATAAAGACTCGATGGTGGGAAATCTGAGAGAAATCCGTCCTGTCCGAATGACTTTCTGTGTGTCAATGTCTTTGAAATACCTAGGTTTGAGTCTCATTAGCTTTAGCAGAGTAACATGGTCACAGTTATTAAAGAAATGTAGGACTTGTTTTATTCTACTCTTGTTCAAATTATCTTGTTGTGAGCTGCTGGCCGATGTTCCCTGCTGCTGTTGCTGCTGACAACCACATACTGCAGATGTTTGAAGGCATCTCTGGAAAAATAATGTTGTTAAACTAGAAACCAATTTGATGGACCAACGCATGAACAGACATGCACACAAACGGACCATCAGGGGTTAAACATGATGGCCTTATTATCTCTTAAACAGACAGGTTCTGTCCTATATCAAGTCTGAACACAAACTCAAATATTATCAATGAAACAGAAAACTTCATAAAATGAAAGCAGAATATTTGGAACAAAATTTCATTTAAATAATATATCTATACAGATGAGCATATGGATCTACATTTTTATCAGTTTTATATCTAAGTAAAGGAATGCAGCTGAATATAAGGAATAACACCTGTAAATATTCTGTGGTGGCATTCAGAACTAGTCGACCCTTCTACTTCCATGGAAGATGTTACCCTTCTTCATCATGTAAGAATATCTGTGGCAGTGCTCCAGATAATTTTTAAGCTGATGAGTAATTACTCATCAAAATCAGTAGTAGATGAGTATTCAGGAGTTCTTCAGAATAGTGTTGAATATTATGCATATGATATGCAACCAAACCTGTGTTAAGTTGCAGAACAAGTGAGGTGGTACTATAGAGCATTGTTGAATACAGACCAAGTTTGGTTGTAAATATGAAACTAACTTGTTTGGCTGCCTTCTTTTTATAAAGTGTTTCTTTAAATGACAACTCTGACAATTCTGTTGAAATGTTAAAGAAAGAAAATCAGTGGTTGACTAACGCCTACAGAGGGAGCAAAGTTAACACTTGAAATGATAGACTACCAAGAATATGTCTGCAAAACAGCTGATCAATTGCTTAATAATTTCATCTTTAAACAAGAAATGTCACTGGTAAGAGTCGCATGCCCCCCAAATGGTCGTTGAAAAATAACAATATAATTATGTTATAATAGGTTGCGATGTATCCATGAATATAAAGAATAATTGACTGATGTTTCAGACTAGACTTTCAATTTCATGTTTTTTTACATTAAAGCATGACCTTAACCTTTGTGTAACTTTGACCTAGACATCTGATGTAATGGTCACGGTATTTCAACAGTTAAATGCTGCTGAAACATCATCATGACATGCTGATCACTTGTATCAAGCTATTTCAAAATCCCTAAATGTAAGATAAAGTTACAGATCAATTGTTGATAAATTGAGCCAAATGTTTTTGAAATCTATCCATGTATGATAAATTTAAAGGATGGACTTGAAATTTCAAACAGATTCAAAGTGTTGTCATACATACTAAAAGTGTGACCCTGACCTTTGAGGTATGGGTCTAGGTCTTACTTATGACACCTCGTCATGTCATCTTGATAAATTGAGCCAAGTTAAAGGCAATGTCACACACCAGATACACAATATCAAACAAACTGAAAGTGTGACCTTGATCATTGAGGAAAGGTTCTGGGTCTTACATGTGACACTTAATTATGTCATGTTGATCAACTGAGCCAAGTGTTTTTAAAATTTATCCATAGATGACAGACCGGACAAGAAATGTCAAAATAAATGAAAGTGTTGTCAAACAAAGTTAAATTATGACGTTAACCTTTGAAGCGGGAGTTTGGGTTTTAAGTGCAACACGTCGTCATGTTATGTTGATAATTTACACAGACTCAAAGTGTTGTCAAACTCAAATTGTGACCTTGACCTTTGAGATATGGGTTCGGGTCCTACTCGCGACAAGTCATCATGTAATGTTGATCATTTATAAAATCCATCTATGCATGTACAAAGTTACAGGCCCGATACGAAATCTCACACAAACTCGAAGTGTTGTCAAACAAATTGAAATAGTGACCTTTACCTTTGAGTAACGGGTTTGGGTCTTACTCGCGACACTATATGCCACACCAAAAATTTTTGGGGGCATAAAAATAGTTTTGACAGTGTTGATTATTGCCCGAATAATCGTATCCGATCCGAAATATGGTTACCTGTTAAACAGAAAGGTGACCACTGACATGGATTCTAAAATCTGGAATTTGTTAAACCTTTATATGATGATCGGAGATTTATTATAAAAGAACATGTGTAGCTCACCTTTGTAGTTATATATTTCTGATACGTGACCTGTTTTATTGCTTTAGAAGCGTGTTGATAACATTTGCGTAAGAACATGACTGGTGTTCAATAAATCTTACACGACTGTGATAATCACAATGAGTATCGAGTCCAGTTTTCCGGCATGTTTCTGGTTCAATGTTTTCTAAGAAATCAAATATAGTAATTATATAGACTCTTAATGCTTTCGTTTCAAGAAGAAATAATTTAAAAGAAGTAGACTAGATTATATCAGTAACTTAATTACAGAATAACATGTTTATACATGTCTCTGATTCTATAGAATTTTCAGTAGTTTTTAAAAAAAAAAGTCAAAATGGCAAAAGCATTTTTTTCTAATAGATCTGACATGCCTAATGTAAACTCACTGATCGCGTATTGTCATAAGAATTACCTGTGTAACCATTCCGAAATAGGTTTTCCTTACCTGGCCTAACCGCATCTGCTTATAGACATATAAGTGATGCGTCATTGGTATTTTATGACGTATAAGTCACCTGATTTCGTCATATTGTTAATATTAACAGTTTTCTATCGAAGTGAGTTAACTTTTTGTTATGACTCTGGAACATAGAGAATAATGAAATAATTTTAAAAACCAAAATGTATGCTTTCTTTTTCCCTTTCAGTGTATATATATATATATGAATGTATGTTACAACTTGACTGATACATATATTTGTACGGTTGTTGAGGGATGGTCCACCCCGACCCTCACAGACATATTACGGGGTGATTAAATGAATCACTTTCCAGTGATTGATATTAAAAAAAAAATTAGGAGTAATTTTCTGACATTTGTTTTGTATTTCACCATAAACCACTCAGAATGCGTCCCCTTCCTCCAACTCCCCACTTAGGGAGGAGAGGAACGGTCATCAATGACAGCGGTCAAGTCACCCCGAGCTAGTGACAACCACTGTCCGCTTCACGCTCAGAAGAGGACGCTATGTCTCCTCCTCGTGGTTTATGGTCCCGTCAGAGTTACCTGACGTCCTGGCGATGCATACTATAGAAATGATCCCTAAAAGTATGATCTTATTATTACAGTGTGACTGAATTTATTATATATAAATGTAAAATGTTAAGAGAAAGGTGTCTTTTTTAGTCAAACTTGCCATACTGAATATCATATTTAATAAATAAATGACAGTTTAATATTCAAAATATTTCATGAAAGATTACTGATTTATTTTAATTATTTAAGAAAATATTATTGAAAGAAATTTTAGATCTATATTTAATCGTAATCAGTATATTTTACGCTTAAACCGTAATTGGTCTTTTTGATAAGATAACTCATATTTTTAAGAAAATAATCGTGTCAGGTCGATTTGCTTCCCTTACTTTAAACTTATTTTGCTTCTAGTACCAGTTAGCGGAAAAACTGTCTTGCCCAAGGACACTGTGGCGGTGGGTAGAACTCACGACCACTGGGCCGGTGGACCACGCGCTTCCCTTTGTTATGCTCTCCCACAGGGGGAAGCATATAGTCGCCGCTTCGATCGTGCGTGCGTGCGTCCGTCCGTCCGTGTGTCACCAATTCTTGTCCGGGCTATTTTTCTATAACCTCTGGTTGGAATTTTATGAAACTTGCTAGGATACATCATTCATATTACCAAGTGCAGATGCGCATATTGTCTTTGTGTTCCGGTCCGCTTCGATGATTTTTCACGTAGTTATCGCCCTTTGATTCTATTTGTGAACAAATTCTTGTCCGGGCTATTTCTCTACAACCTCAGGTTGGAATTTTATGAAACTTGCTAGGATGTATCATTACTAAGTGCAGATGCGCATACTGTCTTTGTGTTCTGGTTCGATGATTTTTCACGGAGTTATGGCCCTTTGATTCTGTTTGTGACCAACTTCTTGTCCAGGCTATTTCTCTACAACCTCTGGTTTGAATTTTATGAAACTAGCTAGGATGCATCATTACCAAGTGCAGATGCGCATACTGTCTTTGTGTTCCGGTTCGATGATTTTTCATGGAGTAATGGCCCTTTGATTCTATTTGTGAACAAATTCTTATCCAGACTATTTCTCTAAAACCTCAGGTTGAAATTTTATGAAACTTGATAGGATGCTTCAGTATCAAGTGCAGACGTGCATACTGTCTTTTTGTTCCAGTTCGATGTTTTTTCACGGAGTTATGGCCCTTTGATTTTGTTTGTGACCAAATTCTTGTCCATGCTATTTCTCTACAATCCCATGTTGGAATTTTATGAAACTTGCTAGGATGCATCATTACCAAGTGCAGATGCCTGTGTTTCGGTTCGATGATTTTTCATGGAGTTATTGCCCTTTCATTAAGTCTGTGACCAAATTACTGTCCGGGTTTTTTCTCTACAACCTCACATTGGAATTTTATGAAACTTGCTATGTTTGTGTTTCGGTTCGATGATTTTTCATGGAGTTATGGCCCTTTGATTCAGTCTGTGACCAATATCTTTTCTGCTCTATTTCTCTACTACCTGTGGTTGGAATTTTATGAAACTTGCTAGGATGCATCATTACCATGTGGAGATGTGCATATTGTCGTCATGATGCTATTTCCGGCTACAACCTCTGGTTTTAATTCTGTAAAACTAGCTAGGATCTGTGCATATTGTCATTTTGTTCCAGTTAAATTATTTGTGAATAAGAATGTGAAGTGCAGAGCCACATATTGTTCCTGCTATACAGTTTGGTATTCTTCAACCAAGTAGCCCATACAGGACAAACACTCACTAGGGGAGCATCCATCGGTTCCACCGATATTTTCTTGTTTAATACTGTGTCACAAATGTAAACTCACTGACTCCCATTTTGCCAAAAAAATATCTATTTAAACATGCCAAAATAATAATTATACTGAAAAGGGGATTTCCTGGCTTGGGTTACGCGCCTAGGATAGTATTGTATTAAATTAAATACCTGTCCCCTTTTAATTTTAGTACCGACCCAAGACTACCTAGTTTTGTAAAAGTGCTTTTTGTTATGAAGGAGTTTTTATTTATAATATTTTTTCTGTTACCACAGAAAAAAAAAAAAAATTCGCTGTTTCAGGAGTACAACATCAAAACTGTTTAAGGTAAATTCATGAATCTTTGTACACATGTCAAACTAGCGGTCTAGTACTGCTTTTTGGTATGATGTAGTTTTCTTTTTTAATAAATTTTCTGTTACCATGAAAACAAATAGCCAAAATTACCGTCTAATTCGCTGTTTCCTGAGCACAACATCAAAACTGTTTAAGGTAAATTCATGAATCTTTGTACACATGTCAAACTAGCGGTCTAGTACTGCTTTTTGGTATGATGTAGTTTTCATTTTTAATAAATTTTCTGTTACCATGAAAACAAATAGCCAAAATTACCGTCTCCGTCCGGAGCATGTTCAATAAACTTCATGATAATTTTACACATGCTAACCTAGTGGTCTAGTAAATAGTGTCTTTTGATATGAGTTAGCTTAAATGGCCAGTTGTGTCCTTTTACCAGTGACTTAATAACACCAGTGACCTATCCACCTATCTATTAAGTCACTGATAAAACTGTAGTTAGGTCACTGCTTTTACTGTTAAGGAGTTTTCAAGTTGTAGAACTCGGAACATCTGAGCACACTACACCATAACTGGAGATTTTGACGACTAGGCCCTTATCTGACTAAATAATATGTGGACAGCTTTTTTTTATTATTTGGATATCCGATCAGCTGTAGGAAGATGCAAAATAAAAATCTTTAAAAGGCCTCTTAAAGACGTGCAATATGTCGCACTAGCTAGGTCAAAGCCTTCTTTTATCTTCATATTTTGAACATAAATCCTTTTTTGAACATAAAAATAAGCTATTACAACAAACGTCTGAATATCGTTTTTAAGTATGTGTGACAGTGTGTTTTCAGACAATATAGTTTTATAAGTTGTCCCCGCGCCCCACATGGTATGGAATATATTATTTATATCATACATAATATTTCTTCATTAGTATTTGTATATTTCATATTTCACAAAGTCACTATTTTTTAGTTTTAAAAAAATTATTTTGATAAAAAGTATTTGAACTAAAGTTATTCTACATTTTAGTGAAATCCATCAACAGACATTTTTCGTGTATGGCAGAAAATGCTTATTATTCTCTGGTAAGGTATTAACATGATTATTTACTGATTATATGTAACAACATCCAAGTACAAATGTTCTTATGAAATGCCATCTAGATTGTTTGGCTTGGTTTTAATAACTCTTTAGAAATATTGAGAATTTTAAATGGCTTCTGAAACATATTTTTGGGTAATCTGAATTTCCTTTGAAATAGAGTTACAGTTGAGAGGCTAGACAAATTGTAATGTTGAAAGTGTAACTTGGAGAAATATAGGGTATCTGAAACTGTTATTAATGCGGAAATAAAACGTAATAAAACAAAATTATCAACATCAATCTGGCATTGTATTATTTTGTGGTGATTTTGAAATGGATCATCTACCTTAACCCTTTACTCCATAGATACGCGTTTTCCCGCACCAATCACAGAAGGCCTTTGAAAACAGTGCAGGAAGAGTTCAGATTGCTCGTAACAAGCAATCTGAACACTTCCTGCACTTTTTTTCCACTCTGTCAGTTGATATAAACATACTTCACCCATTGTTGATACATGGTGAATTAAGGCTTTCAATATTAGAGGTGTCCAAAGAAGTAAAGGGTTAAATGTTATAAACAACATTACAATCTTTGATTTTCATGCAATTACGCATAAGCTTATTCCCCACAGCAACAAAAATCATACCAACCCCATAACTCGGTCACATATAAACATTGTTTCAATGAAAAATGTTTATAATTCATATTTTACTGATTTTGTCATGAGTTTCCCAGCACAATTCAAGTTTGGTCAGCTTTTTTCTTCATAATTATTAGCTATTAAAATAAATATTTGAATGTCTATGTTTATTTATGTTGGAAAAAAAAATTGTTTTATACAAAACCACAACTTTAAATAAATAAATAAATAAATGTTTACAATAAGTATTGAATTGACTTTGTCAGCATTTCCTTAGATTTGTTCAAAATTGTTTTTGTTATTTTAACTTAATATAAACCATTAAACGTCTGAATAATATTTTGTGTATGCTATTTAAATCATCTCATTTTCCATAAACAATAATGTTGAAAAAATCATGTTATTGACTTAGTCAACGTTTTCCAACTGTACAGCGTTTTCCATCATAATTTAGCCAGCCCATAGCTGATGTCAGCCCTCAAAGTCAGCATTGTAGAGCAGGCCCAAAGTGACGTCTCCAGCTTCCATTGATATTGTTGTTGCTGCTGCTGCTACTGCTGTTACTGTTGTTGTTGTTATTGTTGCTGCTGCTGCTGCTGCTGTTGTTGTTGTTGTCCACTGCAATAAAGGCAGTAGATTATTATTGTTGTTGTTGTTGTTGTTGTCGTTCACAGTAATTAAGGCTGTAGATTATCATTGTTGTTGTTGTTGTCCACAGTAATTAAGGCAGTAGATTATTATTATTGTTGTTGTTGTTGTTATGGTCCACAGTAATTAAGGCAGTAGATTATTGTTGTTGTTGTTGTTGTCCACAGTAATTAAGGCAGTAGATTATCATTGTTGTTGTTATTGTTGTTGTCCACAGTAATTAAGGCAGTAGTTATTATTGTTGTTGTTGTTGTTGTTGTTGTTGTTGTTGTTGTCCACTGTAATTAAGGCAGTAGATTTTTATTGTTGTTGTTGTTGTCCGTTGTAATTAAGGCAGTAGATTTTATTGTTGTTGTTGTTGTTGTTGACTGTAATTAAGGCAGTATACTAATCTTGTTGTTGTAGTTGTTGTCCACAGTAATTAAGACAGTAGAGTATTATTATTATTGTTGTTGTTGTTGTTGTTGTTGTCCACAGTAATTAAAGCAGTAGATTATTATTATTGTTGTTGTTGTTATTGTTGTTGTTGTCCACAGTAATTAAGGCAGTAGATTATTTTTATTATTATTGTTGTTGTTGTTGTCCACAGTAATTAAGGCAGTAGATTATTGTAGTTGCTGTTGTTGTTGTTGTTGTTGTCCACTCTAATTTAGACAGTAGATTTTTATTATTGTTGTTGTTGTCCACTGTAATTAAGGCAGTAGATTGTTGTTGTTGTTGTTGTTGTTGTTGCTGTTGTTGTTGTTGTTGTCCACTCTAATTTAGGCAGTAGATAAATCTTGTTATTGTTGTTGTTGTCCACAGTAATTAAGGCAGTAGATTATTATTGTTGTTGTTGTTTTTGTTGTTGTTGTTCACTGTAATTAAGGCAGAAGATTATTGTTATTATTATTATTATTGTTGTTGTTTTTGTTGCCTACTGTAATTAAGACAGTAGTTGTTGTTGTTGTTGTCCACTGTAATTAAGGCAGTAGATTATATTATTATTGTTGTTGTTGTTGTTGTTGTTGCTGTTGTTGTTGCCCATTGTAATAAAGGCAGCAGATTATTATTATTGTTGTTGTTGTTGTCCACTGTAATTAAGGCACTAAATTGTTACTGTTGTTGTCCACTGTAATTAAGGCACTAAATTGTTATTGTTGTTGTCCACTGTAATTAAGGCACTAGATTATGGTTGTTGTTGTTGATGTTGTTTTCCAATGTTATTAAGGCAATAGATTGTTGTTGTTGTTGTTGTTGTTGTTGTCCACTGCAATTAAGGCACTATATTATTATTGTTGTTGTTGTTGTCGTTGTCGTTGATGTTGTCCACTGTAATTAAGGCAGTATACTATAATTATTGTTGTTGTTGTCCACTGTAAATAAGGCAGTATATTATTTTTGTTGTTGTATTGTTGTTGTTTTTGTGGTGGTTGTTGTTGTTGTTGTGATTGTTGTTGTTGTTGTTGCTGTTGTTGTTCACTGTAATTAAGGCAGTTTATTGTTATTATTGTTGTTGCTGCTGCTGCTGGTGCTTCTGTGTTGTTGTTGTCCACTGTAATTAAGGCAGTAGATTTTTATTATTATTGTCGTTGTTGGTCAAGTAGTTGTGATTAAGTCTGTAGATTATTGTTGTTGTTGTTGATGTTGTCCACTGTAATAAAGGCAATTTATTATAAATGTTGTTGCTGCTGCTGCTGCTGCTGCTGCTGCTGCTACTGTTGTTGTTGTCCACTAAAATTGAGACAGTAGATTTTTATTATTGTTGTTGTCCAGTAGATTTTTATTATTGTTGTTGTTGTTGTCCACTGTAATTAAGGCAGTAGATTATTGTTGTTGTCGTGACCAATGTAATTCCGGAAGTAGATCATCATTATGCTGCTGCTGTTGTTGTTGTATTAAAATGTTGCCAAACACTTCGCATTTACTCCGTTTTAAGTCCAATTTTGGTGCAGTGCGCGAACAACCTTTACAAAACATATAAATAAATATATTTGTATTGTTATTATTTGTGTTATTGTACAGTATATATACGAAATACAATAAAATATTAAACTAAGATATTGGAATAAGTTGTTGCAACAAGACAATGTGAAAGCTCTACTCTTTAAGACCCCCCCCCCCCCCACACACACACCTCTAAACTACCATATTATATTCAATTCCACTATATTTCTATTGAAAAATATATGTGCCCATTTACATTTTGTGTTGCACAATGCAATGGCAATCCCATACAATGGTATGACAACCTTAACGTAATGATGAGACAACCCAAAATAATGATGACACAATCCAACATAATGTTGAGACAACCTAACATAAATATTATACAACCAAACATAATGATGAGACACAATGCAATGACAACCCAATACAATTATTGTACAACCCAACACAATGCTATGACAACTCAACATAATGATGAGACAACCCAACACAATTTTATGACAACCCAATACAATGATTCTACAACCCAACATAATGATATGACAACTCAACATAATGATGAGACAACCCAACACAATTATATGACAACCCAATACAATGATTCTACAACCCAACATAATGATATGACTTCTAAACATGATGTTATTACGACAAAACATAATGCTATGGCAACCAAACACAATGTTTATATGACCGGGCACAATGTTAGGACAAGCCAACACAACGACCACCTGACCAAAGACAGTGAGGTAATAATATAATACAATGACCTATTAAGATGCCAATGTTGAACACAAGACAGCTACGGCGTTCCATACTGCTAGCATTAATTAATTTACGTAATGTGCACAATAATAATTTGCGGAGTGGTCTAATTCAATAACTGCAAGAAACAACTAAATTAAACCTCTCTATAAGCGAAAATACGTCAGTTGTTGCATTAACACATCAAACATACAGTACTTAAATACTGTAACACAATTATAAATTTTGGAAAAATAGGAAGTCAACATATTTCTGACAAAGCAAAAGACCCGCCCACTTTTACCTTCCCGCGATATTACGTCACAAATGTACGTCACGGCTCGTGTGCAAAGGAGAAAGTTGTGTATTGAGTGAAGGTGGAAAGAGTTGTGCCGGCTTGGATATATAGTGTTAAATAAAATATACAAAATGGGGGATCAACAGCCAGAAACACTGAGGGTACATTTATCCCGACCGGACTCGGGGATGTCGTGGGGATTTAGGCTTCAGGGCGGAGTGGATTTCAATACACCTTTATCCGTACAAGTGGTAAGCGGTTTATGTGTGTGATGTTTTTGTAATACACAGCAATGAAAAGGTGTACATAACATGTTTTCATTATAGATAACAGGTTCATAAATGTTTAGTCTAAACTCATAAAGCATTTCAATATGTTAAAAAACTTTGCCCACATTGTAAATTGCGCGGGTATGATCACATTATAAACAAAACAGTAGTTATTGTGTATTGAGTTGATTGACAGGCAATGAAATATACACCAGTATGTAATCAGCGTGCTACATGTACGTGTGTAGGTAATTATAGTACAGCGTCTGGGATTGGCTGATGCTGTCTCTATATATGGCATGACACCTTATCTACATATTCCTAGCAACAGGGGAAGCTGATTCCAGCTTCCTGGACCGTACACAATTACTTGCTTAAGGTTTTCTTTTACGCAAGAATATTAGATAATTGACAATGTGTGTATTACCAGTATTGATTGATGCAAATTAGTGATGAACTGTGTATACACATATGTGGAAATTTATCCACAAATATTGAGGTGTACTTACTATTGAGTGAGCATCTTCTTATATGCACCTAAAACAGTATTGATATAGTCTGAACTGAGACCCCTTCTCTCATGTAAAACAACCTGTTAAGATTTTTTTTTGCTCATTAATGAAGAGTCAAACCACCCAATTAGTTTACCACTCAAATTAGAATATTGATTTTGTGACGTTTTGGTGGATTTGACATACCAAACCATTCCAATTTTATTTATTAATTATAATGAGATGCTTTTTATCCATTTTAATATGAGAAGATATTTAAAGCGTATCTTCCTGATATATTCCGTTCCAGTGTATCAGAGCTGGTGTCAAGGTCTTCCGCCCCAAGTTTAAATGCCTGCTGATCAAGTGAATAGTCCTTATCACGTTTCCGTAAAATATTTGCATTCATATTTCTGCTGATGTTATCCATATGACATTCCAGTACATAGATACACATACAAAAATATTCACATAGATCTACATATATTGTTTTTTCTTCAATGGATAATTTTTTATATACCCCTGATGGTGAACTGAATATAAAAGACAGGGGCATGTGAGAATGGAGGATTTCAGATAAGGGAAAGGGCTGTAAATGTCAGATTTAGGCTTTTATATGCACAAGGGTTCATGTTACAAAATTCACGTTTATGACCCAGTTAACTCAGTTGGAAGCACATCTATCAATCCAGGTGTCTAGAATACCAGCATGGTCACAGTCTCTGTAATGATTAAAATATGACATTGTGTCTCGCTGTCAACCGTCTCTCACTGCTGATTCAAGTGGGAAAGATAGATCAGTCACTTTGGGAGATTGGTGTGCTTGAGTACTCAAGTAACTTTTCAGGATCCCGGGAAAGAGTGGTTAGCTCTTGAAGCTCAGTCAGTTACGCATCTGACTATCAATCCAGGGGTCATGAGTTCAAATCCCCACCCGGCAATAGTCTCCGTGATGATTGATGTACAACATTGTGTCTCATTATATTTTCATCTGTCACCGCTGATTCAGGTGGGAAAGTTATCAGTTACTTGCGGAGATGGGGTGTGCTCGAATAATGGTTAACCTTTCAGGATCCTGGGCAACAGTGATTAGGTTAACTGATCGTCTTGTAGCTCTCGATGGCATAAAAATGACACTTAATATTCAATCAATCAATCTCATTGATGGCATAAAAATAACACTAAATACTCAAAAAAAAATTATATGTGTGTCTTTGTTTTTCACTTGATCTGGAACCAACTCTTTTTGAGGTAGCCGGTAATCAATTTTAAAAGAGGTGGATACCACTGGGAAAAAGGACCAACAGTAAACTATAGCATTAGTGGCATTAGTAGCACAGTATGTTCTATATGGTATACTGCTGTCACAGCACTATGTACATTGGACAGCTCACTGGTCAATTAAATGATTTACAACCTCATGGCCTGGCAAACAGTTTTAACTTTTCTTATATACAACATATTTTGCCGTCTGGTAAATACAGGGAAAAACAAGAAATGTGATGTGCTATATGTAAGTCATAATAATAATAATAATAATAATAGCAGCAGCAGCAGCAGTAGCAGCAGCAGTAGCAGCAGCAGCAGCAGCTGTATTGGTAGTAGTAGTAATACATAATGATAATAATTATAAAACATTCAAAATGACAGAAATTTTTAATTATTGCCATCTGCTTTAAGTAGTTTATCAGGAAAACAAAAATAAAAGAATTATTAAAATGGATAAAAAGCATCTCATAATCATTAATATATAAAGTCCAAATCTGAAAGCACTTAAATACTGTTTGACGACCTTCGCATCATCATTCGGACTATCGAAGATGAAACAGTTTTTACTAGTTGTTAACCTGTATAATGAATGAAATTGAAATCAAAATGAAATCATGTTACTGATTTAACATGTCACAATATATGTTGCAGTTTTAAGGGGGAAATCTATTTTAGTCTAACATGGGCATGTAGCCCAAGTTGGGAAATCCCTTTTCAGTATATGACTTTGACATGTTTAAATAGATATCCTTTTGGCAATATGGGGCAAGTGAGAATGGTTTATTGTTAAAAAAATTAAAAACCCTGATAAATTCTCTTTTAAGGGAGTTATGATGTTTGGGGGGAAAAAACGCTATAAATGTCCAAAAAATTATTTTTTTTAAAATGGATAAAAAGCATCCACTTATCATGTATGGTATGTCAAATTTACCAAAACATGACAAAACTGATATTTTAATTGGAGTGATAAACTTGATACAAAATCTCCATTCTAAAAATAGACAGCACTTAAATACTGATTGACAACATTCACATTGTCATTCGCTCTAAGATAAACAATTATAACTACATGTAGACTTAAACTGAGATCAAAATGAAATAACGTGACTCACAAAACATGTTTTAGTCTAAACTAAGGCATGTTACGAGCCCATTAGTTAAGAAATCCCTTTTCAATATATAATTTTAGCATGTTTGAATAGATTTCCTTTTATTAATATGGGTAAGTGAGTATATATAGTCGTGTTATATTAGAAAAAATGTTCTAGCCAATTTTAAAATTTTGAAAAATCCAGATAATATTTCCATTAAAGGGAAAAACAATATTTTTTTTTGTGCTTTATGTATAATTATATAAGTCAATTTCATAATAATGGTTTAAGACATACAACATTTATCTTCATTGTTTCTTTCTCTTGCCTGAGCGGCTATCGCTATGCATTACACTACTGCTCTGCTTTTATCTATTTGAAACATTTAATTAAAAAATATACATATTTTAGATTTAGATTGCAAAAAATGTTGTAACCCTTCAATGATATATGAATTAATTTAATATTCGGGGTTTTCTGTTTCATGGAAATTTAACTGCTGAAATACAGGTCTGTTTCATCCTCGTACCGGTTTGTACTACTGCAATAAAAGACAAGGTACTGGTATATCGGTATAGCGCACCTCTAAATTTTAGTTCTTTAGAAGAGACTTCAACCAAAGAAAATTTAACAGAATACTGAAAACAGAATATGAAAAGATTATTTTAGTTTATTTTTTTTATTTTATTTTGATATTTTCGAATTTTAATTACAGTTTATGGCATTGAAAAAGGATTTTTTTAAGAACAGTCAAACCTGACTTAAGCAATTAGTCAATGGAAGGGGCAAAAGTGGCCTTTTAAGACAGGTTGTGGCTTAATAAAGGTTAAATTACTCTGAAAACATACAAATGGGAAATAGAAAATATGGACTGCTTAAGATAGGTGGCTGCTTAAAAGAGGTGACCGCTTACACAGGTTTGACTGTAGCTTCGGAAAGATAATAGTAAAAGTATTTTTTGTCTTTTGATTTGTTTTAAAAGAAATTGTCTTATACGGATAAGTAGGTTTCATTTAAGGAAAAAAGTAAAATTCTCCTGTCCATGGACAAGAACGTTTTTGTCAGAGTTTGCCACCTACATACATGTTCATACCACATGTACATTGAGGGTTATTGGGAGCACAATATTCAGGATGAAACAGAGTGAATGCCCTGGTTATATATGTATCTGTCTGTGCTATTATTGAATGTATGTCCATGCCCTGGGGTTAGTATTATAGAACACTAGGTCACCAGCTAATGTCAGTCTGACCAATGGTCAGTACGCTACATATATTGATGTATACTAAATGTAAACAATACTGCATACCTCTTGATCAGATTACCTGATAAACAGATTAGTATGCATCTCTGCTGCTAAAGAGCTATTTCATATTTATTAAAATTTTGAGGAATAATTAGTTTTAGGAATAAAATATTTAATACTCCAGGGAAATTATATTGATGGTATTTATTTCACATTGTACATTTGGAGTCATTTATGAAGTGGATAGAGCGTTTGCCACTCTAGTCAGAGGTCGTGGGTTTAATCCTGAAACTGACCTATTTCCGTAAGAAACAGTACTCGGTTCTCCAAGTTCTACATAGGAAAGGACTCTCAAAGAGAGTGATATTAACTTATACATATTATAAACCTAATTTTCATGCCGCCCCGACTCTTTTTATTTTCAGAAAAGAAAAAAAAAGAAAATTAAAAAAAAAAAAAAAAAATGATTAAAAAAAAACCCATGAAATAAAAAAAATAAATAGAATTCTCCCACCCTCCCCGTTTTTTAAGAAAAATTTGGATGATAATCTAGAAATTTAAAATACTCGAGCACACCCCATCTCCGCAAGTAACTGACAACTTACCCGCTTGAATCAGAGGTGAGAGATAAATGATAATGAGACACAATGTTGTAAAGAAATCATCACCGAGACTGTTGCTGGGCAGGAATTAGAACTCATAATCCCTAGGATTGATTGTCAGACACGTAACTGACTGAGCTAATCAGGTCCAGCTGTGTGCAATATAAACTGTATATCATACCAGTGGTGTGCAGTATAATATAAGCTGTATAGTATACCAGCTGTGTGCAATATAAGCTTTATAGTATACCAGCTGTGTGCAATATAAGCTGTATAGTATACAAGCTGTTTGCAATATAAACTGTATAGTATGCCAGTAGGGTGCAATATAAACTGTACAGTATGCCAGCTGTTTCTAGTATTAACTGTATAGTATGCCAGCTGGGTGCAATATAAACTGTAGTATACCAGCTGTTGGCAATATAAACTATATAGTATATTAGCTGTAGGCAATATACACTGTATAGTATAGCTAGCTGTGTGCAATATAAACTGTATCATATAACAGCTGTATGCAATATATACTATATAGTATGCCAGCTGTGTGCAATATAGACTATATAGTATGCCAGCTGTGTGCAATATAGACTGTACTGTATGCCAGCTGTTTCTAGTACAAACTGTATTGTTTGCCAGCTGTGTGCTATATAAACTGTATAGTATACCAGTAGTGTGCAATACAAACTGTATAGTATGCCAGCTGTGTGCTATATAAACTGTGTAGTATGCTAGCTGTGTGCAAATATAAACTGTAGTATGCTAGCTGTGCGCTATATAAACTGTGTAGTATACCAGCAGCTGTGTGCAATATAAACTGCATAGTATGCCAGCTGTGTGCTATAAAAACTGTGTAGTATGTTAGCTGTGTGCAATATAACCTGTATTATGCCAGCTGTGTGCTATATAAACTGTATAGTTTACCAGCTGTTAGCAATATAAACTGTATAGTATACTAGCTGTGTGCAATAAAAACGGTATAATATGACAGCTGTGTGCAATATAAACTGTATTGTTTGCAATCTGTGTGCAATATAAACTATATAGTTTGCAAGCTGTGTGCAATATAAACTGTATAATATGCCAGTTGTGTGCAATATAAACCGTATAATATGCCAGTTGTGTGCAATATAAACTGTATAATATGTCAGTTGTGTGCAATTTAAACTGTATGGTATGCCAGCTGTGTGCAATATAAACTGTGTAGTGTGCTAGCTGTGTGCAATACAAACTGTATAGTATGCCAGCTGTGTGCTATATAAACTACACAACTATGCCAGCTGTGTGCAATATAAAATGTGTAGTATGCCAGCTGTGTGCAATAAAAACTGTGTAATATGCCAGCTGTGTAAAATATAAACTATATAGTTTGCAAGCTGTGTGCAATATAAACTGTATAATATGCAGCTGTGTGCTATATAAACTGTGTAATATGCTAGCTGTGTGCAGTATAAACTGTGTAGTATGCCATCTGTGTGCAATATAAACTGTGTAGTACGCCAGCTGTGTGCAATATAAACTGTGTAGTATGTCAGCTGTTTGCAATATAAACTGTGTAGTATGCTAGCTGTGTGCAATATAAACTATGTAGTATGATAGCTGTGTGCAATATCAACTGTGTAGTATGCTAGCTGTGCAATATAAACTATATACTATGCCAGCAGGGTGCAATATAAACTGTGTAGTATGCTAGCTGTGTGCAATTATAAACTGTGTAATATGCCAGCTTTGTGCAATATCAACTGTGTAGTATTCCAGCTGTGTGCAATATAAACTTATAGTATGCCAGCTGTGTGCAATATAAACTGTGTAGTATGCCAGCTGTGTGCAATATTAAACTGTGTAAGTATGCTAGCTGTGTGCAATACAAACTGTATAGTATGCCAGCTGTGTGCTATATTAACTGTATAATATGCCAGCTGTGTGCAATATAAACTGTGTAGTATGCCAGCTGTGTGCAATAAAAACTGTGTAGTATGCCAGCTGTGTGCAATATAAACTATATAGTTTGCAAGCTGTGTTCAATATAAACTGTATAGTATGCCTGCTGTGTGCAATAGAAAATGTGTAGTATGCTAGCTGTGTGCAATATGAACTGTAAAGTATGCCAGCTGTGTGCAATATAAACTGTGTAGTATGTCTCAGCTGTTTGCAATATAAACTGTGTAGTATGCTTGCTGTGTGCAATATAAACTATGTAGTATGCTAGCTGTGTGCAATATCAACTATGTAGTATGCTAGCTGTGTGCAATATAAACTGTGTAGTATGCCAGCTTTGTGCAATATAAACTGTGTAGTATGCCAGCTATGTGAAATATAAACTGTGTAGTATGCCAGCTGTGTGCAATATGAACTGTGTAGTATACCAGCTCTGTGCAATATAAACTGTATAGTATGCCAGCTGTGTGCAATATAAACTGTGTAGTATGCCAGCTGTGTGCAATATAAACTGTATATGGTAGTATGCCAGCTGTGTGCAATATAAACTGTATATGGTAATATACCATTTGTGTGCAATATAAACTGTATAGTATGCCAGCTGTTAACAATATAAACTGTATGGAGTATTTATTTATTTAGTTCTTTATCTGAAATTGCTTACCCAACATATCTTGTGTGAGTTGTTAAAACTGGTTTCAAAACCATAAAATAAAAAAAAGGGTTAAAAAAAAAAAGCCATAAAGACACAAACATTTACAGGAGCAAAATTTATATGACGTTTTTAAAGTATTTATTTTAAGTGTTGCAGGTGAACATCTCGAGTACACTTGTCCTGTCCTAACCCATTACATACTTAAACATGTTGTTAAACAATAAATACTGTGAAGAATATGTTATTACAAGTACTTAAGATCCCTCAATAACAGAATGTAAATAACATTCCTGTCATACTTTATGCGATCTTTGCCACCGTGCTCTGATTTAAATTCTGTACTGCAGATTAAAGGTTAAACCGGGGAAATCTCATTGATTTTTTTAGCTCACCTTGGTAAGGGGAGTTATTGTTAATCTTGCTTTTCTGTATTGCAGTGTAAAGAATTTTATCGAAGTTTTGGCTGACCTTGACAATGGGAGTTTCTGTCTTATCTGTATATTTTAATACATATATTGCAGTGTGGTTAAGTTGAGATGGGGATCCGGAGACCTTTTTGAGTCGGCAAGACAATTTACTGTCTTTCTGTGTTGCCTGTTATGTCGTCCCCCTTACTGAGAGAACATATGATTCCTATGCTTATCCTTCTGGCCAAGTAGTCCATCCGTTTATTACATAACCTCCTTCAACATCTGTGCTCGGATCTTAGTCCAAATTTGATGGAAAGAATCAGTGTTATTCATTTATTTTATTCCTTTCGTATTCCAGTTTGATGACTTTTTTAGTTATGGACGTTTTGCATTTTCTAAATTAAAAATCTTGTCAATGCTTTATACTCTTGAACCAACTCGTACATTTCAATGAGCCTTGCCCGCAATGATCTGTATGGAATCTAGTTTATCCATTTTGTGTAGGGTTTGATAGTTTTCAGACAAATAATGGCCTTATTTCATTAACATTGATATGAAAATATCTTGTATTTACTTCTTCTCTTGAACCGTCAGTTGGATTTCACTGAAACTTGCTGGGAAGGATTCTGTGTGAGGTCTTGTTGTTGCTACATATCATCCCACTTGTAGTCTGGTTCCATGAACTTTGACTCGGTTACGACCTTTTGCATTTTTGGAAAATTAAAAAATCATCTTCTCTTAAAATAACACTCATATTTCACCAATACAGTCTGACCATGATAATCAATATGCTACTAGGCATTAAATTTTAAAGGATAACTTAATGACAGGTCAGCCTGGGTTAGTATAATGGGTGGGGTATCATGCCTTGTGTTTGGGTAATGAAACTTATTTCAGTATGGCAGTGCATAGAATACTGCATCTCAAGCAGACAAGTCTTGTTATATTAAACTGAAAAAATGGTTAAATACAATTGACAATTACAACACCATCAAACTGAATTACTTTGTTTATAGAAAAAATCATGATTAAATTTTAAAAATCTAAAATAAAAAGCTGAAGAAAAAGTTTAAATTGGCCATAAATTGTGAAAATAAAATCAATTATTGCTTTAAAATTTTACATGCTTATATTATATTTATAGGTTAAAATTGGGAGAAAGAAAATTGATGTTTTTATTGGTTATATATATTGTATGTGATGGGATGATAGCCCAACTTTGATCATATATATTGTATGTGATGGGATGACAGCCAAACATTGATTATATATATTGTATGTGATGGGATGATAGCCCAACTTTGATCATATATATTGTATGTGATGGGATGATAGCCCAACTTTGATTATATATATTGTATGTGATGGGATGATAGCCCAACTTTGATCATATATATTGTATGTGATGGGATGACAGCCAAACATTGATTATATATATTGTATGTGATGGGATGATAGCCCAACTTTGATTATATATATTGTATGTGATGGGATGATAGCCCAACTTTGATTATATATATTGTATGTGATGGGATGATAGCCCAACTTTGATCATATATATTGTATGTGATGAGATGATAGCCCAACTTTGATCATATATATTGTATGTGATGTGATGATAGCCCAACTTTGATTATATATATTGTATGTGATGTGATGATAGCCCAACTTTGATCCTATATATTGTATGTGATGGGATGATAGCCCAACTTTGATTATATATATTGTATGTGATGGGATGATAGCCCAACTTTGATCATATATATTGTATGTGATGTGATGATAGCCCAACTTTGATTATATATATTGTATGTGATGTGATGATAGCCCAACTTTGATCATATATATTGTATGTGATGGGATGATAGCCCAACTTTGATCATATATATTGTATGTGATGGGATGACAGCCAAACATTGATTATATATATTGTATGTGATGGGATGATAGCCCAACTTTGATTATATATATTGTATGTGATGAGATGATAGCCCAACTTTGATCATATATATTGTATGTGATGGGATGATAGCCCAACTTTGATTATATATATTGTATGTGATGGGATGATAGCCCAACTTTGATCATATATATTGTATGTGATGAGATGATAGCCCAACTTTGATTATATATATTGTATGTGATGTGATGATAGCCAAACTTTGATCATATATATTGTATGTGATGGGATGATAGCCCAACTTTGATCATATATATTGTATGTGATGTGATGATAGCCAAACTTTGATTATATATATTGTATGTGATGGGATGATAGCCCAACTTTGATCATATATATTGTATGTGATGTGATGATAGCCAAACTTTGATTATATATATTGTATGTGATGTGATGATAGCCCAACTTTGATCCTATATATTGTATGTGATGGGATGATAGCCCAACTTTGATTATATATATTGTATGTGATGGGATGATAGCCCAACTTTGATCATATATATTGTATGTGATGTGATGATAGCCCAACTTTGATTATATATATTGTATGTGATGGGATGATAGCCAAACTTTGATTATATATATTGTTTGTGATGGGATGATAGCCCAACTTTGATTATATATATTGTATGTGATGGGATAATAGCCCAACTTTGATTATATATATTGTATGTGATGGGATGATAGCCAAACTTTGATCATATATATTGTATGTGATGTGATGATAGCCAAACTTTGATTATATATATTGTATGTGATGGGATGATAGCCAAACTTTGATTATATATATTGTATGTGATGGGATGATAGCCCAACTTTGATTATATATATTGTATGTGATGGGATGATAGCCCAACTTTGATCATATATATTGTATGTGATGGGATGATAGCCCAACTTTGATTATATATATTGTATGTGATGGGATGACAGCCAAACATTGATTATATATATTGTATGTGATGGGATGATAGCCCAACTTTGATCATATATATTGTATGTGATGGGATGATAGCCCAACTTTGATCATATATATTGTATGTGATGGGATGATAGCCAAACTTTGATTATATATATTGTATGTGATGGGATGATAGCCCAACTTTGATTATATATATATTGTATGTGATGGGATGATAGCCCAACTTTGATCATATATATTGTATGTGATGGGATGATAGCCCAACTTTGATCATATATATTGTATGTGATGGGATGATAGCCCAACTTTGATTATATATATTGTATGTGATGGGATGACAGCCAAACATTGATTATATATATTGTATGTGATGGGATGATAGCCCAACTTTGATTATATATATTGTATGTGATGGGATGATAGCCAAACTTTGATCATATATATATTGTATGTGATGGGATGATAGCCCAACTTTGATCATATATATTGTATGTGATGGGATGATAGCCCAACTTTGATCATATATATTGTATGTGATGGGATAGTAGCCCAACTTTGATTATATATATTGTATGTGATGGGATGGTAGCCCAACTTTGATCATATATATTGTATGTGATGAGATGATAGCCCAACTTCGATCATATATATTGTATGTGATGGGATGATAGCCCAACTTTGATTATATATATTGTATGTGATGGGATGACAGCCAAACATTGATTATATATATTGTATGTGATGGGATGATAGCCCAACTTCGATCATATATATTGTATGTGATGTGATGATAGCCCAACTTTGATTTTATATATTGTATGTGATGGGATGATAACCCAACTTTGATCATATATATTGTATGTGATGTGATGATAGCCAAACTTTGATCATATATATTGTATGTGATGTGATGATAGCCAAACTTTGATTATATATATTGTATGTGATGGGATGATAACCCAACTTTGATCATATATATTGTATGTGATGTGATGATAGCCAAACTTTGATCATATATATTGTATGTGATGGGATGATAACCCAACTTTGTTCATATATATTGTATGTGATGAGATGATAGCCAAACTTTGATTATGTATATTGTATGTGATGGGATGACAGCCAAATATTGGTTATATATATTGTATGTGATGGGATGACAGCCAAACATTGATTATATATATTGTATGTGATGGGATGACAGCCAAACATTGATTATATATATTGTATGTGATGTGATGATATCCCAACTTTGATCATATATATTGTATGTGATGGGATGACAGCCAAACATTGATTATATATATTGTATGTGATGGGATGACAGCCAAACTTTGATTATATATATTGTATGTGATGTGATGATAGCCCAACTTTGATCATATATATTGTATGTGATGGGATGATAGCCCAACTTTGATCATATATATTGTATGTGATGAGATGATAGCCCAACTTTGATTATATATATTGTATGTGATGGGATGATAGCCAAACTTTGATTATATATATTGTATGTGATGGGATGATAGCCCAACTTTGATTATATATATTGTATGTGATGGGATGATAGCCCAACTTTGATCATATATATTGTATGTGATGGGATGATAGCCCAACTTTGATCATATATATTGTATGTGATGTGATGATAGCCCAACTTTGATCATATATATTGTATGTGATGGGATGATAGCCCAATTTTGATCATATATATTGTATGTGATGGGATGATAGCCCAACTTTGATTATATATATTGTATGTGATGGGATGATAGCCAAACTTTGATTATATATATTGTATGTGATGGGATGATAGCCCAACTTTGATTATATATATTGTATGTGATGGGATGATAGCCAAACTTTGATTATATATATTGTATGTGATGGGATGACAGCCAAACATTGATTATATATATTGTATGTGATGGGATGATAGCCCAACTTTGATCATATATATTGTATGTGATGAGATGATAGCCAAACTTTGATTATATATATTGTATGTGATGGGATGATAGCCAAACTTTGATATTGTAGATTGACTTGTCTATATATTTGACATAAGGCCATTATAAATTAACTGCTAGATTATCATCCAATTTTTTATTAAAAATGGGGAGGGCGGGAGAATTTTTATTTTTTATTTTCATTTTTTAAAATTTTTGATGTTTTTGTAATTTTGATAATTTTAATAATATAGGCCTATGTACACAGGTGAAAATAAGTTTTAAGATCATTAATTATCAATAATATAAAAGCTTTTCTATACAAATATAAATCTTTAATTTATCTGTTCAAGATATTGTTACTACACCAGAGGTGTAACGATTCATCTTACCCTATACTACACTACTCCAACTGAAATATTCCAAAAATAATAAATTTTAAAATCAGAATGACTGTGCAAGGAGAGCATCCCAAGGTCATGTACCCCTTGTTTTCATATTAATATCGATCTGTTTTGTATAGAACAGAGATATTGCCTAAATCATGGAATGCATTGAACTGTAATACATTACGTATAAAATAACATACATGGAACATGGATAAAAGCAGACACGTGGGATTGATGGTTTAAAATTTAAATATTTTAAATAAGTTACAGTTTTAATTTATGTAATCCATTTTGAAAACAACATTACATATTCAAAGTCATGTAAGTGAAAAACTTGACTAGTTTAATGGGTTGAATGAGAAAAATAACTCTATCCAGCAGTGAATGCATGTACAAAAATATATACAGCTGAGGTATAGAATTCTATTTTAATGTACTGTATTATATAAATGATTCTCACATTTTGTCATGTCTTTATTTTCTTGATAAGACTTCCAAGTATGATTAGCCTGGTTAAATGAGGCGTGGATGGACAGCTTTTTTATTATTTGGATATCCGATTTGCTGTCTCGATAGATGCAAAATAAAAAATCTTTAAAAAGCTCCTTAGAGAGTGCAATAATATCGCAATACAAGTACAGTATGTTAAATCTGACATACAAGTATTACTAAACAGATTTTTGCAGTTAATCAGCGAATACTAGAAACTTTGAAATATTCTTGTTGACTTACAATAACATTTAGACCACATGTGTCGAAAATGTTGTTAAAATCCTTTAAAATAAAGACCTGTGACATTAATATATCTGTTATATGCCTTCTGCAGTCTCTGAAAATTACAAATACAATGCTATTGTTGTTGTTGTTTGGTGTTTAGCATGTTTAAAAAGTATTTCAGCCATATCGGCGGTGTTTAATTGAGACAGTAAGCACTGCCACACTGGAGACACATTGTATGTTACCCCACCCAGTCACATCATATTGACACCAGGCCTATCCTTTAAATTTATGCTGAGCATCAAGCAAGGAAGCTTCTATTACTATTTTCCAAGTTTTTGGTATGACACGGCTGGGGATCACCCCATGACCTTCCTGAAGCAAGTCAGATGCTCTACCACTAGACCACTATGTGGTTTTACATATAATATAAAAATTAAAGTTAATTAGTGTACTACCACACAGCTCCCCTGCTGCTCAACTCTAAATTTGACACAACACTGGGATGGGATGGCCAACATTCCAGAAATATATACACATACAATCATGTAAACTGCCAATCTGCAATTTTGAAGTTTCTTCTGATTAAAATTCAATTTGTTGACCCTTACAACAAAAGTGATTTTTTTTTGTTCATCATTGAATTTCTATCTATATGTAATAGCTTCCTGGAATCACATAGTGTTTGATATATAACCACAGCCCACACATTAAAAACAATTATAAAACAGAAAATGTTTAGAACAACTCTTGCATTCCAGTTAGAAGATGATAAAGCAGTTATATTTAAACTGATTTATTTTTACATCAACTGTGAAACAAGTTCTTACAATCATGTATAATAACTCTCAAACCAGGGTAAACCAAGTACTAAGCAAATGCTGATAAAATGTCTTGCTCATGGATGTACCACTGCACATGGCTGTAGAGGTGGCTTAAACCCTGTGACCCTCAGATCTTGGATCCGGTGGTGTACCACTAGACCATACAGTTATATTGAAGTATGGTATACTGGTTAAGCATAAACTCAATGTGGCATAGCTCAGATCGCATTGTGTAAGATTGATTGATTGATTGAATATTAGCATCGTTTTTATGCCATCCAGGGCAAACAGATGATCAGTTAACCACTGTTTTCTGGAATCCTGAAAGGTTAACCAGTACTTGAGCACACCCCATCTCCACAAGTAACTTTGCCATTTGAATCAGTCGCGAGAGACAAATGATAATGAGACACAATGTCGTATATCAATCATCATGGAGACTGTTACCGGGTGGGGATTTGTGACTCATGACCCCTGGATTAATAGCCAGATGCATAACCGACTGAGCTAATCAGGCCCGGCCCATTGTGTAAGAAATTCTTGTTATTTCTAGATAAGTAATATCAGAGCCACTTTTATAATGACTTATTCTTTCTTGTTTTCTGCAAACACTTCCATTTTTATGTTGGGTGTCAGCTATATTCCACGATGTAGGTGTATTGGAATTCGATGTAGGTGTTTTGGAATCCATTCAAACTGAGGGTCTTGTAATAGCAGTGCATGTGTTCATTTGCGAATCCAGGATTTTCAGTTGGGGTGTCCATTATACAGACTTTGTAAATCTTAAGTGGGTCCCAAAAATTTCAGGTTGGGGTTGGTATATTTCAAATCCAAGTACACATACATCATCTTTTTCAACTTCTTCACATGATGCTAAATATTCAATCAATTCAATTTCTTCACAGTCATAGTTACCTGTTTTTATATTCAGAAAATCTTAGGATCCCTGCATGCCACCTCAAAATCTGCTATAGCAGTTAGCTTGAAGGTATAAAGCAAGTATGCAAGCTGAACACTGATTCCCAAACAATAATATCCCTGAATGTATTGTCAGTGCCAATATTTTGCCAAGCCTAGCAGATTTTTGGAAAGCATTCTAGACTTAACAGTACCAAAAATTCTTCAAACTGCATTTCTAACAGTTTCAATGTTCACATTGTTTGATAAATTGCCATAATTCCTAAGTACTTTATCTAAATATTGAAACTCATTAAGTATTGAAATATCACAGTGCTGCAATGTACAGCAGGTTACCATGGATGGGTCTGGGTAATTTGTGGTTTTGTTTCATCTGCTGTCATTGTTAGAGAAGCGAAAGGAACTTTCTTAGCTATTTGTTGATTTGCTGTTAATCAAATCAATTTTACATGTGTAATTCTTATTATTATGGGAGTTACACTTGTCGCATGTTTAATAGATTTGTTAGAAGTCTGACACTTCTATTTAGTTAAGTGTATACTCATTTATTTTAGCTTGATTGTGAAGAAAGCTTAGAGCTTAAATGAACAGCTCTCAAGTCCACTTCCTGGATAGAACCAGTACCAAGCGTTGTTTTTTAAGTGGCATCTGGTTGAACTGAGGATCTAACCTGCAATATCTGCCATGAGAGGCCAAAACTCTATCCACTAAACTTACACCCCACTTTCTATTCAGAAGGTACCTGTAGAAGATTCCACCGTTTCTGTTTCTCCAATTTACAAGTTGTTTAAACAATTTATACAGCCAGCTCAATCGGTAGTGTGTCTGACACTTATATGCTCTCACTGCTGATTCAAGTGGGAAAGTTATCAGTTACTTTGGGAGATGGGTGCACTGGAGCACAAGTTAACCTTGCAGGATTTCAGGAAAGAGTTAGCCCTAGATGGCATATAAATGAGCTAAATATTCAAACAAACAAAAAATAACTTCATGTTTTGTTTGTATCACATACTAAATTAAAGTAAACAGTTTGTCACATTTTGACAGTAACACATGCAGGACACATATGAAAGGTTGAGGGTTAGACCCCTGTCCAGGGCTTTAAAAATGGACTAAAAGCTTCCTCTCTTGGTGCCCAGCATTTAGAGGATAGTTTTAGGTATTGTCAGCTTGTTGTCAGTATAATGTGACTAGGTGGGGTATCATATGATGTGTCTGCAGCATGATACTCCAGTGTGGCAGCGCTTAAAATACTGTCTCAACAAGTACACCATGTTGCGATATGACTGAAAAATTGTTAAAGCAACGCCATACATCAACAACATGTGCAGGAATAAAATAATCAGGGATTAAGCAATAATTAAATGTGTAACTTTAGCAATTATCTACTCTGGCAGATGCTGCTGCTGATGATAAAACACATTTTTAAATGGGCAGCTGCAAAATCACTACAGTACTTGTAGAAAGGCATTCCACTGATGCCTCTAAGGGAACATATAACATCTGGTGGACACATTCCTCGACATCGTCAGGACATAGATAACCATTCAGCCATTTCTGGTTCACATCGAAACTGACATACCAAGTTTATCTCAGATAAATAGAATGGAATTTATATTCAATTGTGATAAAAATGTCCACATAAATCAGGAAACTGTTTTTTTCTCAACTCTGTATGCATATAAAATTATGTTTATCATGTGACCAGAGTTTCCAGTAAGACAATAAATTAGTATACTGTATGTAGTTAGATAAGTAACATTTTTAGCTCTTCTTTTTTGAAATAATGAGGAGCTAATGTCATGACCACGCCTCAGTATCGGCGTTGCTGTTGCCATCGTCATTGTCTGGCTAAAGTTTTATGTTTAGCTCAGCCTTTTCTCTGTTTCTCAACAAACTACTCATGTTATAGTGAAACTTCATCAACATATTCATATCATGTTATACAATGGGTTTAACGCCATTTTCAACATGTTTCAGGTTATATATGGCATATCCAGTTTTACTGGTGGAGGAAGACCTCAGACTGAGTCAGACTGAGTAGAACTACCGTCCTTCTACAAGTAACTGGAAACTTTCTCACATAAAGTTTTTGGAGTGAGCAGGACTAGAACCTATGACCTTAGCGGTGAGAGGTAAGTGATCTTGAGATGGCACCTTAGATGACTCGGCCACCGGGGACCCTCATGTTATACAAACAATGTATATAGCTAAATGACCTAAATTTCCATACTATGGGTTCTAAAATATTAGGTTAAATTTTTTTTGTTTAGCTCGTTTGAATTTTTTTGTTTTTCAGTATTAGGTATTATTCTGTAAACTGATCACCACAGTGATCTTGTCATTTTTTTAATCCCCCCCCCCCCCCCCCCCCCCCCACCCACCTGTCCTCTATTCTAAAAAAGAAATTCTGACCAATGGGATTGTTGTCCGTTTAGGCCCAAAATAAATGCATGAACATGTATGGAAATGACATTGCAGAACTAAGATCATTCCTATGTCTCTGCATTGTCGGATACCCACGGGTGTCAATTTCGATACTCTCCATCCATCACCCATGGGAAATTATGCTAGCTCTGCGTCGTTTTATTTGAACAGAACAGAACAAAATACAGCTAACATTAACGTCTTATCAAAACGGCTTTTGCATGAAACTTGTGATTGGATAATGTTCCCTTCATGAAATCGTGAAGGAACCAGTCATATGGTTGCATTGTGGCTTGGTAGAAACAACGCAAAGCTAGTGTTATATCCTACGGGTGATAAATGGAAAGTATCAAAATGGATTATGCGTGGGTATCCGATGATGATGTCTCTGCTGCTGTTGTTGACATCTAGTTGTGTAGATGAGCTGATAACAACTCATTTCCATCATAAATCAGATACCTGTCACCTGATCTCCAAAAATATAATACCGGTATATTCATTTGTTTTTTTTGTTTTTTCAGGTACAGCCCAAAAGTATCGCAGAACGATGTGGTCTGAAGGCAGGAGATGGTATTATTGTGATCAACAATACAAACACAGACGGACTGACACATGAACAATCGAAAATGGAGATTATTCGCTCGAGCAATGACATCGACATGACCATCATCAGGTATGTTACAGTTACCTAATTCATGATGTTAACAACAAACATTACATATCTACTACAGAACATGTTATTGCAACTGTTTCATTGTGTTACTTTTATATGACAGTAAAAAACGGTTTGTATTTTACATTAATTACACAAAATTAACTAATATAGTCAAACCTGTGTATTTGGCCACCTCTATTAAGCAGCCACTTGTCTTAAGCAGCCACATTTTCTATTTCCCATTTCTGTGCTTATAGAGAAAATTAACCTGTATTAAGCAACAACCTGTCTTAAAAGGCCATTTTTGCTCCTTCCTTTGGCTGGCTGCCTAAGACAGGTTTGACTGTGTATTTTTTCTTAGACAAAAAGAAACTATAGAATAATTTTAAGAATATAAAATGTAATTGCAAAGAAACTACCGGTATATCAAAATACAGATTAATGTAGATGCAAAGAAACTATATGTTCTATATTAATAATATATGGTCATATGACCTGTTTTGTACAATATGGGAATACATTGTACGGGTACATATTGTGGTGGAAACAATATTCGGCTGAGAAGTATGGGTACAATATATTTCCATATATTCTATCAAACACTGTAAAATGGTCATTTTATTGTATACATCACTCAAAATGAATCTATCAAAAGAGCCAAGATCATTTTAAATAAGTACGCTGAGAATTAAAAGAGGCAGATGAAGGAAGTTGCAATGACAGTCATTTGATTTATCTCAAGGTCTCAATTGTCATGCGGAACATTTTGTCGGTTGTTTGTTTTTATTGTTGAAATTTCTACTAAACTGATTTCGTTATATATTAATAGCCATCTTGAATTTTGAAATATACAATTATCAAATATTTTATTGGATCCAAATATATTGTACAGTCAGGTGGTAACATCTGGAGTAGGCAATTGGCTCTACACTTACAGGTATAATTATAAAAAGACCTAATGTAATGAAAAAAGGTAAATGAACTATCGATTTATTTAAGACAAAAAAGCACCAAATTAATTGCAAGCTGTTTAAAAATAACTTGTTTCTCATGATAAACTAGACTGGGGAAAAGTACATAGATCACCATACCTGTCAAAATGAAATTAATAAACAATAAAGAATAAAATGAAATATCAAATCTGAGAAGAAAAAATGAGTTTAATAATAATTTATTATCTTTAAAAGTTTTAAATTTGCACTTCTTTTCAAAAGGCCATTATAAATTAATTACTAAATTATCATTCAAAGTTTACTTTAAAATGAGGAGGGCGGGAGGATTTTATTATTTTTTTTTTAATTTTATTTTTAAAATTTTTTGATGTTTTTAATTTTTTTTATTTATTTATTTATTTTTGTTATGAAAATAAAAAGGGTTGGGGCGGTATGAACATTAGGGGGTGGGCGGGGATGATAATCTAGCAATTAATTTATTATGGCCATATCTGCAAAAAGAACTGGGGCATATAGAGGGTGTCTGTCAATAAATTGAATGGGAAAAACTATTTTTTTAATTTTGTGAAGAAGTAATTTTAAGTAATGTCAAGCCTGCTGTGGTGAGCTGGACGTAGTTGTCATAATTACAGTTCGGTGCATGTGTGTCCGTCCGTCTGATCTTATCCAAACTTTATATTATTCATGCATTGAGTGCAGCACTTGACACAAAATTTAATGTTCACCATGATAAGATGAAGTGTTGCAAAGAAGACCAAGGTCAAAGATCAAGGTCATGCATTGAATTTCATGGTCAGAAATAAGTACATGGTTTTGTGTCCACTCCATATCTTGTAAACCACCAGACAGATGTTCAGGTTAAAGGTAAAATAAAAGTACCAAATTTAGTATACGCTCCATATCTTCTAACCACTTGACAGATTTTGAAATAACATGGCACAAATATTCACCATTATCAGATGATGTGTCGCTCGCAAGACCAGCAGCTCCATAGCTCAAGGGTCAAGGTCACACTTGGGTTAAATGTCAGAAAAAGATACAAAATTTTATGTCCACAACATATCTTGTAACGGGCCATAAAAGTTCACCATAATAAGACAGTATTTGATCACATGTCTGTTCTGGCAGGCATAACATTGTAGCTCTTGGAAGGCATATAGTTAAAAATCTTTGTTGTGTATATTAAATTGAATTTAAGCGGTCGCCTCTATTAAGCAGCCACCTGTCTTAAGAAGCCACATTTGTTATTTCCCATTTATATGCTTTCAGAGCAAATTAACCTGCATTAAACAACAACCTGTCTTAAAAGACCACTTCTGCTTCTTCCCTTGACTGGCTGCTTATGACAGATTTGACTGTATTGTCATGTCAATGCTCCGTGGATTTGTTGACACACTTTACAGTTTAAAGTACAGATGTACTGAAGGTGTAGGCTAGTTTATATAATGGCATTACTGATACAACACAATAATCATTACTCTTTGAAGAAGTTTATTTTTAACATTTTACAATTTTTCAAAAGTAGTGTTAATTGTTCAACTAGTTTTTTTCTTTGTTTGCATCTGATACGGGACAATGATTTCTATCAGGCTGTGAACCAAGAGATTATGAAACTCTGGGTAGACATTCATTCATTCACATGTAACTTGTATGCAATCTTTGTAAAATGTGGTGTATAGAATTCAAGCATTTTACCAGCATGAATAAAAGCGTCAAATCTGTGTGAAAAACTGTCTGCGTGTTCTCCCCATATTATGTAAGATTTAGTCCCCTTGTATGTTGTAGGTGCAATAGTGTGTGAACTAGACCTTCTCAGGTGAAATGACAGAATTATGTAATAAATGTTGACATTTATTCATTTTTCTGCATGCTGAAGAGATTGGCTCTATTTGGTGTGTTACATGTTGAATATGCTGAAATTTTATTGTTGATAAAATATTTGTACCAACTCAAAAAAAATGTCAAAACACGCAAATGGAATAAAGCAGAATGGCAATGTTTAAATGTCTTCTGCTGCAATAGAATAACAGCAGAATGGCAATGTTTAAATGTCTTCTGCTGCAGTGCTGTTGTGCTAATGCTTCACTTCTGTGGATGAAAAACAAAGTTATGTTTGTTATTAACACATTTAACTGCTGGCTGTAAAATATTGTCTGTTTTATGATTGCTAATTACCAGTATGGTCCACAAATATAAATTTGTGTCTTATTGTTTTCATAGACCTGATGTGAGACAAGGGTAAGGAGGTGTGATACCTGATCAAAAGATGGCACCTTTTCCTAATATCATATTTCACTCCAATCCCATTTTTTTTAACATTTTTCATTTAACTTTTATTTTATTTAATTGCCTCCATCTTACATTTTACACAAATAATATTTACAACATTTGTGAAACCCTTACGTATGTAACATTTTGTTTGTTTTGTTTGAATATTTAGGGCCATCGAGGGCTAACAGATACTCATATAACCTAACCACTATTTACTGGGATCCTAGAAGGTTGACCAGTACTTGAGTACACCCATCTCTGCAAGTAACTGATAACTTTCCCACTTTACATCGACAGTGAGAGACAAATGATAATAAGACACAATGTCATATATCTATAATGGAAGTGATTGTGACTAGACAGGGATTCAAATTCACGACCCCTGGATTGATAGTCCGACTGAGCCAACTGGGCCCAGTTTAATTATATATATTAACGTATTATTCATTTTCACGTGTATATGTATACTGTTTTATAAATACCTGAGTATTTTTATTTTACATGTCTATTGTATACAATACTAAGGTGGGGATACTTCTGAGATTCCAACCCACAGGTCTGGGTCTTGTGTGGCATGACGGGTGTCTAAATCACTGACTTATATAAAACACATGGTTGACAATTGCTTTTTTACCACTAACCTGTACCAGTCACAATTACCCAAACTAGAATGTAATTCCTCCAACTATTTAATACTACATCTTGTATAAGGCCATAATACTCTAATTGCTTGATTATCATTCCCCACCACCCCCTAATTTATGTGCCACCCTGACCCTTATTACTTTCATAAAAATAAATAAAGAAATATATAAAAAATTCTCCTCCCAGCCCCCACTTTCCACATTTTCCAGACAAAAAATGGAAGATAATCTAGCAATTGATTTACAGTGGCCTAACAAATAATGATACACTACCGAACATGGTGGACGTGACAATCCCCAGTAGTGAGTTTGTTTTTACCTATACTCACACAATATCTGCTGCTCCAGAATAGCTTTGATCATTGTATCATTCCTGTGATAATATGTACAACTTTGTTTATACAATGTTTTCAATGATATTCTGTTTCCATTGGCTAAACTTGTTGTTAGGCGGGGCTTTCTTATACATTGTAGCTGCTTTATTCCCCCCTCTCACCCATCATTTGAAGAATGGTAAATAGACATTAAGTTTTACCCCTGTCTGCACATGCGAATATTTAGGGTTAGTAGTTTTGGATGGTCGTAAAACAGTTGAAAAAAATGATGTGACCATTTCTAGACACTTAAAAAAAATGCTTTTATGTGGTTAAAATCTGTTGTGTAGCTAAAATCAGCGTCACTTAAATACCCATTTGTTAGAATGTTCATCCATCTGGTTGTAAAATACTGATTTCTGCTCAATAACTTATGAAAAGACCCACTTTCGATAAATGCCAACGTCAGTAAAATTTGTGGCCCATTTTTACCTATTTTCTTGTAAAATTTACTAATGGGCCATTTGTGTCCTAAGGACACATTTTAGTTTAAAATGGTAACATCGAATCAAAGGGTTGGCAGTGCAAAAACGCTGTTGTTTGGCTTTGATGTAGCATATTTGAGAAACACGAACAATGGAAACTGTTACTTGATATGTGAAGCATACATAGTACCTAAACTGTACGTGTGTTGATGGTGACTCTTAAGGATATTTACAACACTCGGTAACATACGGTGAAAAAGTAGTTCCTGGCGAGACTCCAACTCAGGGTCTGTTTGTGCTTGATGGTGATATAATCATTGAGATGAAGGGAAAGGTTCATGGTTGGCAATAGTATTTTTACCATTTAATTACACCTGGTTATATAATAGCACACAAAAGATTGATTAATATTTACCTTAACGGTCTACACATCATTCAATAACGCGTATAAATCATATTAAATCTTTTGATGTATTCAATTTTCATACAACTTAATGTTCTATTGAAATATAATTAATCTACATAACCTGTTGTGTGTTGAAAATTACATTAACCCTGTTAAACTCTTTTTTAAAAAGATAAAGTTTGTAATTAATGTAGCTTTTATATTTTCTTACTTGAGATATTAATACCTTAGTAATCATGCTGTTGAATCAACTTTTTTCTAGAAGTGATCAGGAAGGACACTTTCCTGCATGCCCTTAATATTCAAGTTCTTATCACGGGGTATATCCAGTATTTCATTTCAGAGGGGGCGTTCTTAGGGGGCGCAACACAAAATCTGAATTGGGACACATGTTTTTCGGTAGAAATATAGCAAATGCTAATTAAATATGAGAGTTTATTTAACAGAAGTCTTTCAGAAAATAATTGTTATAATAAATGTAGTAGATATTATGATACAATGTTAATTTATAAATGTAGTAGTAGATGTTATGATACTATGTTAATTTATAAATGTAGTAGATGTTATGATACTTTGTTAATTTATAAATGTAGTAGATATTATGATACAATGTTAATTTATAAAATTTAATGTAGCAGATATTATGAAACAATGTTAATTTATAAATGTAGTAGATATTATGATATAATGTTAATTTATAAATGTAGTAGATGTTATGATACTATGTTAATTTATGAATGTAGTAGATGTTATGATACTATGTTAATTTATATATGTAGTAGATGTTATGATACTTTGTTAATTTAACATGTTACTGTTAACAAATGTTATCTGGTACTGTATTAAACCATAAAACTTCAGTTGAAGCCCCCCTCATTAATAAATGCCCCACCCCTCATGTTCTGTCTGATCTAAATCTGTTTAATGCCAATAAATCCATTTGATCTACATTGTATAACTATTTCTATAAATTGGTAGCACTTTTTTTGTTTGAAATTGAAAACTTTTTAAGGGTCTCTAATAATAAAGGTCCCTCTTTTGAAAAATGTAAAACCCCTCGGCCCTGGGGTATTTAATGTTGCTTTAGGATGTTCCCATTCATATTTTATCATGTGTGGTATTAAAGGGGAGCTGTTCAGATATGGAGACCCAAAGTGACACCATTGTCTGACCTTCGACCCAATGAGCTCCAGCCAATACAGACGGCAACTGGAGATGAAATTTACAGCTCACAGAGAACATCATTGGCAAAAGAAAAACAAGATGTAAGAACCTGATAATTATTAATATGGCGGTCAGATGGAACAAAACTGTGGCTATCTACAGTGATAGTTGGCTCATTAATGGCGGAGTGGTCTAAGGTGCCCTCAAGATCACTTACCTCTCACTGCAGAGGTCATTGGTTTGAATCCAGCTGTGTCCAAAAACTGCATGTGAGAAAGTGTGGAATGAATTTGCTTCTATTCAGATTCATTCTGAGTTGTTCCAAGACCAATATAAGTTTTTAGTAACTGAATATGTGTATAGCATAATAAGCCTGTAATGTGTTGCAAAAAATAGAAGTTCTAGGTTCTAGTATAATTCCAGATTCCTCCTTGAACAACCACACGTGCAATCACAAATTACCTGTTTAAATCTTAACAGTTGCTGCTTACCAATTATCGTTTGTTATCTGGATAGATATAACTTAATATTATCTAACTAGATAACTTCATATTATCTGATTTATTTGAATGGAAGCATTATATTATAATTACAGGCAAAACTTAAACTTAATTTTCTTGTATGTCAATTTAAATGGAAAGAACATGAGAAATTGAAATACATATGACTACATTTTAACCTATATCAACGATGGTATGTAATGTATATATAACCTTTTTTAACCTGTATTATGAATCAATTTTATTGTATTGGCCTTGTTATTGAGGGAAATTATTGCCAATACAAACTGAACTCGGTCAGTATGAAAAACAAATAAGGCCGATATGAACTGGAAATGGGCTGATACAACTTCATCCAGTTGTTTGAACCTAAAGTTGATCATTAAATAATAAAATTGTGATTAAACAAAATATTGTCATGTTGAGGTTGAAACTATTAAAGGTATTGATTCATGTAATTATGTTATATATGCACTGAAACCTATTATATATGTAGTGTTTTGCTCTCACATCTAAAACATAAACCAGTTCTTGGAATAATATATCTTATGTGTGCAATAAAATACAAAACTATTTGTCTTATCTACATTATTAACTTACATCAACAAAACAATTGAAAACTGACCCAGTATTAGCAGCAGTTAATTAATAAAACTGTCATTATTTAAGTGTTTTCATATTAGCCAATTTATTGGTCATCGGGCCAATATGGACCAATAACTAGGCCAATATAAAGTCACTTAATTTATAACCTTATATTTCAGTGGTATGTGTGCATGAATGTCAATATTAATTTTAACTTATATTTATGTTGGTATGTATGTATAATGTGACTTCTTCAATATTTCAGGACAACTGCACAATAGGAAGTTCTTACAACAGATCTGCAAAACCTTTCGGGGGTCAGGGTGGTTTTGATGGTGGGGCCCCACAGTATGGGGGTGGTGCCCCACAGTACGGAGGTGGTGGACCACAGTACGGAGGTGGTGGACCACAGTATGGAGGTGGTCAGTACCAGCAGGCCCCAGAATCACCAAAGCGGGCAATACCAAATGTCGTCCATGCCCAGTTTAACACGCCCATAGGTCTTTACTCGGCGGGAAACATTGCCAATTCATATGCTCAGCAGACGGCAGGAATTAACAAGGAAGCAGAAGGGTAGGTTTTACACATTCAAAAACCAGTCTGCAAAAATACGATGCAAGAAAACTTAGATCTTTATTTTATAATACTGTGAAAGAGTATATTAAGAATCTTGCATGAATTTGAGGTTTGGATAGAAATTTCCATCCCATTGTTTTTGCAAGAACGAGGCTCAAGGGACAAGAAAAAATGGGAAATTATTGATGCAGCATACAAAATAAATTTAAAAAAGGTTTGAAAATCAGCTATAATTAGCTTTAAAATGTAGAAAAAGATTGAAAATATTGGTACAGCATGCTGCATCAGTATTAATTATTGGTAAAGCAATGCCACACAATGCCGCACCTATATCTACGTCCATGCCTATTTAAGGATATGAACATGTCAATTTACTGTATTGGTATTTAACTGTTTTCAATTCACAAAATTTTGAAACTTGAAAGGTAACATACAAAAAAATGGGGAAGGTCATGGGTTCAATTCCCTGTTGGGTTATACCAAGTACTTGAAAAATGGTACTTGAAGCTAATTCTTTGTTTGATGCTCAGCAGCTAGAGGATAGTTCTAGCTCTGGTTAGGTCCGCTATCAGTATAATGTGACTGGGTGGGGTTTCATATCGTGTCTGCAGCATGATACTCCATTGTGGCAGTGCTAGAATACTGTCTACAGTAGACAATATCCTTCCTCCGCCAGACCAACTGACCGGGTTATGAGTTAAGAATGAAATTGAATTTAACCGTTCCAACACAATATATAAGCTAGTGATATGAAAAAAGAAAAATTAACAAACATTTTTTTTTTAAAAAAAAGAGTAATTTTATTTTTTACAATATTCAATATATATCCCTTGTATACCTAATACTGCGATAAACGTATTACTGCGAATGCCCGTATAACAACATTATCTGACATGTACAGACTTAGAATTTCTTACCCGGGGACAGTGACAGTTGAAAGGATTTGGTCCATTTAAAATGCTGTACAACTGTAAGATTTCTTGGGAGGGAGTCAACATTTGTGTGCCCTCTTTTTAGCAAAACTAGAATCAGTGCAAGAATTCTAAAGTGTACAAACTCACTGTTTAAGATGATTTTAATCTTTAATTATTTTTTTCATTATCATACAGGACTTGCTTGATATTATTTGAAAGTTTAATCCAGTTCCAGTATTATTCCTGATGACACTTTTTCTAGCCTTCTGAATGGCTGATTCGTGGTAATATATATACTAGGAAAAAATAATATGGCCGACTGCATATCATAAACAACCACTGTTTCTTCATATGTTTATCATTTTCAAAGGTAAATTTACAAGAAATAGCTTTTAGAAGGATTATTCAGGGCAATAAAGTAACTTTATTACTGTTTATTTTTATTGATGTCATCGTTTACATGGTTGATGAAGTTTTAGAGTCACAGTAATACGTATAACCAGTATAAAGCTAATACATGTAATAATATTACATAAAGTGCTTTATTTATATCTCGTGTATTTCTTGTTCAGATTGGATGTAACTAATGAGCCAGTTGGATCACGCATGACAGGAACATATCAGCGACTTGATTCAGATCAAGGCCAGTCTAATGAATATGGCACGAAATTTAGTAACCCAACTTCCCCAGATACCAACCCAGGTGATGAAGTGACCCCTGTAACATGTGATCCGTCATCAGGATCAGCTGAACCTTTGCAGAATAATAGATCAGGGTCTCCTGAATGCTTGCAGCCTGAGAATGGAGTGTCCTCTTCCAATGAGCATGTACCCGTCCAAACTAATGAAAATATTAACAACAGTAGGTGGTGATTTAGTAGATTAAAACATTTTTGTTTTATTTTTTAGGTATAAAATTATTTTTAAAATGGATGAAGAGCCTCTCATTAGAATTAATAAATAAAATCCAAATGGTTTAGTATGTCAAATTTACCAAAACTTGACAAAATCAATATTTAAATTGGAGTGGTAAATTGATAACGAAACCTTCACTCTAAAAATAGTCAGCACTAAATACTGCTAGACAAACTTCACATCATCTAAGATGAAACAAATTTTTCTACGTGCACATCTGTATGACAGATCATATTGAAATTAAAATTATATCATGTGACTTATTTAATATGTCACAAATTATGTTGCAATTTTAAGTGGGAAATCTATTTTAATCTAACCTGGGCACGTAACCCAAGTTAGGAAATTATTATGACATGTTTAAATAGATATTCTTTTTGCAATATGGTCAGTGAGTGTCTATAGGCATGAAGAAACCAGGCCTGATATGTTGGAAAAAATTGTTTTTAGCAGATTTTAAAATATTGAAAAATCCTGATATATTCCCTTTAAGATTATTTGGATGAATTCCTCAGTTTCATAGAAAATGATTTTTGTAATTTTGGGTAAAATATGTTAACGGTTTAATATCCATAGAAATGTTCACAATAGAAATAAATTTGTTGGAACATGTATTGTCATCACAAGGTGTGTAACTCTTTACTCAGCCTCTGATGTGATGCAATTAAAATCTTTATAATTTTATCTTTGTGACTGTTGTGGACAATAATATGAATTCAAGTGCTTTTATTGTTGAAGATGGATAAAGACAAAACTCAAACAAATGAACTGGTTTATAGTATTGGCATTTAGTTGGCAATGGCTTCCATAATATATGAATACAAACTATGCAGTCATGAAAGTCATTAAGAAATAGTATGTTCATATCACAGACCAGTTTATAATTGTCACTGAAAAATTGACCCTGTGAACCCTGGGTACAGATGTTCACAAAGATTTAAATCACTTTCCTTCGAAATGTCCACAAACAATGATCATTAAATGGTGCTTTGACTGCAAAATACTGCCAGTAGTCTTTATTGGAAATGTATGAATATTACGTCCTCTGCTGAAGCCATGATGAAATGAACAGGTCTGTCTTGCATGCCAGAAAACAACTTCCAGAAGAGATACTGAAAAATATATAAAAAACAACTGAAAACTCTGTTTCAAAAAGACATATATATATACCAATTAAAAGGCAGGATGTGGGAGGGTGGGTAATATTTGCAATACATAGAAACACAATGGGTTATTTATAATTTTTCTGCGATTGGATGTGCTGTTCGCCTCTCGAAACCTGGAATGTTTGAAAAAGGAAGTTGACAAAACGAAGTTCCTGTAATAATCACTTTACCATAATGATGACACAAATACATGAATAATGTATTTAGAAGTGGTTTCCTCCTCCAATAACCAGATTTAGTCTTTTAACTCGACAAATCCTAATATTTTCAAAAATAATTGATTTTTTTTTCAGAGGTATGAGTATAAATTAATGTAAGAAAATGTTATCAATTTTCAGTTTTGTAATTGTAGTAACGTTACTTTCAGTTGTTTTTGTTGTGTAGATATTAGTGGTTCAAAGATAATTTTTATTATCCCTTAGGTTCCTCCAAGTATGGAAAGAATTGAAATAGTCTTTCCAGAGTTACTTCCCATTAATTTATGAAAATTGAACATTAAATAACAGTTTGTTTTATGTAAGAAATGGAAAATACTATAACATGTTTATGACTCCTTCCACACATCAGTCGGTCCGTCTGTCAGCCTTTTTGTCACAAAGTCTTGTCCACAGAACTTCTCTGACAACTATTGTTGGGTTATGGGGAAACTTGCTGGGAAGGATTAGCGTGCATATCCACTTTTAAATCCAGTTTGATGATTTTTTACCAAGTAACAGCCTCTTGCATTATCATACTTTAAACTGATTAAATCTTGTTCAGATGGGTCCTCCGTGGCCGAGTGGTCTCCGGCGTCATCTCAAGATCACTTACCTCTCACTTACCTATGCCATATATAACTTATAATGTGTCGAAAATCGCGTTAAATCCCATTAAAAAAAATCTTGTTCATAGAACTTTGACTTCTGTGGTTGGATTTAACCGAAACTTACTGGGAAGGATCAATGTGATTTTTTTCTGTTCAATGAAATTATTCCTGACATTTATTATTTTATTTATCATTATTGACATTGTAAAAGAAATTGTATATTTGTCTGGATTCCACTGCATTCCTAACACTTTCATTATTTTGTTCCCTTTTACCACTTCTTTTTTTTGTTATTTTCATACATAACAGTATTTATAAGATTGGAGTGATAATACTTTCTTATTAATGAATAACTGTTTGAATGAGATATTTTATTAATGTTTAATTTACTTGCATGGTAATTTTAAATCCAGCATGCATGTGTGTGTGTGTTTGTGTGTGTGTCAATGGATCTCCTGTTTTAAATATACCCCTTCCATCCAGTTCTTCTAATAGGGCTGAAAGTAGATGTTGTGAAAAGGGACTGTTGTTCTATCACTAAAATATTGGAAAATATTGCGGCCAGAAACTGTTGTAGTTCTAGAGTATAGTATTGTTAAGATAAGGGATTTTCTACATGATATTGCTCTCTCTCTTTCCAGTGCTTGAAAGTATTTTAAATTACGTAAAAATACTGTCACTGTATGGTTAGATTTAGTTGTAATTGACCTGACAGAAGAACGTCTATCACTCCGCCCACTGGTCACATGGCATTGTTTGTACAAGTAAATACAATTGTAGTGTTTACTTAGACATCATTAGCTTGCCTAAGGAAAATGGCAATGTAGCAACTAATCTAGATCTCTGATTAGAAGTTTGACGTGTTTGATTGACAGCCCATGTCAGATCAGTTGTACAGGATAGTGCTGTCACTTTATGGCTGGATGTAGTTACAGGATAGTACTATTACTATATATTTGGATATAGTTTTCGTCTTGCAGGATGGTACTGTCACTTAATAGTTGGATGTAGTTTTTTTCATACAAGATAGTACTGTCACTATATAGTTAGATGTAGTTAGATGTTATTCTACGGGATAGTACTGTTAATTCTATATAATTTATACAAGTTTTATTCTGTATTCTATGAAATATACAAGTATAAAAATAAATTCTGAATGCTATGTTTTATCCAATAAACATGAAGTTATAATTGCTCTGTTTAAGTTTTAGTAAGGTTGGATTCTGTATAGAATACAGAACAAGTAAGTTTGTAAGTAAATATTATTTTAAGTCAACAAACAAAACTCTGGTTGAACTTTTGAACCAACATAAATTACAAACACATCATTAAAAACAAGAACAACTGCTGCTTCAGCCCAGCATTGTTTGTGTATGTCCTTTGTGCTGTTCTCAAATTATTAATATTTGAATATTACTTTTGTATGATACTTAAAAGTTACGTTGTACACTGATTCAGTTTAAACAAAGAATGCATAATTCACTGTAAATTATCATCAATGACATACAGGTGGATAAAAAATGAAATGATTTCATAATGAGATTAAAATGAGTTGATTTCATTTGAAGACAAATTATATATTAATTGATCAGTATTTTTAGTTGTAAATAAAAAACAAACTTTTTTTTTAATGGGGGGGAAGTATCTTTAAAATGTTTACAAAAAGATGAGAATGTTGGTCTGATTTCATTGTAAATGTTTTTGTACCAACATTTTGATAAAAATAAAATAAAAAATTATATCAAATCTTTATTTTATTTGTTACCAACATTAAGAAATCGTATTTATAAAACTAAAACATTTTAACTAAAACACGAAGAACTCTGTATGTAAGGTGTAAGACATTGTTAAATAATATCATTTCCATTCAATGACCTAATTTTCAGAATTCCATTTACAGGTCAGCCACAGTTCGGAGGTCAATCATCTCAGCCATCAGGTTTCAGATCTGTTACGGCCCCACAATTTCAACCACCAGCCCCAGGGTCAGCCCCTAAACAAGAAAGTATGCACTGCAATGGCTGTGGTAACATGGTCACGTAAGTAGTCTGGCACAGAGACAATAACACCATATTTATCTCCCACATTTATCTCCCACGTGGCGTTTTATTGAATGGTCATGTTGATAATGGGTATGTTATTGTATGGAAGGATGTCAAATTAAATTTTAAAGGAGGATAGTGTGAGTTGTTTCTCATTTTCCATGTATCTATTTCTTTTATTGGAACATTAATGGACTTTAAAATGAAGACTATCTTAATTGGATCTCTAATCGGCCAACTTCCATTAGATGTGTTAGGCCCAATAGCGCATCTGACAATCAACCCAGGGGTCATGACTTTGAATTCTTGCCCAGCCCCAGTCTCCTTGATAATTGTGGTCTATGAAATTGGGTCACATTGTCATTTGTCTTTCACTGCTGATTCAAGTGGGAAAATGATCAGTTACTTGCAGAGATGGATATGGCCGGATACTTGTTAACCTACCAGGGTCCCAAGAAACAGTGGATATGTTAACCCTTTACTTCATAAAGACGCCTTTGGACACCTCTAATACAGACACCTTTTGACACCTCTAATATAGTAGGCTTTTGAATAATTTGGTGAATTATGTTTATATTAACTGACAGAGTGGAAAACAGTGCAGGAAGTGTTCAGATTGCTCGTCACGAGCAATCTGAACTCTTCCTGCACTGTTTTCAAAGGCCTTCTGTGATTGGTATCTATGGAGTAAAGGGTTAACTGATTGTCTGTTAGCCCTCTACAGCATAAAATTGACACTTAATATTCAAACGAGCAAACAACAGTTCCATCATACATCGAAAATGATGGCCTTTATTGATACTACATGTGCTTTGTTTCCTATCTCATAACCGGAATCAAATTGGAATGAAATGGAGGATGACGTTAATTTGTATCCAGTGAAATGAAATGCAAAATAATTGTTATCTCCCCGCATACAGTAGATTGTATCCAGCAGTCTTTCATATTGAATAGAATATTGAAAACAACATAGTTGGTGTTGTCTGTACTGGTTTTATTGATTTTATGGTTAAAAAGATATAATTATAAATATATTTATTTTCTTTGCAACAATAAATTTGCATTAGATTCTTTTTTTTCCTAAAACAGTTTTACAGTGAAACAGGATTTTTTCCCCTTATATAATTTATGATACATGTACATCAAATAACTTTTAAAAAATTTGAGTGAAATTCTAAAAATCCATTGAAAGAAACATTTTCCACGGTTCAGTACTAATTATATCCGTGACTTAATTACATGTTTATAATTTTGTCTCTGATTATATTAATCTTTTATCTATGGGTATATTTTATACACTAAAAATGTCATTAATAAGCCTGTTCCATTTCAGAGGTGTATTTGTGCGTGTGAAGGGATTGCCATATCACGAGAAATGTTTCAAGTGTTTCAACTGTGGCGTCTTCTTGAAACAGAAAGGTAAACCTAGCATTTGCGCATTGTGTTTAATTTCTTTTTTTCCTTCAGGCAGACTGTGAGCTTAGTACTGGTTCTATCCAGGTAGATTGTGAGGTTAGTACTGGTTCTATCCAGGCAGACTGTGAGTTTACTACTGGTTTTGTCCAGTCAAGTCAGATTGTGAGCTTTGAACTGGTCCTAACCAGGCAAATTGTGAGCTTTGTACTGGTTCTATTGAGGTATATTGTGAGCTAAGTGCTGGTTCTATTCAGACAGATTGAAAGCTTTGTACTGGTTCTATTCAGATTGTGAGCTTAGAACTGGTTCTATTGAGGTATATTGTGAGCTTAGTACTGGTTCTATTCAGGCAGATTGTGAGCTTTGTTCTGGTTCTATTCAGATTGTGAGCTTAGTACTGGTTCTATTGAGGTGTATTGTGAGCTTAGTACTGGTTCTATCCAGACAGATTGTGAGCTTAGTACTGGTTCTATTGAGGTATATTGTGAGCTTAGTACTGGTTCTATCCAGGTAAACTGTGAGCTAAGTACTGGTTCTATCAAGGTATATTGTGAGTTTTGTACTGGTTCTATCCAGACAAGGCAAATTGTGAGCAAAGTACTGGCTCTATTGAGGTATATTGTGAGCTTAGTACTGGTTCTATCCAGGCAGACTGAGCTAAGTACTGGTTTAATCGAGGTATATTGTGAGCTTATTACTGGTTCTATCCAGGCAGATTGTGAGCTTAGTAATGGTACTACCAATGGAGACTGTGAGCTTAGTACTTGTTTTATTCAGGTTGACTGTGAGATTTGTGCTGGTTCTATTCAGACATACTGTGAGCATAGTACTGGTTCTATTCAGGCAGACAATAAGCTTAGTACTGGTTTTATCCAGGCAAATTGTGAGCTTAGTCTGGTTCTTTCCAGGGAGATTATAAGCTTAGAACTGGTTCTATATTGACAAGACTGTGAGCTTAGTAGTGGTTCTATCCAGGCAGACTGTTGGCTTAGTACTTGTTCTATCCAGGTAGACTGTGAGCTTAGTATTGGTTATATCCAGGCAGACTGTAAGCAAAGTACTGGTTCTGCCCAGGCAAACTGTGACTTAAGTACTGGTTCTATCAAAGCAAACTAAAAGCTTAGTGCTGGTTCTATTCTGGCAGACTGTGAGTTTAGTACTAGTTTTATCCAGACAGACTGTGATCTTAGTACTGGTTCCATCAAGGCAGACTAAAAGCTTAGTACTGGTTCTATCATGACAGACTGTGAGTTTAGTACTGATTCTATCCAGGCAGACTATAAGCTTAGTACTAGTTTATCCAGTCAGACTGAGCTTAGTACTGTTTCTATCAAGGCAGACTATGAACTTAGTACTGTTTCTATCCAGGCAGACTGTGAATTATGTACTGGTTCTATCCACGAAAACTATAAGCTTAGTACTGGTTCTATCCAGGATACTGTGAGCTTAGTACTGGTTCTATCCAGGCAGACTGTGAGCTTAGAACTGTTTCTTTCCAGGCAGACTGTGAGCTTAGTACTGGTTCTATCCAGACAGACTGTCAGTTTAGTACTGGTTCTATCAAGGCAGACTGTGAGCTTAGTACTGGTTCTATCCAGGCAAACTGTGAGCTTAGTACTGAATCTATCCAGGCAGAGTGCGAGTTAAGTACTGGTTCTATCCAGGCAGACTGTGAGTTAAGTACTGGTTCTATCCAGGCATACTGTGAGTATAGTACTGGTTCTATCCACACAGACTGTTAATTTTGTACTGGTTCTATCAAGGAAGACTATAAGCTTAGTACTGGTTCTATCCAGGCAGACTGTGAGTTAAGTATTGGTTATATCCAGGCAGACTGTAAGCAAAGTACTGGTTCTGCCCAGGCAAACTGTGACTTAAGTACTGGTTCTATCAAAGCAAACTAAAAGCTTAGTGCTGGTTCTATTCTGGCAGACTGTGAGTTCAGTACTAGTTTTATCCAGACAGACTGTGATCTTAGTACTGGTTCCATCAAGGCAGACTAAAAGCTTAGTACTGGTTCTATCATGACAGACTGTGAGTTTAGTACTGATTCTATCCAGGCAGACTTTAAGCTTAGTACTAGTTTATCCAGTCAGACTGAGCTTAGTACTGTTTCTATCGAGGCAGACTATAAACTGAGTACTGTTTCTATCCAGGCAGACTGTGAATTTTGTACTGGTTCTATCCACGAAAACTATAAGCTTAGTACTGGTTCTATCCAGGATACTGTGAGCTTAGTACTGGTTCTATCCAGGCAGACTGTGAGCTTAGAACTGTTTCTTTCCAGGCAGACTGTGAGCTTAGTACTGGTTCTATCCAGACAGACTGTCAGTTTAGTACTGGTTCTATCAAGGCAGACTATGAGCTTAGTACTGGTTCTATCCAGGCAAACTGTGAGCTTAGTACTGAATCTATCCAGGCAGACTGCGAGTTAAGTACTGGTTCTATCCAGGCAGACTGTGAGTTAAGTACTGGTTCTATCCAGGCATACTGTGAGTATAGTACTGGTTCTATCCAGGCAGACTGTTAATTTTGTACTGGTTCTATCCAGGAAGACTATAAGCTTAGTACTGGTTCTATCCAGGCAGACTGTGAGTTAAGTATTGTTTGTTTTCCAGGCAGACTGTGAGCTTAGTACTGAATCTATCCAGGCAGACTGTAAGCTTTGTACTGGTTCTATCCAGGCAGACTGTAAGCTTAGTACTGGTTTTTTCCAAGCAGACTGTGAGCTAAGTACTGGTTCTATCCAGGTAGACTGTAAACTTAGTACTGATTTTATCCAGGCAGACTGTAAGCTTAGTACTGAATCTATCCAGGCAGACTGTAAGCTAAATACTGAATCTATCCAGGCAGACTGTAAGCTTAGTTTTCCCTGTTAATCCGTCCATTTGTTTCCTTCATAAAAAAATGGTTTGCGATCAATAACTTTTTTTTAATTTCAATCACTGAAAAGTGATCCATTTAATCACACCGTAATAGGTCTGTGAGGGTCGGGATGGGCCATCCCTCAACAAACCGTACAAATATATGTATCAGTCAAGTTGTAACATACATTCATATATATATACGCTGAAAGGAAAAAGAAAGCGTACATTTTGGTTTTTAAAATTATTTCATTATTGACTAAGTTTATTCATGTTATGGAAAATGAACTGATTTTTTCTTATTATTTTGCTTTGAAATGAATTAAATGTTTGTTTTTTGATTCAACAATATGATGAAATAGACAAGTTCAAGAATTGTCAACTGCAGTCAAATGTTACAGGAGTTACAGCTCCATTTTTACTTATTTTTTAGAAAAAAATTGGTTTCCCATCAATAGCAGGGGCATTCATGTTGATGGACACATTTCTATTGTTAAACTAAATTGTCAATAGTTTTGTCCCGGCATCTAAGACTACCATAACAAACTTAACTGACTATTTCTCTGATTTTGATACAGGTTACTTCATGATAGAAGGAGAGTTGTACTGTGAGATCCACGCTAGACGGGCGGCCGAGGCGCCAGGAGATAACATGAGGGCTGCTGGAGCAGTGTACAGGTAAACATCTTAGGAAAGTTGTCTTGGTGTCGTACAATTTCTGATGTCTATCGTTAACGAATAGACATTGATTGTCTCATATATCAAGCAGTAGATGGACAGTTGTATGTTTCTTGTGGAATTTTATTAAGATAAAAATAAACAAGTCATCTTATAAAATAACATTAAAGCCATTGCTCAGTCAGTTGTACATGTGTATTAGACTGTGATTTCATGCAAGCAGTCCTCACTTTAATAATTAGTAGCAAATTCAGTTTATCAGTTGATAGTTCACAAAGCCGCCAGTGCCAAGTCGATAGTAGCCCATTAGGCTGTATGTTCAAGCTGGGCAGTCATCATTGCTTTTTATAACACACTTTCCTTTTATGTTCCTGCCATTTATGGGTTACAAATAAAGTTTTTTTCTGACATTGTCTCATTCAGTGGCCTGTAAACTTCAACCCAATTTATTTACTATTAATGCTGACAGTGTAGCACAAAACCCAAAATCTATGGGCTACTATTGCCAACAAATTAGCAAGATCCAAAGATCAAGGAAAACTATTGCCAACAAAGTAACACAAAACCCAAAGTCTATGGGCAACTATTGCCAACAAAATAGCAACAAAACCAAAGATCATGGGCAACTATTGCCAACAAAGTAGCACAAAGCCCAAAGATCATTGGCAGCTATTGCCAAAAGATTAGCACAAAACCCAAAGATGATTGGCAACTATTGCCAACAAATTAGCAAAAAAAACCAAAGACCATAGACAACTATTACCAACAAAGTAGCACAAAAACCAAAGATTATGGACAACCAGTGCTCACAAAGTAGCACAAAAACCAAAGACTATGGACAACCAGTGCTCACAAAGTAGCACAAAAAAGTTGTTAATACCAAACATTACATTGTCTTCAGGGGCATAGCGTGACAAATTTGGAAGTTAGTCAGTGGGTAGGGGGATTTTCCCATCTGTGGGTTGGGTCCACGGAAGGTTACAGAAATGGAAGTAAAAATGGTGGCTTCGGGTGACTTTTCAAACTTTAATACTTAGAGCACTTTAATTAAGCAAAATAATTACCCGCGGCTTTGATTTCAAACGTTACTCAGTAGTGTACTGTGTACGCCACGCTACGCGCTTGGGTTTTATACTAATTTATTTTATCTCAATAAAATTATTGTAAAGCAAACTCAGAGCTTATATGAATCACTCTTGAGTTCATCAGTACTGAATTGTGTTTGGGAGGCCATTGGGACATATGTAGAGATAGAATGTGCGGCATGTGCATGAGTGACTGATACAATAACTGTAACACTACTGCCCTGCTCTGCTCAGTTTGGGACACATCAGGCTGCAGATTTAAAGCTAATTATTAAAACAAATGTTCCATCAATGCTCAGAAAGTATCATATTGAAATTTGTATGCTATCATTTTTGTTTCTACATGTATATCAGTATTTTTTGAATGGATGTTTATCATATTGTTTTAATTTGGCAACCACTACTGCATGTGTGATGTTTGGACATCCTTAGATGTTAGCTGTAGCTAAACCAGCTTCTCGTGACCTTGGCCGTTATCTAGATCTTATGGCTTTCTATGTTGAATATGTATTTTGGTTTGCTTTCTAACTTTATCTGATGCTCGGTAGATACATGTATGTGCTGTATAGCTCTGTGAACAATATTATGGGTGAATGAATGTCTATTTTATACAAAGTTTCATGTAAAGAAACTGTCTCATGATGTTTTTAAGATAAGGGGAATACAAATCTGAAATCATCAAAATATTTTGGTATATCATTATTTAGATGTTGTCTTTCTTTCTCAGCTAATAAAGTTCCACAGATTTTTCAAAATAGAACATTCCATTTTACTAACAATGTCATTATTGGCAGTAAATGTTAACCTAATTCCCCAGCCAATGAAATCGCCTGAGGACGAGAGAGTAGATCAACATCTAAGCCAGTTAGAAGTTACATGGACTTTTCTACTGGCATAGAAAATTCCATTTAACTTCTAATTCATATGTACTGGTACAAAACCATACATCTCCATAACATTTAACATGTCCAGGAGCAAATATATTATTTGGGTTAACATTGATAAAAAATAACTTTCAATGAAATACCAGTTATCAAGCTTATGTAAATTTTTATTTTATTTTTCAGATAAACATCCAGTATAGAAGTTGAGTAAATGTTACACTTTGTTTGTAAACAAAAGAGGAATGAGAGAGGTTGTACTCTGTTACAATAGTAACCGATCCTGATGCCCCATAGCAACCATGCCACAATTTCCTGTGTTCAACACTATAGATTTGATGCCTCATCTACATAACTTATATACCAGTCATTTTGGTTCATTGCATGTACTTTCTCCGTCTGCTGATTTGTGTTTTTTTTACAAATTGAAAAAAAGGTGATTCTATAAATAGCTATGGGTAGTTCATAGATGATTTTAGAAACATGTACCCTATACATGTACATGGCCAGTTAATGTTTCAGTAAAAAATGGCATTTTATTATTGGTACATGCACACTATTTTTTTTTATATTCAGTTTCTACTATTGATATTTTTGTCTGCATGTGTTCTGCACATGTTGGGCAGGAGAGATCACAATGTTCATTGTTTATTGATGGGATAGAAAGTTTCTGGCTCATGTTTCACCAACAAAAACTTTAATACTTAAAAACTTAAATTTGAGAAAAGCAGTCAGGTGATCATGATTTTAGACTGGTTCCAGTTAAACTACTTATGGTTTCCTTGATATTGGTTAGATAATAGATACATAACCAGTCAAAACTTAGTTAAGTTTTTAAGTATTTAAATATTGGCGAAACAGAAGCCAGGTCACTTTTATACAGGGTCTATTCATGTACCTATTAGCGATGTGTCTTCCTTTTAAATTTTACAATGCTGATCTTTATGGAATAGTTGGTTTGCACAATACATTTAAGGACAGAAATGTGCCTTAAAATCAGGTTTATTGATAGCTTTATATATCCAAACATATAAGAGAAAGCATTTTTTTTATTCACAATGTAAAACATCCAACAAATGCAAATGTTGGGTAGTAGTAGTTGGATACCTGTAATGTAACTTGTTTATAAAAATGATACAGGTAGTGCTGACAGAGCTTATAAACATCTGTTCTCCTTTACTTGGTAATGTATTTTGTAAGATTTCTCATTAAACACCAATTGTAATGGTTTCAAAGTGTATTAAAATAATGTCCAAGCCGTTATGTGTTCATGGAATTTGACCTAAGATTTTCCCTCCTAAAGGTGAATGCTCAATGGTATGAATGACCTTTTGTGATATCCGTCCAGGTCAATGTAAGTTATATAGGAAACCTGACTAGAGCCATGTTTTTTTAACGATTACTTATATTTTCATATTGGTATTCAACGGCTGTATTTTGGCATTTATAAATTTTGCAGTGGTGTTTTGAGAATAATTTGTTTTTAATTCCATAATTCGGTCAATTTTGAAACAATGGTAATGTATTTAACCCTTTACTCCATAGATACGCGTTTCCCGCACAAATCACAGAAGACATTGGAAAACAGTGCAGGAAGAGTTTCAATTGCTCGTAACGAGCAGTCGGACGAGCAAGCGGAACACATCCTGCACTGTTTTCCACTCTGTCAGTTAATATAAACATAATTCACTCAATAATTCAAAAGCCTTCTATATTAGGTGTCCAAAGGCATCTATATTAGGTGTCCAAAGGCATCCATATTAGGTGTCTAAAGGCGTCTATATTAGGTGTCCGAAGGCATCCATATTAGGTGTCCATAGGTGTCTATATTAGTTGTCCAAAGGCGTCTATATTAGGTGTCCAAAGGTGTCTATATGAAGTAAAGGGTTCAGGCATTTTTCTTGTAAATATATTGTACAGCAGGAGAGTATAGATCTGACTACGACATTCGATCGTTTATTTATATTTTATTGTTCCTGTAACCAATGTTGGTGCTATATACATTGTATATATGATTTGTTAAGACAGCTTTGTTGCATTTTGTTAATAGATGATATTAATTGAAAAAATGACTTATGAAGACATTTTGATGTACATATATGTATATTAAGACTAACAATTTTCCTAAATTGATTAAATTGGTTCAGATTTAATTAAACATTTTGTTGTTTCCAATTAGAACTATGAAGGAAAAGTTTGTTAGATGTGATATCTTCACTTATCTAATAAAGATGAAAGTGGAGTGGTAGTGCAGTGGATAGTGTGTTGCCCACTCACACCAGAAATTGTGGGTCAACCCCAGGCTCATTCTGATAGCTTCTCAAAACAACACTCAGTTCTGGTTCTAAATACCAGGAAATGGGTTCGAGAGCCATTTATGTTAGCTCTGAGTTTCCTTCGCATTTTAGCTAAAATAGAAATGAATATAAACCTAAATGTATCTATAGATGTTTTATAAAACTTTTTGAGCATTTGTTTTACAAAATACTTGACATTATACTTATATCCAAACTAAATATACATGTATTTCATCAAATTTTAATTTTTGCAGTCAGTAGCGCTTATTTGAAGAAATTATTATTTTTATATATAAATTTCATGATTAAAGTACTTTTTACAAGCATCATCATTTTTAACAGTTTCTTTGATGAAATTTATTTTTTAAAACTTATGGAAACCATGAGTTTCTATTATTATGCTATACAGTGTTTGTAGAATTGTTTTCGAAAAACAAAAGCACAACATTTTCTGTTTCATATCGCTCAACTGAACTAAGAAAACATGAATAGTATTGTTGTTGTTTAAGTTGGACTATATGAGATGGGGGAGGGTGGGGTGGGAGTCCAAAGTTATTTTAAACGCATGCTTGCTCAATAATTCAGCAGAGTCATAGATTGCTGCCATTTCGCCAGTGCTGCATAATAAAGTGAAGTAAACAAATTAACCTGTCTCATAAGAAAGCTGTGGATATTTACCATGACTTTCTATGTCTACTTCAACCTCAAACAAGCTCATATCTATTAAATGAAGATTTTATAAATTGAGTTCATATGTTCATAAAGATTAAGTGTGACCAATCACAGGCAAACAGTCTCAATTTGATAGAATTGACCAAATGTGGGCTGTCAATCAAACAATTCAATTATCCAATCAGCGATCGATATTGTTTCCAGGGCCACCATTTTCCTTAGACAAGCTTATGGTCTCTAAGTAACTTAAACACTACATTGTATTACATTGTATTTACTTGGACAAACAACAACATGTGGTAGGTGGGAGGAGTAATAGTTGCTCCCAAGTCGGTCAGTTACAGGATGGATTTTAAGTTCTTGTGGTTCTACATTTCATTAAGCAGTATATTCATCAGTTCCTGCATACATATCCTTGTAGCCCACGTGTTTGTATGTTTGATACCCACAGAATAGTAAGTAGCCCCAGACATGTAAATTGTTATATATAAGACTAGGTCATCTTAGTTAATTATTTCCCTTCCTGTCCTGGCATTTAATGCACAAAATGACTCTTTTTATTTAAATGGTGCATTGATAATCCACTTGTAGTGTATTTACGTCCTTGGGTTCAATTTACACACAAAGATTTAAAGAGCAAATTAAATGTACAACAAAGGTAGTTAATGCTATTAACTATTAACAATTACTTAATTATATGGCAAATGAAAGATGTATTTGCACCAAATACTTTAAGAAAAACAAACAAAACAAAGAAAAACGAGATAATATTTTAAGTTCTGTTTACTTTATTACTGAGAGAGATATAAAAATACAAGACCTAACATATGATTTTAAGTGTTATAGGTTCTGATTATTGCTTGAAGTGTACTGGCTGTATTCCAAACCTACTTACAAGCAGTTAACTGCTGAAGCAATTAGTAGAAGTTGTAAATTAATTGTGCCATTAATGTACGGTTTGTTTGTGTATCAATATGTTCATGCAATTATACAGTGTTAAGTTTTCAGTATAGATGTATGCATGTATATATTTTTAACAGATTTCGCTGAGTGTGTTAGTGAATCTGATTTTGAATTTATTTTCGGTATTTTATGGTTTTTGTTGAGTTGTTTTTTTTGTGGGGGGGGAGGAGGTGAACAAAAAGGTGAACAAGCTTAATTAAAGTATATGTTAAGACGATGGTTTCCCTTTTTTGTGTACATGGGGATATGGGTATAGGGTATTTCAGAAAATGTTTTATAGACTTTTGTAAAATAATGTGTGCTTGGAATGTTGATTATATACACTAGCAATATTCTGCCGTTCCATAATTTCAGGTATGAGTGGGGAAGAGGACATATTTTATGGTGAGTGGGGTGGGGGTGGGAGGGGGGGGGGGGAACACAAAACACCAAATATTTATTTTGACTTCCTCAAACAGTGCGAATGTCGTGAATAAGTCAACCAGATTCATGCTAGCTGAAATGGTATCACCCAGGCTTATATCCAGCGGCTGCATAGTAAATAATGCATGTATTAATGGCATTATTTCTTATTTGATCACATTGAGTAAGAATAATGAATAGTGGTTAATATGATACAAATTGACCTCAGCACAGCGGCATATATCTTGAATAACGGGTTTGGTAAAATGCCCCAATAAATTATGCGATAATGTTTTCAAAGTATAATAGCTTAATTCTTTCTGCATTTCTTATTTAACAAAATATTAAATCTCAATATTTCCAAATATATATGCTTTACTTTGATATTATTTGCAATACCAGTATCATGGTTCAACTATTGCATTTGTGCTTTTTTAGATTTTATTTATTTTTTACTATGCAATATATTAACTGATTAAATTGATATTACTAGTAATGCGTTGGTCTCATTTCATTAACCATTTTAGCTCCCATAAGGAATGCTCTAGACAAGCTATTTGATCACACTGTATCCATTGTTCGTCCGTAATTGTTTTGATATATGCATTCTTCATTGGATCAAGCCATAATTTTTTTCTTTTCCATTCTGCCGGGCCCAGTTAGTTTAGTCGGTAATATGACTGACTATCAGTCCAAGGGTCGCAAGTTTGAATTCCCGCAAAGTTACAATTTCCGTGATTATTAATATATGACATCTCGCCTCATTGTCATTTGTCTTTCACTGCTGATCCAAGTGGGAATCTTATCAGTTGTTTGTGGAGATTGGTGTGCTCATATACTGGTTAACCATGAAAGATCCCAGGAAAGAGAGGTTTGGTTGCTTGATTGTCTCTGCCTTAGATGCCAAAAAAAGATGCTCAATCAAATTCCAGTCGAATAAATTGCCAACAATAATTCCCTTTTTTGGCGCTCACAAATGTGACTGTACCTACATTTTTATCTCTTGCTTTATGAAGAAAACTCGGGGGATATTGAAATGGCGTCAGTCTATCTGTCACTTTTTGGACCAACAATGCAACTTCTCCAACCATTTTAACCAGATTCAAATAAAACTTGCTGTACAGCAAGTACATGGTTTGAATATGTCTGTGAGATCTGCGTTCTGATAAAATCATTTTTAATAAGAGTTTTGGCTCTGCTCTTTCAACTTAGATTTTGTTATACTTTGGACTAACAACTTTGCAGACACAACTCCTCCAACAGTTTTAACATGATTTTACTACATGGTTTGAACATGTACATTTTTTTTTGGCGTTTCAATTCAATAAATTTTGTAATGCAATTATGGCCCTTTCTACTTTCAACTAAGATTTACCTTTTACCTGGGACCAACTATTTTGCAGACACAACTCCTCCCAGTTTAAACCCCTTGTACATCATGTACATGGTCTGAATATGTGACTGAGATTGGCATTCTGATTAATGGCTCTTTGTTCTTTTAATTTAGATTTTGTTATGCTTGAGACCAATAAACCTTGCAAACACTTCTCCTAAAACACTTTAAAATCAATTCAAATGGAACTTGCTATAGAGCAAGTTCATGGTCTGAATATGTGCCAGTGAGATTGCTTTCTGTTTAAATTATTTTTCATGGAATTATGGCCCTTTGTTCTTTTAACTTCGATTTTATATCATACTTTGGACCAACAACGTTATCAGCTCCTCCTAGTTTTAACCTTGTTTAAATGTACAGCTCATTTATGGTCTGAATATGTGTCTGTGTTATTTGGGTTCCAATATGTTATGTTTGATGGAGTTATGGCCCTTTGTTGTTTAAACTTAATTTTTACATTACACTTTGGCCTAACAACCATGTGGTCGCAACTCCCCCTACAGTTTCAAGCCAATTCAAACGAAACTTGCTGTACAGCAGACATGAACCTGCAGTCACAGTGTTCCAGTTCAATGATTTTAATTGAGTAATGGCTCTTTCTAATTTTAACTTAATTTTTTTCTTTACACTTTAGACCAAAACTTAGCGGACACAACTTTTCCCACAGTTTTAATTCTATTAAATGTAACTTGTATAGAAAGTGTAAGAAGCTACATGGCCTGAACATGGTATTTCAGCCTTTAACTATTAAGTCAAAGCAACTACCATCTTGAATTTTCTGCCAGTTCCCTAAAAAGGTTTCACTACACAGTTGAATTTTGTTCTTTGTTATATACAAAATAAGGTCTAGGATTTCCAAGGTAAAAAAGAATTCCACATAGTATTTTTTTATCATAGTAGGAATGTATATACACATAAAAATGCATAATAACTTGTAGGTTGATCAGCTTATGTTTTTTTAAAGAGGGTGCAGTAACACCCTGAGATTTATTTGGGAAAAAAAGTCGTCAGATGCTCATAAATACATGCATATGTTGAACTCCTATAAAAGTCACTTTTTTAACACCAGCAATGTCTTACCGGTATTACAGTATATGCTATGCCAAGTTTTGCTCTAGTCATCTGCAGCAAGAAATCTCAACCACTATGAACCATTTTAAAAATTATTTTATATTCTATATAACTTATTGTTGAGAACATTCAATGTCTAGTTTGCAAATGATTTAATGATATTTATTACATTGAAATACAAAAAAAAATAAATACCGAAACGAATTCAGAAACAACTTTGCGTCGATTCTTTTTCACATTTTTTTGAATTGTTTATTTTTGGTCTTGTGGCAGTTGTGCTTTGAATTTCAAGTCACATTTTTCTAAAATGTTAGGCCTTTTTAAAGAGTGTCTTTGATATATATTCATACAGATCTATATTGATTTTTCTTTATCTTTGTCATTATGGTAAAATATATGAAAACCGAAAAGGTTACGAGATATATTGTTAACAGTTTATGCCGAAAAAAGTTGTGCTGTTTGGAGTTTGTAACATCTCGTGTGTAATCCCATTCAAGATTTTCTGGTATCATCTGCAATCTAATTGGCTGTGTGGAGCGCGTGGTCCAGTGGTAGAGCACCCAACCCATGATCGTAAGGTCATGGGTTCAATCCTCTGCCACGTCTTTTCAGAATGTGCTTAGTAATGGTTCTACCCAGGAAGACTTCAAGCGTGATTTGTCTAAGTTGTAAGAACTTGTTTCAGAATCAAAGTAAAATAAATAAGTTTAAAAAAACCCCTAAAATCTGATTCACTTACAACTGATAAGGACAGAGCTTATGTATCTGGGTCATCTTTATGACAATGATTGACATTCGCTGTGTCATTTAGTTTGAGGGGAGTGAAAATATAATACACAGGATATTGTGATTGCGGGAGATTTTGACTCGTCTGGGACTTGCGGTTTTTCTCTTTGATTCCAGGAGAATCCCGCACAATGCAGAAGAGTTTGCATGTATGAAAATATTTCAAACCCAAATCACATAAAGTTTTTTTAAGCGTTAGAATCATGTTACCGTGGGCAAAAGGGGCGTAACTGTGTAGAGAGACATAAACGCCTTGATTTTTTCAACCCACACGTCCCCACCATTAAAGATTTTTTTACAACTCCAGCCTTATAATGCAATGTTTCAGTAACCACATCCACATGCAATGTTTATATTGATCAGTCCATGGCCCTTTCGAGCGGGGAATATGAATTCACTGAATTTTCTTGTTTTATCTGAATCATTAACCATAATTAAAGCAATATTGTAGCAAAAATATGTTTATGACAGTTAATCCTTGGAGTGTAACAAAACAACAAAAAGCTCATCACATTTTTTTTCTATTTTATTATTTTTATACATCAATCCATGGGTACCTAATTTACGGAAGCATAGTCTCAGTGATTATAACAGTTCAGCAGATAAAAAAAACAAAAAATCATGAACAATTTTCAATGCAACTAACTTACGTTTTATCCTTGTCTATAAAACCAGGTACAGAACAAACAACATATTAGGTTAATAATAGTGGAGGTAGGGTACCCAATCAACTGGTTGGAAAGTCACTTAAACAAGGACAGTAACTCTAGGAGTAAAGAATTTATCTGTTTTACATTTTCTTTTTTTTTCTTTCAAGTAGAGCACTTAACCAGTCTTATCATTTTAAATCAACTAACTACTTAAGTTGACACAGCCTATTTCTTACACTATACCTCCAAAAAAACACTTATAAGCATTGTATTCGAAAGTCTAAAACACTTATAAGATTTGCCGAAAAGTGGAAACCTGCTACAATTTGTGTACACAGCAAATGAAATATTTGCACTTATTCTGACTAGCCAAATTGTAAAAAAAAGCATAAAAATATCCCAAAGTAAATACAGAATGATAAATGCTTGGTGCAATGATAGGTGTACGCCATTTCTATCTAATGGTAAACTGGTAACATCGTTTACGAGATTCATGTCAATATAAAGATTTTAAAATTACTTACAAAATTTATATGCATACTCCTGTATAGAAAGAATGAACTGCTTTTAAAAAAATGAATGATATGTTTTATATTAAAGGCAAAACTTGTTTGATATGAATGTATAAAATTTGTTTTGATAAGGCACATGCTTTTGAAATTCAAAATTTATTTAAAAAAAAACACAAAAAAAACCAACATCTTAACCGCAACAAGCACAATATATCGTAGTACAACAAAATGTGGCTATAACCGATAGTCAAGAAATCAATCATATACAATGTGGACTACATTAATGACCATATAAACACACGTTGACATCTGACCTATTGCTATCCATGTGTACAGATACTTTACAATAAGCATAAAAACTGCAGTTTATCATATATATGAATTGAACGAGACTAATACATTCTGGCAATCATAGGCAAAAACTTTTTCAAGTGTTCATAAACATCCAATAAATCCATACTGTCTCCACATGCAGATAATTTAACTGGCTACATTATCAGAATTCTGAATTTCAAGACACAAACTTTTATTTATAATAATATTAATTTCAATGCATTCACGTGGCGATAAACGTGACCAATATGGAGTTGTGGTATACAAATTTGGAGGCAGTTCAAATCCACGACTGTAATTTGTCAAACATTTGCTACACATGTATTAAAATGTTGCTTATGACCTAAAGATGTGTATACGAACAAGTAGATATTTCACAACATTTGTTAAACAGTTTAAGGCCACCGTGTGCCTTTAATGTGAGGCTTATATAAATTGTAAGAATATAAGTTTAGCATATAGTATGGTAAATAGTTGCATAGCAAATGTATGAATACATCATCTCTTAATAAAACGATAACAATATGTACATATGCGCTTGTGATAGGTATCGCATTAATTCTTCATTCTCTTTTTCAATTTTACTAATTAAATAAAATAGACATTCTACAGATAAAGAAAAAACATTCCTATAAATGGTTGGGTGCGTCATATATACATACATCATCACCAACAACACAATCTGATTGTTGTTTTCGTGTTTATGATATCAGTATAGGCTTTAGCCCGCCCATTACAGAGACTCCGATTTACAAGCTGAAATTCCGTAAGTAAGTTAACTGGGGCATTTTAATACAAATGCTTTAATAACCAAGTGTTATTACTTAGTTGGTAAAAAATATATATTATTCATTTTCATGTCTCAAATGACCTGACGTGAGTTGTCAATCAAACAAGGCCATTATCCAATCAGCGATCAATATTGTTTTCTGGACTGTTATTTTCTTTAGACAACCTAACATTCTCTAAGTAAACACTATATTGTATTACATTGTGTTTACTTGGAAGAACAACACCACATGGTCAGTGGGCGGAGCGATAGTCGCTCTCACATCAGGTCAACTGACTTATTTGTGAATATTCTTGTTCATTTTAATGGCTCTGGTTTTTCACATACACATATACACTGGTATACAAGATATTCATTTCTATCTACCGGTATTCAAAGAAATAACATTTATAAATGATTAATAATAAATATATTGCATATAGAATATTTAACAGCTTCTAATTTACATTTACACTGAATGACCCTCAATATTTTATACGTCTGAATCTGGAAAATTATCATAAACATTCTCAAGTAGAATCAGAGATGTCACTGATGGAAAAATATATATCACGCAATATCAATTATACTTTGATTAATCAATTAAGGATAAAGAACTGGGTTACGCGAAAATATCCTCGTTATCGATTGCATATGAACAGTGTTATTTTTTTAAATTCTTATAAAGCTACAGGTATTACAAAATTTATTTTATTTATATGAATTTCTTTTCTCTAAACTTAATCTTTTATTCCTAAGGCAAAAACAATAATACTGCGCTATCAAACCAATCAGTATCATTAATTACTGGTCGACATTGCACCTAGGATTAATAATAAGTTTCTATCCATGACATCTCTTTATCACTGCGGGAATACTCCAATACCTGATACATAATATGAATTTAGATAATCAGATAATAGCAATCTGAATCCAGAAAATCAAATCATTATCATAATGAATCCTGATAATCAGATAATTATTACATGAATCCAGAAAGTCAGATAATTGTTGCACAAATCCAGAATATAGGATAATTACCAGTAAGCTTTTTTATATGTTATTATGCTGTAGATGAGACAATAATTCATGTGATTTCAATGAATCTATTTATCCTTAAATATATGACATAAAAGAGTCCCAAAATTAAAGTCATCAAAATATATGGAGTCTTCCCTAAACCGGGAAATCTGCGATACCCAGACATCCATAAACCTGTTATATAGTCATCTCTAGATCTGTGATCTCCAGTCATCTTAAAGTCTTTAAATCTGTGATATCATGTCAACAAAATTTACATGTGATATCCAGAAACATAAAAAATATGTTACTTTTTTTTAAAAATCCAAATCAGTCCCCTAGAAACATTACAATTTCAGGTAAGGTTTTACAATTTATAAATAACAATATGTGGATATAATCCAACACTACCCAGGCATATCTTTCTTGATGTAATAAATGGTGAATAATTAACATACATGTAGAATATTTTTTATAGCAAAAAATACATGATTTCAACAAGAAGGTATAACAGCACTACAAACGTAATATCAACCAATCAGCACAGAGTCAGGTGGTTTTGTACATGTATAAATATGAAAACACTCAATTCTATTCATTTTAACAATTATATAATCATATTGATGGAAACATTTCTTTCATCAAAATATTGCTTATAAAGCAACTGATAAAGTTTTTTTGTTGGTGGATAATGCAAATTGGCAATTCTTCATTAGTTAACATTTCTCCAACAATTATTTTTTGTTCGTAACAAGAACATTCTTTTAAAAATCATTACCCATTTACCAAATACAGTCAAACCTCTGTAGGCAGTCAATTCTATTAAACAGCCACTTGTCTAAAGCAGACATATTTCCTATTTCTATGCGTTCAGAGCAAATTGATCTGTATTACGGGTAACCACAAACCCTTTTACAAAAGGCCATTTTTCTCGTTTCCTTGACTGACTGCTTAAGACAGGTTTGACTGTACCAGTAATATATATTGAATAAAGTCCAACTGGAGACATAATTGTACAAATTACAGCAGCAGTACACACTTTAAACTTTTGTTCTTACCTCTAATTGTTTTACCTACCTAGAATACACAATACACAAGCCTATAACAGCAGTGCCACAATAACTGACATCTGAACTTATAATGGCAAACACAATAATGCTCATGATATGCTTCGTAAACCTACAACAGAACAGCCTTATCTCAATATAATAGTATACATCACTGCCTTCATCAGGAAATTTCTTGTTGGATGAGAAACATCTGTTTTTGTTATGCTTAAACGTTTAAATTTTGGAAAAACCATAGCATTAAAATTAATACAAAGGCTTTATTTTATGACAATCCCAGTGGTATGGCTGCCTTAACACCACAATGCCCTGGCTTGCACAAATTCTAGCAAATGCATTTTTATATCTTCTGGAAATGCGCCAAGCAGAACACAGGAAATGCATCCTAAAAATTAAACTTTTTCTACAGGGGCATGCCCTTAGACCCCTCCCTCCCCCTCCTAGAACCTGGTGGGTTTACACATCATTTTAGTGTCAGCTGTGATACTGAATCCCCTTTTAAGCAATATTTGACTGACCTATGAAGCTGACAAGTACATGTGTCACCCTTGGTCACGACATACGTGTAAATATTCCTATACTTGACACAACTATCATTGTTCAAGATAAGGCTATTCTGCTATAGTGAAACCTGCATACTGAAAAACACTTCTAACACATTCCTCTCTTTCCCAATGATTCACTTTTTCAGGGCATGGTTTGGAGATTATAAAGGGAGATCACTCTATCAAGCATATAGCTATGTTTTTTATGTGTAATTTATTCCTTTTTTATCCTAGAGTTATCCTACTTCCCCTGCTTATCGTGCATGTTTCTTGCAGTAAGGTTTTCCAGATTTTGCATAAAATGCTTGACCTTCCAAGTTCACTTGACATGTCTGAAAAGAATGTAAAATACGAAACATAATTATGTGATATACTAAAATTATCACAAAGTAATATTGTACACATATTTGTATCATAATATTTATATTCATGTACTGCAACTATTTCTATGAACCTATCCTCCCTTTTAATAGTCTATAAACTTCTGTTATAATTCATTATTTATTGTCACAGCATTTTAATGATGTAAAGGTAGATGTGATATAATTATTCAACCTCAAGCTAAAACTAAAATAAGATCTGATTTTCATTGTCTGTTTCATGATTCCTTTTTTTAAACATAGAATGCTCAATGCAAGTGAAGCTTTGAGATTGTTATCTGTATTTGAATACTTGGAACTTGGAGAGAGGGCGGATGGGCGGATGAGCCTCCAACATCTGTAGATAGTTATCTCAATGATGTAAATCCTCAAATAAATATGTGAACGCACACATTGAGGAGGTACCAGTGTGAAATACAAAATCAGGAAATCATAAGATATTTTTGGGAAACTTAAAATTTGATATAAAATAGGAGAGTGACATGTTGGTTGGATCTGCAGAAGGACAACTACAAGTTTTATCATGTATAAATTATTACCCGGTAGTATAAGTTAAGGGAATCTTGTAAAAACATATTTTGTGAATATTGCTAAATGTCTTCTGTCTATACTAAACTTTTAACAAAGATAACTATCACCACCTTCAGTAATTTAAGCTTGTTAATGTCCTGCATTTTAAGATTATACCCATTTTTTCTCCATAATTTCATACCTTGTGACCAGGGGCCCATTTCAATAACATTTGTAAGTAAACAAACTTCTTAGTGTCAAATTTGAAGTAAAGAAGAAAAAATGTCAGAAAGCTCGATTAGTGTGTCGCTTATTTACGATCTTTTGTAAGCCTTATAAAAAGTATTTTTTCTAAAACTTGCACTTAAATTTGCAAAAATACTGGACAAATAAAACGTTCCTAGATGTCACAATTTATTCATATGAAATCTTTAACACAGTATTTTAAGATTATACTCGATTTTTCTCCATAATTTCATACCCCGTGACCAGATATTTTAGATTAAGCAAATCTTCTCCAGGTGTCAACATATTTATTCACCAATCAACAAGGTTTTAACCCTATTTTCTTGTATGTAATATACTTACAGAGCAGTTGAAGCACTCCGAGTGAAAGTTGGAGTTGAGAGCCTCGACCCACTTATCTCCGGGCTCAATAGGGAAGTTGCAGGAGCTGCACATGGTCTGGAACATCTGACGCCAGTCTGAAACAAGAGAACGAGGTTAATAAAAAACATCTTGGGAATACAATGTTAAACTTGGCTGTTTCTCTAGATCTTTAAATAGCAAAATCATGTGTCAATCAGGCACTTGTTGTTTTACCTCACAGAGAAATGAAACATAAGCAGGGTGATAGTGTAAGAGATAGAGTGTTGATTTCTCATGCCAGAGGTTGTGGGTTTGATCCCAAGCCAAACCAGATGCCTCTAAAAAAACAACACTCAGTACTGGATCTAGCAAGGAAGCCGACTCGAAAGTGGTTCATAAAAGATCTGAGCTTTCTTCGCAATTGAGCTGAAATAAACTGGAAATATCACTGAAGGTAACGAATACCCCCAGATGGCACCCTGACACAGTTATTGCACATAACTCATTGAAAAATTATTCTCGTACAACATGTCAACGATATCCACAACTAAACTTGGTAACAGTCACCCAGGTAAAGTTTCATTGAATTCCAGCCAATGGTTGCTGAGAAATAGCGATCACAAAAATTGTACACAGACGGACGGACATACAGACGAGCATCACTCCTATATATCCCCCCATATACTTGTATCTGAGGGTATAATTAGTTTAAACTAAATAAAACGCTGATGTAATTCTCCTACACTATCCTTCCACCTACCATTTTCACAGTAAGCATGTCCATCCTCCAAGTGGAACTGGTTGCCACCGATTGGCTGTTTACACTGATGACACAGGAAACACGCCGGATGGTACTGCTTGTTCAATGCATTAACACACTCCTAAAAAAAACAAATGATGAACTTCATGTAATAAATTTATAAATGAGTTAACAGTTTGTCAAAGCAGCAGACATATTATCCAAATATTTTATTTTTATTCAGTGTTTACAAAATCGAGATTGTTGACCAACAAGGTATGACATCAACAGGAACTGCAATAAATTTTCATATTATTTTGTTAACAGTTTTAGATAATACATGTATATAAATATCAGTTTTGAAGCATTTGTGTGAAAACATACTACTTCATTTTTATAATGTCATTACAATAGTATACAAAATAAAAAACTGTTAAAACTATGTACGCAAAGGAGAAAAGACTATGGCAAAGGGACCAGCTTATTATAACATATATATCTGGCAGTTCAAATCTACCTTAAAGATACCATACACTCCCAAATGAATGTCCAAGGGCAATGCATTTTGCTAAAGGGGAGTATTTATTTGGGATTGAGAAATTAAAATTGCAATTTTGTATGAAGTGTGTGTAAAATGCCATAAAACTGTTAGTACTGAGGCATTCATTCTACTTAAAATATTTATACTTGACTTTGTATTTAAGACAAGCTTCCTGCATGGCAAGTCATTTCTCAAAAAATAAAAATGGGTGGGGCATTTATTAGGAAGGAACATTAAATTTTATATGGGTTTATACAACAAGAATTATTGTGAAGTTCCAGTCAGTTAGAGCATATCTGTCATACTCATGGCTGGAGGTAAAAGGTCCTGTATAAATACAGATTATCCTTCTGTTGTTTGCTTGTCCTCTCTTGTCCTCTAATCCTTTATTATTGCCAAATAAAACTGCTGTAGCTTCTTTGTTTAGTACTAGACCCCAAAACCCAAAAGATCCTAATTACATTACTTGTTTTTCAAAGGCACAATCTACATTATAGGGCACAACTGTTTTTGCAAAGTATGGCATCACTTGGAGAAAAAAGTAAAAAACATTGGTCTCATGTTTGAAGGCAGGCCATACTCAAAGTAATTTGCGAGTCAAATGTCCAGGATTAAAATAAACCAATATTATATATAGTATAAATATCTAAATTAGATATCTGAAATTTGTACTTATATAAGTAAAACAAACTTATGAACTTACAAAATTATAAACAATTTAAGTTTTTATGCATCTACATGTACTTAGTTAAGTAAATATGGATGAAATTAGACTCAGTGAGCTTTCTCAGAAACGAGATTTCCTTTATACCCAACAGATGTTTGGAAGTAATGGAATAAACAGAGAAAAAGAAAGAGAAAGGGTGCACTATCAAGTGGTACAGCATCTAAACAAAGATCGGAGTGTCATGGGTTTGATCCTCTGCCATGACCATGTGTTGTCTCCATAAGCAAGACACTATATCTGCATATACTTAGTACTGGTTCTACCCAGAAAAAAACTTTAAGTGTGAATTGTCTAAGTTGTAAGAAATTTGTTTCACAATCGATGTCAAATAAGTAAACTTAAAACAATACAAGTGAGATATGACAGTAACTAGTGTACATACTCCAACAATGGCAGCCTCACACTTGGCACAGTGAGGAGCGAAGTAGAGTTCATAATCCTTCTCACAGTACAGAAATCCACCCTCCTCAACAAAGCCGATGTCTACCAGCTTCACCCCACAACGTGGATTGGCACAGATAAAGTGATCAGGGCACCAGCTCTTACCCATGGCAAGTACGAAAGGACCTCTGCAAACAGAAATATATCATGTTTGGATAAAAATGATCACCAATAGTCTAACCTTTATGTGTAGCCCAAGTTACGAAAGCACTTTCAGATATATTATTTTGGCATGTTAAATAGATATCTTTTTGGCAATATGGAACCAGTGAGTACCAGTATATATAGGCATGGTATATTGAAAAAAAGCTGTTTAAGCCAATTTTAACATTTTGAAAAATTCTGATATATTCCTTTTTATAGGTGTAAACCCATCATTGATTTTTGTTCTTTATTCTATAGTAAATAATAAAAGATTGAAGGCTTGTCATTCATAGAGAACCTCAAATGAAAGAAGTGAAACCTACATTTTACGGTTTGTCAACCTCTGCACTATCAAAATATGATGAGAAAAGTAGGGGTCATGTATCATATAAGAGATTTTTTTTCTGCTCAGTGTGTACACTGTTGACAAAGTGAAAGTACACTTCAGAAATCATGTATTCATACCCCAATTTCCAAGTATCAATTTTTTTTTCTAAATTCACAATTCAAACATGACAATGCTATCAAAATGTTCAAAATACATCAATAATGGCATTCAAATAAAAAAATGAGCATTAAAATAAGGAAAATGCATTTTTTTAGAAGAAGAAACGAGGATTATTTATAACCGCCATTATGTGACTACCCCACGGAAGCACTTCCTTTTTAAATGGTGGTACTAAGCCTTTATAATAAGGCTCCCTCAAAATATTTGTTTCAATAAAAGGTTTCTTAATAATTCTCATACGAGTGTTGAGACTTGTTTAAAACTGATATTTTAATGATGAAACACCGTTATTTTGACATTAAAGTGCTAAGGCTCCTTTAAAATTGTCATTAATGATGACTGACACGAGTCATGAGGCTTATTTCAAATTTTGTCATAAATGATGAATATTTAAGTCTCCATGATGTTTTTGACAGAAGTTAGGAGTAACAATAAATGTTACTGCGACATGAATTAAGAGGCTCCATAATAACTGTGACATTAGTTACGAGGCTCCATAATAATTTTGACATGAGTTAGGAGGCTTCATAATAATTTTGACATAAGCTAGGAGGCTCCATAATAACTGTGACATGAGTTAGGAGGCTCCATAATAATTTTGACAAAAGCTAGGAGGCTCCATAATAACTGTGACAGAAGATAAGAGGCGCCATAATAACTGTGATATGAATAAGGAAGCTCCATAATAATTTTGACAGAAGTTAGGAAGCACCATAATAACTGACATGAGCCAGTAGGCTCCATAATAATTTTGACAAAAGCTAGGAGTCTCCATAATAACTGTAACATGAGTTAGGAGGGTCCATAATAATTTTGACAAAAGCTAGGAGTCTCCATAATAACTGTAACATGAGTTAGGAGGCTCCATAATAATTGCGATATGAGTTAGGAGGCTCCATAATAATTTTGACATGAGTTAGGAGGTTCCATGATAATTTTGACATGAGTTAGGAGGCTCCATAGTAATTTTGACAAGAGATGGGAGGCTACATAATAATTGTGACATGAGTTAGGAGGCTCCATAATAATTGTGATATGAATTAAGAGGCTCCTGTATATCGTGACAACAAGAGTTGCCCTCACCTGATTGGACTTCCACATGAGGCACACATGGGGACTCTGGCTGTGCCACCTTGATCTCCACTTTTGATGACGGCATCACCAATTTTTCCTCTCATGGCACCAACACCTGAGGGCTTCGGTGGAGCTCCACCACCACCAGCCCTGGGAGCTGCAGGTGCAACAGCTGGAGTGAAGGGTTTGGCAGCTGGGGCACTTCCGCTGCCCTGTCCAGGGGCCCACACCCCAGGTTTAGGAGCTAAATGGTATATACAGAAGTTATAGCTTAGCAAAAGGTGAATTAATACTGAGATTTAATGCTGTATTGTAATACAAATAATCCAATACAAGAAATAGCTTCAAGCTGAAATAATTTAATTTAATCAGTCATCAATAATACTTATATGGCAGTTGCTATGGTGATGACTAACATCTTCTTTTCCTTATTATTGATATGTTTTTTATTCCTATCCATACTGTCCACTGAATTTAGTCCCTACTACAAAGTTTTTATTAAGCATATGGTCACCTGGACAAATGGGGGTGGATTGGACCTAGGATCAAAGTGACGGGGTTTTCAATCCTCACAGATATCTGAACATACTCAGTGCTAGTTCTACCACAGAAAACTTGGAGCACAGTATTTTCTAGTTGTAAAAAACTGTTTCCCAGTCAATGTAAAATAAATAAGTTTAAACAGAAAGCCAAGACGTATCCTTTTAGCATCTACAAAGCAAATATTTAATTTTTTTTACCAAACTCTCCCATTTTATTGCAGAAGGCACAAGGTACTTTTGTATGCCTTATTATACTCAGAATATATCACAACTATCAATTTTTATCATTTTTTTTTCTTGACGTATATCAAATATGTAGAATATAATAAGATTATTATCATTTAATAGTAATATATAAATCCTCACATACCAGGAGGGGCTCTAGCTGGAGCAGGAGCTGGGGCAGGAGCTGGGGCAGGAGCTGGGGCAGGAGCTGGGGCACTGTCTTGTTGCCTGGTAACAAATGTAAAATATATTTAATGTTCCTCCCACATTAACTTACATCCTAGCTAAGTGAAGAAAAAAAATGATGAATTAATAGACTAGATATTTAAAAAAACCCATCAAAAACATGCACAAGTGAAATATTTGCAGGTATTGCCTTAGATTAGATTAAAAGTAACATTTTTTTGACAATAAACTATTACTATAGAAAATATACTTACCAGAGACTAACATTGATATATTCATATAAATTAACATCTTATACCAGTAAAGATTATATGGACTCAAAAAATTCATATAGTTTCTATCAAATATCTTTATCTAAAACCAGTAAAGATTATGGACTAAAAAATTGCATATAGTTTCTATCAAATATCTTTATCTAAAAACCAGTAAAGATTATGGACTCAAAAATTGCATATAGTTTCTATCAAATATCTTTCATATAAAAAATAATATCATAATTATATCACAAAAGAATATAAGTATACAAGGAATAATTTATGAATAACTATTTATATGGCAGTGTAGTTATGTGCTGTATATAACAAGCAGTAATATGTTAAAAGGTTGGCTTACATCATGTTAAGCTGTGCATCTATTCAAATTCTTTCACAAAATGTTTTTTAACTGTTTTATTGAGAAGATTCTTATCTACTCACATCAACTCACATTCATGGGTACTCAGCCAAATACTATTCTCTTTTTTTTGTGTTGTTTATACACTTGACTTACACAGTGTTGATGTTTTTTATGAAAGAAGTACAGGTACTTATTTATCACAGAACAACTGCTGATATCTTTCAAGGCAGTCAAAGTTTTATAGAAATCTAGAAAAAAATGAAGGGCACAGTTATACACAAGAACGTTGTGGAATCAAGTGATTAGTTTATACTAATTTATTTTAGCTCGATTGCGATGAAAGCTCAAAGCTTATATGAACCGCTCTCGAGTCCGCTTCCTGGGTAGAACCAGTACTGAGTGTTGTTTTATGAGAGGCATCGGGTCGAGCTGGGGATCGAACCCGCAACCTCTGGCGTGAACGGCCAACACTTTATCCATTAGACTACCGCCCCGCTTAAAATCAAGTGATTGATTAATATTTGCAATGTTTGTAATCGGAAAATGGGTGTAAAGGAAGGATAAGAAGAGAATAGATTTTTTGTTCTTGCACTCTTCATTTTCGCACATTGACCTCTATCCATGTTCCAAGTCACATGGAGTTGTAGAGAAATAGTGAGGACAAAGATTTGGTAATGGACAGAATAAAAGGGCCATAACTCTGTGGAAAAATCATTTAACCAAAACACAAAGACAATATATGCATCTCCACTTGGTAGTGATGCATCCTGGCAAATTTCATAAAATTCCAACCAAAGGTTGCAGAGAAATAGCACAGACAAAGATGTGGTAACACACGGACACATGCACAGACAGACGAAGTGTGACTTATGCGTCCCCATGTATTTTTAAGAAGCATAATAATGGCTCCATGAACTGTAACGCTAACATGAAACTTAATTGTTTTAATCAACAGATGGTTACATGGAAATATTAAACAGTAATCCTTTTTTAATTACCCAATAAAGGCAATTTTAACTGTATTAAACAGCATGTTGTTATAGTATTTCTAAATATCGCGGTGAATAACAAATATTTTTAATAACTTAATGCACAAATTTAGAATAAATACAATTTATTAAAATACATTTAACAAAAATGTAACATTTCTTGAGATATTTTTTTCTTTGTCCAAAATGCACACAACTTCAATCATAAACAAATATAGTTATAATTCCAGTACATAAAAAATTATATAAGTGAAATCAAAATGCGCAGGTGTTAATTTATGTTTAAAATTAGCAACTCAGGTATATAAAAAGCCAAGTACACTTCTAGCAGAAGTCAAACTAAAATTCCAAAATGGTGATGTGTAAATAATTATCTCCCCTTGCCTGTTTTTAATACCGGTAATAACAAATTAGTTCAGTTGTGTTAAAGACAAATTTTAGATAAAAATAATCCCGGCAATTCCAATCTTCTCCTGCCACATAAATAGAGATCAGTGAAGTTAAATTACATTTTTCAAAGACTACTTTTTTCCCTTATGAAACATTTTTAATAAGACTGTGAAATTTCTGAATTAAGCAATATTCAGCACTCACATATATTTAAAGATGCATCACTTATATATTTCTGTTCAGTAAATGATTGAAAATTTATTGAATCACAAAACAGAAAATAATGGTTGATTCTGTCCTTGTAGTTTATCTTATTTATGAGAAATTCTTTAATACACAGGCCGGCATTTTAATCGTCAATGTTTTAGCATAACCCTTAACAACCTGCAATGAGTGATTTTATCACAGGCTGCGATTTTATAAGGTTTAAAAGTGATCTTCACCTAATAAAACGCGGAATTAAAAAGAGCAACGACTTGGGACAGACTGAAAACATGTTTTTCATCAGTGTTATAGCATAGCTTAATAATGACCAATGGGTGACTTTATCGTGGGCTGCAATTTAGTATTTGGTCAACAAAATTAAAGAATTTTACACTACAGAGACAAAATACAATATAAGTCATCTAATATTACAATTTCGATAATATATGATGTTTGATATAAATGTGCAGTTTTACTGCTAATATTGAAAAAATATCGACAATATAGGTGAGGCCTCCGTATAAAGACAAGATGACATGAACTTAATTTCATCAAAAGTTAGCTACCGGTACCTGTTTGAATTTTCAGTTTGAATTATTATTATTGATACGCATTCATTTCTCCACCCTAATAGTATTTCAGGCTCCAAACCAATTATTGTTCTACATGACTGTTGCTTCAATAAGTTCTATAGGCACAGCACCTGATGGTAACCATGACTCTCTGCCAAGTAACAGCTACTGCTTATGTCAGCTATATGTGTAAGCGTAGCATAAACAACTGCTTCCCTCGCCCCTTGCTTTAAGACACTTCGTTATAATAGCTTCAATCAGGAATCTATATTCTACACAGATTCATGGCAATAAACATTTGTTAAGTGCATTACTTGAGAAAGCATGAAGAAAATCTAAATATAGACTTCAAAAGAATGTCGTTAATTCTTAACTGCAAAAAATACATTGATTATTTAATTTGTCATTAATGCCTTGGTGATTATATTTAATATAGTCTTTAAGAGAGGGGAAAATTATTGAACAGTTATCACAGCCATAGCTTCTTACTGTATTTATCTTAATAAAAGGGCACAGGTTGCCAATGCACAATTTTATGCCTTTTTTAATTTAAATAAAGGATGTATACAGAAAAGATTGTATCTAGCAATTGGAATTGTTCCCCTCCCTTTCTTCACACTTGTGTTCCAAAATTCTTGGTTGACACAAAGCAATGTTACATTATTTAATAATAAAATACCTCAACTCTAGCCATTCAAATCAAAAACACTTTTATTAAAAAAAAACCAACCATATTACAGTTTCTGCAAAATTTCTGCAACACTAATTTATTAAGACTCCAATCTCAAACAGCAAACTAACATAGAGAGAAAATACAAAAATAGCAAAGTGTTATCTCCCCTATAAAGCGCTCTCCCATATAGCTCAGTACATGTATAAAGCTCAGCTCTGTAAAAACTCACACAGCATTACCCCAACTGTCTTTCTAATTCTTTAAATGTGCAAGATTGTTCAGGTGTATGAACCTCAGCTTTTGAGTAAGGCTTGAGTTGACGCTCGTGCACGAGGTGGAATGTTTCGGAGGGAAAATAAGCTTTTGGTTCTCCGTCGTTAGCTGGGTTCGGAGAGTGTACCGTTACACCAATTTCATCTAACTTATTATTTTCTCTGTAAAATTGAGACTCAAAATATCAAACGCTTAGCCTGCTTCTATTCTATGCTAATAAACTGGTCTTTCTTACCAGCCATGTTTCTTTATAAAAACCGGGATAATTCCCGTTCTTGATTGTTATACAAAATTGAAGTACCATTACAGCAGCTCTATTGTTCAATTTTTTCTCGTTTAATAATTATTTTCCCACTAGTGCATGACTTATATATATATATATATTTAATAATAATGTACACATGTCAGGACTATATGCCACAAATTACCAATATTAAACTTGATACTGATCTGGCAAAAAATTTAAATGCCCTGGAAACATTCTGAGTACAGTTTTACATGCAAGCAATTTTGGTCTTTTGATACAAATTTGGTTGCACTATTAATTTTTTTTTCTACTTATATAAATTTTCTACTTTATTCACATTAAGCATTAATGAAGGTTTCAATTAAATCTGTTATCTCTGCAGGATGAGAGTCAAGTTAAATATGGAAATGCAATTTACAGATAGAACTTGTTTACGTTCGATTTGAGAAAGTAAGTACGGCCTCTTACTTAAATATATTAAGTTCAATTCTATCCCTTATTCAGGTTCACCAAAATGTACTGGTTATAAAACATAAAATATAATTATTGTTGAATTCAATTTTAGGTGATCTACAATAAGCTTAAGAGTTAATTGATAAACATATTTTTAAGGAAAGAAGAAATTCGATGTATTAGACAGATTACGGGTAAACATAATTCCAAAGTCACATTTTAGTGTGATTCTACAAAAATTAGAACGGAAAAGCAAAATACTAGAATCTATAACTCAAAACAAGTAATTAATGTGTCTAACATATCATTGCATCACTAATGATATGACAGAGTATAATATCTAAGTTAGTTCAAACACTACCAATATCTATTTGTACATAACAAAAATAACTAGAGATGTATCCATAGGGCACAGATGCCTCTGCTGTGTGGCATTCCTTCAAAAGCATTGTCTTATCTCTGTACATTTTTTTCCACAGGTCAATTATGTTCATCTTAATTAAATGTCACTCAATCCTGCCTAAAACCAACCACTGCAGAGTTAAGACTGGAATTAATTTGACCTTTGACACTAACAGCTCCTTAACCTTGACCTAGGGAGTTGTATGCAACACAGTTTCTTTATGTGCTGAACATTCTTGGCCTATATTCTTAAAATCGAACCATTCAGCACAGAGGAATTTGACCTTGATCCTTGCAGCAACCTTGACTTTTGGATGGTAGAAGTTGTAAACATTGTTTTTGTGTGTTGATAATTCAACCTAACATTTTAAAATGGGCCATCCACTGCAATGTTACAGACCAGAAGGGATTTGACTCTTGCAGCAACCTTGACCTTGGGATGGTACAAACGGTATTTTACAAATACTACTCATGAGTTGCGCATTTCTCATTGATATTTAAATCTGACTGTCAGTTGTAAAGTTACAGTCTAGAAAGGACTGGACCTTTGAATTTCTACTTTGACCTTGGAACGGTAAAAAACTTATGCGAAATATTAACATCAAACATTCCTATGTAATATTTTTTTTAGAATCAGACAATCCACCATAAGTTACAACCTAGAATGGAGGTGTGAAGAATGTATGTACAGACTGACATCTCTAACACTAGATGGTCCTTTTTCCACCTTCGGTTGTGGTGGCTGTATAACAACTATCAACGTCTATTTATATATTATGGAAATTAGGAGCAAGTTTACTTTGAAAAAAATGTTTATAAGAAGCTGGTAAAACACTCACGCGAGCAGCATGACAGCTATATATGAAATTCGAGATATATTAAAAACAACATCAAAAATGCTTACATTTATGTATATGTTTTTTTAAATCTTTAAAACATTCCAAATATAGTAATCTGTTTCAAATCTGCGTAATACATTAACATATATGGAAAGCTTGAAATAATGAATAAAACATGGATGCTTTACCCAAGTTGTTTCTCTAACACTCTTATAGTTCGTGTTTGTTTAACATCCACGGGCTTATCCTGTGCCTCTGGTACAGGGTTTTCTTGTTCCTGTATAAGTTTAAAAGTTTCCGAAGGACGATAAACGCGTTTACCCTGAGCATCATATTGCGCAATATCATCAGGTGGTGGTGGTAGGGGTAGGTCATCATCGTCCATTCTGTAAAATGTACATGCATACATGCGGGTGTTTAAATGGGTGCTTATGTTAATAATAAACATGTAAAACAAAACAAACTTGCTCTTGAAGTGAATTGCATATAACAACGAGTACAAACTGAAATATTTGCTCCAAGTCCTATATCTGCAGGTGCATTTTAATGGTCATTTTTTTTTGTTTGGATGGCACTGTTAATCTACTTGAAATATTTCAGAAGCAATTTCATGTTAGAATTGTAAAAATAGAAAAACAAAAGCAAAATTTGGAAATTGGGATATGAATACAATATTTCGAAAACAAATTTTTTTCAAGTTTTCTCATCATATTTTTTTAGCGCAGAGCTTGACAAACAATAAAATGTATTAAGTTTCACTTTTTTCATTTCTATGATTGACAAGCATGCAAATTTTTTTTAATTAATATAGTATAAAGAACAAAAATCAATGAGGACTTTGATACATGTAGTTCTAGTAACTGTTGTATGACACAGGTGAACCAGTCTGACAATAGGAACTCAGAAGGTGCATGAGATTATTCCAAGAGCAAGTCTGCTACATAAACAACACAGTCATGCATTCTTAATTTGTTTTTGGCATGAAATGTGATTATGTTATAATTCTTACAGTAGTCAGTTGTGTACATTATAATTTCTGTTATATTTAAATATAAAGTGAACAGCGGAATTTTATTCTGTACTCTATTCATAAAGTTGGTTTGTGTTCTATGTACATTATAAAGGACTGGGTCTGACATTATAAAACTTTATTCCATGATCAACTTAAGAGAACATGCTCATCATGAAAACATTATAAGAAAATAAATACAAGGCCGAGTCTAGCGTTTGCATTTTAATTTGTGTTTTTAGTAGGAATACTAGAAATTGGGTTCTGAAGACAAATTTGCGCTGAGCATGAAACAAGTTTGATAACCTTTGATTGTACTTTATATAAGATACTGGTAACCTAAAGTCAACAATATCGTAACCCTAACAGGATTCATCAACATTATTTCGCCCCATTAGAGCAAAAAGGTACCAAGTGCCTTCTTATTTCATATACACTTATTATCTTATTGCACTAATGGGACTTACTTTTATGCTTCTATTTAAGCACTAATTGATATCACAACACACTACCTTACATACTACAAAAGGGCCCTATAATTTGTTTTGTATGTATTCACAATTTGAGCATAGGATTATCATTATGACTAAAGCAATCAATTAATACAATTCCTTATTAATATTATATTAATCTATTTTAAATTGGTTGTGAAGAAAGCTCACAGCTTATGTGAATAGCTCAAGTATGCTTCCTGGGTAGAACCAGTACTGAGTGTTGGTTTTTTAGAGGCATCAGGTCGGGCTGGGGATCGAACCTGCAACCTCTGCTGTGACCAGCCACCACTCTATCCACAACACCACCACCCTGCAAATTCCAAATAATTGATAGATTCATCTGATTGTTTATCTTTGCTAGATAACTAATTAATTACCTGTCAAGATAAAGATGTTTCCTAAAATTTCTTTATCTAAAATCTTAAGATACTTTTTGTTTAACAGTTTTTCATAAATTATCTACTATTTTAACTGCTTAAGAATTAAAAGAATTCATGAGTCTGAGCCAAGGACATTGCTTTCTTACAATAAGTTGATTGATCTAATAATATGACTATGCTTAAGTTATGAATACTGGAAATTTTATTGATATGTGTAATAGAGATATAAGTTACATGCTCAGAATACAAGTAGTATATTGACCTTGGAGAAAAACGGTCTTACTGGTCACAAAATCATGTGCAGTTAAACTGTTTATGTACCAATGTGAGAATATGAAGTCTAGCAGTCAGTATGACTATGTTGTATATCAACAACAACAGACAACTGAATAAAGGAATGAATATACACATACAATGTATCTATCAGGAGTGCTCTCTACAGCTAAATCTTGGTACAAGTTTCTGTATCTGGAGGAAATAACTGCAAGACATGCTACGGTCATCTACCAGAGTCCTATATAATGATCTTATATAATGATGATCTTGTTCAAAGCAAAGTACCGGGATTGTTTACTTTTATTCTTCTACAAAAGGATAGTTGCAAACCTGCATACGGATTCACTATTCTGAAAAAGTTGTAATTTGGTTTAACAGGCGTTCCAAATCTACCGGTAGACAATTGTACTATGTCATGGGCTAATTTTTTACGATAAGGTCACCATTCACAAAAAACGTTATATGTACAGAATAGTTTGTGATTGTAATACAAGAAAGCTGGGCTGCATTCATTTATCTTAAACATTTAATTTGTTAGCAAACATTGATAACACGAGTTAAACTGAATGACATGTTCCCTTAAACGTTTTCTAACAGAGCAAACACCTCTGACAGCTATTTGCTTGTGTTTAATCACGTGATTTTAAAAGAAAAGAAAGGACAGCACCCATATAATCCGACTTCCATTTACCTTCATTCATTTGGTCACTGTTTGTGTTTATAAGCACTACTTACGTTCAATTTTCATTTGTTTGCTTTTATAAACATATTTAAACGTGTTGAATGCAGCCCAGAGTTGATTCTGTTGTTAATACTGTATTAAAATTAAAATGTTAACAAAGACTAACCATGCAAGGCAAGACTGCAGTAACTGTTGTTGCTAATTGCATGATTCAATAATTGAAATAAAGTCCTGAATATTCAGTCGATTCATTGCACACAGAAATACAAAAGCAATAAACATATTCATGCAACATATCTAATATCAAAGTTGAGTTAATGCACGATTATGATATGCAATCTAATACACAGTCACATGACCATTAAAACAGTCTTAGAGATAATCATGCTATTTTTGTTGAACGATTGAGAGATATTGTATCCAATATTAGGATTATAAGCATTATGCACAAAACGCATTACTCAGTACTAGGTTTTAATTGTAAAGATAATTTTTAATACTTCTAATAACTGTAAAAAAAAAACTCTCTCAAACATTCAATCAGTAAGCAAAATCAACAACAATCCCATTCTTTTTAAAGAACATTTGGTCACATCCTTGAAAGGGAGATAATTCTAGAGAACAATCTAGCAAAGGAGAGCACTCTAACGAACATTTATCAAGCACAATGGGATAACTCCATTCCACTTTACCTCCACGAGGGACTAACTGGTGACTTAGTTGGGGGTTCTGCAATTGGTTTCATAAAAATCAATATTATTTATTAATACAACACCATTATTTGTTTAATTGATGATTACTGGTATTACTTCTGGTAAGTGTAGTGCTGAAATCAATAAACATAATTTCAAATGATCAAATTGCAGGTAGAGTAATGCTTGTTTTATTTTATAGTTATTCACAGGGAAATTCTATTATTTAGCATATAACTTTTAGAAGGAATACTCGCATCTTCTTTACTCAACATGGACAGTCAGTTTTATAGAATATTTTTGCATATTAAAAATCAGAAATAATGCAATGGCACAACATGTGTTCCTTCAAAGTGTTCCTTCAAAGCTGCTAATGAACTTTCTGTGAATACCACTTAGGGCTTTAACTTAGAATCAGTATTTCAATATAATGACACTCTACCTGCTTTCTAATCATTAGAAACTGTGTAAGATGCATGTAATAAGACTTGGCGTGTCTGTCATATATATATATATAATTACCCAGAGAGATCTTCGTTGGACTTATTTATCGTCAAAGTTTGTTGTGCTTGTGCATTTGAATTAGAGTACAGGCCTATTGGTGAGTTAAACTGTTTGTTTACACCCGCATTTGGAGACGGGCTTCGTCGAAGGTCAACAGTGGGTCGTAGGGCAGCGGGTGGTTCTGGAATATACTAGTCATGACAAAAATATGGCATGCATAGTTATGATGATATATCGGTAATGTCATGATTTGTGTACGGCTCTCCGTTGCAGTAATTCCTGGTAATCTTCTTCATGTTACTTTCAATTAGATATATAATGCAAATCTTTGCAAGTATTTTCTGTTTCATACATTGATTATCTGTCTGTGTTTTGTTATATTTTTCATGATTATCATTTCATTGATGAATAAAACTTTATGTGTAAATTGTTAAAAAGAAATTTAAAATGAAGCATAGGAAATGCTAGCAGATTTTTAACCTATTATATTTTTTTTTCTATTTATTTGATGTATTTCTTGTTCTTGTTATAATGCATGTTAATTAAATATGGGAGAATGAAGACAAGAGTCATGTAGAAAATCTCACCTTGTCCACTGTCAAGAGTTCCTTGCAAGAATTTAAATGATCTAGACTGATGGGAGGCAGGACCAGGTTTGTCATCTGCTTCAACATACTTGGAGTACTTAGGCTGACTGCAAATTGTAAAAAAAAAAAATATATATTTATTATAAGAATAATAATAAAAATAATAATAATAATAGTCTTTATTAACAGAGGGCAACACATTTATCTACAAACTAATCTTCTATGAGGCCCTCAAACACAATACATGTACTAAATTATACTATCACATTCTGATATAAAATGAACTGTTAACATTAAGTTCATGGATATAATGCTACTGTAAGGGAGGGGTTGTGATATCTCATATAGTAATTAACTGGTAAACTTTCTCTCCTCAAACTTTTTAACCAAATGAGATTTAAACCCACAACTGCAGCAGTGGAATGTAAGAGGTCAGTTAACAGGGTTAAATGCCGTTTTCAACACATTTCAGGTTATATAATTTACGGCATATCTAGTTTTATTGGTGGAGGAAGACCTCAGAACATATCTGAGTAGAACTACCGTCCTTCCGCAGATAAGTGATAATGGTACAGTCCCCAATACCACTGACAGTCATGGAGAACCCTACTGCAGGGAATAACTCATATACCATAACAGCTACCAGTATTTGAAAGGAACCTTTCTCTCTGAGACATATTTTATATCAAACATTTACAGATGAATGAAATGCACACATATTTACTTGAATACTGCGGAATATTGGCATATGGCAACTGTTAATAAGGCAGAAAAATACAGAAGCCAAACCGTTTAATAGAAAATCAATCTAGAACGTTTACAAAATAGGAGAAAATCTGCAAGTTGAATTAAGTTTATTAAATTGATAGCAAGGAAAAAGCAGCATTCACTCTATATGTGGATGATTTATTGCTGGTAGCTGATGGGAGTCATACTCACTTTAAGTTGATGTTCTGTGTTTGCTGAGACAAGTTATCTACTGGAGGTGTATAGGGCGCAGGTGAAGGTTTGTTTGGCGTAGATCCAAATGGCTTTGGGGCCGTGTTGTAGTTCTGAAATTGTATAAATAGATATGTGAAAAAATTGTTTAACACTCTCTAAAAGTTGATTGACTGATTGAATATTTAGCATCATTTTTATGCCATCAAGGGCTAACAGAGGATCAGTTAACCTAACCACTATTTCCTGGGATCGTGGAAGGTTAACCAGTACTCGAGCACACCTAATCTCAGCAAGTAACTAATAACTTTTCCACTTAAATCAGCAGTGAGCGACGAATGATGATGAGATGCAATGTCGTATATCAAACATCACCGGGATTGTGGCTGAGCGGGGATTGGAACTCACAAACCCTTGATTGACACACTAACGACTGAGTTAAACAGGCTTAGTTCTTTCTAAAAGAACATGTCATTACAAGATTTGTTTGCCTTTCTTCGCTTATCATTGGTAATGTGAAATTACTCCATCCATTGCACAATGCATCCGTTTGGTGAAAATAGCACATGAGAGTCAATATGTGGAATGTTCTATTTATTTCTTTATCCAAATTATAGGATAATTCATGAACAGAGATGTAATTTTTTCAAGGGATAAAGTTATAGAACATTGTAAACATTAAAAGTTTTAGTCCAGTCCTATGTACTGTACTCAAACATTATTTGAAGCAGAGCAGTAGTGTAGTGGATAGAGTGTTGGCTGCTCATGCCAAAGGTTGAAGGTTCGATCCCCAGCTTGCCCCAAAATCTCTCTCTTAAAATTTAAAAAAAATTTAAAAAATGACACAAAAAAACTCATTACTGGTTCTACCCATGAAGTGGACTTGAGAGCAGTTCATATAATCTATGGGCTTTCTTTGCTATCAAGCTAAAATAAATTAGTATAAAGTAAACAGTATATTATATAATGATATTTAACTAATCTTACATCTGTTGAAAGCCTTGATGAATACCAAGCACTGCAAGACATTCAACGAGCTCAAATGATTATAAATGAGCCCAAAGCACAACAGATATTAATATTATAATCAAGTCACCAAAATATTGTAATATTTCACATTTTCATACAAACAGCGACAATTATCAATATGCTATACCTGACTTCCTGAACCACCAGCTGAGCTGCTGACAGGACTAGCATACGAGCTTATATTTGGCGTAGAAAACTTATCATAAGTAGGTGCTCCACCTCTGAAATATATAATAAGTGAAGGTCGTTATTTTCACAATTTTTACTCATCAAAATCCATTTCATGACGTTTGTATCCTTATCAAAGACAATAACACCTGATACAGGATTCCTTGAAAGCACAGAAGAAAATGGCAGAATCAGTTTTATTGAATCTGGCATGAGGGGTAATGAAAATATGCAACTCCCTTCTTGCCCCTAAACTTGAAAGGATGCTCATACCATTTTTACAAATCACTTTCTGGGATCGTATTTACCAAACATTCTTGAGATTTTTTTTAGACTTGAGCTTGAAAATCCAAACTTCACCCTTAAATATCTAGTTTACTATAACATACAGAATTATTGTGAAAGTTTTTTTTACTATATATTAGGTGTCCCAACATGCTTGCAAATTTTGGCCTCAACAAACGGTCTCAAAACATATTTTTCAAAATTCACTCTTGAGTTAAAGTCTAAGAATATTCTTAAAAATGGGTAATGAATACCACCTCTGAATATTTTAAACACCTTCTTATTGACAGATGCAGCAGAAGACAATTGATACTAAATTAAGAAGTGCCATGTCTACGGCAATGGTGGAATATAAAACAACACCAAAATTATTGGTAGACATTATGATGACTTTGTTTCTGTCAAATCTTCATAAACTGGGTACACAGTCCACAAGGATTAAATAAGTGATTAAATAATACAGTTTCAATTTACACAGTCTGTTCAGACTTATTTCTAGTTAAATTTGGAAAAAACAAGAGAATGGAGAAAAAAAATACTAACACTTGCACAAATGGTATTTTTATATATTTCAAAATACAATTATATAGTGCACTAGAGTACACAGTTTACTAAGCCAATTAAACCAAAAAAATGAAAGCAAGGCAAATTTCTAATCATATGTTTTATCTTGTTAATTTAATACTCTCTACAGCAATCCACACTTCATTCGCATGTTTTACAACAGTATACCTACATCACACGTGTTCAAACATGCAGTAATACATACAACAAACATGAAAATCCACACTTATGACACATTCTATTGCATCTACTTTTTTTTTTTTTTGCAAACATGATATTTCCTTTAAAATCGTGAATTAAATGCTTGCCAACCCTAAGATTATTATAAAGTACGGCCACTTTGTTTATATTAACATTCCTTGTTTGGTGAAAAAAACAACATTTCGAAGATGACAGATGACTGACAGGGTAAAGCATGTGGATTGACAACACCTGTATCAGGTGGGGTTTTTTAACTGTTGAACATATATGTAAAGTAAAAGTTAGGTAACAGTCACGCAGTTTATACTGATACATATACTGGCCTGTTATATAATTATCACTCATTGTCTTGTTAATGTTCTCAGAATAACAAAACCTGTAGCATGAAAACATTTCATACCATTAAATTATATTTCCTGCGCTAGCCTACCAATTAATATGACAAAGTTAAAAACACAGGCGAGTATCACAAACATCAAGATTAACAGCTCGACATAATTTCATCACATGTATTATGGCATCCATTCTTGTTGGTGGAGTAAGGACCTAGATTTATTCAAGGTAATCAGAGTAGAACCATAGACCTTTAGCACCTAACTAGCAAACCCCCTCACATAAAGTGTATGGATCAAGTTTGGCTCGAACCAACGACCTCAGTAGAGATGTAAGTGATCGTAAGGTTCAGCCTTGGACCACTCACCCGGAGGACTATAGACTTTGTGATAACACAACATTTAAAACCAACAATTATATTTATGTACTCCTTAAAAAACTCTGTCCAAATATGGCATGTTTCAGTTAGAATCTAAAAATCAACATTTGAAAGGTTCTCAATAAAAGAGCATTCTGAGACACAGTCTAATTTTCCATGCACTCCATACATTCAAAAATCATTTTTAGTGAGGAAGGTGCTTTATTTAGTGTCCTTTATTACACATTTCAATCCTCAAGTGCATTATTTCAGTTATGAAATGCACTGATGCATGGATAAGAACAGATACTCCCTTGTATGTATATTAGGGTAATAAAAAAGTGGTAATAACTATTCATTACTCAAAAATGGCCTTGACAAAAAAATCAAGACAAACACTTGAATTATAATTTAAATCAGACACCCTGCACAATCCAGAAGGTTGTTAACATTTCAAGTTATAAGCCTCAATGGTGTAGAGCGTTTCAATTATTAGAGGGGCCAACCTGAGGAAAAGGCATATGAGGATGAACTTCCAGGCTCCAAAGTATATGCTGAAACTGAATATTTTATAAATAAATAATACAAGAAACAACACCAGGGGCTGATCCAAGATTTCAGTTGAGTGTGGTGGGTGGGGGCTTACAGGGTACAACACAAAACTTAACGGGCACACATGTTTTTGATAGAAACATAGTGAATTTTAATAATATTGGAGATTAGGGGGGTACTCCATTTTTTTAAGAGTAGATCCGCAATTGGACACATCTTCTAACAATGAACAGGATTTGATCAAGCAAGATCCAACACTATTATTATCCTGGATATAATATTTGAAAATTATACTCGAAAGAAAAAGTTGAGTCAGTATTTTTAATCTACGGTAGTCCCAAATCTAAGGTCTGTACTGAACTTTGATCAAAGAACACAGTATCTCTGATGGTCTTTCAGCCTCTCCCATATTAATTATTTACCTAGTTTTGTATAATATGCTTCTCTCACTCCACCAGCTCTTGCAATCACAAAGTCATGCAACCTTCTTTCTCACCATTATCTGATTGTGTTTCATTGAACACTGTTCACTATAAAGCCTTTCATGTAAATATGATTGATAATGATGTATACACGCAAGGTGAAACAAACACAACAGAGGATATCTGTGTTCCCAGTGGTAGCATACCAATCATATCTACCTGGGCCATACATCACACATGTACCTTTAGACTGGCACCATGCTTTATCATACTTCAAACTGATGCCGAGTTGTAGAATTTGTTGATGCTTTTGTTGTAGTTGTTGTATGGTGTTTAGTGTCACTTGCAATAGTTGTTCAGTCATATCACAAACTACTGGAGACAGTATTCTGAGCACTGCCCCACTGCAGTAATCATGCCACAGATACATGGCCCAGTTACAGTATACTGACACCTGGGTGACCAGACCGGGAACTATCCTCTTAATGCTGAACGCCAAGCCAGGAAGCTTCTAGTATCGTTTTTCAAGTCTTTGGTATGACTTAGCCGAGAATCAAACCCTTGACCTTCCACATCGGAGGCTGATGCTCTACCAATAGACAATGATGCAGTCTACTTGTAAATGCAAAATACAGACCACAAACATTAAAATAATATTTGTTTGAATATTTTGCATAATTTCTTTCCCATCGAGGGTGATCAGAAATCATAAAATTTTAACCTAACCACTCTTTCCGGAGATCCTGGGAGGTTTACCTGTACTCCAGCTCACCAATCTCCGCAAGTAACTAATAACTTTTCCACTTGAATAAGCGATTAGAGACAAATGACAATGAGAAGCAATGTTGTATATTAATTAACAATGAAAATGAATGAGCAGGAGATTCAAATACGCACACCCTTCATTGATAGTCAGACACAGAAAATTAAGTGAAAAAGGGGCCATAACTCCTGTAAAATTTGGAAGATGTTAACAAATATTGAAATTGGTCTGTAAAGAATTCAAGGTGGGGAGGCTAGTGTAGTTGATAGGAAGGCCAACCTTTCTTTATATGAAATATCTTAATTAAAGACCAACCTTTTGTAATATGAAGTTTATAGATTGAAGGACAACCTAACATAATAATTTATGAAGCTACTGAATTAAAGGCCAACCTTTTGTAATATGAAGCTTACAGATTGAAGGCCAACCTATCATAATAATAATGATTTAAGAAGCTACTGAATTAAAGTCCAACCTTTTGTAATATCAAACTATTGAATTAAAGGTCAACCTATCATAATAAAAATTATGAAGCTACTGAATTAAAGACCAACCTTTTGTAATATCAAACTATTGAATTAAAGGTCAACTTATCATGATATGAAGCTAATGAATTGTAGGCCAACCTTTTGTAACATAAAACTATTGAATTAAAGGTCAACTTATCATGATTTGAAGCAATGAATTGAAGGCCAACCTTTTGTAACATAAAACTATTGAATTAAAGGTCAACTTATCATGATATGAAGCTAATGAATTGAAGGCCAACCTTTTGTAACATAAAACTATTGAAATAAAGGTCAGCCTATCATAATATAAAGCTATTGAACTTATCATACCAATTATGAAATCTTTGACTTGACCAGCAAGGCAGTATAGCAAAATAACTAGTTAGATTCTACCAGCATAATCAAGTCACCAGATCTCTAGTTTCAACATCATCTTCCACCTAATCATCCAGATCATAACTGTGATTATGTACCAGAGACTCAGGGGGAGTTTAATCTCATCATTGTTATCCAGAATGATCTCACTGAGGAGTCCGCAGTTATTGAACAGCATTGCAATCCTAGTTATAGATGATAGTGTCTGGAATATCTATAAATATATATCTATAGTGTTCTAGTTATTCTTTTCCTGCCACAAACTGTATACAATAATCTATTAATGATCTTATCTATTCCATTAATGCATAAAAAAAACACAATAGACCTATAATGTATAACTGCCAAAAAAAACGGTACACTAAAGAAAGTGTGTGAGTAATTGCTAGGTACACATTCCCCGACTGGTTCTGAGGCTGATATTGTCATTCTATTGGCACACGTTGTAAGTTGGCTACCTTGCAGAAATTCTATTTCACGATTCTGGAAACAATGTATATACACTCTATAACTGTAGCTAGATGACTGTTTTGGATATTTCAACACTTAGCTATCAGTTATTCACCATCAATGAGACTGAATATTTACAAACAACAAGGTATTACACAGTTGTCCCTGTTCAGATGATGAGTGACTTGCAATGAGGGTTTACATCATTTGGCTATCAGTCAGTTAAAAAGATGTTTTTAATTAACTTCCCTTTTGACTGGTAATGGATAGTTGTTGTATGGTGTTTAAGAGTCGACTTTTAACAATTTTTCAGTCATACCAAGATAGTGTCTTCTTGCAACAACATTTTGAGTGCTACCAATTTGTCAAGTAAGAGAAAGTCGAGTGTCCAGAAAGATAGTCGAGTGTCAAGTTAAGCACAAGTCTTACTGTCGAGATAATAGTTCTACTGTGAGGAAACCAAACAGAGCTCAAATACAAACACCTTTATGAATATTGCAAAATAACTGTTGAGATTCCCAATGTTGGTGTCCTTGAGGAAGAACCTTCAGAAAAAAAGACTAATCTTGTTCTTTATTTCATTATTCTAACTACCTTTATCATTTAATATTTAAAAAAAAACAGTTAAAAGTTCTCAAAGTAGACCATAAGCACACACACATTTTTAACAAAAAAAAGGATAATAAAGTTGATTTACAATTTAAATTTAACCAACACGCACTAAATCACCTCTTCCAATCTGTCTTTTGGAATGCAAACAATTCTCACAAAATGAATATTAATGATCAAACATGTATCCCATGACAAAGTGCATCTTCACCAGTAGATAATAGCGTAGCCATCACAACAGTGTAACTTTTGCCATCTGTTTATAGTGTGAGAAGAAAATGGTGGAGGGTAATGAATCATGAAAACAAACTCCTTGGTTATCATGCCGCAGTCATGTACTACAAATTAGAGAGTAAGAAGACTGGTAAAAAATCCAACTCAATTGGCGATGTAAACATGGCTGATGAGAAAAAAACTCTGTCATGGGTGACATTGAGTACTCAAAGAACATCAGCTACAGAACGAACCATGTTGCTTTTGAGAAGAACATCATTCTGTCATCATTCTATCTCATATCAGAGGGATCTTGACAGGTGGACCTGAACTTTCACTAGTTGAAATGAAGATTCTGAAGATTGTTTTACAGGATGGTCATCATCGCTTAAGACAATATTTCTGATATATCCAACAATGTATGCACCAAACATGGGAAATGTGTACCATGCTGCAGACACACGGCATGATATTTCATTGATAGCACATTATCCTCTAAATCTATCCTCATTTACAAAAGCCCAACAAATGGTTGTTGTATGGTGTTTAGCTTCCATTTCAACAACTTTTAAGTCATATCGTGACTCTTTTACCCGAGTGCTGCGATTCTTGAGTTTCATGCCACAGACACATTATATGATACCCATTCTGTCACACTATTTACAATAGACACCTAGAACTATTCTCTAAATGCTAAGCGTCAAGCGAGGAAGTACCATTTTTCAAGTATTTAGTATAACCCGGCCTGGGATCGAATCCACGACCTTCCGCATGTGAAAGTGACATTCTACCACTAGACCACTGTTGTGTTCCCCCCCACAAATAAAAATCAAACACAAAATCTCCCCATTAATAGGCAAACATACGAGCTGTCATTTGAATATTACATTAAATGATTTATGACAGTTTCACTTTTCTTGTTGATCCTCTAAAACTAATACATTATGAGGTGATATTCAAACTTTAATACCAGTAATGCAAGCTTTTGTTACATAATGGGGAATGACTCAGCTCAATGGAGAAGATGCATTATCATCATATAAGGAAATTACATCGTGTTCATAGAATTAAAGTGAGCTTTCCCATGGGAAATGACAGTTTATCATTGATGGGATCTTTACAACAGACACATTAAAGGGACATGCTACAATTCTCATTTAACAATATTTCTGAAAATTATTTATCTCAATAAAATTATAAATTAAAATACATAAGCAGTGGTGTAGTTGCCCTTAAGTTAAGCATGGGCTTGGGTGTTTTCTTGCGAATGCATCATTATATTTACTGGAAATGCCCCAAAAAACACGGGAAGTGTCCTAAAAATTATTTACTTATCAGTATGTAGATGTGACCACACATTATCATTCAAATGCCATGAATCTCACTGACATCATTAAGTAAGACATTATCCTCCACAAACTCACCTTTATTTAATCTGACAAAAAGCAGTTGTGGAACTTCATAGCATTATTATAACAATTTATGCACAAAGCTTGTCTCTTTGTTAATCTAGGATTAATCTTTTTTTTTATTGAATGAAATACTTGACCCTCTTTATGGAAGTGTCGTCATGCGACTGGCATGTTGCATGTTTAACCAAAGCATAAGGAATGCATTCTTGACTATCGCATATTGAATAGCGAACAACCTAATCAATAACTTATCAGAGTGAACAAATGAAAATCTAATGGTTATTCGTATTTCCTTTAACTTCTCCTTTCAGTTTCGTAACAATAAATTCAGATACAATCCCACACAGAGAAACATAAAATAAAATTTTCTGCATTTCTGTGAAAGAACATTTTATTAATATAAAAAGTATACTGAACCTAGCCATCCATTGTCTGCAAAGAAATGGAAGATTGTAATAATTACACTATAAAATACGGCATAATTTTCACACGCTGCATAATATTTACACATATACCAATCTTGATGTTAAGTTTTTCTACTCAAAAGCGAATATTTTTTTACCGTCTCAGGGCTGATGCACAGTTCAGGTTGCTTTTTTATTTACAAATGAAACATTTTACAGTTGTACAAGGGCATCTGCAGTTTAAAACTCCAGAATGTTATGTTCTCACATGACCGGAGAATTTTCTTTAGCAGCACATTGAGATTTTTTTGTCAAACTCTCAGGGACTAGAGTGAGCCAGACATTCCCCTCTTTCTATATATAGTTTAATTACTATGGCCTTTGACTATTGCATTTCAGGCCTGCACTTTGTGGTGATGGGGTTTTCAATACCATTTATTAACAGTATTTCAGTTATTTAATGGTGGTCAACCCGTGTAATCATCATAAGTAATTTTCATAATTGTCATTCATGGGATCTGCTAGGCATTTAACCAGTACTAGACACACGGTAACTCTGTAAGTGACTGACCACTGACCAACATATTCAGAAGTTCATGACCAATCATCACAAGAGTGTGGCCGGGCGGAGATTCAAATTCAAGCCCCGGGTTGGTGGCCAGACACTTTATTATCTGATCCAGTAACTGGGCCCAGCTTTGTGGTGATTGTCAATCTCACAATGAAACTCAACAGTACTGCGGTATAAAAACAACTGATTAGGCAAAATGATAAAAATCTTTGAGATAAAGCTTAAAAAAGCTTGAGCAAAAAAGTTAACGAGTTAAAAATTGTTTATTTTTAGTACCAGTGGTGCATGAAGAACACCCACCCCGCTCCTTCTACGTCATTTTTATGCATACAAGTACATGACGTTCTTTTATTTTTGCCCACTGCGAAGGTTTAGTAGTAGAGTGTCTGCCTTGCAAGCAGAAGGTAGTGGGTTACATCCTCAGCCAGGTCATACCTGAGACTTAAATATTGGTAGTCACTTGGCGCTCAGCATTTAGAGGATAGTTCTAGGTCTGGTCGACCAGGTTTAGGTAAAATATGACTGGGTGGGGGTATCATATCATATCATGTGTTTGGGGCATGATACATCACTGTGGAAGTTATTAGAATACTGTCTCATGTAGACACCATCGCGATTTAACTGAAAAATTGTTGAAAGTGATGTTAAAAGTCATAGAACAACTTTTTATTAATGCGTATGTATATCAGTGCAGTCAATTATGTATGCAATATGTATAGTGTGTATGTATATAATGGAGTGAGGAAACTGGTGTGTATGCATATGTATATATTATATATAGTATATGGAGGAAGGGAACCGTTATGTATGTATATATGGAGGAAGGGAACCGTTATGTATGTATATATGGAGGAAGGGAACCGTTATGTATGTATATATGGAGGAAGGAAACCAGAGCCATTAGTCGGGTGCCAGGTATGTTTGACATCAGTTTGATTGAATGTGACCTGACCTTGTGACCTATAGTAATACTACCATTACTGGGCAACTGTTATAGGAAAATAATTAGATGGATCTATTGTTACTGGGACCCTGCTGCTAAGTCAGACCACTGATAATGGCTTATCTACACCATGTCACCCTGGGGTCAAAACAGTCAAATAAGCATAAAGGTGAAACTGCATCTACCTGAATAAGATTGGATTTTGATTCTATGCCCTATTTAACACTTACAGTGGTAGTCGAGTATCAGCAGAAGATTTTAAATTATATCAGTGGACTGGTCCAGGATTCAAAATCTGCGAGTAGTGAGGGGTTGAAGCCAGGATTTTCTTGCACACCAGATAAGGATATCTGGATTTTTACCGGCCTGGGGTTTCTGTCTTACCCTAGGGCAGAGATAAAATTCTCAAACTGTGACTTTGGAACCATCTAGATGATGTAACATATAAAATATATGACGTAAATCATATAACTAAACCTCTTTAAAGCGGTCGTTGTAAAGTCTATAAAAATAAATTACGTTAAAATAATTATTTATTATGTTTGGTATGCAAGAAAAATCATTCATGGCTTTTGCAGTTCAGATAGAAAATTCCTTCCTTTGGGATAACTGTTTTCTGTTGGAAATCGCCAGAGCCTTGTTCCGCCAAAACAGTTATCCCTCGGGATGGATTTTTCTATCCGAACCTCAAACCCATATAAGATTCTTATATTCAATCTTGGGGGTAGGATGGATTGAAGATTCAAGTAGGATTTTAACTGCATTTCATATTACAATTGCTGCCATTTTGTTAGTGTTGGAAATCTCAGGGTGATTTTTACCATTTTCACTGAAGTCAGTACCCTTTTAAAGTAATCTGAAAATACCAGATTAGAGAATGAACCCCTTGTTCTCCCTCTAGATCTGTCAGTGTACATTAATAAAGGAAAGACAGGTTGTGCAGCATCATTCAGTTGTATTGGTGGAGAAAGACCTCAGAATGAATCTGATAAAACCACGGTCCTTCCGTAAGTAACTGGGAAAATTCTCTTATCAAGTTTTTGGACTGAGCAGGGCTTGAACCCACAACCTGAGTGGCGAGAGGCCAGTGGTAACTGGATGACAACATCTTACACCACTTGGACGTGGAGGACCCCATTATTAATGTTACCGTACAACTATTGTCTATATTACCTATGTATCAGTGTCGCACAAACACAGTGTAAACAATTGAAGGATTTTATTTTTTATTTGAATATCTGAATAATGAGTAATATCCAACTTTCATCCGAAACCACTTCATTCTAATTTTAATAAATGACTTGAGTGCATACTTGCGGCTAGGAAAACTGCTGGTTGAACTGAATGTGCATTAACAAAAATACAGAAAACGTGCTGACTGGTCAAATTACAATCACATATGGGTTTTCTTTCAAGAAAAAACATTTATGTCATATTTAGTAAGAGTAAAATTAATGTAAAACTCCCAAGAAGTTTTGTAGGTTTAAAAAAAGGAAAGAAAAAAAAGGTATTTGAAATTGGAGTGACAGGGAAGTGCAACTATATAAATCAGTATATTAATATGATAGCAAATTTTCTAATATCTTTCTGACAATGTCAAATTATTTTTACTCAAAAAGGAATTTCATATTCAAAATTGGTATGTGTGGGAGTGTCTGAGGCAGTCTCCCTTTCTCAGTTCTGCGATGCAGATAGAAGGTTTGGGTACACCATTGCAGAGTAAATGATGGGCACCTCATATAAAACTAATGTATATAATGAATATCTTGAGCATCATGCACAACTCTGTTTTCAACTCATTAAACTATCAATGAATATAAAAAAATTGTTTTGTTTATACTAATTTATTTTAGTGATTGCGATGAAAGCTCAAAGCTTATATGAACTGCTCTTGAGTCCGGTTTCTGGGTAGAACCAGTACTGAGCGTTGTTTTATGAGAGGCGTCAGACCGAGTTTGGGAAGAACCCGCAACCTCTGGCGTGAACTGCCAGTACTCTAGCCATTACACTACTGCCCCTGCTTAATTTTTAATTTTTAAAAAATTGTTTTTAAAGGATGTTGGGTTAAAGCCATTTTCAGAAACTCCTAGATGCATTACCAACTGAGCTAAGTGGGCCCATTATTACTAGACAAGACTGAATGGATCTATCAATAGCTGACATAATGTAAAGACGATTGGGCAATGTGATAACTATTCTTTACACCCCAGCACCACCACAAAATTCCTGCTTTATCCAGATACTACTTCAGTCTCATATATCTGCCATCACTGTTGCATGTAGGTGTAGGCAATGGAAACATAAGAATGTTACCTAGGTAGATAAGATAAGTGAAAACATATGTGACTGGAGAAGTATCACCCCAGGTGAGTATAATATCTACATGCCCTCAAGCACGCATTGTAACATCATTACATTCAATAATGAAGGAGCCTCCACTTACTGAGTGCTGACATAATAAATCAGATGGTTCAGATTTTCATTGTTACAGGCGGTGACAGAGATCTGTAAAGATTGAATTTTTTGGCTCATTTTGGACCTTAAAGGACAGAATGGGGTTTTAAAATTTATGCAATTTGGTTAAACACAGATTTAACAATGAAACAATATATTAACAATTAAGTATATGCAATATTTCCTATCTATTGCATTGTAATACAAGATAATATTGCAAATATACATGTAAAATTATAAATCCTCTCAAACCCAAAACCCATATTATCATTTTTGCAAATGTTTGTAAGTAAAACAAGGGATGTAGCTCTCATAAAAAGCATTGCATCAAAGATCTACAACTGAGAAATTATTTTGAAGGCAATGCATTAAAATCTACACTGAAAGGAAAAAGCAAATATACATTTTGGTTTTTAAGTTTATTCATGTGATGGAAAATGAACTGATTTTTTCTTATTGTTTTGCTTTGAAATGAATTAAATGTTTTTTTTTTACTCAACAACATGATGAAATATAAATATACAAAATTTATATGCAATACATTTATTGTTCCTTGACCTGTCCACGTTTATAGGTATGTATACTTTCTTTTTCCTTTCACTGTATAGGAAAAGTATGACATATAGACTACAAATATACAGAAAAAAATATATTCCTCCTAAATTTTATAGTGGGGGGGGGGGGGGGGGGGGGGGGTAAATAAATAGAGACTGCACTGAAGCAGGGTTGAATGGAACTAATATGGGTCTTGCAATGGCTCTGTCAAATAAGACTGCATGAGTTTTTGATAATAAAATTTGTAGAACCCAGATTTAAACAAGCTTAACAAATCTGAGTTGAATATAACAAATTACCAAACTATGTACATTAACTAAGCTAGCTTGTGGTACTTGTATCAGAAAATTTATACATGTTTTCTCCCTGTATTATGTGATAGATTCCTAAAAGTTGTTTGAACCTTTATAAGTTTTTTCTGATCTATAAAAAGCTGAGACAATTACAAGCTGGCCAGTGCTACAAACAGCATGTGCCAACCATCTAGCGTGGAGATACAGCAACTTCATCTCATCACTGCCCTAACTAAGATCTCCTCAACAACTACATACAACACAATTACAGTCACTTCAACCTTCCCAATCTGCCTACAATGCACCTCCAGGTATAAATACATAGTGTAATCAGTCAATACACCCACATTTCCAAAATAGCAACTTTGCAATTTATTGTCTGTAGAAAAAACTTCAAAACAGATACTTCTTGGCAAAAAATGCACACAATATGACGTGCTGCCATTTCTATTTTCAAACATTTCACAATCAATCGTAGAATTTGCTCGAAACTCATTCTCAATAGAATAGAATAGAATGGAATGGAAACTAGCACTACATCAAATCAAGACAACCAGACAGGTCATGTCAGATATGTGTGCTTCTGTCATCTGTTACCTCGGCTCTCTCCAGGCCGAGACATAGCAGAGAATAGCTCATTAACACCACAGGCCAGGACATAACAGATAATAAATAGCTCATTAACACATCAAATCAGACTATGTCAGAAATGTCGTGCTTCAGTCAATTGTTACCCAGGCTCACTCCAAGCTAGGACATAACAGAGAATAGCTCATTAACACCACATCAAATGAGACTATGTCAGAAATGTCGTGCTTCAGTCAATTGTTACCCAGGCTTACTCCAAGCTGGGACATAACAGAGAATAGCTCATTAACACCACATCAAATCAGACCATGTCAGAAATGACGTGCTACAGTCAATCCTTACCCAGACTCGCTTCAGGCCAGGACATAACAGAGAATAGCTCATTAACACCACATCAAATCAGACCATGTCAAAAATGTCTTGCTTCAGTCAATTGTTACCCATGTCGCTCCAGACAAGGCTATAACAGAGAATAGCTCAATAACACCATACCAAATCAGACCATGTCAGAAATGTTGTGCTTCAGTCAATTGTTACCCAGGCTCGCTCCAGACAAGGACATAGCAGAGAATAGCTCATTAACACCACATTAGATCAGACCATGTTAGAAATGTCGTGCTTCAGTCAATTGTTACCCATGTCGCTCCAGACAAGGCCATAACAGAGAAAAGCTCAATAACACCATATCAAATCAGACCATGTCAGAAATGTCGTGCTTCAGTCAATTGTTACCCATGTCGCTCCAGACAAGGCCATAACAAAGAAAAGCTCAATAACACCATATCAAATCAGACCATGTCAGAAATGTCGTGCTTCAGTCAATTGTTACCCAGGCTCGCTCCAGGCTGGGACATAACAAAGAATAGCTCATTTACACCAAATCAAATCAGACCATGTCAGAAATGTCGTGCTTCAGTCAATTGTTACCCAGGCTCGCTCCAAGCTGGGACATAACAGAGAATAGCTCATTAACACCACATCAAATCAGACCATGTCAGAAATGTTGTGCTTCAGTCAATTGTTACCCAGGCCCACTCCAAGCTGGGACATAACAGAGAATAAAAAGCTCATTAACACATCAAATCAGACCATGTTAGAAATGTCGTGCTTCAGTCAATTGTTACCCAGGCCCATTCAAAGCTGGGACATAACAGAGAATAGTTCATTAACACCAAATCAAATCAGACCATGTCAGAAATGTCGTGCTTCAGTCAATTGTTACCCATGTCGCTCCAGACAAGGCCATAACAGAGAAAAGCTCAATAACACCACATCAAATCAGACCATGTCAGAAATGATGTGCTACAGTCAATTGTTACCCAGACTCAATCCAGACAAGGACATAACAGAGAATAGCTTATTAACACCATATCAAATCAGACCATGTCAGAAATGATGTGCTACAGTCAATTGTTACCCAGACTCGCTTCAGGCCAGGACATAGCAGAGAATAGCTTATTAACACCACATCAAATCAGACCATGTCAGAAATGTCGCGCTTCAGTCAATTGTTACCCAACCTCCATCCATATCAGGACATAGCAGAGAATAAATAGCTCATTAACACCACATCAAATCAGACCATGTTAGACTTGTCATGCTTCAGTCCATTGTTACCCAGGCTCACTCCAGACAGAGACATAACAGAGAATAGCCCAATAACACCATATCAAATCAGACCATGTCAGAAATGTTGTGCTTCAGTCAATTGTTACCCAGGCTTGCTCCAAGCTGGGACATAACAGACAATAGCTCATTAACACCACATCAAATCAGACCATGAGACAATCAGGTAGTCTTGCTTCAGTCATTTGTTACCCAGGCTCGCTCCAGACAGGGACATAACAGAGAATAGCTCATTAGCACCACATGAAATCAGACCATGTCAGAAATGTCGTGCTACAGTCAATTGTTACCCAGGCTCACTCCAAGCTGGGACATAACAGAGAATAGCTCATTAATACAAAATCAAATCAGACCATGTCAGAAATGACGTGCTACAGTCAAGTGTTACCCAGACTTGCTCAAGGCTGGGACATAACAGAGAATAGCTCATTAACACCACATCAAATCAGATCATGTCAGAAATGTTGTGCTTCAGTCAATTGTTATCCAGGCTCGCTCCAGACGGACATAACAGAGAATAACACCATATCACATCAGACCAAGAGACAATCAGGTAGTCTTGCTTCAGTCAATTGTTACCTCGGCTCTCTTCAGGCCAAGACATAACAGAGAACAGCTCACTAACACCATATCAAATCAGACCATGAGACAATCAGGTAGTCTTGCTACAGTCAATTGTTACCCCGGCACACTTCAGGCCAAGACATAACAGAGAATAGCTCATTAACACCACATCAAATCAGACCATGAGACAATCAGGTAGTCTTGCTGCAGTCAATTGTTACCCCGGCTCACTTCAGGCCAAGAAATAACAGAGAATAGCTCATTAACACCACATCAAATCAGACCATGAGACAATCAGGTAGTCTTGCTTCAGTCAATTTTTACCCCGGCTCACTTCAGGCCAAGACATAACAGAGAATAGCTCATTAACACCACATCAAATCAGACCATGAGACAATCAGGTAGTCTTGCTTCAGTCAATTGTTACCCTGGCTCACTTCAGGCCAAGACATAACAGAGAATATCTCATTAACACCACATCAAATCAGACCATGAGACAATCAGGTAGTCTTGCTGCAGTCAATTGTTACCCCGGCTCACTTCAGGCCAAGACATAACAGAGAATAGCTCACTAACACCACATCAAATCAGACCATAAGACAATCAGGTAGTCTTGCTTCAGTCAATTGTTACCCCGGCTCACTTCAGGCCAAGACATAACAGAGAATAGCTCACTAACACCACATCAAATCAGACCATGAGACATTCAGGTTGTCCTGTTTCAGTCAATTATTACCCCGGCTCACTTCAGGCCAAGACACAACAAAGAATAGCTCATTAACACCACATCAAATCAGACCATGAGACAATCAGGTAGTCATGCTTCAGTCAATTGTTACCCATTAACACTTAATCCAAACAGACATGTCAGGTATATCATGATTCGGTCATTAGTTACAACCAAGCTCTTTCCAAGCCGGGTAATAGCAGAGAACAGCAGGGCTAAAGTGCTGGGCTCTTACTGCATCAACATCCCCGCAGTGTCGTAGAAGTGAGAAAGTTTTACCGCATTTAAACAATAGTTTTGGCTCTTCTGGGCAGTATTAGATCATTTGCAGTATTTGCCCATTATCCACTAGAGCAACTGAGTCTTGCAATAACTGAAAACCAGAAAAAGCATAACAAAACATCTGGCCGGCATGGTGTCAGTATAATTTGACTGGGTGGGGTATCATACTGTGTGTCTGCGGTATGATAGGCCAATGTGGCAACCTTTAGAATATTGTCTGAAGTAGACATCGTCACGATATAACTGAAAAATAGTTGGAATTGATGCTAAACAACAACAACAGGTCTCTTGTTCAGTAAGTGTTTATCTCTTTAAAATGATCTGAAACCAAGAATGTTTGATTCTATTATATGTATTGGTCATGGGAAGGTTAAGCATTTAAAAATGCTGCCAACAGTTACTGTACATGAGGATCCAGAAAATTGTCTTCCATGATAATTACCTGGTTACCAGCTCCATAGACAGGCTGTTTGCATTTACATGAATTGTTGGCAAGAGAACCTCAAAAACAGGCATATATTCCGCCCTGTTCAAACCGCACATACACCACACCACATAAGTGTTGTGCGGGGGAATACGCTTATGATCACTATAATTGAACCATTTGCATGCAATAACTATCTTTGTGTCTATAGATTAAATCAAAGCTGAACAGATACATTCACCATTACTCATAATTTATCTGACAAGGCCGTATTTATAGAACCCATATCATTATTTATTGAAAGAAAATTTGGCACAAAATATCATTTCTTAAAACATCACTGACAATCTCTGAAAAAAACACACTCGAAATTATCATGTAAAAATCAATTTAGTTTCCATGTAAGACATGCTTCGATCAATTAATAATGAAATAAAACTTTATGAAATTGATAAATATCTTTGTAAACATTTACTGGTGGTTCAATTATTGGTTGCTATGGTAATGAAAATACACCAGTGAACATTTTCATTGTTTTTTTGCAACAAATCTAATAAACGTTGCAAGGTGTGTACATTCCAATGTTTAGTATTTAAGATACTTTAAAACAGCAAATAACACAACTTGCAGACATGCATTTCTCATTTCTGGAGGTTCATGCAAACCACTTAAATGCTGCAAAAAGAATCATGCAGTTAGGTAATGACAGTACTAAAGTACAAAATAAAAAATCTTCAGGTAAACCCATTTTGGTATATCCTGCAAACAAACAAGAAGTTAATTTTCATTAAATAACAGAGTTCACTGCTAATGAATAGAGGGTAGAAGACAGAATTGGTCAATTTTGGCAAATAATGAATTATGTACCACCAAGGTAATAAATATAGGTCAAAGTCACAAATATAATGGTAGGTATATTTCATGGGTCATTCAAGGTCAATGAAGATTAAAATTACAATATGTCAATTTGGAATAGAACTTTTAACATATATATTATATGCATACAATGGTATAAAATAATGTAGGTAATTTGGAATCATCAAAGTCATGTGTGAATAGGTAACTTGGAATTTTCTTGGTCAGAGGTAAACAGGTTATTAGATAATTTGGATTTCTCTTATTTTCATGTGATCCCGGGACATGCATAAAGATAACTGAAGAAGTGTAATTTCTCGTATGTGTGTAAACAAAGACTAGAATGTCATATGTGAACTCCTGCATTGTGACCATACTTTTGGAAAACAACAGAACAATGACTCTTATATTCTCCAATTTTTTCCCCATGCTTAAATATAGGACTCAGGACAGGGTACTTTAAGAATTATAACTGCTGTTAAAGGCATATATAATGAACACACAGCTCTTGAAAATTTAAGGTTTACTTTCATTTCATAATTTAACCATAATTTAGCCAAATATTCAGGACTTTTTTCTAGCTCTAGAAATCTTAAATCATAAGAAAGAAATGGTTGAAATCTACACAGACAGCATGGCGGAGTAAATCCTCTATATCATGAATGGTGTAGGAACTACAAACTTTCAGACAGCAGCCATGGATATGTTTATGCTTTTTCTCCTTTTTACCATCATCAGATACCCACATGTAATCCATTCTGAAACTCTCCATTCATCACCCGTGGGATATTACACTAGCTTTGCGTTGTTTCTAACAAGCAACGATAAAACCATATGAATGGTTCCACCACAATTTCATGAAGGGAACGTTATCCTATCGCAACAATAGTTTTATGCAAATGCCATTTTGATAAGACTTTAACGTTAGCTGTATTTTGTTCTGTTCAAATAAAACGTCCGAAGCTAGCATAATTTTCCATGGGTGATGAATGGAGAGTACCGGAACTGACACCCATGGGTTTCCGGGGATGCTTTCAACATGATGCTTCTGCAAATTTTTTTACCATTATTCTTTTCTTATGGAAAGTCACTTCTTAGTTGAGGCCACTGTCACTTATTCAAATAATTTATATTAAAGATAACTCTTTATCATTATTATATGGGGACACATTGAAATATGAATTTGTGCATCAAAACAAATCATAAGCAATGCTGTGCGGACATCACACCGTCACTCAGACACATTAATAAGGAATATGACAACACAATTGTGTCAGGTGTCCATGGTAATGAGCCAAACCATCTCAAAACAGTTGATGGGGGTCACACCAGTCATACTTACACATGATGGTGGTGATAGTCTAACCTAGGTATGGAAATCTTCTCATGTAATACATATAACAAAACTGCATGAAATCATAGCATAACCTATAAAAATGTATGTAAATATATAAAATAAAATTGTTATTATATATTTCTTTAAAGCAAACACATTCTGTTTCTACCCTCTAGACATTCACACTCAGAAAATTGTTGTTTTCTCCTTATCCCGATTTAGTATATTACAAGCACAACTGACACAGTGGGATATTGTCATATACATGACCCCTCAAACAAGGGCAGCTATTGGCCATTCAAATTCATTCAAATATGTGCTTACAACCAAACAATGACTACCATATAATTTAAAACACTTTTCAAAAACAAAAGGTTCCGGAATTATTTTAATTTATTCCAGTATATGGCATATAATAAATGAACAGTTACAAAAATAATTATTGACAAATATGCTTATAAAGAAAACCAAATCCCACCTTAACTGTTATTATTTTTAATCATTGTAATGTAGATACCATATCCAGACACACAACTCTTGTTTAATTCAGTTAATTAGATTACATAATAAAACACTCCCTTCCTTGTCAAACATATGTACAACAATTTACTGAGGTCAAGAACACCTAATTACGTTATATGATAACCTAGTAGTGTAGTAAACAACACACATTCCGTCAGTCCATACATTTATAAAACATCTACTGTCCACTTACCCGTAACCATTTTGTGCTGATGGCTTCTTTTCTCGTATTCTAAGTAATATGTACAAAATCAATATATATCGGATCATCATAATTATCTTTCTTAAATGGGCATATTTCATCAACACAGTAAACAAACTGACATTCCTGTATCATGGTACAGTACATGCATTTAGTGGTCATAAATCCAAATGTTCCACAGCAGGACCAGCAGAACGTAGCACCAAATCTATAGTGCATGCAAATATTATAAACAACAATTCCATTTCTTAAGAAAGGTTATAAAGATCTAACTCTCTCACAATTCTGTTATTCTTTAGTTACTTGTTTTACAAATAAATGGATATTTTTCATCTTCATAACTGACCTGTTAGGAACAGATATAAATAACTTTAACCATTTGAATATAAGTATCGGTCGGCCATCACTTCTGTTTTTTCTCTCTTTTACCGTCTTACTTCACTTTAAAATTTCATCTTTCATAAATTATGGCAAATAGAATAATAAATAAATGGGTATATTATATTTTTCTTATATATATTATATTGTAAGTAAGAAAATATGTATTGTTTGTACTATAGAGAGTTGAAATATGTTGTGTTATGCAAGTGAATATAACATTATTATGTTTTTGTTACTGCATTATTTGCACTATGTGATATTTGACTGAATAAAATATGTCAAAATGAAAAAAAAAAGTTACTTTTTATCTGCAATCAAATCGAAATCATATGTGATGTACTTTTGTTATGTTTCAAGGGCAGGGAGACTGAGAAACTGTAAACCTAATTATTGTTTAAAGGTCAGATAATCTCAACTTTATGGTAAGCAAAGTGATAAAAAAATTTCAGCATAGCTGAATATAATTTAATGTAAACGACTTCAGGCAATTTGTGATTTTTTATCCGTGTAACATGTGACAAACCAATCGTAATAATAATTACACACAACACCACCCAAATGTATCGGTTATTGCCAACTTTAATTTTATATTGGTTTTGAAGTCAAATCACCATAAAATGTTCCCACCTGCTGACTATTCTATATATACAGGCAAATCTGTGCAGCCTGATACCTGTCACTCAGTTGCTGGCGCAGAGACATTGAATTAATGGGTTTTCACACACACCTTCAGCTACCTGTATCACACCTGATACAGAATCTATATTCATCCTAGGGCGTGATTGATTATTTCAGATATCATTTTCTAAACTACGCCATTGCAACTTACCTCCAGATGGTGTATCAAATCAATGTTAAATACGCCATTTGTAGACCCAGACCAGCATGCTGGAGTGGCAGGTAGTCTGGTCATACTCAACATTGTTTGCCTTTCAGTCAACTAGTTCTTATTGATATTAATGAATATGACATATATCTAATAACTTAAAATTTACCAAATTAAGAGTCGTAGAGTTCTGGCAGCGCACACGAGATCTGAATCAACACTCGGTACTGGTTCTACCCAGGAAATAGACTACAGAGTGATTCATATAAGCTCTGAGATTCCTTCACAATAAGCTAAAGTATGTAAAAATTAGTGTAAACAGAGGGTTTACTTATCAGTTAAGAATAATAAACCCAATACACTGTATTCTTTTAATTTAAACTTATTTTTTTTATTTCGATTACGAAACAAGTTATAACAACTCAGGAAAATCACACTCGACATCTTCCTGGGTAGAACCAGTACTAAGCATATGCAGATAACGTGTCTTGCTCAAGGACACCATATATGGCCATGGCGGAGTGTCGAACCCATGACCCTCTGATTCTGGGTTTGATGCTCTGCAACTGAACCACACGTTCCACACTGTAATTCACAATCTCAATAAGGTACTATTTTTATACTAGATTAAATCAATGTTTCTATCATACAGACATTTCTTTTGAGATAACTTACTTATTTAGCGTTGTTTTATGCAATCGAGGACTAGCAGAAGATCAGTTAACCTAATTACTCTTTTCTGAGTTTCTGGAAGGTTAACCAATACTCAAGCAAACACATCTCTGCAAGTAACTTTTCCCACTTGAATCAGCAGTGAGAGACGAACAACAATGATACCCAATACTGTACATCAATTGACATGGAGACTGCAGCTTAACAGGAATTTGAACTCACTACCCCTGGTATGACAGTCAGACATGCAACCAACTGAGCTAACCAGCTCAGTTTTACGATATTGACATTTAAGCTGAATGAATTAATGAAATCAGCTTTACTTTTAGGTGTGGATAACTTGATCAGGACATGGGGCTATAGAACCATCAGTGGGTGTAAATGAGCCATTAATGGCTCACTTAACCTTAATGTCAGTATACAAATACACCAACCTCAGTGATTACACAGATTATTGTAAAGATTATTTGTCTACAAATACAGGAGCTTCGGCTTGATTTGTTTACTTTTTTCTGTTTTATTTGATTTCAATTAGATTTGACACCCTTTCTGTTTTATTTGATTTCAATTAGTTTTTTTTAACATATTAAGTTCAAATACATGTATATACAGTTTTATTGATAGAGTAGATCTAAAATGAATATTTAACTGTGACAGTTTTTAATGTCAAAGACTGATTCCCAATGTTAAGGACTGTTTTTCTTATATAAAAGGCTGGTTCAACTCATATTTTGCATTGAATATTCAGTGTCATTTTTATGCCATCAACGGCTAACAGAAGGTCAGTTAACCTAACCCCTGTTTCCTGGGATCCTGAAAGATTACCCAGTACTTGAGCACACCCCATCTCCACAAGTAACTGATAACTTTCCCACTTGAATCAGTGGTGAGAGACGACTAATAATGAGACACAATGTCGTATATGAATCATCACAGAGACTGTTGCTAGGTGGGGATCAAACTCACAAGCCGTAGGATTGATAGTCAGCCGCCTTAACGAATGAGCTAATTGGGCGCGGCAATCAGAAAGCAACCTGACCACAAGTAACCTTCAAGCTTTATTATATAAAATGTATTTATTTTAGAGTGGGGACTTGTGTTATGAAGCTCATTTTAAGGATAGTCCATAACATTGAACAGGACAACCCTGCTTTGCTTTTCAACAAATGGCCACAACAGCAGGCCACTGTGTGTTTATGGGAGAAGCTATGGAGCACATATGATTACAGGCTTCTTAAACTGTAACAAATTGAGATAAAATGTCACACAAATCTGCCATATCATATGACCAGTACTTTTGAAAACTGATAACACTTTTCGTTTAATAATACAAAATCCATTTCTGCATATCCTACTATTTGACCATGGATTCCAAGTTTCTTAATTTCCTTCATAAATCAGATAACTATGCAAAATGATGAAAATCAATCTCAATTTGAGGTCAATGGTTTTTACATTACACAAAGTTTGAATTGTTACAATGTTCTGATTTTATCTCAGACCCATACCAGATCTAGTAGGTCGCCTGTTGATGTTTAATGTAAACACCGAAACAAATGACTAACTGTCTCCATATAATCTAACCCTTAAAAAATGTTTTGACTGTAGATATGTACTGACTGATCGCAGTAATGCTGCACCTAGTGGTTTAATTAATACCAAATATGGCATTAACGCACCAATTGATATGTTACACATGAGTAAGGAAGGGTTACGATTAATGGTGGTTGGTAGACTAGCTGAGGTGTTACACATTATGGGACATACATCAACTACCAAAAGTCACGTCAAGCCTTTTGATTAAAACCTTACACGCCATTTTTTGTTGAAATGACATTAAACTTGGATTTAATGCCCAATACTGACACTCTAAGTTTAAAGGGACACACGGCACTGCTAATCACTTTTAATCATTTTCACACTCAATCTTTGACACACATATATGGACATAATTTTTGTATTCATATAATAAAAATTACCGCCATATACTTCTAATTTATCTTCCGGTAATTTCTTTCAATATTTCTCTTTCTATATCATATGGCAGGGCCCAGTTAGCTCAGTTGGTAGTGTATGTGATCAGTCTCAGTCTGACTATCAATCTAGAGGTCGTGAGAATGAATCCTCGCCTGGCCACAGTCTCTGTGATGATTGATATGTAACACTGCATTTCATTCTTATTCTTCTCTAATCACTGATTCAATTGGAATTTTTTTTATCAATTACTTGCGGAGATAGGTGTGCAAATACATGTACTGGTTAACCTTCCAGGACCCAAATGCTGAAGTGGTTACCTTAAATGATCATCTGTTAGCCCTTGATGGCATAAACATAACTCTAAATATTAACTAATATAACTAACTCCCCCATCATACCGATAAAAAAATTCATGACGAAATTAAAATACACTTGATTGTCACAGATGATGACCACATTTGGGCTACATAATTATGTTGCTTTTCAACAACTTATCAGCTAATATACTTCTTTCCGAAATAGAAAATAAATTAAAGGTTTACAGGGGCATAGCTTAGTAAATTTGAAAGTGCAGGCCTAAAATGTTTTAGGGGGAACTGGGGTCCTCCCCCAGATCTTTTTTATATCATAAATGGCCAATGGTACATTCTCAGGGGTTTTGTATACTAGTATATTTTTTCTATGTAAAACATACTTATGGAAATTTCAATTAAATCAATTTTTTTTTTTTTCTAGAAAAAAGTGCAGGCCTGGGTCTGAGTGCCTACATGTAGCTACACCAGTAGTCTGCATACATAATGAAGTACTTTTTCATATTTGGATCAAGTATAAAAAGTTTAATAAAATTGCTGACATAATTTATGAATGCATAAAATATGAGTGTATTATACATGAAGAATGGGGCATTATTACAAACAAAGTTCTGTAAATTGATATCGAACATTTCATTGATTTTGAAAGGTGAGACGTGTCAAATACGTCAACAACTTGGGAGTAAATAACAATACATCAATGTAAGGTTACCAATAGATTAATTCATGCAATGTTTTATAAAACAAATACCAGTCACACTCAAATGTTTAAAATTCCTGTCTTAGCTGTTTTAAAACATTTCCCCACACCCTTGCAATGTACATATTGAGTAAGACCTGATAAAGACTGCTAACCAAACATTTTTAAACGTTCCATCAGTCCTGCTGACAGGTCAATTTACCGGTAGAAATAGGTAATTTGAGGCTAAGGAGCGCAATAAATATATGACATATTTTTAATATTAGCCTAGCGTAAAATATCTACTGATTCATCATTCTGTGTCTTCCATTTACACTTGTTCTCATATTGACATGTACAATACCGAGCTACTTGAAAAAGACTAGTTTCAACACAGAAATGAACCATCCTATTTCATTCATATTTACAGGCTAGCAAATCAAAGGTAGTAATATAATTTCTACTTAATGACTTGCTCAAACGTTTAAATGACATCAGTTAATTATCCGAATCGACATTAATTTAATATGTTGACGTCATTCAATAACCGAGTTATTTATAAATAAAAAACATTTTTTCTTGTTCATTATAGAGATGAAATGAAAATTAATAGTTAATGTACATTTTGTGTGTTATGTGATAAAAAATCTCACCTTCATATCATCATTAGTTATTAAACTCTTTGGCAAAAATTATATAATGCTCAGCGAAGTCTTGCAAACAGATATTTTGCCAAACAGTTTAATAACTTTAATAATAGACAAGCACACAGGTAAGATTCTCAATTTTTACCTGCAACTATGTCAAGTCAAACCAGGTCAGTGACCTCAGAGGGAACCTAATCATAAACATTTAGGAAAGGGTCATGTGTAATAACCTGCAACTCAATACATTTGCATATTAAGGCAATAAAACATGTTTAAACTGACATAAACCTTTCATTCAATTATACATTTCACCTGCACTGTGAATGCCTAAAAGGTTACAGCATAAGGTGTTAACACTAAATAATTATGTATAGCCTGGATTTAAAAAAAGATACTCAAACCCATGTTTCACTTATAAAATAATGAAAGATTTTAAATTGCCTCTTATAGAATTTCTCTTCTACCTGACTACAAAGTACTCGAAACCTCTTAAAAAGACATACAACTAAATCTGTGTATGCATTTCACATGCACTGCCCAGCTGTTTTCACACAGTTTGTTATTACATAGCATTAAACAGAAGTTTTCTCAACCCCATTTCTTTGCAATCGTCTTTATAATAAATAATTACTGCGGTGAGTTGATAACAATTTAAACAAACAAAATGAGATAATACCTGACTGTACATATGTGAAGATTGATTACACTTTACTGTAATCCTCTACTGACTAATTAAAGCAGGTTGACACCAAATCTAAGTGCTTGAACATTTATCAGATCTTTAAGTGTATCCATCAACACTGAACCTATGTATAATGTTTTTTTAGTTTTGTTATAATTTTTTTTAATAGGGTTTAATGCCATTTTCAACACATTTCAGGTTATATATGGCATATCCAGTTTAACTGGAAGAGGGAGACCTCAGAATCAATCTGAGTAGAACCACCGTCCTTCTACAAGTAACTGGCAAACATTCTCACATAAAGTTTTTTTGGGTGAGCGGGACTCGAACCTACGGCATTAGCAGTGAGAGGTAAGTGATCTTGAGATGACACCTTAGACCACTCGACCAGGGAGGGCCCAGTTTTGTTATAAATCAGGATTTGTTCAATCTTTTATATACACTAAAGTTATGAGATTTATTTTCACAAATTGATTTTTGAATCTTTTTTTTTTCCTCCTAAAAAGTTTAAAAATTGTGTGCTTTTCTCCGTATCTATAATACTTAAAAGTCCAAATTCTGTAACAAACAAAATAGAATGTCCGAAAATGTTTGCCTTTTTATGTACTTATCACCCTTTATTTCTTGGAAGTTGGTCATAAAAAATAATTCATTTCTTCAAAGAAATCATTTGCAAACTTCATTGTCTAACTAAACTATCCATTAAAAGAATCAAATAATGCAAACTTTCACAATTCTGAAATGATTGCTGGGCGAGTTAACTGTTGGTTTAAAGAGAGTTTCTGTGTTTGATGTTGAAACAGACAGAGATTACAACCTGTAATATTACTAACATGGTATATACTTGTACATAATGTTTAATTTTATGTGTTTATTTTCATTTTCATCATCCAATGCTAATTTAATTTAAACGGTGATTATGACATGAATAAGCATTTATCGATATTTGATATTACAATCAGTCATAATTTACCTGATACATTATGTACACACTAAATGTATTCTGCCAACTATGACCAGAACATAATATTTTGTATGTGAACCGCTTTAATTTTAGTGTTTTTTGGTCAATTTTTTTGTATATTACCTCTGTAAGAGCAGGTCTAATTTATTTCCATATGAAATTATGGTGTCCTGCGCATCCTTGTGTTTGAGAATGTCACTGGATTTGCTACCAATCTTCAGGATTACGTCCCCTTGTTGTAATCCACATTTAGCTGCCAAACTTCCAGGTGTAACCTTCAAAATAAGGATGTATTCATGAACATCAGTGAGTAGAATTGGGTTTGGAGAATCAATTTGTCATAGTTACATATTCACTCATTGTCATCTTCAAAATTCGCTGGAAAATCATCGTTACCAGCGTAATAATTAAAATCAATTTATATCTACACTTTTGGTCAGTTGTTTTCATATATATTCAGACATGTAGGTTATAAATATATCTGCAATTAAAATAATTATTTTCTTAAAACTTGAAACAAATCCCCATTCTAAAGACAGACAGCACTTAAAGACTGCTTGATGACTTTCACATCGTCATTCGGGCTCTTTCTACAACGAAACATTTTTAACTATGTGTAAACCTGTGTAATTGACCAAACTGAAATTAAGTAACACATTCAATATGTCATAAAATATGTTGCAATTTTAAGTGGAAAATCTATTTTAGTCAAACCTGGGCCCGCAGCCCTGGTTAGGAGATCCCATTTTCAATATATCATTTTAACATGTTTAAATAGATATCCTTTTAACAATACTGGGTCAGTGACCATATATAGGCATCGTATATTGAAAATAATGTTTTACTCAATTTTAATATTTTGAAAAATCCTGATATATTCCCTTTAAAAGAGGTACACCCATTTTAAGATTGTTTACTCTTTTACAAGTTTCCTTAAGGAAAATTGATTGACTGATTGAATATTTAGCGTCATTTGTATACCATCAAGGGCTAACAGACGATCAGTTAACCTAACCACTGTTTCCTGGGATCCTGAAAGGTTAACCGGTACTCAAGCACACCCCATCTCCGCAAATAACTGATAGCTTCCCCATTTATATCAGCAGTGAGAGACGAATGATAATGAGACACAATGTTGTATATCAATCATCAGGGAGACTGTTGCCAGGCTGGGATTCAAACTCACGACCCCTGGATTGATAGTCAGACGCGTAACCGACTGAGCTAATCCGGCCCGGCCCTTAAGGAAAAACTTCCTGATCTATATATATATCTGCCAAGTATGTTATATATCATTTGAACCTGCATGAATTTGGATAGTTGTATTTTGTTATTTGTGCATGCTCATTTATTTGGTAGTAAAAAAATATTGGAAAATGCCAGATTGCTGTTCTGTCGATTTCAAATGTACAAGACCATTGAGAATAGAATGCTGTTTTGGTTCTGTTCACAATGGACCTATTTCCACCAGTTGTTAATTAATTACCTTGTATAATCTTTCAGAGCTATGAACTTTCTAATATAATATTAAGTGCACCGGTCTGTGTAAGCCTGGAAATGTGAAACATTGTTCCAAATATCTACCATGACCAGAAATACACAGGATGAATACACTAAAGACAGCACATATTCTTTGAAACTCTGCCAAACTCATTGGCAATATTTTGTCTTTCTCAACTTAGCAGCATCTAGAGATAGTCTTTAACTGTAAGTCAAGATCAAGAATATGGAGTATTGAATATGGAAGGAAATTAGCTTCAGGGGCTAATTACTGGTACTACTGCAAGTATTTAGCAGATAACATTACTGTAACTTGGCTTGAGTAGCAGGTTTGAACTTTGACCAACCAACAGATTCTCCAGCTTGGTCCAGTCCACAATTTATATTAGCAACTCGAGGGTTTTCCCTCGGATGATTTGGCGGAGAGCTCAAACCCTTGGGACCACATGGCACAGGTTCTCCAAAAATGCAAAAAGCGCCAATAAACCAGTCTTACCGGCACTTTCAAACTTCACTCACTCAATCTAAACAATTTTGGTTTTTTGGTTAAAGTGTGATAGTAAACATATTAATTATTTATTGGAAATATACCAGTAATATCAGTTGGCATGTCAAATATATGCATACAACATGAAATGTCACTTACGCTGTTTAACTACCCAATATACCAGTAATATCAGTTGGCATGTCAAATATATACATACAACATGAAATGTCACTTAGGCTATTTAACTACCCAATATACCAGTTATATCAGTTGGCATGTCAAATATATACATACAACATGAAATGTCACTTTGGCTGTTTAACTACCCAATATACCCAGTAATATCAGTTGGCATGTCAAATATATACATACAACATGAAATGTCACTTTGGCTGTTTAACTACCCAATATACCCAGTAATATCACTTGGCATGTCAAATATATACATACAACATGAAATGTCACTTAGGCTATTTAACTACCCAATATACCAGTTATATCAGTTGGCATGTCAAATATATGCATACAACATGAAATGTCACTTTGGCTGTTTAACTTCCCAATATACCCAGTAATATCACTTGGCATGTCAAATATATACATACAACATGAAATGTCACTTTGGCTGTTTAACTACCCAATATACCCAGTAATATCAGTTGGCATGTCAAATATACACATACAACATGAAATGTTACTTTGGCTGTTTAACTACCCAATATACCCAGTAATATCAGTTGGCATGTCAAATATATACATACAACATGAAATGTCACTAGTAAGTGATATATGACCCCAAAGTCGCCTGTCAATGTAAATATTTACTTTGTGACTATATTGTGGGGTTAAATTGAAACCTATTGACCTGTGTCATGCAGTTGCACATGGCATGTCTTCAAGTCATGCCGTATTATTTCAAAATCCTCAATAAGGTACAGAACTGACAGTAAGTGACACAGATATTATTTTGAATATTTTACTTTACCGTTATTCATGTATGACCTAAAAGTGTGACCTGGATCTAGCCTGGGTTTTATGCATGATACATCATCATGTCATGGTGATCCTTTGTGTTAAGATACTACAAAAAAGCTCAATTTAACAAAATTACAATGAATGTAGTCCCCTTCAAGTCATTTTTATTTTGACCTCTAAGTGTGAACTTGACCTTTGAGTGATCAACCTGGGTCTTGCATACAACATGCCGTCATACTATGGTGGTAATTAGTGTCATGTTATTCTAAAATCCCTCCATTCCATGTATGACATAGTTATGGACAGGACACAAATTTTTGGACAGAGAAATGGATGGATGCACATTGCAAATTCTGCGTGCTACCCTTTATGGGCATAATAAGAACAACATAAGCTTAAATAAAGAAATACAATCATCATTGGCACCAACATCACAACTTTCATTGTAATGCTTTCTGTTAATGGTTCCATGAGGATTTCTGCAAAACAGTTCCATGCTGAGAATTTCTGAAAAATGTTGCTTGAGGATTTTTAATTAAAGGTTTCTGCTGATGATTCTATGTTATTTCTTAATATTTGTGTTCTTGAAGAAATACCAGTAATCAGAGTTATACATAAATGGGAAACTTAAAAGTCCTGGATGAGCACAGCTCAGGTAACATGTTATACAACTGCAGCAGACTGTTCTCCGCAGCCAGTCTCAATCTCATCTCTCACTTGATCTCCAGCATTCCAGCTTAGGCATAGGTAGTTATATTAGGTACATACTGTATGTAATTATACAAGAATGATTTAGATCACACTGGGCTGTATAGTGTGTATATTGTAACACATGTGTTTGCATTCAGTTTCATAATAACAGAAGCAATACTAATGAACAACATATACAAACTGGAAGGTAAAAATGTGGCAAAGATTGTATCCACCAATATATGATCTAACAATTGATATTAATGATTGGATGCAAACAGTGACAAATACACCAGAATTGTGTCTTGCAATGAGTGCATAAATTAAAACAAAAATGGTTATGCATTTTGTGTCAGCAGTTGTAATGCAAACACAAGTTCCCTTTCCATTATGCCCTCAGTAAATTGTTATGCTACTTAGGCCTAAAAAAATAAATGTTGTGTTTAAGGTTTCATGCTGAAAAAAAATTGGGTCGGTAGGTAGGACTATTTTTTTTTTTTGGCTGATTTTTTTAGATGCACAATCGAAGGGTCGGTGTTTTTTTGTTATTTTTTTCTTCATTTTCTCTCGCAGTTACTCAATTTTGCATGCAAAGTAATTACACCTTTTTTCAAAAGCATTTGGTGGCAACATAATTATTGTATACCTTTGTAGTTTGTCTGCTTTTGTAGTTTGAATGTTTTCCTTTCCACTTCAATATATTCTCATTTGTTCTGCACCATGTGCACCATATTGCAATAGGTTAGATTGGGTATTCAACAGAATCTGTTAAAAACAGTATTATTAAATATATAAAAGGAATTTCATTTTGTATATTTAATATATCTGTGAAAATATTTCAAAACTACCAACCAATTTTGACACTTGGACATAATCCTGAATTTCAAAGTTTGTGCCAGTGTTTGTGTTCATTTCACATGTAAAAACGCTTCCTTTTTGGCCTTCCTCAGGTGCAGGGTGGAACAGAAAAAGACTTGTTCCAAGGTGAATGAATAGTTGATTGGCTGAATAACCTTTTTGCCGGCGGTATGTTCATACATGTGAACCTTTTTGGAAAGCAATGAGGGAAACCTTTTTTTTACACCTAGCATTCTAACTTCCTAATAAGTCTTAACAAGTGCTATCCGCTTTGATCCCGCGATGTTCCCGTCCAATAAAAAACAAGGCAAATACCGGAAATTAGCCCGATGTTTAAACCGAGATTAGAAAGTTGCGCATGTGCGCCTCGATACCTTATACAAAAAATGGCGAACGATTCGCGATGAATAGATTCCTTGGAGATTCAACAAGAATTTCCTCGTGTTTTAACTTATTGCCGAGGAACGTTCAATGTCTAATTTGCAAATGATTTGATAATTATAATTGCGTTGAAATGTAGAAAGAATAAATACTGTAACCATTTCAGAAACGAATTTGTATTATTTCTTTTTCACAGTTTTTCAGATTGTTTACTTTTGGTCTTCAGGCACAGTTGTGCTTCGAATTTCAAGTCGAACTTTTCTAAAAGTTTCGTCTTTGTTATACAGTTTTATATATTGGTTTTCGCCCGATACTTGGAGCACCTGAACCATCCCTAACACGACAGTCGGCGAAATTTTTTAATTTTTTTTTTTGGAAAAAAAAATGTACGGTCGGGACATTTTACTATGGGTCGGTCGGGAAACCGTAAACACAACATTTATTTTTTTAGGCCTTACAGTCCTAACTCTCACCAGCTTCATATATCATTATTTTATTGGTGGTGATAGTATTAAAATAAAGATGAATGGTATGAAAATGATGATCAAAAATATATATTTTTTTAAATAAAATTTTCATTCAAGAAAATCTTTACTCTTCTAGCAGCAAAAGCCTCATTATGGCACTTATACTGGTATGGCTTTAATTCATAAATATTATCATTAAAATCATATTTAGTTGAAATTTGTAACAATTATGATATTATTATAGAGTATGAACACATGTATTTGAAACAAATTAATAAGAAACATGTGAATGTAAAAGAAACACTTGAAGACTCCCCTCCAAAACCTTCCACTTACCACTTTGGATGTTGGTCTCTAATATATAAAAAAAGGTCTGGTTTAAGTGGTATTACTACCTTATAACTGGAGGTCTCTTTATGGCACTTTACAAATACCTCATACAAAATTTAAATTTTGATTTAAAGGGCCCAAGTAGTTACCCACCTTGTACAAAATGTACTTCCCCCAGTTTATGCCCAAACAATATCATAAATTCATATACAGCCCAAAATGTGCACCTCTGCACAAGTAAGTCCATTTACAACCCCTTTAGTAACTAGGGTTACTTGTAATATGTCTAGGGTAACTTTTGGTAACTACAGGATTATTTGGTTAACAAGTCTTTTTCATTTGTATATGTGCCTTTAGTATAGCTTTTTTACCGTTTTTGGGTCATACTTCGTTTTATTGTTATAAAATCTTTAAAATACAACTTAAATTTATAAAACTTCCAGATATATCGTAAAACATGTTTATAAACGATTAAAAGTCGATTTTATATGATTTGCACCAAAAATGTGTGTTTTGTAGGCCCTTTCCGTGTAGAAAAGCCCTTTCCGCAGAGCCGTTTTTGGGTCATAATTCGTTTTATTGTTATAAAATCTTTAAAATACAACTTAAATTTATAAAACTCCCAGATATATCGTAAAACATGTTTATAAACGATTAAAAGTCGATTTTATATGATTTGCACCAAAAATGTGTGTTTTGTAGGCCCTTTCCGTGTAGAAAAGCCCTTTCCGCAGAGCCGTTTTTGGGTCATAATTCGTTTTATTGTTATAAAATCTTTAAAATACAACTTAAATTTATAAAACTCCCAGATATATCGTAAAACATGTTTATAAACGATTAAAAGTCGATTTTATATGATTTGCACCAAAAATGTGTGTTTTGTAGGCCCTTTCCGTGTAGAAAAGCCCTTTCCGTGGAAAGGGCCCCTTTCCGGTGTTTAGTCATACCCCTTTTTTACAAAAAACAATTATGATCTCAATTTAGTCTCAACAATTTGACTTGATTTCAATTCTATGTTCAAACAAGCTATTGACTATTTGTCCCTCTTTTTAAACAATATTTATCTGATCAGTTATACACAAAGCTACACTATTTACTGCTGTTAAATGTATCCATAAACCCATGCTTTCAATTAATAGGATGACACTAAAATGTTATGTTATGTTTTGTAACAATATTGAGCATTTTGTGCCTTTCTGGAATAACAACATTTTGTTCTTGAATGTTATCAACATTAAATGAGTAATGAAACAGAACGAGACTGTATAAGAAAACCCAACCATAATATCCATGCAACAAGTTATTCCATGAACTAGTACTACATATGCACACCTCTAAGGAATGTTTTAAAGACTTTTTATTAAGCATTCCATGAGACATTATGGACAGCAGATAATAAAAAAGCTGTCCATCCACGCCTTTTTTAATCAGATGATGAAAAAAAACAAGTTACCAGTACAGTAGAAGCATGAAAAAAAAGAATATTCTAGTCTAGTAACTTGTCATGAAAGTTAAAATGATCCACTAATAAGAAATACAGTCACATTGTATTTTACACGAAAACACCATCTTTCATACCCTGGCAATGGTGAGGGGGCTGCTGAAATCTTTTCCTCCTTGCAAGCGAAATCCCCATGGTGTCGTCGATTCCTGACGCTCCAATTTCGCTTCCAACGTTAGAACCGACATTTCTGAATGACACTTATCAGAACAGCATTGGTAAATTCCAAAAATTCGAACAATTTACAATCCACAAAGTTATTTCCTGCTTCCCAGCTGTCAAATTTTGCACACGACCCGAAAATATTTATCTTCTGGATCACACAAACGATTGTAAAAACAAGCGGCTACAAAACAAGGATAACTAAATCCGTTACGAACTAGAAATACTGATTAATATAGCTATCATCTGCTTCGATATATCTGACCCCATTCGTTCTATCCATTGGTCCGTCATCCATATATCCTCATGCACGAATAAGATTTAAGTGTTTAGGGTTTTTAAACACCCACCCACCCACCCATCCATCCTTTAAGAACAATCAATTAATTTGCAACTAAATTCTTAATGCAGTCTATTGCTACATTTATTTCTAATATATGAGTTGTCAAACAACTCGTTTACGTTAATTGAAGACATGAAGAGTGACTTACACATGTTGCAGCCTCTAGTATACTTATGAGACTGTCTAAGCCTATAGTTGATGTTACCTCTCACTTTGACTGTTCACAACCATCAAGAATATGCACTTACGGAACCTGCTACATATTTAGTTCAAGGATATTTTCTCAAACAATATACAAATAGTTACTTTGTAATTAACCTGACACGAGCTTATTTTGGTTGCTACATCAACATTTTCCTCAAACAAGCTAACGATATCGAAGTAAACACTACATTGTATTTACTTGGACAAACAATGCCGCGTTTTAATGCGTACCTCAAGGTAACATCCGTGGACTATCCATACCTAAGACCTTTTAAAGCGCCATAACCAGTAAGTAATACACCTTTAATGCAATAAAAACTGGTATCATTGTAACATTAAGCACAAAATACCATTGTCTATCGTAAAAAAACATGTATTTAAACTCGCTGCTATTGCCGATTTTTAAATAAGACCAAATCCGTGGAATAACATCAATGATTTAGACTATATTATCTCGGAGCTCTGTCTATGAGCTCAGGGGAATTCGTTTCGCCGCGGTCGCTGCTGAAACAATGTAGATTTCACTTAAGTCAATTGAATTTTCATACATTAACAACACAAATACTTATTAAAGCAGTTTAATAAAGTTTAATTTGAGAGAGTATAGTAGTATCGATGATGAACATAAGAAATGATGCGGTTGTTGATCATGATTACCTTTTTATTGTGACGTTTATTACTGTTGTAAGTGGGTGATGTTAGTATAATGCTAATTTTATATTATTTTAAAGTAAAAAGCGTTGTTGAGTGGTATTTTTAATATTTGCATTATTTGGAATTTTTTGTTTTATCATATTGTGTATTTTACCTATAACTAGCCCATATGACATCGTTACCCAGTCTACTAGTTACCTGGACAAATAGGATTTTTTAACCTTTGATGGATAGTGTCATATGGAATATATTTGCCTACAGGCATATTGCACACAATGTACGCTACTGTCCAGTTTCTGGCATCCTGCTGAGCTTTCATAATTCACCAACACTACAGTCACACCATGTGGTAATGAGAAAAAACATGCCTATTGTACCCCAATTTGCATAATTCACCACATGTTTTATGACCCCAGGGTTTAAGTTAGGATGTATGTTATATTGCATAGTATTATGGACAATTACTTAATTTAAACATTTTCAGTTATTTATGGTGTCAAGAAGTTATGTAACGTCCGTCCCCTTTTTGTAACGTTCATCCCCTATATTAGAGCGACATTAAACAAAATCTCTAAATTTTTGTTCATTTTTTTTTTGGATAAAGTATTCATATCTTAAAAAAGTTAAATTGATTCTATAAATTCAAAAAAAATAGAATGTGTATGCAGGTGGGGGGGGGGGGGGGGGGGGGGGGGGACGTTACGGGGACGGACGTTCCATTTCCGTGTATATCTTTCCAAAATGACCATTTTTTTACATTTTATATAGTACCTCGGTATAACAGCAGGTGAATGTGTATCATTTTATTTATCTTCTTGGAAGAATATATACCAGGGATGCAGTTTTTTGTCACAAATTGAAATTTTCTGTGTTTATGTATCATTTCACAAATACACTTTTATTAAAGAAAGCAATTATATCTCCTCGTGGTCATGCATTACAATATGATACACGTAAATGTTGTAAATATGATAAAATCAAAATTGTATGTATATTATTTTGTGTGATTTGTGTCCGTAGTATATGGTGTAAATTTACAATAAATATATCAAATTTCTCGTTAATAAAATAAATGTATAAACAAAATAAAATGTATTTTAGTTACGTTTTAACCCCAAACAACAACAATCCAATACTATCACACACTACAAACAAATACCGTAAGTAAATGATTGTGACACCTAATCATGGTATGAAATACTGTAAAGTTTATGCATTAACATATGTGTAGTACGAAACCTCAATTTGGTGGTACGAAACGTCTGTAATGCATTCAAAGTTCTCTTAAATAAAAGAAAATCATTTTTTTTGCAAAAAAACTTCATTTAGATTATATTGATATGTTATAGTCATAATGTTGTTTTTTTTTTAAATCATTTACCTACGTTTTAAACAAAAAGGCCCATTAACTGTGCAACATGCATGTCGCCAGTTGGGTCCGAAATTTGGTAGATAATACATCTATAAAAAGACAAGAATTATTAATAAAATCTGTCATGTTGCATGAACTATAAAGCAAATAAAATATAACCATTCCCTATTTGTAAATGATAGTAGGGATATTGAAAAAAAAATTAATACAAAACTTCTCAAGTTTACAAATTACCCCACCCATCACCAGAAATCAAGCATTAATTAAAGTATACAAACACGCACAAAACGATAAAAAGTAATTTTATTTTATCATGAGAAACTTATTTTTTTTATTTCCTTTCATATCTTGTATTGTTTTCTTTCTTTTTATGGCTGTTTTATGTAACTTTGTTGTAATTAACTACTGTCAGAAGCACCACTGCAGTTTGTTATGGTGTTACGCGATTCCCCTGAGCTCAAGTTAAGTGCAGATCTCGTCACACACGAGAGCGAGATTTCACCTTTTCGAATTGGAGAATTAAAAGATTATTTTTTCCTCCAGTACTTCATAAATGGCTTTTGCTATACAACAAATAGGTTATATCAAAACAAACGATTGACTTCTTTGTACTTATCTAGCAACCATTCTTTGTTATCTTTAATAGGTTATGTCATCAACAAGGTCTAATATCGAATTACGACGAAATTGTCCGTGTATGTAAGCTTGCGACAGGCGTACGCACGAATATCATTGGAAATTTTATTATAATTTCTGTTAGCAGAGCAAGCAATTTGCACGTTATATCAAACATCATATACTATGGATATTCTTTTCAATAACTTATATTGTATTTGTCTCTGTAGTGTAAAATACTTTAATTTTGGTGATCAATTAGTAAATCGAGGTCCGCGATAAAGTCACTCATTTGCCAGTATCGGGTTATACTAAAACATCGACGAATAAAACGGAAAATTCCGACGTGTGTTTAACGAATTTCTCATATATAAGATAAACTGTAAGAACGGAATCAACCAATATCTTCGAATGGGACCTTCCTCTTTATGATTAAATAAACTTCAACCAAAAGGTTATAAAGGATGTATCTTTAAAACACGATTTACTTACGCCCAAGAGCTATTAAACCAAGGATGGCCATGAGAGTTCACGAAACTGTTTGTAACTCATAAACAAGTTGTTATTTCTTTATAAAAAGAATATATCAAATACTGATTATGTCGCTTTAATATAAGCTTATATAAAGTAACGCCTGCAAATAAAATTAAATTAATATTCGTCGAGGAATGTTTATACTTTAGAAAGTGCCAAATGTAGATATAGAAACATATGGTAAGACCAACTTATATGCTTTCAGGTTACAGGATTTGTCTGGAATAGTTGATTGGTGTTTTATTTTGTTTAGATGTATGTGTGGGGTGAGTGGTGGGGAAGTGCGTTCGTGTTTGTGTTTTTGTTGTTGTTGTTTTTGGGATTGGAAGGGAGTGTTAGTGCTGTGGATATGTTATTTTTTATCAACCTGAGATGTATTTTACCAACATTTACTTAACTACTTGTGCACATATTTAAGTGTTTATAATGGATTCGATCCAAATGAAGTAAATTTACAATACTAATTATAAATAATAAGTATAGAATATAAATAAAAATTATAAAATACAAATCAACAGTTATCAAATACAAATGAGAAATATAGAATACAAATGAAGCAATATACAATATAAATCAAGAATTATTAAATACAAATCAGAAGTAGAATACAAAATGAAATAAAACAATATACTATGTAAAATAAATAATTATAAAATACAAATGAAAAATATAGAATACAGATGAATCAATATACAATATAAATAAAAGAATATTGAATACAAATGAACAAATATAAAATACAAATGTAACATTATATAACAGAATTGTACAAAGATTGAATACAAATATAAAGATAAAGAAAATTGCAAATATTGGCATGCCATACATAGACATATGTCATGGTATTACTAAGAAAGTATTTGTAATTTTAATAAAACAGCAGCTTCACCATATGAGTGAAAGTTCTTAAAACTCGGGCCCACAACGCTAAGATTGTTTGTAAATTTCCATATATTCTCCAAATTTAACTGTAAGACATTATTTCACTATCAAGCGCTGGCTAAGTGGATTTGAAAATAAACTTGATTCTCCATCTTTGAAAGTTTAACAAGAACTGTGATAGTTCTCTTTTAATGAACGATGCAAATATCATCCTGGATTGCTTGTTTACAAAGCACTTAATAAATTAACACCTTCTAGTATAAATCATTTGACAGTGTTATAAGCCAATACAATATACAATATATGATCAGATGAAAATGAAGATATTGTTCACATTCAGCTAAACACAGAAGTTTTAAAACGTTCACTTACTTATGTAGACATGGATGTTTGGAACTCTGTTCCTATGCAAATACGTTTATCTTCTTTGTATTAGGTATTTAAGATTAAATTAATCATAGAATTTATTTATTAACAGCTAAATGTAAGAAACTGAAAAAGGTGTTTGCTCTATTACAATATGTATATAGTTTTCTTTTTCAATTGTTCATAAGTGCTTACCATTTCTTCTATGTTTGTATAATCTTGATGGTGTTAAGAAGGCCATATGGTAGAAAAGTTTTATACCGTTGTATGATCTTAATATGTTACCTTCTTAAAATGAAGATATAATTAAAATAAGAATATAATTATTATTATCAAGGTTCCCTTGTTATTACTATTATTATTATTATAATAATAATAATTATTATTATTATTATTATTATTATTATTATTATTATTATTATTATTATTATTATTATTATTATTATTATTATTATTATAAGCATGACACACATAGTTTCTAAAATCAAAATCCGCAGTTAAATATATTGTTTAAGTAATGTGTTTTAGCCCAATGAAATATTAAAGTTTGAAAAGTCTAAAGTATTTTACCAATATTATCTATTTATATATTAGCACAATATCGAAACATTTATTTCCTTTCAAGCAAGAACCAGGCCCTGCTTTTGTAGTATATGTATATACAGCACGTTCAAACAATCTGATTTGTACATTAGCTGTCAAAATTATTAGGACCAATCCATCATAAATTATATGATATAAACATGTATCAGTTACATATTTACAGTAAAATATTTTTGTGAATTCTAAAAACGTTCATCTGTACTGATATGGTACCATATATTCGCAATTCCTTCTTTTCCTGTATATCTTTAAGTTATTTAGCTCTTGTATTGTTTGATTTTGCAACGCGATTGTATCCTTGTCCCCGATTCTGTCGCCGGGTCCGCGGTCAGTGAATTGCTCGTCAGTGGCAATGGAGTGCTCGGATTGGAATCGTAGAACGAATCCCGTCTTGACGTCGTCTGCTGGACACTCTTCTGTCCGCTTGTTTTCCATGAACGTGGTGTAAAAGTAGTTTTGTTACCCTTAAAGGCATTAACTACCAACATTGTTGTCCCTGCACGTTGAACTTTTTCAAAACCTTTACCCTCAAGTTTGGTTGTTTCTTGTGGCTTTTCTATTTCTTTTCCAGCCATTACCTCTTGTTCTTTATCATTGCTGATTGGTTGTGCGTTTTCTGGTTTTGTGATATGTAGATGTCGGATAGCGTTGCATTTTACTCTTGCTTTCTTTAAAGTGTGCTGTGTTTGTGCTTTAGAACTTTTTGTCTTAGACTGTTTCTTATTTATCCCTTTTCTGTTACCTTTTCCTGTACCGATCTCATTATCGTTTTCTATGTCAGCATTTGATGTTTGACCAGCGGTGCACCAGTCTGTGTAGTTTCGACGTTGTACTGTTATGCGTTTGGAACTATCTTCTTCAAAACATAATTCATCATCCCCAGTATCTTCGTCGGCCCCACTTTCATCGCTTACCTTGGTGTCGTTATTCGTGTTTTTCTTTCTTTTAATCACCATTTCTTGCAGTTTCTGTCGAATCAAATCTTGCCCCTTTTCTTCGTCTTCGTCGACATGCCATAGAGAACCTCGAGGCACCTTACATCTTCTTTTGATTGCTTCTAAATCCATGACGATTCCTTCTGTTCTCAGTCGGGCCACTCGTCTCTGTTGAAGCATTTCCTGTCGCTCTTTCATATTGTCTATTTTTTCTTTGAATGTTATTCGTCGGTGTTCTCCTTCGATTTTGTGTTGATTTAAGATACGCAATAGTTCATCTGTATTCAAACTAACCCATGGTCCAGTATCACTCGAGGCCATATTCGTATATATTTCTCCTCTGCATTAGAAGTCTGACTCTGTCGAGTGCTCTGTTGTATTAATTTTTTGCAACTGCAACACACACTAAATCTACATTCACGTTTTAACTGAAGTTTTACATGGGGATCAACGACGTGTTCCGCGTTTTATCATAACCCTTTCTTTGAATTCACAATTTAATATATCTATCCAATGTTCTTTTTTTATAAATTTTAATAAAATTCACATTTCTCCTTTGTATATAACTTTACATTGATAAGTTTCTTTAAAACAAAGATCGAGATTTCCCGAACAGTCTCCGGCTGCAAGACAAGCATTTATAAAACAAGAATAATTTGATATGCGTAAAGCAATGGACTGGTCCATCAACCATATAGAAATCATTAAAAGATCATAAACTGTTAATGAATCAATGAATGACATAAAGGCTTATTTCGTTATCTGTCTGCTTGATTTAACCTTTGAATAATTTATGTGTGAACAACACTACGGAATAAAAAACATTCAGTGTCTCAATTTTATTGCAGCATTGGTTTCTGAATAAAAATGAGAAATATATATGGCCAACAAGAGACGCGGCACTCAGAGAACACAGCCACTAAAATAACATAACTTAATAAAAAAAAAAGAATGACCGAAACAAGTACAACATGTACACGCAAAAAAAGTGGTTGCCACCTTAGAACGATATGTAGCGAAAACTGCTAACGGGGAGTTTAAGCCAAGTTAACGGATGCACCCAACCTTGCTCTTTCCCAGTCTTCATACCATAAAACAAAACAGTGTAAATAAACGTATTCTAGACATAGTCTCTTACAAATACGACAGTATACACGATGTCATGTATGGTGCAAAACACAGAAAAGTTCAGGTAAATATAAATACATATAAAGAATCAAGTGATGTACTTGATGATTTTACATTACCTAAATTCATTAGTCAAAAAATTATGATTCCAATATAATATATTATACAAGGAAATTACAAGTACTATATTTATTTGCAGAAATAAGCAGTTTAAATAATTATTTAAAAGAAAATATCATAGGATGACATTTATATGTTGTATGTTTACAGGATTTTAATATTTTTAGTCGGAGTCCGATTCTCATACTAAAACTATAATGAATTCAGGCACAGAGAAGCAAAATGCTTCCTCCCAAAGGAACTTTAAGAGAAAGAGTATCATTATTTCAAACATGAAATGCTTCCGTTGGGTAGTTATGGCAGGAAATGACATTCATGAATAATCCCTGTTTATGCTTTTTTTCAAAAATGCATTTTCCTTATTCTAATACTCTCTTTTTTATTTGAATAGCATAATTGATGTATTTTGAACATTTAGAAAGCATTGTCATGTTTAAATAGTGAATTTAGAAAAAAAAGATGCTTTTTGGCAATTGAGATATGAAAACATGATATCGGGAGTCTACTTTCACTTTGTCAACAATGTACTTCAAACTGTTTAATCTATTATAGAATAAAGAACAAAAATCAATTGTGTGCTTACACCTTCAAAGGCAATGTACCATCAATGAATAGCAGTCCTTCCAATCGTCGCTCATTTACCATAGAAAAGGGGAAAGCTCGAGATCCAACTGTAAAATGGTCAACCACTGAACATGCAATATGCATTTCGAGAACAATCAATTGCAGAATTTGTGGTGAAGACTGCATTGTTTATAGGTTAATGGTCAGTATGCTTCTATTCATCGTCGGATACACCGGGTGTCACTTCCGATACTCTCCATCCACCACCCGTTGGCAGTTACGCTAGCTTCACATCGTTTTATATGAGCAGTATAAAATAACAACATTCGATTCAGTTGATTGTTACAAACAAGATTGACATAGCTCAATAGAAAGAAGCATTGTGCTTGAAAATTACAAATTTTTTAAAATTGATTTTGCATATGTGCACAATCTTGATTCATTATCAAGTAGTTTGAGGGTTTTCATTTCAAGAATGAGGGTAGCTTCACAATCTCTGAGAATACAAGCGAGTCGGATCGCAAGAAACAGAATACCGAATATTAAATATATTGTGTATAATGTAATGCTTCTGACATAGAAGATGAATACCACTTTATATGTATATGTTCATGTATCAATTATCTTAGAAAATGCTATATAAAACGATACTTTTTCCAAAGACCTTCTATGTTTAGTTTATTGAATTAACGAATACTACATATAAAACTATTTTAATTAATTTAGCTAGATACATTAAAATGCTTTAAAAGATAGAATTAATATTTTAAATAATAACGCTACATAACTATTGTTCCATTCTCTGTAAAAGGAAAGGATAAAAGCAATGGTATTAAAGGTCGAGTAAAATGTATGCTATAGGGAGATATAAATAAGTCCCTGGTCATATTTAATACATGCTATTGAAGGTTGATTGAAATATATGGTATAGGGAGATATAAATAAGTCCCTGGTCATATTTAACACATGATATTGAAGGTTGAGTAAAATGTATGGTAAAGGGAGACATAAATAAGTCACTGGTCATATTTAACACATGGTATGGACGGTTGAATTAAATGCGTGGTATAGGGAGATATAAATAAGTCCCTGGTCATATTTAACACATGGTATGGACGGTTGCATTAAATGCGTGGTATAGGGAGATATAAATAAGTCCCTGGTCATATTTAACACATGGTTTTGAAGATTGAGTAAAATGTATGGTATAGGGAGATATAAATAATTCCCTGGTCATATTTCACACATGGTATTGAAGGTCGAGTAAAATGTATGGTATAGGGAGATATAGATAAGTCCCTGGTCATATTTAACACATGGTATTGAAGGTCGAGTAAAATGTATGGTATAGGGAGATATAAATAAGTCCTTGGTCATATTAAACACATGGTATTGAAGGTCGGGTTTTCTCTCAATACATGGCGATTGTAGACATTCATAATGCGGGTCTAAATGTAAAGGGCAAAAACAAATTTTTAAAGAGGTCACCAATTATGTCTCTGCCAAAATAAAAGAGTGGTCTCGTTTCGTAGCTTACATTTTAAATGATATTTGAAGCAATCATAAAATGTAGTTTTCCCAATGATTTTATTTAGAACTTTTTTTTATTGATTTACATCTATATAAAAAATATCTTTCGTCATTTTTTTATATAGAATTAAGACGACAATAAAAAAATGTAACTGTATTTTGTATAATATTTTACCGTGCCAATTTTGCTACTCTTCAAAATTAAAAATAATGTTTTCACTTCCGTTTTTTAAAAATAAAATGTACACACGTGCATTAGTTTGACATTTCGGGTAATTTTGGCATCAGTTTGTAATAAATTTATCATTTATTGAGTGAAGGAAGTGAAGAAATACAAACATGGGAGAATTTGTCTCACAGAGTGTTGAAGAAATGCTCCCAGAGCTGGAGCAAATGGAAAGAGTTGGATTGTTTACAAAACACGAAATTCGGTAAAACATCTGAAACGAAGGTTTCGAGTATTTCATGCATAATGCTGCGTTTTTCATGAGTTGCATGACGTTTTTGTTAAATTTATTTAAACACTTTCCTTGATAACAACCCCTTTGAATGACAGTTATTTTAAAATTATTATTGAAACAGAACTGTCATTTAAATATTATAGTTTACAGGAGGAATGGTGTGCTATTTTTATTTGAAATTGGAAGTATTTGCATTATGTGCTCTTTGGTTTCAAAGACAACATGTTCACAGCTTGTTATTTTTAAGCAGTAAGCATAGAGTCGCCACTTCATCACACGTTGGGCTGCATCATTTCTCTACAAGGATTAATAGATTAATATAGATCAGTTGGTGACAATTACATTGCGTAAAGGTATACGCTCGGTATATAGAAGCACCTGTATATATAAGCTGGTCAGTTTACGACAGAAAATATCTGGACTGTTTTTTTTTAAAAACTTGAAATTAAAACCACAATACAAAGTAAAAATCGGTCTGGAATCAACAAAACTAGATGTACATTACTCTGCTACTCCTCTACTCTGTGTATAGAAAGTTTGGGTCTTGTTTAAACATATTCATTTTACTTTGTTTTATTAACTAAGTTATTACAACTAAGACAAATCATGCTTGCAGTCTTCCAGAGTAGAACCAGTTCTAAGCAAATGTAAGTAAAGTGTCTTGCTCGACAAGGACACCATACATGGAGGTGACAAAGATTCGAACATACAACCCTCCAATCTTGGAATAGTGTTCTATCACTGAACCACACATCCACAAAAATATTGGCCATCTACCCCAAGCCACTGCTGTAACCAGATTTTAATACAACCTTGTTTTTTTCTGTTTCAGGCAAATTCTAAAAAAGCGTACAGTATTTGAGTACAAATTAAGAAGAAAAACCAAAGGCAAGGAAGATTTTCTCCAGTATATACAGGTAATTCTACTGAAATATCAAAAGGCACTTTATACTTTCTGAGTATTGATGAGTGTTAGGGTTGTAAATGTGATCGAATCCTTGAACTAAAAGCACACATAGGATAATTAACTTATTCCTGAGGCCATCATTAAAAAATTGTTTGTAGTGCCCCGATCGACCTGTCAAAATGGTCCTGACTCAAGAATTTGATAGCTCCTTTAGGAGACAATTTTTTTCCCGCACTTTTCCGTCCGTTCCGTTGAAACGTGTGCTCTCCATTTATTTTTTACCTTTCTGCTTTTAACGCGTTCGGTATCAATTCATCACAAAATGGCCGCTCCCATGAAGTAGAAATGTGTTCTCAATGTAGTGACATTTTCAGTGTCTGTTAACTTAATGAATAAAACCACCGACACAAGTACCTGTCTAGTTAAAAATGCCATTTAACAGTGCTGGCAAAAGCACTCATCCTGACGACTGGTTTTTGTCTACGGACAAGAGATTTTTACCAGTAACTAATCCGTTGGACGAGTAAACTTTTTGGCCGAGATCGAAAAATAACGATCTGAAAACTGTAAAAAAAAGTAATGGTCCTTAGTCGTTACGGTATTTATTCTTTCTATGTTTCATTGCTGTAAATGTCATTTGTAAATTTGACATTTAATGTTCATCAACGATAACTTTATCATGCAATTTCGAGTCTCCGAGGACACTTTTCATTACAAACTGTTCGGCATAACTTTTATAAGGTATCAATACACGCATGCACAGCTTTTTAATACCAGTTTAAAAATTAGACTTTTCAGAATATTTCCCTCTCTCCGGAATATTAACCGTCTTTTTGCGTTTTACATGTTACGGAGGCTTGAATGCATTCATTTTTTATGTTTACCCCAAGCTGTTTGTAATTGGAACTAAAGTGATAAATAAACATCAACAAACTAAATGTTTATTGCATGATCATAACGTTTAAAGCTAGTGGTGTACTTACTGTTAATGAAGTAATAAAACTATTTAAGGTAAGATACGGTTATCACAACCTGCTTCAAAATAGACACTATTTTACTCTAAACTAGTAGAACAATCTAAGTTTCCCACTGTTTTCTACAAAGACACTTATAAGTAATTGTGACAGTATAGAGTACAGTCATAGAAGTTCTGAATTTAAAAAATAAAAAAGCTACATGAAGCATATTACAATTTCAGCTTCAATAGTGATAATAAAATATATTTTCTTTAATATTTGATTTCCTGCATTTTTTAAAGTGTCTTATGTGCAGCTGTCTGTGTCTAACCTGAATCCCCAGATCCATTACCACTATGGTTGTTTGGTTTATGGCTGAAATGGTAATGTGAAGACCACCAACCATGCAGATGTTACAAAGCAGGTTAGAACACACACACACACACACACAAAAAAATCCTACCTACCTACCCACAATAAAAAGTTTGGGTCAGCGCACTACAAATAAACAATTTTTTAATGATGGCCTAAAAGTTCCCTGTCTTTGCTAATCACCATAAATGGTGGCGGCATAGCATCATTCTTCCATCTGTCCATTCAGGACAATATATTTGTAATGGTAGTTGAGTGTGTAATAATAATTGCTACAGTTATAATATTTCCCCGTATGAGGATGTGTCGCACCAAGAATAGTCGGAGTTGCTGCCCTTGCATTGATAAAAAATTGCATTTTTTGTCAGTCTTGGGTAATAAATGTGTTGTGGTTGGCTTGATTTTAGTAGAAATGTGTATATAATGAGATGAGTTGAACAGAGTATGGTTAAAATATGTATTGTATCTCCAGATTTGCCCTTAAATTGATACAAAATGACATTAATAAGTTTGTTCATAATGTAAATGATATGTGATGTTTAACAAACTTATTACTTCATTTGATTGAATTTCTAAATTCTCACCATATCCCTTTGGCTGTACATTACTCACTACCACTGTCACCCCTAGAAAAGAAAAAAAGTTTGTCAGCAGTTTTCCTTTTTATTCTGAGACTTGTGAATGAATTGAAATAACTTTGCATTTAACATTTTTTGTCACCACCCACATGAAAGAATCTAAACCGTATGTTATCCTTTCCTGCACAAACATCACCAGATTATAGCTGCACTGTGTAAATACTTAATAGGTTTTAAATTGGTATCATACAAAAATGTATCATACAAATAAATGTTAATATATCATTCTTCCTACAAGATTTTTCATTATCAAGTTATTATCAATGAAAATTGTTTTTGTGAGTGAATATCAAACTGATAACTTGTCTTGATTAAACAGTAGTGGTCTTGATGGAATACTCATAGTGAGAAGAGTCCCTCCAAGTGTAATTGTCTTGCCGCAATGAAGGAGTAAAAGCGAGATAAATGTGTTGCTTTTCTGTCGACGGCGGCAGCTTCAAACATTTATATTTAGCTTTTTAACGTTAAGTTTTCGCTTTTATACTATTTCTCAACAAGTACAAGTGCTAGGACACTCATACTTGGATCATAGTTACAACTAACACCCTGCATCACATTATATACTGCAGATGCTGAGTATGACCTACATTGCATGGTCCATTGACTTTGTTTGATGCTGAATTTTGCATTTACCTCCAACGTTTAGTTTTCGTTTTTACACTATTTCTCCACAAGTACAAGTGCTAGGACACTCATACTTGGATTATAGTTACAACTAATACCCTGTATCACATTATATACTGCAGATGCTGAGTGTGACCTACATTTCATGGTCCATTGACATTGTTTGAAGCTGAATTTTTTTTTTTAATATGTTTTACTTAGAAATACTGGTAAAAGTTGTTTTTTTAAAATATGTTTTACTTAGTAATACTGGTAAAAGTTTTGTGTGCAACAACCATCAAGTTCATATCTCAAAAATCACTTAATGTATTTGATCGAAACTTCACAAAATACTTCCTACAATATTTCTTAGTCATTAAACCTACTACATTAACCAAGTTAGATAACTCTTACATGAATGTAATGTAAATTCTTGTGTCATATTTTAGCAAATCAAATAACTATTGTAAATAACCACTCTTTAATATATTATGGAGGTTTTTATTATGGAAGTTGTTATGTCATTTCTCTGTTATCACTGGATTAAAACATTAAATTTTGAGCTTTACAGATGCATGCAGCCATTTTTGTCATTGTATTTTTTATTCTCTCCCATGTGTGTATTAATGGTCAAAGCGGACATGGCGAGACATATCATTCCACGGAATTCTTGTTCAGAATTAAGATGCAATTCGTTTTCCAGGAAAAGTTACCAATGAGCTTTATACATTTTTTCATTAATGTCTGATAGAAACTGATCTAGTATTATCTTCATTAAGCACTGCACAAATGTCTAAAATACCAAATTTGGGTTGAATGTTTCTTAATTTTCCACTTGCCTTCATCCTCTATCTTTCTTTCTGTCTTCATCTTCTATCTTTCTTTCTATCTCATTATGAATAGTGTCAGCCAGTATTATACATGGTAAGACTTTAAAACCAAATGTAAAATCTGACAGTAAAAAATAAAACTTCATACTTTCAAAGCTGATCACACTCGTAGTTAAAATTTACAGATATTCAATATTTGTTATAACCAACATCAGTGACTCAGTCAGAATACAGGCCATGCAAAAATGTTCAGCCTTACATTTTCTGAAACGCAAAGCATTTTAAATGCTAGCTATACTAATTAATTATTTAGAAACTAATTTTTTGAGTGTTTTTACTCTATCAGCGTTGATCTATTAAAGAACATTTTAGTAATTTTCTTTATGAAAATTATTTTCTTGTTATGCACATGAGCAAAACGTGGTTTCGGTTTATAAGGTTAGTATTTTCTTCATGGTTCAGTAATTGTTATTTTAAAAACGTATGTAATGTAGATTTTATGCAAGAGAATTTGATAGAAGTGTTTAAAATAAACTAAATCTAGTAAAGAATGATTTGAATTATTAAAATATTTCTTATTATATATATATTATGCCACTCATGTGATTCATATTTTATATCATTATGTTTAAGGTATTCTGTTGGTTTCATTTATTCTTCTATGTTTTCTTGCAGTATCAAACCAATATGCTTGCACTGGTAAAGAAGAGAAGGGAGGTAAGCCAAATCCCGTGCTTGTCAATAACTTGTCCCGAGTATTGCCGATTCATCCAATAAACATGATTTTAATGCAGTATTTAACAAGTCATTGTATACTATATTCGCATGTACTGAAAAGTAATATGAGTACATGGTGAAACTTGGATGTGACACTTTGTTTTCTTTTGATATAAACTACCATATATCTGACTGCATATTAAAATTTAGCTTGATTGCTAAAATGCTCGACGCTTTATGAACCACTCTAGAGTCCCCTTCCACGGTAGCACAAGTACTGATTGTTGTTTTATGAGAGGCATCAGCTCAAGCTGGGGATCGAACCCACAACCTTTGGCATGAGTTTTATTGGCCGAGGAAGACCTCAGAATGAATCTGAGTAGAACATTCTACTGCAAGTTTCTTCACCGAGATTGGCTTGAACCCACAACCTCAGTGGTGAGAGGTAAGTGACCATGAGACTTGTTGTCTAATGATCACTTACCTCCAACCATCTTGGACCTCATGTTGGACCTCTCGGCCACAGAGGACCCTTCAGTTTTGAACATGCTGTCTGATCTTTACCATGGAGAGTTTGGTTGTAACCAAAATTATAAGAGGTGGTTACAGTGACAGAAAAAGTACTGCGATATACAGCGGTTTCTAAGTGAGTGCCGCGGTATGTGTCATGTCATACCATGTAATTTCTAAATGCCAAAATGTCTCCAAGTATCAGATTTGCCACAATTGTTTTGAACAATTTCCCATTCGTCTGCCATTATAATTACACTCGATTGGTCAGTGGTATCACATGTAATGATTGATTTTCAATAGTAACATAAATACCAAATAAAACTTACAACTAAGACAACTAAAAACTTTAAATAGCTGAAATATTGCTTCTTTAAACAAACAGAGGCCAGACTATTACGCCTTTTCTCTCCATGATAGTACCTGGGCATGTACTAGGGTAGCTAAAAATCCTGGTGTACAGGTTATACCTAGCAGCTCTAAAATCATTGCATATTTGATCAGATCTACTATTAGGATTTATATATTTTACAAAAAATAATTTTTGTTACCATTTTTTAATACACTTTCATGCATACTTTAAATCTGTTTGATACATCTGCATAGTAATATTCAGACATTTGTATTTTAAATAAACTCCAATATAAATGTATTAAAGTTTTAAATCTTACTTTTATAAAACTTATAGCAGCTAGCTTGCACAATGGATATTCATATTCTAATAAAATTTAAAAAAGAATTCTTGAAGAAATAATGAATGACAATAGTACACAGATATAAATTGTAAAAATTAAAAGTTTATGATTCCTGTGTTTTATTACAATAGAAAAATGGTTGTATTAATAGTTTCTGAATTCTTTGACTTGTGTTTTATTACAGCAGAGGACAGGTTTTACTAATAGTTTCTGAATTCTTTGACTTTTGTTTTATTACAACAGAGGACAGGTTGTACTAATAGTTTCTGAATTCTTTGACTTGTGTTTTATTACAACAGAGGACAGGTTGTACTAATAGTTTCTGAATTCTTTGACTTGTGTTTTATAACAACAGAGGACAGGTTGTACTAATAGTTTCTATATTCTTTGACTTGTGTTTTATTACAACAGAGGACAGGTTATACCTTCAAAAAGCTAGAGATAGACATTGCCATAGTCCAGAGTATACACAGACTCTTCAATGTGAGTACAATTAAATTATGTTATAGTCTAAATGTATAAACTTTAGAAATTTATGCATACTTGTAATGAGGGAACGATGGTGAAAAAAAAAATGACAAACTTAACGAAGGCAGAGGTACAAGAGCACATCACGCAGCAAAGGAAAAAGGACCTTTACCTGTGGATAGCAAACAAGGCAATGTCATGCCCACATTTGAAATACGCAAGAAGTCTCAACATAGAATTGTTCAAAGCTTTCAGCAGCTGGGATTATGGATTTATAAACAGACATATTTGTCTGGTCGTCACTGAAGACAAACTGTTGCTGTTTCAATGCTACATCATTCAACTGGACCTTCAGCGTGACTATGACCTGTCTCAGATAGGCAGTGCAGATCAAACACTCTTGACATTTGATTTGCCTAACACCAGAACAGTACCTATTAAAAGTGCCAGGTCTTTAACGATAAACATCTCGGGCAACAAGAAAAACGGAATACGGGCGCTGAAGTTGAACTTTCAAAAGTAGGGTTATCATCCCCTGTTCATGAGAAGGAATCAATGGACTAAGCCTCATGAAGGATTGGCTGCATAAGTCGTGTCTACATAATGATGTTACTAAGAAAAACCTGCTGGTATTCAAGGCTTCTTATGTCACTAATCATGGGCTGTAAATCCTTCCTGCAGGACAATTACAACACCAACCAGATCATCATTCCTGGTGGCTTGACATGGTATTTGATTCACTTTACAGGTTACTGAAGGTCAAGTGTTCTGGGTTAATCAAATACTGCATGACTCAATGCTATATATAATTTTTGTGGGAGTCAATAACAATGCACCATTATTGCTCAATATCACACTATTGTCAGATTTAACTTTCATTTATATTATCAAATGGAAATTTTTTAGATGATATTATGCAAATTTTGCTATTTCATTTTTGTCTTTTCTTTATTAACATGCATCCTTCAAAGTCTTGTGACTGTAGTTGTTTTTTTCTATTTCAGCTGGTGCTGTATCGGTTTCCAGTAAGTGTAACTCTTACATTTACGTTTATATATACAATTGTAAATATTTAGAGAAAATAGTAATGATACATACATGTATCAAGGCAGTTGATCCTTTAATGATGCCTTAATTATGCACCTCCCACCCTACTCATGATTTCCACACAATCATTTAATTGCTTTCACCAATCAAAATCTACTACAGACTGGTTTCCAAAAAATGCGAACATTCCCAGCAATTTGTGGCTGTAATAATTGTTGAGATACTGCCAAAATTCGTATCTGCCATTAAAAATAAAAAAATATTACTTGAGACTTCAAACTGCAATGTTATAAATACAAAATAATGTTGCATGATTAAAACATCATCAAACAATAAAGGTTGCATAAATATTATATTTTATGTACAAAAAAGCAGTTGCCTGTGAATTTCAAATTCTTAATTGGCCAAATAATAAATCTTTTCCATGCTATTTTATCAACAGTAACAATAACACATTTTTTATTTACCATCTCTGTTAATGCATGTTATAACATGAGAGAATGGCACAGTCATCAAAAAAACACATGCTTACATATATACAGTCAAACCTGTAAGCGGTCACCTCTATTAAGCAGCCACCTGTCTTAATTAAGCAACAATATTTCCCATTTCTATGCTTTCAGAGTAAATTAACCTGCATAAAGTAACAATCTGTCTTAAAGGCTCCTTCTCTTGACTGGCTGCTTAGGACAGGTTTGATTGTAGTTACTTCAGACATAGACCATGTATAGTTATAACTATTTAGTAAAGAAGTAACAACATTAGTGTGGTATGAACATTAAGTCTGGAGATGTAAGTTTTGTATCCTTCATACAATCTATATTTTCTGCGTATTCCAGACAGCTTTTGTATTTGATTGTTTTATTTAGATGACACTGTTAATGACCTATTTATTTGTTGACATGCTATAAAACACAATTCATTCATTCATTCATTTGATAATGATTAAACATAATTGTATGGTTGTTCCATTTAATTCAGTTGGTTTGTAATATACCATTTTTTACTACAGGATGATGTAAAACTATGGTTAACTCACATTGCATTCTGTAAACAGAGGGTAAGTTATATCAACATATGGTTAACTCACATTGCATTCTGTAAACAGAGGGTAAGTTATATCAACATATGTTATCATAATTTGTTAAATATATTGGCAAACTACACATTAAAGTTGCAAATGGAGACTTTCTATATATGTCAATTATGCATAAGCAACAAGTTCTACGCCAAAATCAATTTTTATATGAGTAAATAAGTTTACATTCTCTGAAATCGAGCTTAATTCATTTGTTGACTTATCCGCATAAATTAAAATAGCTGAAAGGTTTCAGTTCAACTCGCCTCAGTGATGAATTTTACCAGTTTATAATGGTAATCCAGTCTGTGTAATTAATTAGATGCTTGATTTATCATTGTGCGTGATATTAAAACCCTGCCTGGCCCTTATTCAAGTTGCAGGGAAAAGGCAATTATGGTGTTTGTAATCGTAAAATCTTATGGTGTTTAAAATGTAAACATTTAATGTACTTATCTCTGTCATTATGTATAGCTATTTACATAATTGATAATAAAATATCATGGGGGAGTGAGGGGGAATAAAATTTGGGTATTGGAATTTACCAGTCAAACTTAGCCGGAATTTGTATTTTCCTTGCAGCCAGAACATGGCCGAGTTTTAACATCACCTCCTAGAAGAAAAAAAAGTGTCTATAAACTGACATGTAATTGTCAACAAATAAACTGTAAACACAACGCAAAGAAATAAAAAACAAACTAAATTAAGTTCGTTTTTCACAAAAAGTGATTTTTTTCTACTTAGTTAATGGTCGGGATTATGTCACAGTACAATGTATTGTTCCTATTTTTCTAGAGCATTGGTATGCCATTTATTTTTTTACATTTATAAACTGTCATTTCAGAGGTCCTTTCAAGGGATTTGGAGATCTGGGGAACGTGGCCAATTATTTTTAGAGATCTGGGGAACATTGGTCATTACTTTCAGGGACCCAGGCCTCAAAAGTCCTAATTTTAGAGATCTGGGGAAATACATTTTGGGAACTATGGCAAATACTTTTGGTGATCTGGGGAACAATGGCCATTGCTTAAAGAGTTTCAGGGAAATTTGAACAGCTAAACACAAAATACCCTAGCAATTTAACAGGAGTTTACAATAACCTCTGTTACACATCCACTTGTATTATGCAGCCAAACATGTTAGTTTTATATTTACAGCCAAACTTGGTCTGTATTCAACAACCACATGCTCTAAGGGGCTATTATAGTACCTCCCCACTGTATGCTGCAGCTTAACACAGGTTTGGTTGCATATCATATGCGCAATACTCATCACTATTCTGAAAAACTCGAGAATACTCATCTACTCTGATTTTGATGAGTAATATTCATCGCCTTCAAAAATTATCTGGGGCTCTGTAATAACTTCTCATTTCCAACAATCACATTAAAATCAGATCAACTTTAGCTTTAATACTCTACGCATAGTAGATCTGATGACCACGCATAGGAGGTCAGCTCAAATTGACCTTCCATGTAATTAATATTCATAACAATTCAGCCAATCAGATTAATTGTTACATTCGTAATTCATTAACATTTACACTTAACATTCAAGAAAGAGAAATTGCATATAAAACACATATCAATCACATATTACTGTTTCCTGGGTGTGGATTCAGCCATCGTGATCATCCTATGTTGTATAAATAAAAAATGTATTGGTATTGTCCCCGATTTCTGAAATTTATCATTTACGTTTATCATGGGCGAAGCCATGATGTTTTTGTCGTAAAAATTATAAACGCATGATAATCACACATTATATAGCTAATTATAGATTTTTCTTCAGTAAAAATAGACTTCTACTTTCACTTTCAAAATCTTGGGAGCAATGCTCTGATTGGTTTGCGGAAAGGTCAATCTGAGGTGACCCTTTATACGTGGCCATCAGATCTACTGTGCATAGAGTATTGAAGCTAAAGTTGATTTTAATGAGATTGACTTCCAAAAATATCCATGCACACACTTGATCAGGCATTAACTATGCATCTCTACACCAATATTTACACTGTCTTGGTTTACGATGGTTGATTGGAATACCAGGCATTTCGTTCAACAAATCAAATGATATGGGTTCTGAAAGCCAATGCATATAATAAAACTGCAGTATATAAGTATATACCCTGCATTCATAAATATGTAAGTTTTATGTATATCTTTGTATTTGTAATGTTTATTTATGACACCATATTGAAGGTTAAATGCCAATATACTCCCTTTAAAAATTCAGCTGGTTATTGTGTTTTGGTAGGAATTTGGACTTGTACAAACTGTTTATATATGGTTCTTTATCAACTCAATTCTTGAAAATTATGTATCCACATACATAAATATGAAATTTAAATGCTCAAGAATGAATTCAGATCCTTGATTTTCTTTCTGTTTTTAAAAGGGACATAACTCGGGTAAATGTTTGTAACAAATAGTGCTAGGTGTATATTAATTTCAGTAATATCAATATTTTTAAATATTTTTTAACTTTTTAACTCGTATCTCAACAAACTAGTGTGACTCCACTTGTTTAATTTTTAAAAAAAATGTTAATTTAAATATGAAGTTTATCTTTTATTTTGTATTTCTTTTAAAATTTAGCATCATTTATTTACCATCAAGGGTTAACAGATGATTAGTTAACCTAACCACTCTTTCCTGGGATCCTGGAAGGTTAACCACTTCTCCAGCACACCCATCTCTGCAAGTAATTAATAAAACTCTCCCACTTGAATCAAAGGTGAGAGACAAATAACGATAATGTATATCAAACATCATGGAGACAGTTGCCGGGCGGGGATTCAAACTCAAGACGCACTACCAATTGAACTCAGTTTCAGTTAGTGACACTTGGAAATCAAAATTTTCCATATGGTTATATATTCATAGATATGACTGATTTGTTGTGTGATAGTGTTGGCCGCTCACGCCAGAGGTTGCATGTTTGATCCCCAGCTCGACCCGATGCCTCTTGTAAAACAACACTCAGTACTGGTTCTTCCCAGGAAGCGGACTTGAAAGCGGTTCATGTAAGCTCTGAGCTTCCATTGCAATCAAGCTAAATTATATAAGTATAAACTAAACTATGAACTAAAACATAACAAATAGACCAAATTTTTAAATTTTAAAGTAATGTGTAGGTCACTCTGTCCTTGGGCATGGCGTCTGTATGGATGACCAGTGGTAAACTATATATTGTATATCAGTGCCTTTGATTAATGTTGTTGTTTGATATCTTAATTTTATGACCTTTTCATTGATTGTTAATACATTGTTATATTCTAAATTACAGAACGAAAAATCTCTTATCAGCCGACTGTATACCAAAATGTTACAGGTGCATGACAAGAAACCAGGTTGGTAGATTATTTTCAAAATACAAACAATATACTTGTATATATAACCAACGTAGATACATTATTTTACATCCAAAGAATAAGAATACTATGCAGGAAAAGTTGTGAGGGAAAAAACAATTTAATATTATTTTATTGATTAATATAGGTATAATGTAGTCACTGCTTTGTTCATTCTTGCGTCACCAAACCCTGTGTGCTTTTTCTCTACAATCTTTTATTTGAATTTCAACAAACTTGCTGAGATGCATTTTTACCCAGTGGAAATGTACGCATTGTCTTTGTGATTTGGTTCAGTGATTTATCACAGAGTTATGGCCCTTTGATTCCGTCCATTACCAAATCTTTGTCTGCGCTATTTCTATACACCATGATGGAAATTCATGGAACTTGCTAGGATGCAAGTAGAGATGTGCATATTGTCTTTGTGTTTTGGTGTAAGGATTTTTCAGAGAGTAATGACCCTTAGATTCTGTCCATTACCAAATCATTGTACTCTGTGTTTCTACTTCTTCTTGTTGGAATTTGATAAAACTTACCAGGATACAGCACTACCAAGTGAAGTTTCACACGTTGTCTTTGTATTTCAGTTCAATGTTTTTTTTTGAATTAACATCGAACAGGTGACCAAATTGTTTTGTATGTCCCCACCATCCTTTGAGTGATGAAAGGGTTTTAAGTATTACCCCCGTTAGTTTCTGTATTTTACTATGCGTCCATATATTATATTGGTTTCCAATAACTTCTGTATATATATGTATTTAATTAACAGTTGGTTTATTATGGCCCCATTTTTATTTAATTTTTGGTAAAATTTACTAACAGCAGCATCCATGTCCTATGGACACATTTTTAGTTTTACTGATTTATTTAAAGTGTATGTATATTGTACTAATTGTTGTAGATCTGTGGGTATTAGCAGCCAAGTGGGAGTTTGAAGACAACAACAACACTGCCAATGCTAGAAGTCTACTTCAGAGGGCTTTGAGATTTAATGCTGAGTCCAAACCTCTCTGGCTGGAGGTATAACTTGTAGATTTTATACTCTGTTTCATTTCTACTAATTTATTGTAGCTTGATTGCAATGTAAACTCGGGGCTTATATGAATTGCTATTGATCCCTGGGTAGAACCACTACTGAGTGTTGTTATAGAGAGGCCACCAGGTTGAGACATGCGACCTCTAACATAACCGGACAGCACTCAATCCACTGCACTACCACTCCGCAATGTCTGTTTAGACTGGGATATCTTGCTGTAGGATTATTGATAGTCTCCGCAGAGGAGAAGAATTATACAAGCTTTCAGGATCCCAGTAAGGAATGGTTAACTGAGCATTTTGTTAGTCCTCGATGGCATAAAAATGATGCTAAATGTTCATTAAAAACAAATGATAAGAGCAAAGAGCAAAAAGCATTGTTCCTCTATGGACTAATTTTAGTTATATTTTACATTGACATTCATCTCCCCTGAAGCTAGTTAGAAACATTCAAATTCACTAGGGTTCATATGTGTAAAACATTTGAATGACTATGACCTGAATTATTTAATTTATTTAACTGTTATTTTACTCTTAAAAGTAATTTGTTTTTATATTTGTATTTCTCATTTCAGTATCACAGGTTATATTTGTATTTCTCATTTCAGTATTACAGGTTATATTTGTATTTCTCATTTCAGTATCACAGGTTATATTTGTATTTCTCATTTCAGTATTACAGGTTATATTTGTATTTCTCATTTCAGTTTTACAGATTATATTTGTATTTCTCATTTCAGTATTACAGGTTGGAATTACTTTTTGCGGAAAAGGTAATATTATTTTGTCTATCAAATTTTCCCAATTTAGCTGGATTTGTTCTTCTTTTCATATCGAATTTAGAATGTTTCAAAGAGATTGTAGTACTCCTGTAGTTTACAAAGTACAATACAATTATATTGGCTGACACAATTTACAGCAAATAGAGGTCATGTCAAAATATGCTGTGTAATTGTAAACAGTGAATGCTGTTTGTTTTCTTTGAATAACTACACAGTATAAATTATTGTGTATGTTTGACTACCCAGTATAAACTATTGTGTATGTTTGACTACACAGTATAAACTATTGTGTATGTTTGACTACACAGTATAAACTATTGTGTATGTTTGACTACACAGTATAAACTATTGTCTATGTTAGACTACCCAGTATAAGCTATTGTGTATGTTTGACTACACAGCATAAACTATTGTGTATGTTTGACTACCCAGTATAAACTGTTGTGTATGTTTGACTACACAGTATAAACTGTTGTGTATGTTTGACTACACAGCATAAACTATTGTGTATGTTTGACTACCCAGTATAAACTGTTGTGTATGTTTGACTACACAGTATAAACTATTGTCTATGTTTGACTACACAGTATAAACTATTGTGTATGTTTGACTACACAGTATAAACTATTGTCTATGTTTGACTACACAGTATAAACTATTGTGTATGTTTGACTACACAGTATAAACTATTGTCTATGTTTGACTACACAGTATAAACTATTGTCTATGTTTGACTACACAGTATAAACTGTTGTCTATGTTTGACTTCACAGTATAAACTGTTGTGTATGTTTGACTACACAGTATAAACTGTTGTGTATGTTTGACTACACAGTATAAACTTTTGTGTATGTTTGACTACACAGTATAAACTGTTGTGTATGTTTGACTACACAGTATAAACTAGTGTGTATGTTTGACTACACAGTATAAACTGTTGTGTATGTTTGACTTCACAGTATAAACTATTGTGTATGTTTGACTACATAATATAAACTGTTGTGTATGTTTGACTACACAGTATAAACTATTGTGTATGTTTGACTACATAATATAAACTGTTGTGCATGTTTGACTACACAGTATAAACTATTGTGTATGTTTGATGTCACAGAATAAACTATTGTATAAGTGTAACTACACATTATAAACTATTGTGTATATTTTGCTACACTTGGTAAGCTATTGTGTATGTTTGACTACACAGCATAAACTATTGTGTATGTTTGACTACACAGCATAAACTAGTGTGTATGTTTGACTACACAGTGTAAGCTATTGTGTATGTTTGACTACACAGCATAAACTATTGTGTATGTTTGACTACACAGCATAAACTGTTGTGTATGTTTGTAAATGTATGTTTGACTACACAGTATAAACTATTGTGTATGTTAGATTACACAGAATAAACTATTGTGTATATTTGACTACACAATATAAACTATTGTGTATGTTTTACTACACATTATAAACTATTGTGTATGTTTGACTACACAGTATAAACTGTTGTGTATGTTTGACTACACACTATAAACTATTGTGTATGTTTGACTACACAGTTTAAACTATTTTGTATGTTTGACTACACAGTTTAAACTATTGTGTATGTTTGACTGCACATTATAAACTATTGTATATGTGTAACTACACATTATAAACTATTGTGTATGTTTGACTACACATTATAGTTTAGTTGAAAATTATTTATTATACTTTGATTGTATATAAGTTATAACAACTCAGACACATTACGCTCAAAGTCTTCCTTGGTGGAACAAGTACTAAGCATATTCGGACAAATTTTCTGGCTTATGGACATTTTAAACTATTGTATATGTGTAAGAACACATTGTAAAATATTGTGTATGTTTGACAACACATTATAAACTATTCTGTTTGTTTGACTACACATAGTAAACTATTGTTTATGTTTGACTACACATTATAAACTATTGCATATGTATAATGACACATTATAAACTATTGTATATGTGTAACTACACATCATAAACTCTTGTATATATTTAACTACACAGTATAAACTGTTGTGTATTTTTGAATACACAGTATAAACTATTGTGTATGTGATACTACACATAAACTATTGTGTATGTTGACTACACATTATAAACTATTGTACATGTGTAATTTCTCAGTACAAACAATTGCACATGTGTAACTAAACAGTATATGTAATGGTATGCTGTAAATGCCTTTATGTAAATGTGTTGTTTTTCATGTAATAACAGCAATGTTTTATTATGCTCCCCCAAAGGGGGAAGCATATAGTCGCCGCTTCGTTTGTGCGTCCTTGTGTGTGTGCGTGTGTCTGTCCATGTGTCACCAATTCTTGTCCGGGCTATTTCTCTTCAACCTCTCGTTGGAATTTTATGAAACTTGCTAGGATGCATCATTACCAAGTGCAGATGCACATATTGTCTTTGTGTTCCGGTTCGATGATGTTTCACGGAGTTATGGCCCTTTGAGTCTGTTTGTGACCAAATTCTTGTCCAGGCTATTTCTCTATAACCTCTGGTTGGAATTTTATGAAACTTTCTCGGATGCATCATTACAAAATGCAGATGCGCATACTGTATTTGTGTTCTGGTTCGATAATTTTTCACGGAGTTATGGCCCTTTGATTCTATTTGTGACCAAATTCTTGTCCGGGCTATTTCTCTGCAACCCCATGTTGGAATTTTGTGAAACATGCTAGGATGCATCATTACCAAGTGCAAATGTGCATATTGTCTATGTGTTCCGTTCGAGTCAAATTATTGTCCGCGCTATTTCTCTACAACCTGTGATTGGAATTTTATTAAACTTGCTAGGATTCATCATTACCAAGTGCAGATGCACATATTGTCTTTGTGTTCTGGTTTGATGATTTTTCATGGAGTTATGGCCCTTTGATTTTGTCTGTGACCAAATTATTGGCTGTTATTTCTCTTCAATCCCATGTTGGAATTTTATGAAACTTGCTAGGATGCATCATTACCAAGTGCAAATGTGCATATTGTCTATGTGTTCCGTTCGAGTCAAATTATTGTCCGCGCTATTTCTCTACAACCTGTGGTTGGAATTTTATTAAACTTGCTAGGATTCATCATTACCAAGTGCAGATGCACATATTGTCTTTGTGTTCTGGTTTGATGATTTTTCATGGAGTTATGGCCCTTTGATTTTGTCTGTGACCAAATTATTGGCTGTTATTTCTCTTCAATCCCATGTTGGAATTTTATGAAACTTGCTAGGATGCATCATTACCAAGTGCAGATGAGCATATTGTCTGTGTTTGGGTTTTATGATTTTTCATGGAGTTATTGCCCTTTCATTGAATCTATGACCAAATTATTGTCCGCGCTTTTTCTCTACAACCTCACGTTGGAATTTTATGAAATTTACTATGTTTGTGTTTCGGTTCAATGATTTTTCACGGAGTTATGGCCCTTTGATTCAGTCTGTGACCAAATTCTTTTCCGCTCTATTTCTCTACAACCTGTGGTTGGAATTTTATGAAACTTGCTAGGATACATCATTACTAAGTGGAGATGTGCATAATGTCGTCATGACGCTTTTTCCCTACAACCTCTGGTTTTAATTCTGTAAAAATAGCTAGGATCTGCACATATTGTCATTTTGTTCTGGTTAAATGATTTGCAAATTAGTTCTGTGAAGTGCAGAGCCACATATTGTTTCTGCTATACAGTTTGGTATTCTTCAAACAATAGCCAGTATAGAGGCAAACACTCACTTGGGGAGCATCCATTGGTTCCATCGATATTTTCTTGTTTACAAAGTGTATGTAATAATGATTTAATTCTACTGTCAGATGCGCAAAAGAAAAGCAATTCTTGGAGACACACTGGAGAAGGAAGATGAGATCAAAGACCAAGTTTTACAGGGACAAGTGGCATTTGTTGTGTATAGAGAGGCCATTCAAACCATTCCAGGTACAATCAAACCCCCATATAGGCTGATATCACTGGATGTCGTTTATAATTCTCATCCCGTGCCAGCTAACTATATAGATAAATAGAAAAAGAATTGTATGTTTAATGTACTGAAACGAGATATATTTTAAACATTTATTTATTTTCCCGCTGTGTCATAAGAAGACGGGTCCAGAAAAGCATTTTTTTCTTTGTTGCAAAGCAGCATAGCAATTTTTTTTTGTGTGTTTGAAAAAGGAGCATCTTAAAAAAGCAAAACAATCAAATTCCTATTATTTCCTTTCTCTCGGATTCTATATGTTACAGTAGTTACAGGTTACTGTATTTATGTATTTTATGATATATTCACCTGTACACTTTATCATTGGTCTTAGTTATTTGAGATTTTAAATAAGAAGCACTTTGCCCTTATGTAATTTGCTAGATACAGAATCAGTAAATTACACCGGTCATTTACTTATATAAAATCGTGTTTTTTTATATTGATGAAAACAAACCATATAGTTTATAAATGAGATTGATGTACAAGGCACATGGATCTAATGTCTTCCTTCACTGGTATAACTGATGTCATGTTTAACTTCTTATGTGATGGCAATTGCAATAAGTCCCATTTAAAAACAACGACAAAAATCCTTGATTCCAAAAGGGTTCAGTGCTTGAATATTCATGTGGAATTTTGTTGATTTTTTACTTTAATGACTTCAGATGATGTCAATTTCCTGTTGTCTTTTCTGCCTGTGTGTCAGCTGTTTGAATTCACAAAAGACCACGAGGATGACATCTACAATAGGTAAGTAATAAACACGGAAACTTTGGTGGCAAACCTCTGACCAATATGCAGTCAAACCTGTCTTAAGCAGTCAGTCAATGGAAGGAGCAAAAGTGGCTTTAGGTTGTTGATATACAGGTTAATTTACTCCGAAAGCATAGACATGGGAAATTGCAAAGGTGGCTGCTTAAGACAAGTGGCTGTTCAATAGAGGTGAACGCTTAAACAGGTTTTACTGTATATTTGTACAATACTTTATACACTATGGTTTTATTATAAGGCAGTTCTATTAAGTATGAAACTTTATGTAATACAGTTTTTCTATGGCAATATAAAATTGCTATTTTCAAAAATATTTATAAAAAAAACTAGTATTATAACAATTGATGATTTCGCTTTTTTTTCTGTGACCATAATCTTTGTGTCATTTACACCTAAATAATACAGACTGACAGTGATGTTATACTTTTGATCATAACTAGCATTTCTTTGAATTAATTTATTCTGGCTAACAATCCTGTCGTGTTATCACATATAAATTTATCATCATGTTTTTGCGAGTGGCATGTGTTTACACTTTAACCGTATACCTTATGTATTACCACTGAGGTATAATTAGATATATAGATTTCTAAGAAATGAATCATAAGCTGATCATGTGATGTAACGTCTGCATTATGTTGATGGAAACAGAATGGCAGTATTTCATAACAAAGCCATTTTCTCCAAATTCTTGATACAAATGGTAAAAAAAAGTAATGCCACAATAGAAAAAATAAAGACTGAAGTAACCATTTCATGATAAGGTACACAATATATTGAAAGAAACAAAAGGAAAGACATTTTCATTAATTTCCACAGATAATGCAATGGGAATTTTCCATTGCGCAATGCTTATAATGTGGTTCCATCTATAATGCTTTCAAATTCTTTTGCTCCTAAAAAACACATATATCAGGATTGCAGTGTATTTACATTTGATGAAAACTCCCTCATTAAACTTGTATAGAATTTTGTTGATCATTTTCCCATGAATGCATGTGTGATATTCGAATTGTCAAATCTTGTATGACATGGTATTGTATCCTGATTCACGTAAGATGGCTTCATATGATCGTAACCTATCAGTTCTTGTAGTAAACTCCTGCTGTTTGATAATTGCGAAGATGCATAAAGTGTTGCCATTGACGATTTATGTGTTTGTCTGTCAATAATTGGTTTCCAATCAGTAACTTCTGGAAGGGTCTATATATTTAATATATATTTCCTGTGTAGCTGTACAATTATAAGATACAGGTTAAACTCAAATTTTATGGACTTTTTATTATGCCCCCACCATTTTCAGTGGGGTGGCATATAGTATCAACGCTGTCCATACCTACGGGCTGTATTTATGAAAATGGTTTCCGACTTATATCTTTAGTTTTAATGAACAAATTTAAAGTAAGTTTGGTGTGTGACTTAACATCCAGGTAATACAGGTCAAGTTCGTATTTCGTTCTGGTCTGATGATTTTTGATGGAGTTATGCCTCTTTTTGGACATAGATTATTGACAAATGTTTAAATTGGTTTCTGCTCAATATCTCTTGAAGGCTTGGATGGATTTGATTCATATTTGGTAGAAAGATGTATGGTGATAAACTATGGCTGAAGTTCGATTGCTGTCAAAATCCCTGCATATAAATTAGTTGTTTTGGTTTCTGAATGGCTGATAGTTTCAAGCCTTTAAAGTCTTTATTTATGGACCGATTTTGACCAAAATTTATATTTTGCTTTATATCAACAAGTCCCAGATCAAGTTCGACAATGGATGGAATTAGCGCATATGAATTAGGTGATTTGGACTCTGATTGGCTGACGGTTTCCATCCTCTAAAATCTTTATTGAAGGACCGATTTTGATAAAACTTGATATTTGGCTTTATTGATATCTACAATTTAGTTAAAATGTGGGGGCATCTGTGTCCCATGGACGCATTTCACGTTTTACTTAATTTTTGGTAAAATTTATTTTCAGCACATAGCAGGGGCATCCGTGTCCTATGGGCACATTTCTATTTCAATTGCAGGTTTTCAACTTAACATTAAGATGACAGTGCTATTGCTCACAAGAAAATGCTTCTTATTTCAGTTTAACTTAGAGAAACAGAACACCCTGTGATGTGTATGGTAGTTTTTTTTCAGTAATTTCTTTTCCTCTTTCCACAATACAGACTCCAGGAGACACATCCTAATCAGCCATTGACCTGGGATATGTTAGCCAAACGTAGTCTTGGCAGGGAATCTGAAGGTGAGACATTAACAAATTCTCCAGCACATGTACCTCAGAATTGTGGTATGGTTCTTCTGTATTAGGACATCAGTCGAAAGACTCCAATTATATCAATTCTGACACATGATGTAGTCAATTTCTGAAAGTTAACATTATTAAGGGGAATTGAGTTTGCATGGGCTTTTGTACCTTTTTTCAATTGCATTTCACTTATTTTTTGGCGGTTATTCCCAGACACACATATTTATTTTTGCTGATTGCCTTTGGATTTATTAAGAGATCAGAGACTCATGGACGTAGAACAAAGTCCATAACAGATCTTCAGAGAGACAGTGGTGGGGATTCAAGCTCATGACCCCGGATTGACATTCAGACAAGTAACCAACTGAGATAGCCAGGTGCTGCACTCATCTTATAAAGGAGAACTCAGTTTTACTTGTTAAAGGACTCATATTGCTTTTGCTTATAAAAGTGATTTGAATGAATGTGTTTGTTTTTTGTCCACTAGTTTGGATAAGGTCCTCCGTGGTCGAGTGGTCTACGGCGCCGTTTCAAGATAACTTACCTCTCACTGCTAAGGTCCTTGGTTTGAGTCCCGCTCGCTCAAAAAACTTTATGTTACAAAGTTTCCTGTAACTTGCGGAAGGACAATGGTTCTGCTTAATCTGAAATCTTCCTCCACCAGTAAAACTAGATATGCCACATATAACCTGAAATGTGTTGAAAATGGCATTAAATCCCATTCAAAAAAAGAAATTCTTGTTTGGATTACCCTTGTTTGTCCTTGTGACTTATCCGTGTGCTTGAATACCTTTGCTAGACCCTTTGGTTAGAATACTATTGCTTTTCCCAGTTGCTTGAATTTCTTTTTCTATTTTCTTCAAGTTCTTTTCCTTTTTCTAAGTACTGAATGCTTTAGCTTGCATTCTCAGTTGTTTGTATTCTTATTAAACTTTGGTGTTTATGTACCACATGGATGCTGCAATATAAAAATTATTTTAAGTAACTTTGCTTACTTCAGATGGGGTTGATCCAGAGTTGGTGTTCCACAAAGTGTATGAAGAAGCTGTCACAAAAGTGCCTTCTGGTGAGTCTAGATTAGATTATTGTAGGATCCACATTATTGTTGTGAATCTATAGAGGCATTTGTTGGTAAAGCATTATCGTTTCTGTCAGTGTGAACCAGATCAAAAAGCAATAATCACATGTACTGGAATATGATTTAAATATGATATTAATATGAGATGGAGAAAATAACAAAAAACGATATGTCAATATTTATAAAAGACCTTTCTTAAAAATATTGTTTTCCATGCCTACTCGCTCAAAATCGCAGCTACCCAAAAATATTTTTTGACTTTCAAAGCATTGAATTTTTTGTTCATGATTTCTGTTCTGTTTTGTTTAAAATTACTTTTGTTGAATTAAAATCTGCCCAAAAAGAAATTAGCTACTTCCCTACACACATGAAATATACTGCAGTCAGAGTACAGCAAACAAACAAGAGCAAAACATATTTTAAGGATGGCCCAATATTGTGTTATATAAATTATACCATTTTTCAAGGGGATATAAATCTGCTTGAAGTATGATACTAAGATTAATTGATTTATCTCCCTTGGTACTTTGTTATTTCATTGCAGGGTGGATGATGTTAAAACTAATTACAGTAATGATCAGCTCACCTTTTGGAAAAAAACACACAAAAGCCATTATCATGACGTAGGCGTCATTGTCATTGTTGTCCAGTTTAAGTTTTATGTTTAACTCAGCTTTTTCTCTGTTTCTGAACAAACTACTTAATGTTATAGCGGCTAAAATTTCCCACTGCACATAGCTAATGTATCTAAATTTCAATATTTTGGGCTCTAAAAGGTTAGAGTATTTGGTTGAGCTTGGATTTGAAGTTGTTTTTTTTAAATCAATTTTATTTTTCAGCAATAGTATTGATTCTGTAAACTGATCACTATCATGTTAAACAAATGTTCACTGTTTGCACCTACTTGCAGTGCTCTTGCTTTTAAATGAATAAACTACATAATTATATTCTGTTTTTTCTAGTAAACAACTTTGTGTTTGCTATACATATGATGTTTGCTGTATGTGCTGTGAATTCACATTCACATTTATTTGTTCGTAAAAAGGGTTGTTGCGTAGTCAGTTACAACATTAGTTTTATAGATTACTTTATGTCTGTCTACATACACTTTGGTAACCTGCCACACCTTGCCACCACAGAAGTAGTTCTTATAGGTTTTAGTAAGAACTATCTCGGATAAAACATCTGCTGAATATATACAGAGGAAATCAATTTACATAAAATTGCTTCTTTCATTGATTTTGGTCGAACTTCAGTATAAAGCATGCTCCTTTTAGTGTTTTAGGTTGGGCCTCAGTATATAGCCTTGCTCCTTTATAACATTGCTCCTTTTAGTGTTTAAGGTTGGGCTACAGCATATAACATTGCTCCTTTTAGTGATTTAGGTTGGGCCTCAGTATATAGCATTGCTTCTTCCAGTAATTTAGTTTGAACTTCAGGGTATAGCTTTGCTCACTCCTTTTAGTGATTTAGGTTGAACTTCAGTATAAAGCATTGCTCACTCCTTTTAGTGATTTAGGTTGAACAGTACTATATAGCTTTGCTCGCTCCTTTTAGTGATTTAGGTTGAACTTCAGTATATAGCATTGCTCCTTTCAATGATTTAGGTTGGGCCTTAGTATATAGCATTGCTCGCTCCTTTCAGTGTTTTAGGTTGAACTTCAGTATATAGCATTGCTCCTTTCAATGATTTAGGTTGAACAGTACTATATAGCTTTGCTCGCTCCTTTTAGTGATTTAGGTTGAACTTCAGTATATAGCATTGCTCCTTTCAATGATTTAGGTTGGGCCTTAGTATATAGCATTGCTCGCTCCTTTCAATGATTAATGTTGAACTTCAGTATAAAGCATTGCTCCTTTCAATGATTTAGGTTGAACTTCAGTATATAGCATTGCTCCTTCAATGATTTAGGTTGAGCCTCATTATATAACATGCTTTTTTAGTGATTTAGGTTGAACTTCAGTATATAGCCTTGCTCCTTTTAGTGTTTTAGGTTGAACTTCAGTGTATATAGCATTGCTCCTTTCTGTGATTAAGGTTGAACTTCAGTATATAGCCTTGCTCCTTTTAGTGTTTTAAGTTGGGCCTCAGTTTAAAAAATTGCTCTTTTTCACATTAAATTGATTCTTCAAGGGATTAATGTTGAACTTCATTGCTGCTATAAATTACTATGTTGATGGTCAGTCACATGATTCAAACTTTGTTTTATATATTACTAACTGTACACAAGAATAGTCAAATGTTGTTTAGAAGGTCATATGATTGAATGGAAACCATCTATTATACTACACTCATGTATTGCTGCCTATTGGATAATTGTTATCCACTTCAATTCCTTCTCTCTAATCAAAACTAGTTTTAATTCCTGGAAATGGTACACGAAACAGGGGATAGGTGCCTGGAAAATGCTTCACAAGATTAAACGTTTATTTGGTCTGTGAAAGCTGCCCCTTTTCTATCAGAAGCTCATTGATTACAAAGCACCTAGTTAATCATTAAGACTTATTAGGCCATACTAAAACACCCATGTTTATGGCTGACATCAGCTAAGAGCAGACCCAATTATATGAGGAAAAGGCTGACCAATTGGAAAACGTGGATCATGTAAATTAAATTCTGATTTTAACTAAATATTATAATAAAATATGTTCTTTTTTTATCATGAAGTTTTTCAAGAGATTCTAATATTAAGGAATTTAAAATTGATGTTCATATGTTTACTTTGTGTTTAACTGGACACATATTAGATTATAATGTATACTTTTTAAATTGATTTCCAGTTCTATAATCTTTCCCCATTGTACAGCCAGTTCCTATATCCATATTAAGTGTCTTGGTTGGTATTAATCAAGCAGGATAACTTTTGGGTAGGAAATGATATATAAAAAATTCTTCCTGTGAGAGAACTTTAACAAACTGTTAATGATACATATTAATGATACATTAATATGTGGTCACATTAATATGTGGTCCTCTGTGTCCGTTGGTCTAAGGTGCTGTAGTCCAATGGGCACTTGCCTCTCACTGCTGAGGTCATAGGTTTGAGTCTAGGTTGATCCAATAATTTCATGCGTGAGAGTTTGCCAGTTACTTGCGTAAAAGATGGTGATTCTACTTAGATACATTCCAAGGTGTACTTCCACCAATAAAACAGAATATTCCATGTATAACCAACTTGTCATGTGTTGAAAATGGTGTTAAACACCATTAAAAGATACATACAAAAATAACATTAATATGACTTTTGAGTTTCACATTTCAACAGATCTGTGGTGTAATTATATTGTTTGATAAATTGAATTATATCTTAGGCTCATATTTTTTTTATACAGAACTTTACTAGCCAGTGATTATAAATCCCACAGGATCTCACATTTTTCTGGATATAAATATTCATGAAATAATGATATGATTTAGAAGATTCCTTCTTTTGCTAGAATTATTGTCCTGCGTTGTAATGTATTGTCACTTTCTAAATAGAAAGTAAACAGTCGATTTTCCTCAGTTGTTGTTACAAAGAAAATATTACCCATAATTCCCAGTGTTTTATACCAAGGGGAAATCTTGTACCGGTAGTATTTTACTCATATAAAAATGTTTATATGAGCTAATGCTGACATTGAACTGCACCAGTTAGTGTGATATTTGCATGAAAACATATTTCGTTTCATGTGATCACTCCATACTTTGATGTGTTCATTGTTTAGTTGTTTTTTGCTATGTTTTATACAGATTTTGCCTGGGTATCTCTTTATATTTACTCTGCAGAGCAAATGGTTATAGAAATGGCATTGTCTGTTTGTTTAGTCTGCTCATAACAAATTGTTTTTGTGTCAACTCCTTCATTTTTAGCTTGACTATTCGGAGAATAAAGAGAGCTATTCTACTCACCCTGGCATCGGCGTCACACCTTGGTTAAAGTTTTGCATGCAATACACTATCTCATTAACCAATGCGTGTATTGTTTGAAACTTTACATAAGCCTTCCTAGTTTTCAACCCTACTACAATAAACAGGTTAGATGACTCTTGCATGAATATAATACAAAATAATTAATTATTGCTCTTGTTTGACTTCGAAAATCTGGTAAAAGTTTTGCATGCAAGTCCCTATCTCAGTAACCATTGCATGTATTGCCTTGAAACATTACACAAGTCTTCCAAGCCATCAACCCTACTACAATAACTAAGTTAGATAGCTCTTGCATGTATATAATGCAAATTATTGCCCTTGTTTGACTTCGAAAATCTGGTTAAAGTTTTGCGTGCAAGTACCATCAAGTCCATATCTCAGTAACCATTGCATGTATTGACTTGAAACTTAAACGCCTTCCAAGTCACCAACCCTACTACAATAACTAAGTTACATAACTCTTGCCTGAATATAATGCAAATTATTGCCCTTGGTTGACTTAGAAATGCTGGTTAAAGTTTTGCATGCAAGTACCATCAAGTCCATATCTCACCAACTACTCTATGTATTTGATTGAAACTTTATGCAAGCCTTCCCAGTCATCAACTCTACTACAATAACTAAGTTGGATAACTCTTGCCTGAATATAATGCAAATAATAATTTCTTTTACTTTGAATTTTGGTTAAAGTTTTGCATGCTAGTACTGTCAATGTATTTGAATGAAACTTTACATATGGCTTTGCAGTCATGAAATGAACTAAATTAGTCGGATAACTCTTGCCAGACTTTTTTTTGCAAAGTAGGGCCTTTGTTTTACTAAGAAGTTTTATAACTCAGCAGTCACTGCATGTTATTGATTGAAACTTCATACAAGATATTGCAGTTATAAGACCTACTCAATTTTGTAAGTTAGGTAACTCTTATTTGCTTGGATTTGTCATCAGTCTCAATCAAATTTGTACTTCTGTGACAAATATTCGACTAGTGGAAGGTGCTGTTCCTTTGACAGCTCTTGTTTATCTCGTTGTGATGAAACTATGTGAACAATACAGACATCAAATGGACATACTAATATGTTTTTTGCAATCTGGACGGAAATGAGTTTTGCGTCCCTTTTTGATTCGTTCATTTTTCACACACACAAAAGAAAACATATATATTTCTTTATCCAAAAAACTTGTGAATTTTAAGGCCATAATCAATTAATTGCTAAATTATCATCACCACCCACCCCCTAATTTCATGCTGCCCTGACCTGTTTTATTTTCATAAAAAAAAAATTTAAAAAAAAAGTTTGGTTTGAAGATAATCTAGCAATTAATTTATAATGGCCTAAAGCTTTTAAAGGCAGAATATCAGGAAAAGTCATTATTAAGGTCTAAAATTATTCTAAAAATTTAAATTGACTCTTCCTTAAATGATACATATGTAACTAATATGACATCATTTATTTGACATATTTAATATACGTCATAAAATAAGAATGAAATCTATTCTAGTCTAACCTGGGTGCATAGGCCAAGTTTGGAAATCCCTATTCTATATATCATTTTAGCATGTTTTATCCTTATGACAATATGGGATCAGTGTGTACACAACATGCTAGAATTCTTTTTTTTTTATATCAAGATTAATCCTGATTCACTTCATATTCTTTCCAGAGTTATTTCCCTTTTTCATTTTATGTATTATATACTTATGTTCACTTTTGCTACTGTAACTCCACCTACACTGAACCACTGTTAGACCTTTACTTTACTGATATTGTTAGATAATATAATAACTGCAGTAGTCTAGTGGTAAAGTGTCTGCTTCATATCTGAAAGATCGCGGGTTCCATGCCCGGCCAAGTCATACCAGAGACTCAAAAAATGATACTGGAATCTTCCTCGCTTGACATAGAACATTTAGAAGATAGTTCTAGATCAAGTTGGCCCGGTGTCAGTATAATGTGATTGGGTTGGGTATCATATGGTGTGTCTGTTGCGATATAACTGAAAAATTGTTGAAAGCGACTGTAAACACCATTAAAAAAAAATGCAAACAAATTGATAATATAAACTTGTGTTGTGGGCCTGGCTTGGTGACAGTGCAGTCATTGAACAAAAAAAGAAGACCACTGCTTCGCATTTGTTCAAATAATTTTCCATAAGTTTGACAATATCCTCTGTCGCCCTGACTGGTAGGCAAAAATTATATAATATTACTGTCCTTAATGTCATTATGGTAGTTGTCAGTCGTGTCCTGTGTTTGTTTATGTTTGTCTAGACATCAGCTGCAGTGACAATGAATCGTAATTCAAATTTACTGAGTGTGTGGTACAGATTGTATAAGTTATGAAAGTCAGTTGTTGACATAATTTCAGACTTGTTCCATGTTGCTAAGTTTGTCAAGTCTAGTTTGAGCAGGCCTCACTGTACCATTGTAATAAAATATATTCTGTACTGACTTTTTTTGACATGTGTAAATAACTAAATAATGTTAAGTCATGCACAATTTGAATATGGTCTAATTTTTGTAATGATGTAACTCTTCTTATCTATGCTTAAACTGTAATGATAAGTGTTTTTTTTATTGATGAAATATCTTAGGTAATGATTTCCTTGACATAATTACTTTTTTAGAATCATCTCAAAAATCTTATTCTTATTTTTTTTATCTCAATTGTGCAAGACTCATAGTGAGCTATTCTGATGTCCATGTCTGTCACCTGTCTGTCTGCCCATCTACATTTATTATTCTTTAATTCATTCAGTCATTTTCATTCATTTATTCATTCATTCATTCATTCATTCATTCATTCATTCATTCATTCATTCATTCATTCATTCATTCATTCATTCATTCATTCATTCAATTTCAAGTTCTTTGCACTCTTATTAACTCTACTGGCCATGCGTCTGAAGGGCAATTTGTCCATAGTCTGTCAGTTAACTTTTCTTGTAACCACTAGTGGTCAGTATCTTCCTGTCCATGACTGCTTTAATGATTTCTTGAACTGGTCAAATTGGTTCAAAAGTTAACAGAGTAATGGCCCATGAATCATTGGAAAATGCTGGTTGTAAACACTGTTGCACCTCCAGTTCTGATTCCATGCAAACCATACTTGTTGAGAATGTTAATAAATATAATGGCATGGACATGGTCTTGTTATGGCCCTTGATTATTTGAAAAATATTGATTTTTGTGATGTGAACAGTCTGTAGCATCTTTAGTTTTCATCAGATTGTTGACCATAAATATTTGTATGTGTTCTTTAACCAGATACAGACAGATATGGCCTTTGATAAATCATAAAAACTTCTATGTTTTGGTTTTTAAACACTATAGCACTTGTAGTTTTCTTATGTTCGGAATATTAATGGTCCTGAATGTTCAGACGAGTTCTTGAACCAGCTATATATGACCAGAATGGACATAGTTATGGCCCTTGATTGATGGAAAAAATCCTTATAAACATTGTAAGACCTTTCATTTTCATTGGATCATAACTAGACTTGGTCAGAAAAGCTCACATGAGTTCATCATACATGGTCAGATCCGAGTTAATGCTCTTGGATGGTTGAATTTTTTTGTAGAAAAAATTGAGTTCCTTTAAGATATTATGGAGGAAATCTTTGTGTACATGAAAAGGAAGCTTGGGATTGATTTGAGGTGAATCAGGTCAAGGTCGGAAAAAAGCTAATTTCTGTCTTATAAACACTATAGGACCTACCTTCAGTTTTTAATCCAAATCTATCCAAGCTTGTCAAGGATGTTTATGACCTTGAAGTGTCAAACTATTTATTGAACCACTCAAATGGGACCATAACCAGTAGAGCTATACACTATATCACATGGTGCTTTTTTTAAGATGTACCAGTCTTGTGACTTTAACACTCTAGAGCAACACTTAAATTGTTAATTTTTTGTTGTTTTATAAAAATCATGAAAATAAAAAAAAAATAAAATGAAAAGAAATGATGTGCAGTGCAGTGTATTTTTTAAATTAAATTTGATTGATTGGCATGTAAAATAGCACATGTAACATTGTGATTTGATCTAAATATACAGTATGTCAGGGATCTGTACTACTGATTTGATGTATTCCATATAATATAACAAATAATACATGGTGCTTCGGTCCAAATATACCGTATGTCAGGGATCTGTACTACTGATTTGATGTATTCCATATAATATAACAAATAATACATGGTGATTCAGTCCAAATATACTGTATGTCTGGGGTCTGAACTACTGATTTGATGTATTCAATATAATATAACAAATATAACATGGTGCTTTGGTCCAAATATACTGTATGTCTGGGGTCTGTTCTACTGATTTGATATATTCCATATAATATAACAAACAAACATGGTGCTTCAGTCCAAATATACCATATATAAGGGGTCTGTTCTACTGATTTGATGTATTCCATATAATATAACAAATAATACATGGTGCTTCAGTCCAAATATACCGTATGTCAGGGATCTGTACTACTGATTTGATGTATTCCGTATAATATAACAAATAATACATGGTGCTTCGGTCCAAATATACCGTATGTCAGGGGTCTCTTCTACTGATTTGATGTATTCTGTATAATATAACAAATAATACATGGTGCTTCAGTCCAAATATACTGTATGTCAGGGATCTGTTCTACTGATTTGATGTATTCCGTATAATATAACAAATAATACATGGTGATTCCGTCCAAATATACTATATGTCAGGGGTCTGTTCTACTGATTTGATGTATTCTGTATAATATAATAAATAATACATGGTGCTTCAGTCCAAATATACCGTATGTCAGGGGTTTGTTCTACTGATTTTATGTATTCCATATAATATAACAAATAATACATGGTGCTTCAGTCCAAATATACCGTATGTCAGGGGTTTGTTCTACTGATTTGATGTATTCAATATAATATAACAAATATTACATGGTGCTTCAGTCCAAATATACCATATGTAAGGGGTCTGTTCTACTGATTTGATGTATTCTGTATAATATAACAAATAATACACGGTGCTTCAGTAAAAATATACTGTATGTCAGGGATCTGTTCTACTGATTTGATGTATTCCATATAATATAACAAATAATACATGGTGCTTTGGTCCAAATATACCGTATGTCTGGGGTCTGTTCTACTGATTTGATGTATTCCATATAATATAACAAATAATACATCGTGCTTCAGTCCAAATATACCGTATGTAAGGGGTCTGTTCTACTGATTTGATGTATTCCCTATAATATAACAAATAATACATGGTGCTTCAGTCCAAATATACCATATATAAGGGATCTGTTCTACTGATTTGATGTATTCCATATAATATAACAAATAATACATGGTGCTTCAGTCCAAATATACTGTATGTCTGGGGTCTGTTCTACTGATTTGATATTTTCCAAATAATATAACAAATAATACATGGTGCTTCAGTCCAAATATACCGTATGTAAGGGGTCTGTTCTACTGATTTGATGTATTCCCTATAATATAACAAATAATACATGGTGCTTCAGTCCAAATATACCATATATAAGGGGTCTGTTCTACTGATTTAATGTATTCCATATAATATAACAAATAATACATGGTGCTTCGGTCCAAATATACCGTATGTCAGGGGTCTGTTCTACTGATTTGATGTATTCCATATAATATAACAAATAATACATGGTGCTTCAGTCCAAATATACTGTATGTCAGGGATCTGTACTACTGATTTGATGTATTCCGTATAATATAACAAATAATTCATGGTGCTTCAGTCCAAATATACCATATATAAGGGATCTGTTCTACTGATTTGATGTATTCCATATAATATAACAAATAATACATTGTGCTTCAGTCCAAATATACCGTATGTCTGGGGTCTGTTCTACTGATTTGATGTATTCCATATAATATAACAAATAATACATGGTGCTTCAGTCCAAATATACCGTATGTAAGGGGTCTGTTCTACTGATTTGATGTATTCCCTATAATATAACAAATAATACATGGTGCTTCAGTCCAAATATACCATATATAAGGGATCTGTTCTACTGATTTGATGTATTCCATATAATATAACAAATAATACATGGTGCTTCAGTCCAAATATATCATATGTAAGGGGTCTGTTCTACTGATTTGATGTATTCCATATAATATAACAAATAATACATGGTGCTTCAGTCCAAATACAAATTCACGGACTGGGCTGTTGGACCTTAGCTTAGGTCCATATAACAGTCTAGGTCTGACTAACCAGTCCCTAAACTTGTTATGGACTCGACATAACATATTATTTGTTAAATAAATCTTGGACAAGTCGGTGATCTGTATCTTATTTCAATGTTAAATATGATGCGATTCAGATTAAATTCAGAAGACGTAATAACAATGTAATAAAGGAATCACAAAGTCATATTTCGTCGCTTTAAAACTTTAAGAACCTTATGAATATTTCATTTGGGTGCACATTTAAGTGAATAACTCGTAACTTGTTATTCATAACCTGTTTTATAAATTCCATATGAAATCGAAACTATTTTTAAATGCATTATTTATCATTGTAGCCAATATGTAAGTGGGCGTTGCGTTATAAATGATCTTTCTGAAACCTGCCATCTCGCAAAAAAACGACTCTTACATTGTTCTCACCATATTTTTGGACCTAAGTCGTCAGATAATCCTAAGCTAATCAATTGTTGCCTAGCCCCGACTGTGGCACATGAGTACAGAAACGTTTTATAAATTACACAACAGGGTGACTGTTCAAATACTCAGGAGATAAGTCAATAGATTGGATAGGTTGTATTTTGTCATTATGTATGATAGGTACAATAGTTTGGCAGATTGATGCAGGTGTCCAGAAAGTTATATATGTCGTGCATTTATAAGTGTCGCCTGTGAGAAACATTCAAATGTATGCACCATGCATAATCAATGCATAATTCATTGGTTGGTTTGTTGCAATAGTTTTCAATGCACCATTATATTTTCTTTAATATAAATCATTTTTTGTGGTTTTGAAACTGTTGATTTAATTGGTCTCAGATCCCTAAATTATATATTTGATTTAGATATGATGTGTGATAAATATTTACACACCAGGATATTTTTTACAAGAAGTATAATTGGAATGAATAGATGGAATGTTGTTTACAAGCTCATGTAAAAGTGATGAGGATATTATTCTGCTTGTGTGAAGTTTCTCAGTATTTAACTCTTCTTTTTCTAAACTTGGGTTCTACGAGTGAAATAAAGTGTTGTTGTTTAACAACCACTAACCTCTTACTGCCGAAGTCATGGTTCAAGCCCAGCTCGGTTCAAAAACTTTGTTTGTCAGTTACTTGCAGTAGTGTTTGTCAGTTACTTGCAGTAGTGTTTGTCAGTTACTTGCAGAAGTGTTTGTCAGTTACATGCAGAAGTGTTTGTCAGTTACATGCAGTAGTGTTTGTCAGTTACTTGCAGTAGTGTTTGTCAGTTACTTGCAGTAGTGTTTGTCAGTTACTTGCAGTAGTGTTTGTCAGTTACTTGCAGAATTGTTTGTCAGTTACTTGCAGTAGTGTTTGTCAGTTACTTGCAAAAGTGTTTGTCAGTAACTTGCAGTAGTGTTTGTCAGATACTTGCAGTAGTGTTTGTCATTTACTTGCGGAAGTGTTTGTCAGTTACTTGCAGTAGTGTTTGTCAGTTACTTGCAGAAGTGTTTGTCAGTTACTTGCAGTATTGTTTGTCAGTTACTTGCAGAAGTGTTTGTCAGTAACTTGCAGTAGTGTTTGTCAGATACTTGCAGTAGTGTTTGTCATTTACTTGCAGAAGTGTTTGTCAGTTTGCAGTAGTGTTTGTCAGTTACTTGCAGAAGTGTTTGTCAGTTACTTGCAGAAGTGTTTGTCAGTTGCTTGCAGTATTGTTTGTCAGTTACTTGCAGAAGTGTTTGTCAGTTACTTGCAGAAGTGTTTGTCAGTAACTTGCAGAAGTGTTTGTCAGTTACTTGCAGTAGTGTTTGTCAGTTACTTGCAGTAGTGTTTGTCAGTTACTTGCAGAAGTGTTTGTCAGTTACTTGCAGTAGTGTTTGTCATTTACTTGCAGAAGTGTTTGTCAGTTACCTACAGAAGTGTTTGTCAATTACTTGCAGAAGTGTTTGTCAGTTACTTGCAGAAGTGTTTGTCAGTTACTTGCAGTATTGTTTGTCAGTTACTTGCAAAAGTGTTTGTCAGTTACTTGCAGTAGTGTTTGTCAGTAACTTGCAGAAGTGTTTGTCATTTACTTGCAGTTGTGTTTGTCAGTTACTTGCAGTAGTGTTTGTCAGTTACTTGCAGAAGTGTTTGTCAGTTACTTGCAGTAGTGTTTGTCAGTTACTTGCAGAAGTGTTTGTCATTTACTTGCAGTTGTGTTTGTCAGTTACTTGCAGTAGTGTTTGTCAGTTACTTGCAGAAGTTTTGTCAGTTACTTGCAGTAGTGTTTGTCAGTTACTTGCAGAAGTGTTTGTCAGTTACTTGCAGTAGTGTTTGTCAGTTACTTGCAGAAGTGTGTGTCAGTTACTTGCAGTAGTGTTTGTCAGTTACTTGCAGAATTGTTTGTCAGTTACTTGCAGTAGTGTTTGTCAGTTACTTGCAGAAGTGTTTGTCATTATATGTAGAACAGTATATAATAAGTAGGTGTGTGAGATGGTCATGGTTCCCTGTTGGTACAGAGCTATGCAGGGCTGGAAAATTCCACTCGTCCGCTCGCCATGACGTGTAAACAATTGGTCAGGACGAGTAACATTTAAGAAAGGGACCTTTAATATATCTTTGATTTTAAGCATTCAATTAAATGTCGGAAACGGAAGATGAGTAGCTTTAATCAGAAATTTCAAGCCCTGCTGTGTACATAATTATAATGACATACACAGCTATAAACTTTGTACATGTGAGTGTCATTTAAAAATTTATAGGAATGTGTACACTGTTAGAATATTGTTAATGTCACTCTAAGTTTTCTTATTGTTATGAGCAGTTCTTTTAATTTTAAAAAAACAATGAGGAAATGATTATTGTATGTTAAAATGATTGATATAATTGCATCTTTACGCAAGATCTTACTGAACTTGTTTGCCATGAGGTGCATATCAATAAGTAATTTGTCAGACGCAATTAGTTTTATCCCGTGATTTTCTATTTTTATTACAAGAACGGCATGATGCTGCAATTTTGAAATATAATGAATGTTGGTAGTGTGTTTGCCTTTGTGTTTATAATGTCTTTGTTGTGATATATTGCATGTACGTATAGATTAAGTCTCACTTTGGTACAAACGTTGTAGCTACTTTTTTTATTTATTTAAAGGGACACAATGTTGTCAGTGTTGAAATATTATTCACACATGAAATTAATCTTTACACCTACGAACGTCAAATAGAAGCATATAAGGCATGTTTAAAACTTACTGCTCATATTCCATCTCGTTTACAGCAAAATTTGTTATAGACAATCGAGAAGTTCGGGAAAAACTTTCGGCGGAACCTGATAAATAAAATACATTTGTTCTAAACCATACTCTAGTATAAACTGCGCCCCTGTTTAAGACCTTAAAAACTTGAAGAAAATATGTGGGTTATATTCATATTTTTACGGTAACCATATGGAAATGGTATTCGCCCAGAATTACTAGTTTTCATAAAACTAGTGGTGTCACACCTGTGTTTTGAAAATTTTAGGGAAATCAATCTTTATGTTTAACCTTATGAAATTGTTAATCATTAAGTATTAATAGCTGAAACTTCATATTTTGGAAAGTATTAACAGTTTTCATAAATCTAGTGGAGTCAAATCAGTTTTGAAAATTTTAGGGGGAAAAGAATCTTAAAAACTTCCTTGTCAGTGTTGAAATAATACTCATCCATGAACTCAATCTTTACACCTGTTAACTTTAAATCATATGGAAATGTTAGTCATCCACTACTACTAGCCAAAGCTTCATATTTAGAAAAATATTAAAAGTTTTCATAAAATTAGTGGTGTCCAACAAGTTTTGAAAATTTGAGGGGAAAGTGTCCTTAAAACTACAAATCAATATTTCATTAGATTTTTTTCTATCATACCAAAATAGACTGAGATGACCTAAATTGTACCAATAAAAATTAATGTCTTTCATCTATTTACCAAAAGTTATGTCACTTTCTAATATTGTCCAAGAAAGGAGCAAAAGTTGCATTTTTTTAACACAGGTTGCTGCTTAATACAGGTCAGTTTACTCTGAAAGCATAGAAAAAGTAAATAGCAAATGTGGCTGCTTAAAGGAACAAATGGTATAAATGTCTTAAAAAATAAAATTATTTTTAAAATGGTTACCCCTTTACTTCATATAGACACTTTTGGTCACCTCTAATATAGAAGACTTTGGACACCTAATATAGAAGGCTTTTGAATTATTGGGTGAATTATGTTTATATTAACTGACAGAGTGGAAAAATGTGCAGGAAGTGTTCAGATTGCTCATTACGAGCAATCTGAAATCTTCCTGCACTGTTTTCAAAGGCCTTCTGTGATTGGTGCAGGAAAACGCATATCTATGTAGTAAAGGGTTAAAATACATCTCATTATCATTAATTGATAAATCTGAATGGCTTAGTATGTCAAATCCACCAAAAAGTGACAAAATCTCTATTTAAACTTGAAACTAAATCCCCATTTTATAAATAGACAGCACTTAAATACTGCTAGATGACCATTGCGTCATCATTCAGACTGTTTCTAAGATGAAACCATTTTTACCTGTATAACGGATCAAATTGAAATAAAAATTAAATCATGTGACTCATTTAATACATCACAAAATTTATTGCAATTTTGAGCAGGAAATCTATTTTAGTCTTCCCTGGGTGCATAGCCCAAGTCAGAAAATCCCTTTTCAATATATTGATTTGGCATGTTACAATATATATCTTTTGGCAATACGCGGTCAGTGAGTATTATATACACATGATAAAAATTATATTGGAAAAAAAATGTTTATAGTCAATTTTTAAATTTTGAGGGGTCCTCCATGGCCGAGTGGTCTAAGGCGCTATCCGAAGATCACTTACCTCTCACCGCTACGGTAGTAGGTTTGGGTTCTGTTTGCTCCAAAAACTTTATGTGAGAAAGTTTCCAGTTACATGCAAAAGGATGGTGGTTCTACTCTGTCTGACACATTCTTGAGGGCTTCCTCCACCAATAAAACTGGATATGCCATATATAACCTGAAATGTGTTGAAAACGGCATTAAACCCCATTAAAAAAAAAATAATTCTTTATTAATTCAGATATATTCCCTTAAAAAGAGGTGACTGCTTGGGCAGGTGTGACTGCTATAAATTAAATCTGTACAATATACTGTGTTGATATAATAATGTATAGGAATAATGTTGTCTGAAAATTCTTCAAAACTGCGGTGTCTCTCCAAGGGTTTGCCTATACAGCACAGCATGTGTCTCTCTTCAGAAGTTCCCAAGTTGTTTTCTTTTCTTTAATCTTTTATAAATAGGCAAAAAGTCTTTATATTAGTGGAATAGAGTACTTCTCTTTTCTGTCAGTTTCATGAAAAAAAATTACAAACTTCAGATATGGATTATTTTCTTTTTAACATTTGCATGTGACCAAACTTCCCTGCAACAAGAAAATCTGTTTACATATTTTTATGGAATCCACCGCTTTCTTACAGTCTGTATTTACACAAAATGTTGACGGTTTACTGAAGGGGTGCACTTCAACATTTCACATGTCGAAGAAAGAGAGCTAGGCTTGCTTGAGGTTATCATCAAAGAAGTAGCCTTTGTTCTCAATGTTTGTTTAAATATTATGAAATATTTACCCTTGTTGGGCATGTACCTCTGTAAGTAATCAAAGTACTACCTGTATTCTATCACCAGTTCTCAAGTACAGTTTTGTGCAGCTTTTAATTCAGAAATCAATTTGCGTTAGTGCACGTCTGTATGATTCGGGTGTTTTTTATTCAGAGTGTCTATGTGTGAAGTGCCATTTACTTCAGTTTTGTATGTTTATTAACCCAATCAAAGCATGATACCCACACAGATATTCCTTAATATGGAGAATATACATATTACTGTCCCTGGGAGGGATATACAATGCATATTTATTGGTGTCCTCTGTGAACAAATGGTCTAAGGAGCTTTCTCAAGGTGCCAAGCTGGGCCCCAACCCGTAACCTCAGCAGTGAGAGATAAATAGTTATTGAACGACAGTGTCTTATACTTGACTCAGCCATGAGGAACCAATAGATGAGTTAAAACATGATAAAAATATATGCCCACCACAGCGGTAGTCTAGTGGTAGAGCATCCACCTCACATGCAGAAAGTCTTGGGTTTGATCCCTGGCCAGGTTATACCAAAGAATTTAGAAATGGTACTAGGAGCTTCCACACTTGGCACTCAGTATAAGAGGATAGTTCTAGGTCTGGTCTGTCTGGTGTCAGTATAATGGGACAGGGTGGAGTATCATACCATGTTTCTGGGGACAATTGATACTCCAGTGTTGCAGCCTTTAGAATACTGTCTCCAGTAGACATTGTCGCACTATGACTGGAAAATTGTTGAAAGCACTGCTAAACATCAAACAACAACAAAAATATATGCACTTTCGTCAAGAAACAATTGAAACAAATTATGTAATACTCTAGAGCACATGACACGAACCGTCTGAAATTATCAATAGGAAAAACTCATACAAATCTTCAATATTCAACTTGTTCTTCACCTTATTTCACAAGAAAATGTGGTGCATGATGGGATTTGATATTTTATGACAATTTATGACAGTTGAAGATCATGCAAATTAGGCTTGGAAATAAATATTTAATGTTCTCTCACATTTTAATATTTATCTGTTTCAGTATTTGTCTTGATCGGCATAAAAAGAATTTAAACCCATAATCCGGTGTTTGACGTTTTATGTCATTGCTTTTTTTGGGCGATTATTTTAAAGGCGAAATAAATATTCTTTATAGATTAAAACCACTTTTCTCCTTTGTGGCGGAGTACATTTTAAGAAATTGTTTCGAATTATGTTACCTTATTAGAGAAATCAGTGAATAATATAAGTAGATGTTGCCTTAATTGTAGATGTGTACTTTTCCGTTAGCTATGAACCAGACTTGTTGGGGCCGTAAAATTACATGCCTTGAGTGAAAACCCGTTCACATATAAATAATATAAAAAATTTGCTTTCCTCAGTAATTGATATTTGAAAAATATTTGAGAAGGTCTGAAGACTTTCATATTCCCCCAAAAGCTTTATACCTTATTCAATACGAAGCTGATAATTAACCGTGGGAAATTGAAAACAAACATTTTGAGCAAACATTGAATGTTTTCACTACTTTAAATGTAAATTTTAAACAATAATTTATATTACATCTGTACTTATAAGGTGAAACTTCTCACTTGCCCTTCTGACTTTATTCTCAAGTTTAATAGATTGTAAACACTTCTAAACAGTTAATTAATATCAAAGCTGGTAAAAAAAATTAACCTTTAATAAATTTTGTATATCGTTTTTTTCTTTCAAGTAATAACAGAATTTGTATACCCCGGAGTACTTAAAGATCAAACACGTTACAAACCAGCCTGTTTGTTTGTATGAGTTGTTATACTCCGCATTATGGTGTTTATTTCTTGACGTAACAGCCGATGGTGCTTTTGTTTATCTCATTAATTCTCATTATTAATTAAAGTGTTTTTCCCCCCTCTTTTTGGGGACAAAGTTTGGCCTATTCCCCTTCCAAAAACATGAATTATGTTTCTTTCTCCAAATTTAAAAAAAAGTCCATTCGAAAAGGAAAAAAAAGATTTTTTTAATGAAAAACATGGCTGTTGACCTGCTCTAAAAGTACATACTTATGATTTGCATTGATTTTATTTTTTGCACATTTTCATCGTTATGGCGATTTTTCCCCAATTGCAGGACCCGCCATGTTTCCCATTTGACACGTAGTCATAGAACAGAGACCTCAAAGAGAAATAGCATGAACAATAATGAAATATATCTTTTTGTTCTGTCTCACTCGCCATAAGGGTCACAAAAAAGCAGAAAATTAAAATGAAATATTACTTCTATCTAGTTGGTCTTTAAATTTATGTATTAAAGAGCTAGACATGGAATGAGATTCCATTTCTTAAAGAATATATGAGACAAATGAAGCTAGCGGAAATATGCACCGAATTATTGGACATTATTTTTAGCTTGCGTTTTGTTGTCATGACCCTGGCATCGTCGTTCGTTGGTTTAAGTTTTTTGTTTAGGTTGGGTTTGAATTTTTTTTTTTTTTTAAATCAATTTTATTTTTCAGTAATACTATTGATTCTGTAAGCTGATCCCCATCCACTTAAAAAAAAGTTTACATCACTGACCTTGACCTATTTATTGGACTTTCCTGCCCAAGCCCAACCAAGACCCCCACCCTGCTGCCCATTTTTTTTTTTTTTAAATTTGTTTTGTATTAAATCACATACCCTGCCCAATTTCAACTTTGTTACCAACCCAAAGACCCTCACCCTTATCCTCCCTAGCCCCCACTCACCCCCACCCCATCCCTGCCTTTTTTTTCAATTTTTTTTTTCAAATTCATATTATTTTTCTGTAATACTATAAATTCTGTAAGCAGATAACCATCAACTAAAAAAAAAGATTACACCACTGACTTTGACCTAGTTAATGGACTTTCCTGCCTGAACCCAACCATGACCCCAACTCTGCTGCCAATTGTTTTTTTCTTTCTTTTTTTTTTTTTTTAAATTTGTTTTGTATTAAATAAAATACTCTTCCCCATTTCAACTTTGATACCGACCCAAAGCCCCTCACCCCTAACCCACCACCCATCCCCGCCCATTTGTGTGTGTTTTTTTTAAAGTTTGTTTTGTATTAAATCAAATACTCTGCCCCATTTCAACTTTGTTACAGACCCAAGACTCAAAACCCTGACCCTCTCTCCCCCCCCCCCCCACCTTCATTTTTTGGAGAAAAAAAAAATTTTGTTTTGTTTTAAATTTAATACTATTCTGCCCCTTTGCTACCAACCCCATGACCCCTCCAACTTTTTTTTATTGTATTAAAACTAAACAACCCTGTTTATTAAACTTTGGCGCATACACCTATCCGCACCCAGATTTTTTAAACTAATCACCATCATGTTTAAAAAGTTTACTTCACTGACTTTGACCAATGTAATAGATTTGTAAAAAAAGACGAGCATCTGCACCCGCTTGTGGTGCTTTTGTTATCAGCTCAGATCTCATCTCGACAATTTATTTCTTCAAACTGGATAACTTTTCTTTTTAATACTTTTTTTCGGGTCATAGATTGTACTGCCAGTATGTTTAGATAATGCCGATATGTCATGGAGTTTATAAAACCTTTTATTACAAAATAAATCCTTAGTTGTTTACGTCTGCTGTTGCAATTACCAAGCCCTTAGTCAATACTAACAGTATGGTATTATTAATAAGCACGCCTATTGCCATAATAACTCTTCGCTATATGAAAACTCGAAAAAAAAAATACTTTATTCTTCAATATACAATAATAAAATATGGTAAGCTGTCCCTATCTTGATCTATTAATGCATCCCTGTATATTTTGATAACTCAATTTCAAATGATTCATGATTCTGTACTGTTGCAATTTTGAATATGTAACTTAATTAGGAAAAAGTCTTCAAAAGCAACTTTTATTAAATCTGTTATCAGATTGTTATTTGCTACTTTCATATCTCAATTTGAAGTTAATAACTTGATATCATAATGCATACTTCAGTGACTGGTAGAGAGTCTGCACTCAAAATTCAGTCACCTCCTTTGGCCACACTCTTTTTTTTTTTACGGCACTGTTAACAAGGGACAATTTACTCGGCTCACCCCTAATTAGCATGTATAAAACTCCCACTGTAAATTTTATGCTGTTTTAATTCCGCAAAGTCATACAGTAGCGTGACATTTTATAACTTTATTATTAAAGAGTGTGGCCGGGTAAAATATGACCTTAATTGTAATGATTTAATAACAGGGATTGAAATCACTGTGGGACGTATTTTTGAGGACATTTTCGCTTCAGCAATAACTAGCGTGAAGTGCGGCATGAGAAATTGAATTATAACGAGATTTTTGATTGGTTTTGAATTTCTTTCGGAGAAGAGAAATGACCGCAGATGCACCCAATGCATCATACTGTGAGGATATTTACACGGTAAATTGTTCATGCGGGTCACCTGATCGTGTCCAGTGTCTAGGGGCAAATGTGTGCTTGTGACTTCTGCTTGAGTAGGTGGTCAGAGTTTTATGTAAATATGGACGAAATTGGAGGGAAATCCTACCTTCAGAAAAGAGATTAAATGTTGAGATAAATATTAAAGGAAAAAAGTGAAATATCAAAATTTGATCTGTGTATTTATATGTGCTACTTTTTCAAACTTGAATTTGATCAAGGTTGTTTTTAAACTAAATGTAAAATATTGTCATACATATCAAATTAATGGCACTGTCACTCATCAGCTGCATGAAAAATAAAATGTTCAAATGATTAAAATTTCGTTTCGTGTTTCTATAAGTTGTTGGTTTGAGAATTACACAAAAAGTCAGGTAACATCTTCAGACAGGCCTATATTTTCTTCCAACGGGCGTTTTATATCTTCATATATTATAAATTTCCACGAATGGGACAATAAGTTTATAATAAATGGTAAATATCAAAACCATTCAAAGTACGGTAACACATTTTGCATTATCAGAATAAACAATTTCCGTCATGTTGTTTTCCAATATACAAATTTATACATACCTTGTACCTTGATAAAAATGGACATAAGTTTGGATGGTACCAGTATAATTAATTGTCAGTATAATTATGGTATTCATAATTTGGCAACATCTGCTGAAAATTGTAGGGAATGTGCATCCTTTTTAATTGTTTTAATTTTTAATTTTAAATTTTGAAAAAGCCCTGCTATTTTCCCTTTAACATGTGTATGTACATAAAAGACATATTTCAATATAAACCAGTATCTTAGTTGACCTATTCATATATCTATTTAAATATTGTGTTTTCATCAAGTTGATAGCTCCTCCATCAATAAAGTGTCACACAACCCTAGCAAGGAGGGGGTCCTGTTAGAATCCAGTGGAACAGAATTGGTTAAACATTGCCATTCAGGCCGTTTTGTAAGGCTTGATAATCCGGGGCTCGTCAATTAAGCCCAATAAGTAAATGTAAGAAAGTGAAATGTGTGCGCAGACAGTTTGACATTGTCAGTTTTACGATCAGGGGGACTTGTCTATTGTGCGCTACAACAATTTATCTTTAGCGGCTATTGAGGTAATTATTAGGGTACCTTGAGGTTGATTTAGCTGGTGAGCGTATTTGGATACATAGTTTTCATCAAATAGAGTAGAATTGGAGATCTCTTGTCCAGATAGGGAAATTATTGACAGCTGATTTGATTCAAGAATGGAACCAACAAATGAGTTTATTAAGTGAATTTTTGGCAATTTATTGATTTGCTATTTGTTGTAAAAATAAAATTATCTCACTACCTCAACAGTATATGGTTAAAATAGAACACTATTTGACAGTGTCAGTGTATTGACCTTTGAGTAGTCCATGTCAATTGAATGGCCTAACAGAATATTATTTTATAATTATAATTTTATAGTTTTTCAGTGTGTATTCATATAGGTTTTCAATGAAATAGTGCACTTTGGTGTTGTCATTAATCATCTCTTTCATCATTCAGCAGCACCGCAGCAGTGGTCTAGTGGTAGACCATTTGACACACATGTCAAAGGTTGTGGATTCAATTCCTGGCCGGGTCATACCAAATACTTGAAAGATGGTACCAGAAGCTGCCTCGCTTGGCACTTAGCATTAAGAGGATAGTTCTAGGTCTGGTTTGCCCGGTATCAGTACAATGTGACTGGTTGGGTTATCATACCATGTGTCTGCGATGTGATACTCCAGTATGGCAGAGCTCAGAATATTGTCTCGTTATGCGATGGCACCTTGTCCGTGCAAACATTTTTCTTAAGTTTTACTGTCACTATAATTATCATCATATCCTTAAGTTTTACTGGCATTATATTTATCACATCCTTAAGTTTTACTGTCACTATATCATCATATCCTTAAGTTTTACTGGCATTATATTCATCACATCCTTAAGTTTTACTGTTACTATATCATCATATCCTTAAGTTTTACTGTCACTATATTCATCACATCCTTATGTTTTACTGGTGATATATACATCACATCCTTAAGTTTTACTGTCACTATATTCATCACATCCTTAAGTTTTACTGGCGATATATACATCACATCCTTAAGTTTTACTGTCACTATATCATCATATCCTTAAATTTTACTGTCACAATATCATCATATCCTTAAGTTTTACTGGCATTATATTCATCACATCCTTAAGTTTTACTGTAACTATATCATATCCTTAAGTTTTACTGGCATTATATTCATCACATCCTTAAGTTTTACTGTTGCTATATCATCATATCCTTAAGTTTTACTGTCAGTATATTCATCACATCCTTAAGTTTTACTGGCGATATATACATCACATCCTTAAGTTTTACTGTCATTATATTCATCATATCCTTAAGTTTTACTGGCGATATATTCATCACATCCTTAAGTTTTACTGTCACTTTATCATCATATCCTTAAGTTTACTGGCATTATATTCATCACATCCTTAAGTTTTACTGTCATTATTATATTCATCATATCCTTAAGTTTTACTGTCATTATATTCATCACATCCTTAAGTTTTACTGGCATTATATTCATCACATCCTTAAATTTTACTGGTGATATATTCATCACATCCTTAAGTTTTACTGTCATTATTATATTCATCACATCCTTAAGTTTTACTGGCATTATATTCATCACATCCTTAAGTTTTACAGGTGATATATTCATCACATCCTTAAGTTTTACTGTCATTATTATATTCATCACATCCTTAAGTTTTACTGGCATTATATTCATCACATCCTTAAGTTTTCCAAACACAAAATGACCAATTAATGATGTGCTATAAAACATCATTCATTCCTAAGTAGTTTTACTTTTAAAATTTGTTATATATTATGACTCACAATGGAGTGACTGGAACAAAAACATTCCTAAAATCTGTAACTCGGCAGTCTTGTTGAACATGCTGGGGGACTAAAACAGATATTAAACTCCATAAACGAGTGCCTTACTAATGACATTCTCATGTTTAATGCAAACTATGCGATAATTGAGTAAGAAACTTTGCCAAAATTGCATTTTCATTAGCTTTAAAATAGAGTTAGCTCCGTGTTTTAAACAAAAATGTGCGCTAATTGAGCTTGCAGTGATGCCAGGAGCCAGTTCATTGTAACGTTTTTAACAATTCTACTAATTGCTTATGTCAATTTACATCTTACGCAGTTGTTAAATTTCTGCGCCTGTCAATGTGATAAATAATTGCTGTCAAGGTGGCTTACATTATTTTATTTGTGGGGGCATATGCAAGCAATAGAAAAGTAACAAAAAGACACAAATGCTCTTCACGCCTCGCATGTTATGAAACATATCTATTAGTAATAATGATGCTTACCAACATCAATAACACAAGCCACTCAGTTCTTAACATTTTATATCATTCTGCTTATCTATGTGGGAGACATTGCTTTTACGATCATAATTATCTTGTAGGATTTTCCAAAAATGCTATAAGTGTTTGAATATGACTTAATTGATTTTCTTGACTTTGTGCTAATATTTGTTTTATAGAGACAGACAGACAGACAGACAGACAGACAGACAGACAGACAGACAGACAGACAGACAGACAGACAGACAGACAGGATACTTTGTTGGAGTAGTATTGTTTTCTACATGCAAAATAACATTGAACCATATCATAGACATGTATTGTTTGATAGTCAAAACACTTGTGAAATAACCAGGTGGCATATCGGCCATGAGTCCTCCGTGGTTCAGGGATCTAAGGTGCCTTCTTCTGATGACCACTTACCTCTCACTGCTGAGGTTGTGTGTTCGAGCATAGCTCAGTGTAAAAACTTTATATGAGAAAGTTTGCTAGTTACATGCGGATGGCATGTGGTTTTATTCAGATTCATTCTGAGGTCCTCCCCAACCACCAATAAAACTGGATATGCCATATATTACCATATATAAACCCATCAAAAAAACACAAACAAAAAAGAAACTAGATCAGAAATCAATAATTGTGACTCTTCACATAAACAAATGAATAAAAAGAAAAGTAATTATTTTAAAATAATTTTCTGATGTCTCCTAGAAGAATGATTTAATAAAGTTAGTTATGCAACAAAGATTTTTTTGGTATATTTCCCGCTTTGAAGAAGCTCAGCTGTGCCATAATACAACACTTTCATTGAATTTTCCAAATTCCTTTGAAGATTAGTTAATGCAATTTTCTCTTTCATTATAGCAATATGAGGAGATTCTGTGTCACTATATTTTCTGGTTTTGGCTCCCTCCAGGCTCATCACAGATATGTTGAATGATTGCCCTGTCCTGCAACCACTTCACTGACCGACAGACATGAATGGACACATCCATTTGACCGCCCAAATTGTATCCATCATCAGCGTTCAGCAGTTTAAGTGTATTAACAAAGTGTAATTGAGCAAAAACATGCAGAAAATATCAATTAATAGTCTTAATATTTAAATCGAAACAAACCATTAGAAAAGAAGGAACCCTTTTGTTGGGACTATTTTCTGGGGTCATGTTCGGTTGTGATATCAATACACCTCCATTTAGCAGACAGCAACAATAGCAGACGTCATTCAATATGGGAGTTTGATTGGTTTTAGGATTTTCTCACCTGTTTCATGACAATTGTGTTGTCACTTGAACCACACATGGATGTGCCAGCCAATCACGCTATGACATATTGCAGTGCATTGTGGGTTAATATTTGTCAATCAGGATAAAAAGAGATTAAAATATCTTTTCCTAGGAAATTATGTTTCACATAGAAATTTGAAATATGTGATTATAAATTTGATATGACTTTAAAAATATATCAAAATAGTTTACTACCTGAAGTATGATAAAATGGCCATTACAGTAATAACCTTAAATTTTTGGGAGCATAATATCTGCACTTTGACTGTATACAAATTTAACGATAGCATGTCTTTCTGATTTGCCCACTTTTTAAAATTTGAAAACCAAGGGGGTTCCACATGGCCATGTGATCCAAGGCGCCGTCTCAGGATCACTTACTTCTCACCATTAAGGCTAAAGTTTGAGTCCCGCTCGCTCGAAAAACTTTATGTGAAAAAGTTTGCCAGTTACTTGCAGAAGAATGTTGGTTCTACTTAGATTCAGTCTGTTGTCTTCATCCACCTTTAAAACTGGATATACCATACATAACCTGAAATTAGTTGAAAATGGCATTGAAACTCTAAAAAATATAATGAGTATCAAAACATTCAATGAAAATTTTAGTCTCATCAAAGCTCCCCTGTTATTTAGACAATGATGAAATGTTGGTGGACCATGTTGATTTAATGAAGAACTGACTTATATGTACATATCAACTTAATGTCCTGTATTAAAGCATGGTAATGTGACTCTGAATGTTTTTTATGTATTATGAGTTTTTCTGCATAATCACAAGTATGAAGTGACAAGAAAATAACCAAAAAATGTCACCCTCAGAGGAAAATTGCCCCCTAAGAGGGCATTGGCCCCATGTCCCCAAAGTGTAAGCAGGGCCCTGAGTATTAGGTTAAGGGATGTATCATTTATTTTGAGCCAGTGCAACTGTTCATATGATCTACCTTGCACATGATTATTTTAAGTTCATTATAATTTTTTATTGAATGTAGTGATCGTGGACCGAATATGGTATTGATTCACTGTGCAAATGGAACTGTGAAAATATTTGATGGACCATAGTCATTTTGAAATTAGTTTTTATAGGAAGCAATGTAGAATTGACCATCGCATAAGGTCATATTATGCTTAGGGGTCAAGTCCTTTAGTTTGAGATGGTGTCTTAATTTGACCTCTGCATTAGATCATTATCGATGCAAGGGATAAGTCCTTCCGGTCAGTATTGCCAACACAATTGCTTGGCCATAGCATTCGGTCATTATTGACGTCTGCTGTATATCAAGAGATTAGACCCGTATTTTTAAAGAATCTTCATGGGTCAACTTTTCTTGAACTACAGAATTAGCAAGGCTGATTGTCACCCTTTGTCACAACATTTTGTTTGTGGACAAAATCGGAGATAATCCGCTCAGCTGGAAAATTAAACGGCTTTTTCAATTCAGATTAACTTTTGACCTGTTACTTAAAAGGAAGCTGTAGGGAGGTTTGTGTTGGATTGGCAAAGGATCAAATTTGTCTGCAGGTGATAAAGATCAGAAGTGTGCGGACAGCTCATGTCAAATGTCCCGGTAATGCTGACCCATGACATGTTTCGATTCCCTGAAACAGTGGAGGAATGAATGACATTTTCAATGTTGTAAACTCTTTCATTTGCAAGCGGACCACATTGGTGGTCTAGTGGCATAATACTTAAGTGTACTAGTGTAGACACCTGTTGCGATATGATTGAAACATTGTTGAAAATGACATTAAAAACCATACAGCATTATTTGCAAGCTAGTCATATATACCATACATGGCTGCAAGCAGAAATCATGGGAAAGATGATAACTAAATAGATAACATTTTATGCAGTCTGTCACAATATTAAGCTGCTCAAGGCTCCAGATGAGAATTTGCCGATCATGGCTTCTTGTTTATCATCTGTTCAGGTAATGCCTTTAACTGATCTGATTAGATTAATGTAGCTGCCAGATCATTTTCTGAAATATTATGCAATTTGCACGATCAGTACATAATGACACGCATGACCTTCGTTTCTATGCTGCCAGATCTGTTATTTTCTATTGTATATAAAATAAACAGTCTATTTGAACTGAGATCTTTGGGAAAGCCACATAAAAATACAACATCATTCTCATTTTTATTGCATATTTTGTAATATGACTATAGGTGTATAATACATTAGATGGACAAAGTTTGACATATCTTTGTTCTCTTGCTAGAAAAAGCAGTATACAAGAAATATGATGCAGCACTTTTTACTGCTTGTCATTGTTGATGGTACCCTGCATGCCTTGATTGTGCTGCTGGGTAAAAGGTTATGAGAGTAAAAAATGGAAATATATACAGCACGCTAGTTTTAAGGGGTGATTAAAGTGTCTGAGGATTACTAAGTAGCATGGATTATAATGACATGAGTATGATATACACAAACATCCGCAAGTAAGTCTTGACAAGTGTCTCACAGATTTGGCACTGATCAAGCTGACACATACTGACACGTGCCGTATTTCCCAGTCAATATATAGATTTATAGAATTTTTTTTTTTTTTCAGAAAAGTCCCACTTAGTTAAGATTGTATCAAAATCCAAATCAGTCATTATCATTCTGTTTGTTGTATACTTGGTAGCGTTTTGATTTTTTGAAATGATGCTGACCAAACTTACACAGGCTTTATGTAAATGTAACATATTTGATCAGCTCTTGAACTAAAATGATCAAAATGAAATATCCCACCCTGTCGCATAACACTGACCAAAGGCTGACCAGTCCTAGAACTATCAAGCGAGGAAATATCCACCCTGTCACAGAACACTGACCAAAGGCTGACCTGTCCTAGAACTTTCAAGCAGGAAAAAATACCCCACCATGTCACATAACACTGATTCAAGAGTGACCAGTCCTAGAACTATGTATGTTATAAACACACCAAGCAGAGAAAAAATCCCACCCTCTCCCATATAACATTGACCAAAGGCTGACCAGTCCTTAAACTATGTTTTAAATACACCAAGCAGGAGAAATGTGCAGGTTCATTATAATGCAGAACTCTGTACCTTTGAAAGAATACAGAATGCAACCAGGACAAGAAAATAGTAGACTTGGTCTGTTCATGGGGGGGAGGGGGTAATTATAAGTGCAACACCCCATATACTCCCTAGCACATGCTTAAGCAGTGTTTTGTTTGCAAACCTCATTGTAGGAGCAGGTTGATCCCAAAAGACCAAAAGTAATAAAAAATGTGCAGTCAAAACATGGGGCCATACGGCCATGGCTGCAGACGTTAAGGTACTTAAAGTACACAGCACTGCAGGGCAGCAGACAGTTATCCTGACTGTGCAGGACGGCTTATAACCATATCCCATTAAATGCTTGTTATATAAAAACTACAAATGTGTTTGTAAACTGTTAACAATTTAAGTATTCATAAAGCTGAAAGTCAACGGTTTTGTGTCTGCAGAAGAATGATTTATTGTTAATTATACAGGTAATCCTAACAGATTTAATGCTTTCACATTTATGTGATGCTCAGTATTGGACAAACTTTTTACCTCGGATCCTTTGGTTTTGCTTTTCACACTTTTGAAGGATTAAGTTTACATTATTGGCAGGTGCAACACATTAGCCCTTTGTCATTAAGTATTCTGAAATATATTTAACATACAATATGCTTCTTAAAACACAGGTAGATGTTCAGTGATTTTATCATCAGCCCCATTCCTTGCAATGTGAACCAGTTGTGCAGTATTTCGCACAATGTTAAGACATATTGTGGTTAAGAGTTCTTATATTCCATTGTATTGATAGTGATGTTGAAAGTCAGACGTTATTTCTCACACAACCACACCTATTTTATACATATTTAATATGAATACATTTTATATAATACATATTATATATGAATACATTTTATAATGCATTTTAAATATGAATACATTTTATAGTACATTATTATATATGAATATATTTTATATAATAAATATATTATATGTGAATACATTTTATATAATACATATTATATATGTATACATTTTATTTAATACATAAAAAATTATTATATATGAATACATTGTATAATGCATTCTAGATATGAATATGTTTTACATAATGCATATTATATATGAATACATTTTATGTGATACATATCAAATATGAATACATTTTATATAATACGTATAATACTTATTAAATATGAATACATTTTATAGTACATATTAAATATTAAACATACATTTCATCAAGCTTAATTATCCCCTAAAACTCTTTTCTTCATGAGACATGCATGACCTTAGGTAGTTTCATTGATTTTGTCATTTGGATCGAAACTGCAGAAGTAGTCTAGTGGTTCAGTGCCCCCCTCACATGTAGAAGGTTGTGGCTTCAGTCCCCAACCAGGTCATAACAAAAATTTGAAAATGATACTAGAAAACAGTTTTAGATCAGGTCGGCTTAATGTCAGTATAATGTGACTGGGTGGGGTATCATGTCATGTGTCTGCGGCATGATATTCCATTGTAGCAGCACTTACAACACTTCTCATGTAGACACCATCCCAGTATGACTGAAAAGTTGTTTAAAAATATAATTAGCACCATATAACAACATTCAGAAAGACAGTCATTGACTTATCCCCTGTCATAAATGTTTAGGTTTTTTTTTGGTGATTTTTTTTGCCTTGTAACTGTTTTATACATTTAGAACATGCTGAAAATGAACGTAGCTTATTTCTGTGATGTGGCTCACAAATAAATTAGTTGGGCGTTAAGATGTTGTTCATTTGAGCATTCATCCGTCTGAAAACTTGTTTAGAGCGTAACTCTAGAAATAATCAATTAAATGACAATTGGAACATGGAAAGTGAGCAATGTATGGACATGCAGAGCTAAAGAACAATAACCGTATTTTGAATTTTGAACTATCTCCCTTTTTGTACTTTTTGTTGTTGGTAATTTTGCTTTTAAAAGAAACGTGACTTGGACCATGGATAGAGGGCAATGTGCAAAAGTGCGGAGAGGAAAATGGAATCTTGAATAATAACAGAATTATCTCCCCTTTTGTAAGTTTATTTTTGCTTGTTCGGCACATATCTTCAAAAATATGGAAGGGAAACCTGCGAAACCTCGGAGATGGATAGAAGGCAATATGCCATAATTCAATTGAGCATTTTTTGGGGGGAACATCCATTGATTCTACCGATATACTTGTTTGCCTCTCTTGGGGGCATCCATAATTACAGTAACTGGTTATAAGAGGTACCAGTAAAACACTGACTATTGCAAGCATTAACATTCAACTTCAACAAAGATTGTGGTTTATCCTTGTTCTGTTTCTGATAATGAGTAGTTAACTGGGACTTCTATTGTTACAGTTGCCCTCATTCTCAGCACTGCCAGATTAGGACCACCAAGAAGTGCACATTTTGTCTGTTCCAGTATGGTCATGTCAGTTTTGTCTTCACCTTCATTACAGTTGGCTATATAATCTTGTGAGATATTGTTAACTTTCTCTACTGTAGCAGAAGCTGCCTTAATACGGTATCCAGCTGGTGCAAGCTATGATCTGGGGGGAGGTACCTGGCCTGTAAGCGGATTATATTTTAATGGCTTCTTACACAATCCCTGGCTATTTTGTGGTAAACTGTGTATTATTGTCCTCTTTTGTGATTTACCAGCGTGTCACCAGCTGACCTTGCATGGCTTGTTTGTTTGACCACTGGTTCAGACATTAAATTAATTCAGTTTTTGTCAGATTATGTTGTTTTTGTATACTTTGGTCTACAAGCATTTACGTGAGACAGTCTGCTGGTTACGTGTGGAGGGATGGTGGTTCTTCTCAGTTGGATTCTGAGATCTTCGTGATGGCATCGAAAAGGATGCAAAGTATTCAAACAAAACAATATGGGACACTCGTGTTGTATTTGTAGTGGGGCGGAGACGGAGTGGGGTGAATCTTTTTACCAAAGGTTTAATTTACAATCTGCAATTTCTATAATTATGTTGGTTCATTTAGCCAGTGTTGGTAGGATGACGGAATTTAAATGCTTCCTATATGGTTCCTTACCCAGGTCTGAAATGTCTAATCTACTGCGCCACTAGATGGTTCTACAGGTGACATCCCATGTCTTAATCACGCATTGTTGTTTCTGTTGACATACTCACTTCCTTCATTGTTGTTGTTTTTGTATGGTGTTAAGTGTCGTTTTCAAAAATATTTCAGTCACTGCAATAATGTCTCATTGAGACAGTTTTCTAAGCACTGCCACACTGATGTATCATGCCACAGACACATGGAATGATACCACACCCGGCAAGCAAACCAGACCTAAAACTAACCTCTAAGTGCAGAGCACCAAGCGAGGAAACTTCTA